>CM053591.1:128842941-128886145 GCA_028646515.1 Pseudochirops corinnae
AGCAGTGTAGATAGAAGGTGATCAGCAGGGTTGAGTGCTTCAGAGAGCTCAAGAAGAATGAGCTTAACTGTATCCACAGAACTTAGACCCTTTAACGCCCATTTGGATTGTAGGGAATAAAGTCTTTTGTCTTTTTAACCAGTAAACATTTTGCCTTACTGGGAAGCTGGGCTCGTTTGTTTTTCTTTTTCCTAGTTCTCTCAGCTGTGGTACTTGTCCCTAGGCCCTTTTTCCTATGTGATGACAGTGGGAGAAGAAAATAGGGACTGGGAGCAGTGATTTTCGTGATAGATGAGAACACTCCTCTTACTTCTGTTTGGCACCTTTGCTGTTAACCTATAGCATTAGGAACTTGTCTCGAGCACACCGAAAGGTTAATATGGTCACACAACCAGTTGTTTGTCAAAAGTCAGAACATGAAAACTCATATCTTGCCTCCAAGGTCAGCTCCCTATCCATGGCGACTTAGAAAAAAGACTCAGTCTTGCTCTTTTATTTTAAAGAACATTTTTCTTTTAAAAATAGTGGAAATATAGATTTATGTGGGTTTTTTGATGTGCCTTTAGTTGCCTGTAATGTGGATCAACTGGGATCCATCCCTGTCCCTACTTTTTTTTCTTTTCTCTCAACTCTCTACCCTCCTGTTGGAATCCCCTTACTAATAATATATTTTTATGCCTAAAAACTTTTAATGGGATCCCATTATCTGACAAAACTTGAATGAAGGAGCTAGAGATGTTTGAGGTTAGAGGAGAGGAATGAGGAGTGCACAGGATGGTTTTCAGAAATTTGAAGGGCTGTCCTGTGGAAGAGGCAATGAGTAGAAGTCACCAGGAGACACAATTTAGGCTTCATATAATATAGGGAATACTTGTAACAGTTGGGGCTGTCCAAAAGTGAAATGGGTTTCTTAGGAATTTAATGTGGGGTCCTCCTCACTGAAAATCTCAAAGCAAAGGCCAGAATGCCTCTGTGCCAGATACATTGTAGAGAGGATTGGATCCCTGTCGATATATGGATTGTAAGAGAGGTCTTCTGAAGTGCTCTCTATCTCTGTGATTCTGTGTAGTTGGAGAGAACGTGAGACTGAGGAGATCTGAATTCTGTTGTCATCTCAGGCAAGATATTACTTCTCTCACTATCTTCCTTTGTGTGTAAAGGGTGAGCAGGGCAGTTGTGGGACTAGGTGATCCAAAGCTCCTTCCTGCTCTGTCATTCTGTAGTTCCAGTAGACAAGGCAGTGAAATGTTGCATGTTGTTGACTATGTGGATTTGTGGATTATGAAATCCCCCAAACTTTCCCCTCCTTAAAACAGAAAATGCTCATAGGGAACCTCAGCTAATTGACAGTAATACTCTTGCCTGAAAAGTGTAATGATTGTGACCTTTAAAAGGATTTGGGAAGTTTGTGGTTATGAAAGTGATATTGTCTGAAAACTTAATTTTTCTTTTTGATCTCTGGAAACTTAGGGCATTCCCTTCCATTCTCTCCCCCCCCCCCCCCAAACAAAACAAAACAAAACACCCACAAAACTGAACTCTGGTTATAGAGGAGCTAAAGACTGTACAATATTTAATAATGAGCATAATAGCTAATAAACTGTATGATAGTTTGATCATACTTCCTCTGAAAAGACTTTTGTTTCTATTACATAGGAATCCCAGCTCATGAATGCTGGCTGTGATGAAGATAAGGAAAACCTTGTAAGTTCAACATTCTAGTAATTAGAAACTGAATGTTAAGTTTTATATGCTTGGTTGCCACAATGATAATCAAACAATGAAAGTATCATATCCAGTTTTCATGTAATGCATTTGCTACAATTAGCTAAAATATTGGTAAAGTCTTAGGAGCGTCTGGTGTTTAGAGAAGGAACACGCTATTTTCTGATTGTTTTATGGTATGTAAAGTAAATGGTCTTTATAAAGAGTGGATACTGTAATTTGAAGAGAACACAAAGATCCTCAAAAGAGAACGAGGGGGTCTATATTATAAAATAGTTGTAATTAACTGCTCTGCTCGGCACTCTTAAGGGAAAGCCTGGGTAAATAGATGTTTCCTTTTAAGTTGCTTCATAAAGAATACTGACAGGATGTTACGCAACATTCACATACCAGATTGAGCTCTGTTGCTAGAGAAATTGGGCAAAACCTAACCAGTTATTTGGTCAGCTCTCAAGCATTTTTATTTCCACATGTTTGGGGAACAAATTTATTTACTCAGTGGAGTTGGAAGGGTCATGCATAGTTTCTTGAAGACTCTCTCAGAGCCTATGCTGGATTGAGTGAGTGAACAAAACCACTCTGCAGTTCCTATTGCTTAACTGTTTTTTCACTTTATCTTTAAAAAAAAATGAGTAATTGTTATCTATGATTTTTACATGTGACAAAGGAAACCAGTTATCATGCAGTTTGTGTAAAACATCTCTCTCCTGTAGATATGGCTTGATTTCTCGTTAAATTCATTTTCAGTGTGCTTAAAAGCTACCTTTTAGTTCAATATTTTTTAGTTTCTTTGCAAATGAGAAAGGTTTTGAATAAATTGTCAAACATTTTAAAAAATAATTGTATGTAAAAACAATTTTCAACCTTTTTTTTAGTTTTGAGTTCCAAATTCTTTCCCTCCCTTCCTCCTCTCTCCCCTCCCTTAGACCGTAGGCAATTTGATATAGGTTGTACATGTGCAGTGATGTAAAACATTTCCATGTTAGTCATTATACACAAGAAGATTCAAACAAGTGGGGTGGGGGAGGGAGAGAGAGAGGAAAGAGGGAGAGAGAATAGTATGCTTCAGTCTGTCTAAGACAAGATCAGTTCCTTCTCTGGAGGTAAATAGTTTTTTTCATCATGAGCGAATCCTTTGGGATTGTTTTGAATCATTGTATTGCTTAGAATAACTTAAGTCATTTACAATTCATCATACAGTATTGTTGTTACTGTGTATAATGATCTCTTGGTTCTTCTCACTTCACTTTGTATCAGTTCATGTAAGTCTTTCCAGGTTTTTCCTGCATTGCCACTTCTTATAGCACGAGAATATCCCATTACAATAATATACTACAGTTTGTTCGTCCATTCCCCAATTGATGGGTACCCCCTTAATTTCCAGTTCTTAACCACCACAAAAAGAGCTTCTACAAATATTTTTGTACAAATAACACTCCCCTCAAAAAAAATCTCCTTGGATAAAGACCTAGCAGTGGCATCGCTGGATCAAAGGGCATGCACAGTTTTATAATCCTAGTTCTACACTGCTTTCCAGAATGGTTGGATCAGTTCACAGCTCCATTAGCATCTCAGTTTTCCCACATCTCCTCCAACATTTGTCATTTTCCTTTTTTTGTTGTATTAGTTAATGTGATAGATGTTAAATATTGTTAAACATCTTAAAAGGACAGGAGTTGTTCTGGAAAAAATGCTGAATTATGGAATTTTAGAAAATCTGCACCTGTGATTTTAAACTGTGTTCGGGGAGCATGCATTGTGTATACTCTCTCTAATGATGTAGAACATTGGTGTCAATCTATATGAACTGCATATCAACTTAAAAAAAAAAAAACCACAAAGTAATATTATGCAAGTTGTATTTTTTACAAAATTTCTTAAATAATACCCACTTACATTTAATCTGCTTCTGACTACACTGGGATGGTCTTCAAGTTTATTGCCTCTGATGCCAGCTCATCTGTGATTAATAGACAACTTTCAGAGTTTTCCAGGTCTAGGATGCTGAAACGCAGTGACTTGCCTTTAGTCACATAGCTAGAAACTATCAGTGACCAGGGCTTTTTAACTCCAGTACTGTACTTTCTTTTCCACTACATTGGGCTACCTCTTGAGTTTGGAAATAATAAACAAAAACAGTATTTCAATGCTTTTTGAAATTTGTCTGTTGCAAAATTTTAATCCCAGGCTTTGCTTTTTTCTGCCAGCACGCTTTCTAGACTATTTCTTCCTACTTTCACCTGGTGTATGTTTCAGGAATGCTAGTTGTAATAATAGACTAAGTCAAACTTAATTGAGCAGATAAATCTGCTGTTGTTACAAAACAAAAACAACTCCCCTTCTTCCCCTCCCCCCCCCCAAAAAAGCCTCTTCCTCCTCTTCCTCATTCCATTTTATTACAAGAGAACTGATCTAATTGTGGCATTATCTGTTTGAATCAGAATTTAAGGTCATAGGATTTAAAGCTGAAAAAGGGACCTTTATAGTCTCCATTTAATTCCAACCTCCTTATTTCATGGGTGAGAGAAGTGAAGTCCAGAGAGAACAAAGATAATCATAGGATTATAGTTATCCCCTTCACATCGTAACTTTCCATATCATGGCTTCCATCTATCGTTTGTCAGCATAAGAAATTAAATGGGAATTGTTTGGGAGATTTGCAGAAGCCACAGGCAACACAGAGCCTATGACCAAATACTTAAACCCAATTTTACAGTAAGGTAAACACCCCTTGAAAGAAAAAGAAAAAATTCAGACGTCTTCTCTGTTATAAAGGGAGGGTCAAAATTTTTTACTCACATTTCCCAGATTCCAGTGAAACTATTTAGATTTATACCTAGCAGGGACTTTAGAAACTTCTACAATGTATCAGCAGAGTAGAAGTGAAAGTAGAAAAAGGATCAATCAGGAAACATTAAGTGTCTATTGAGTATGCCAGGCATTATGCTACATACTAGGGATATAAAAAGAGGCAAAAAACCAGCCCTTGCTTTCCAGAAGCTCACAGTCTAATGATGGAGACAACATGCAACCACATATATTTCAAAACAAAGAGAAATAATTAACAGAGAAGGCACTGGAATTAAGGGTTAGGGAAGGCTTCTTGTAGAAAGTGGGATTTTAGTTGGTTTGTAAAGGAATCCAGGGAGGTCAGTAGTCAGAGCAGAGGAGGGAAAGTTCTAAGCATGGGGGATGCCAGAAAAAATACCCAGAGCCAAAAGATGGGGGGGGGGGGGTCTTAGTGGTGGAACAGCCAGGAGGCCAGAGTCACTCAATTGAAGAGTATGTGTTCAGTAGTAAGGAGGAAGAAGACTGGAAAGGTAGGAGGGGGCTGGGGTATAAAGGGCTTTGAATACATTTCATATTTGCTTCTGGAGGCAGTAGGGAGCCACTGGAGTTTATTGAGTAGAGAGTGACATGATTAGGCTTGTACTTGAAGAAAATCACTTTAGTAGCTAAATGGAGGGTGAATTGCAGTGGAGAGAGACTTGAGGCAGGCAGACCCACCAGCAGGCTACTGCAGTGGTCCAGGTTTGAGCTTATACTAGAGTAGGGGCAGGGTCAGAGGAGAGATGGTGAAAAGCTAAAATTGACAGGCACCCACTGCAGCTTAGAAAAGGGAGGGTTGAGAGACAACGAAGATTTGAGGACAACTCCTGTGTTGCAAGCCCGAGGAACTGAGAGGAGAGTGTTACCTTCTACAGTAAGTAATAGCGGAGAAGGGTTTAGGGCAATGAAAACGAGTTCAGTTTTAGATGTTGTACTGAGTTTAAGATGTCTACTGAATATCTAGTTCGAGATGTCTAACAGGCAGTTGATGTAATATTGGAGATCTGCAGAAAGTTGGGAGCAAAATTGGTAGATTTGAGAATCATTGACATAGAGATGGTGATTAAATCCTTTGGAACTGATGAGATCACCCAGTGAAATTGTATGGAAGGAGTAGAGAACTCACCACAGGACTCAGAGGAATACCTGTGATTAGAGGGCATGATCTAGATGAGGATCCAGCAAGGGAGCCATAGAAGGAAAACTAAGAGAAAAGACAGTTACCAGGGAAGAAAGGGGGAAAAACAGTGTCAGAAGCTACAGAGAGGTCAAGGAGAATGAGGAGTATTTGCTTCACTCAAGAAAGCACCTTTGAATAAGGTGAGGAAATTATCTTATGGTTGACAAATTTAAAAAAAAAGTTAGTTATTAACCGTATTTTATTTCTACTACTCACTCTGTGAGTAGCAAATAAGGTGCAATTGGTAGAAGGAGCGCACCAAACCAATGAAATCATAGGTCTAGTCCCTATCCTTCTGTGGAAAATGGGTCCTTTGTACACATCAGCCAAGAAGATACTGTTTTCAGGCTTCTTTGTGTCCTGAGCTGAGGAAACAGTGCCATTAACTATCAGTGGGACAGCTATTTTCTTGACAGAAGGAAAAAGCACAAGCAGTGAGGATCGCGAAAATCTGTGGTAGAACGTTTAAGTTGTTACTTAAAGGAAGAAGGAAGTTTGTACATGTCTTTAGAAAGCATATGCAGGGAGCTAGGTAACTTTCTAGAAACTTTTTTTAAATAGGCTTTAAGATAAATTCAGTAAGTCAGTCTGTTAATAAACATTAAGCTTCTATCTAAGGTGCTAACACCTAAAATTCAGTCTGGGGTATTTTCGGGTATTTTATAGTGGGAGAACTCTATTAGGAAATTTTCCGTGCTCAAATTTATAAAATTAGATATTAATGATTGAAGAGACTGCATGGTATAATGGGTTCCAATCCTAAGCCTACATTGGTGAGGGGAAGGGACAAGCAAATCACTTGATCTCTTAATGTCCCAGGAAACTCTTATCTGTAAATTTCTGGAGAGTCCCTTATCTAAACCTGAGGGAGGACTTTCCATGCCGATTAGTGACGCTGGTGGCCTGCCTTCCAAGCCCCCAAAAATCACATTGATAGTGCCCTGAGTGACTTACAGAGCATTTTCATTTTGATAGCCCTGTGATAGTAGGGAATAGGTAAAGGCAAATACTGTCATTCCCATTTTACAGGTGAGGAAGTTGAAACTGGTATGGAATTGAACCAAATCTTGAACCCCAATTTCCAACTCGAAGTCTAGTTTTCTTTGCTTATATGGTGTGATGTGTACGATGCTTTAAAATAAAAGTCGTTTTAGTTAGATTTACAGGTTTCTTTCAGTTTCTGGTCATTTCAGGTACAAGCGTGTTTGAATTTAAAATGACTTCCAGAGTAGTAGTTAAAATGTTGATCTTTCCCCAAATTTGTAAAAATATACTGAATGTTATAGAGAAGATTCTAGTTTTGTGGTCTTGTTACTGAGAAGGTACACATTTGGGAATTACCTGAATTTAGGCAAGTCATGATCTGTGTCTGTAGGCCCAAGTATTGGATAGTTGCCTGCAGTGCTGGTTTATGTCACAGGACAAATACTGGAATACTTATCTCTACTTCCCTGAAATCTCAGAAGGGGATGCAAAAGCAGAAAAAGGAAAGGAATGAGTGACTCAAACAAGGGGAAATTTTAGTTGTCCTCTTCCTAGATGTACCTATATTACAATGTAATACTTGTAGTATAGGCAGGACAAAAACTGGTGATGGAAGCCTCAAAGGGAAGGGGCCCTGGGAAAGATAGGATAGAAAGGGGAGACTTGTTTATTCTTTTCTCTCTTCCATCTAGGCCAGAAAGGATGAGGTAGCAAAACAGCTTCTTTATAAATATTCTTAGATTATAATGATAGTTCACCTTAAACCTAAGTTCAAAATCTGGTCTTGTCAGTACTATGTATGCTAATTTAAAGAGCCTAAATTTTGTTGAATCATAAATCATGATGAAAAGGGTATAATGAACTTTCCTGCATCTTAACCACTTTTTTTTGCCAAGGAGAATGAATATTTGAATGCATGCAATACGATTAAAAAGCATTTCTGTTTTCTTATATTTAAAGAAGATGATTACCTTTTTACTAGGGAGACACTAGTATAGTGTAAAGAGCTATGGACTCAGATAATTTCTAGATTTAAGTTGTGGGTCTGAATTCTCTTCTGTGCTATAAAAGTCAATTAATGCCACAGACTTGGAATCCATATCTATAACTTTTCTTCCTTGCTACTTGTTAGTGACAGCCAAATATACAAGGCACTTGAGCCACACCTGATTAAGAATTTCTTTTACGATATACCTAACAATTCTAGCTAATTTAGCTTTGCCTACCTAATCCAGCCTTTGCTTTAAGACTTCTGCCGTCTCCAGAGGCAGGCAGGGTATTTGACTTGTTCATAGTGCTTTCCAAAACTCTAACCGTATCTTCCAGCTCTTGTTCCCTCTTGGGCCACGCAGTCCAAGTTGAATCCTCCAAATGAAAAGCCTTCAGGTTGTTGAAGACAGCTAACAAATCCCAACTCATCTTCTCTCCGTTGGATATCCCCTTTCTGATGTGCTGATCTCAAGGCTCTTCACCTTCTTGGACTTCCTCCATTCTAGCTATGTCTTTCCTTAGGTGTGACATTCAAAGAAGAATGTGGTATTTCAAATGTGATCTGACTAGGCCTGGGTACTCTCCAGTGGTACTAGTAACTGGACTGTCATTTCCTTTGTCTTTGAAACTTGTGCTTAATTTGACCTGAGATTGCATCAGCCTTTTGGGCTACCACGTCTCATCGATTGATTTAAATTGAATTTGCGTATCACTAAATCTTCCAGGTCTTTTTTCAAATAGATTGCTACTCAGTTTCACATCCTTCATTTTGCACTGGTGAAGTTGATTTTTTTGTCCTGAATTTTTATTATTATTCTTTTTGTCTTTGGTCTAGGCTTGTGATTACATTATTGTTGGGAATTCTTGATGAGGAAAGTTCCTCTGATATTGTTCATTCATTTCAGTTGTATCTGACTCTGTGACCTCATGTGATGTTTTCTTGGCCAAGTACTAGAGTGGTTTGCCATTTCCTTCTCCAACTCATTTTACAGAGGAGGAAACTGAGGCAAGCAGGGTTCAGTGATTTACTCAGGGTCACACAGCTGGTAAGTATCTGAGGCTGGATTTGAAGAAGAATCTTCTTGAGTCCAGGCTCTCTATCCACTATGCCACCCAGCTGCCCTGCCTCTGATGTTACAGAACTGTAACATTTTATGTTTTGGGTTTGGGTTTGTGATTTTGTTCTCTCTCAGGGCCCCTCTCCATTTTATAGTCTTCAGATGAATGACTGGGGCATTAATGTCAGAGATGGGACTTAACCTCCCTGAAACAAGGTTTGAAATTTAATGAGAATATAGTTTAATGTCATGCTTTAATCCAGTGTTCTAACCCATCCGGATCTTTTGTTGTGGCCGTCATTCCTCACGTTAGCTGACTCTCTTAGCATTGTGTCATTGCCATGTTTAATAAGAAGTTCATTGCTTTTGCCAAAGTCATGCTTAAAAAGATGCTGAGCAGCAAAATTCCAGGGCTAGACTTCTGGGGTCTTTCCACATGACTAGGTAGTGCAGTGAGCCATTAATATTGTTATCTCTTCTTTGTCCCTTCAATTAGGTCCCAGTTTACCCTAACAGATTCTGAGATGGGCTGTCATTTAGCCCGAATCTTTTATTCTTGCATGAAAGAATTAGGAAGAAAACTTTCTAGGACACATCTGAGGTCAAATGTGTTTCTAAAACCTAATAATAGTATTCTCCTGTTTTACTAGGGTAGTGATTCTATAAAAAATGAAATAAGGTTAAATTTGTCATTTGTTTTTAAAATCATACTGGCTCTTTGTATTTATTGCTTCTTTTTAAAAATGTTTGTTAACGGGTTCTTTGACTATATGTCATAACATTTCTTTCTAGGAACTACAGTTATGTTCACAGGCCTGAAGATTTTTTTTTTTTAAAGGCTTCTTTCTTCTCATTTAAAAAACAATAACAAAATATCCCCAGAGATATTTGTTTTTTTTCTAACCGGGTGGTATCTACCTCTTTTATTCTTTACTCTCTTTAAAGATCACTGCTAAGTTCTTTAGCAGTTCTACTTTCTAATGCTTTTAGTTTTCTTGGGATGTTCTTGTGAGTTTGATTTAAACTTATCAAAGATCAAAGGCAACCTAGTACTCTTACCTTCCTACTTATCTTGAGTTTCACTGCCTACTAGGCATTTGCTTGGTCTGCCCAGCTACAAGAATTACTCTTCTCCACCGCTGCAGATCCCCAGACTGGTTCAGTAACAAATCTAGATGAAAGTCCCTTTCCCTCTTTGGTTATGTTTATCATGCCTTTCCCCCCTCAGTTCAGTCTGAATTTTAGCTCTCCTCACTGTGCCATACCTTTGTATCCTTCCTGCATTGCCTCCTCTTGACTCTCTTTTATGTGTATCTTTTAAAAATCTAAACTGGCCCGTCTATTGCTTATGTATTCACATAGATCTCTTGATCTTCAGACTTGCTCTTGAAGTATTATTTTTGAACAGTTTCTCTTTGTGTCTTTAGAATTTCATTACTGAGCTCTTCATGTCTCTTCTCCGTTCATGTCTTTGGACATGAAGCCTTTGGAATCTCTTCTTCCAGCGTCTAGGATACATGTCAGACTGACTTAGCATTTCTTCTTATCTCTGGCACCGATTCAGAGGTGGGCTCTTCTCTGTCCCACAAGGGTACTGTTGCTTTCTGCCTGAACAGCTGGCTCCTCTGTGTTGGTGAGGATCAGTTCTAGGATATAACTTCCCCTCTGTGCTTCCTTTATCTTTTGAAGGCTGAAAACTTAATCAAGGCAAGCCAAGATATTATTAGCTGCGCACCTTTTGGTGGGTAAGAAGAGAGTTCTAGAAGGATCATTGATGCCCTCTATCCTTGCTTCTCTTGTTGCCAGTAATAACAGGACCTACCTCTCGGAGTTGTCGTGAGGATCAGATGGGCTATTATATTCTTTGCAAACATTCAGAGGCTACATAAATACGGGCAGTTTTTATTATTACTGTCATTTTTATATTCCGCTATATCATGACTCTGTGTCAGGCTTGTGACATATTTCCTAAACTCATTTCCTTTTTTGTTTCAGGTGCTCTTATAGTATCTGTCCTTTGATGACAATATAGTTTCTATTTCTACCTCTGTTAATCTTTACCCAGAAGCTATTCATCACCCTTCTCACCTTCCCAGATCTCACCCAAATGCCCCCTCATGCCAGTATACCCCTCATGCCAGTATACCCCTCATGCCAGTATACCCCTCATGCCAGTATACCCCTCATTCCCTTTTCCATTTTCCAGGAGAAAGCCAACTTCCCATACTCATACCTGCCGGAAGGACCCAGAGTATCAGCTCTACTCCAGCCCTCAGGTCTGCTACCCCTCCCCTCACTTGGATGGGGCAGATATGACTGCTTTGGATAGTATAGAGGACCACCAGCCTACCTCTGCTCTTTAAGGACTACCAGGCTGTACCATCTTCCTTGCCCCTTCCATTCTCCTGAAAATGACACCCCCCCCCCCCACCCCCCACCCCCCGGCCCTCCTGTCATGTCCTCTGAAGAGCTTCCTTCCTCCAGATGACTGGTTCTCTACTATGTACCCTGCAGCTGAATGCTGAGGACTGTGCGCCTTGCTATATGCCCTGGGTCTGAACCCTAATGAACCTTTCTATGTTGCGTTGTCACCCTTCTTGAAAGAGCAGAAATTATTTCAGTTTTCTGTTTATATCCCCTAACCTTTAGTGCAGTGCTTGGTACATGCTTGGCACATTTTGACTGTTGAATAGATGCTTTTTCATTCATTCATACTTCTCTCTTCTCCCTCCTCCTCCTTCCTCTGCTCCTGTCCTAGAATTCCTTACTTGAGTGAGAGTAGATTAAAATTGCTTTAAAATGTACAGTGCTATTCTACCTCACCCCACCTTTATGTATTTTACTACTTTTAAATGAGGTATGTCCTTCCAGAGGCAGATTCCAGCAGTGATCCCAGTCCATGTTTCTCAGTGATACCTGGAAGGTCAAATTTGCTTCCTTGCATTAGTATCTGTGATTCATCCTGTTGGTGATGTATTTTGTGCATTTGTTTACAAACATGCAAGATGATGAACTTCATTTCTGACTTCTTTCTTGAATGTTAAGTCTTTTGAATTTCTAGCATAATTAGTTTTCTTTCTATTATTTCATGTTATCTAACTTGATAAACACATGTGAACAGACTTCTCCCTTTCTCTTTGACAAAACTTTAGGTGAATACATTTCCATAGCATGATAATTTTAGAACTAGAAGGTGCTAGGTCTCTCACTGCTCCCTCCTGAACCTCCTTGACCACCCTTCCCTTCCTGGTTGCACTTGGGTTCAGTTTCTCTGATTCATTGGTTAAGGTGAAGGAGTTGGAGTACTGTCTGTTTCCCATGGCCGCTTCCAAGGTCACCGCCCCCCCCAGTAATCATTCCTCCTTTGAGGCTCACTAAATCTGTATCTACCATTCAATCAAAATGCTGGCAGTCTTTGCCTACCTTCCTCCAGGCCATTTTCCTTCCCTCAGTGAGTCCAGTGCTAGGCTCATTTCATTTCTCCTTCCTAACATCTGCTCTTACCCTAGGGGACTTCAGCATGCATATTGGTATTCCCTCAAACACCCTTATTGCTCTGTTCTTCACCTTACTCATCTCATTTCACGTGACCTACCCTTCCACCCCACCCCAGCCATCCAGCCATACACAGTTTTACCCTTCGTCTTGCACCCCCACAAATCACATTCACATTAACTCTGGAGTTCTATGATCTGACCACAGTCTATTGTTCAACCTCCATACTGGGCCCTCTTCGCTCATCAGCTCTTATGGAGCTCTGTGTGGATGAATCTAAGGTCTATCTGTCCAGCCTTAGCTTCTCTCCTGACCTGTACTCTGACATCTCCAAATGTCTATGGGATGTCTTACGCTGGATCATCTGCAGGCATCTCACACTTATCCCATCCAAGATGGAATTCATTCAGACTTTCTCCTCTGAACCTCCCCGTTACTGGTCAAGGGTACTCCCATTCTCCCAGTCACCTGGCTTTATAACCCAGGTGCCATTCTCAGCTCCTTGCTCTCTCTCGTCCCCTGTACTCTGTGGCCAAGTCTTGTGGATTTTACCGGAGAAACATTTTTCATGTAAGTTTCCTTCTCTCTTCTCCATACTCCCATCCCCTGAATACAGGCTCTCACTACCTACCTCCTGCCTGGACTACTATAATAACTAGCCTATTCTTGGTCTCCCAGAAATAGACCTTTACCTATTTTAACTCCTTCTCCATTCAGCTGCCAAACTGATCTTCTTAAAAGCTTGGGTCTGACACCTCCTCCCTTCAATAAATTCCAGTGGCTCCCTATCACCTCCAGAATCAGATACAAAATCCTGTTTAAAAGCGTTTCCCCTTTCAGTCTTCTTATGCTTTACATTCCTCTTTTCTTTCCCTCTCCACCCTGTATTTACTCTCAGATCTGGTGATTCCTACCTCCTTGTTCCTCAAACAAGACATTCTTTATTTCAGCTTGGGGGCATTTTCGTGGCTTGTCCCCATGCCTAGGATGCTCTTCCCATACCCGCAGTGTACTTGCTTCTTGTTTCTACCTCCCGGCCTGCTTAAAGTCTTGGCTTCATCTCACCTTCCACAGGAGGCCTTTCCTGATCTCCCTCACTTTTAGTGCCTCCCCTTTGCTGATTATTTCCGATTTATTCTGTACGCAGCAGCGTCTTTGTAAGTTATTTGGGTGTTGTATCTCCCCATTAGATGGTGAGTTCTTTGGGAGCAAGGAACGTCTTGTTTTTCTTTGTATACCCCGCCCTCTGTGCTCAGCGCAGTGCCCCCTGACGCACACACGGCTGCGCTCAGTAAAGGCTTATTGACCGACTTACTGGAAGGGAATGTTGTTAGAAAAGTCAGAATAGTCTGCAGGCTGATAACATCAGAGCTAAATTGATTTTTGCTTTTAAAGTGTTCTTTTAATTTTTACTGAGTAAAATTAGAATGAATAATTGTCCATTCTTGTTTTCTAAAAGGTTTGTTCTTTTCTGTTTTAGCTTGGTGATCCTGCTATTTTCCCAGCTGTTATTGTGGAACATGTTCCTGGTGCAGATATCCTCAATGGCTATGCTGGTCTAGCCTGTGTGGATGAGCCTAGTGATATGATCACTGAGAGCTCATTGGATGTTGCTGAAGAAGAAATTATTGATGATGATGATATCACTCTTACAGGTGAGTGACCATCATGTCCCACACCTGGTGGTTTCCAAAGGGTAGGTTCCCTGATGGCAATTTGTGATCAGAAAAGCTTGGAGAACCCTGGGGTAGGTGTACGATTCCAACATAAGGCTTAAGTTACACAGGAGTAAGTATACAAATATATTCCCTTATAGAAATAAGAAATATAAGAAATAAGCATCCTATAACATTTCGTAAGGTCAGAAGGGCCTGAAGCCAGTGTCACCTGTCTCGTAGTTGAAGCTTCCTGCCACAATGGGGATGAAACGATTGAAACAATCGAAGCTGCTGAGGCCCTCCTCAACATGGACTCCCCGGGCCCGATGCTGGATGAAAAAAGAGTGTGTAAGTTTTTAGGCCTTATAAGAGTTTATGTAGAGGCGAGTTACATCCTTGGTGAAAAGCATTTGTCTCCAGCAGAATCTTAAGTTAACGGAGTGCATTAACTATATCCTTTTTCTCTACCATGATGTCTTCCCCATACATACCATGTGCTTGATAAATACCTGTTTTATTTTTAAATAAGGGCAGAAATGTTCACTGTTTTCTTGTTAAATGCTTATCCCTGATTCTCTTCTTCCTCTAAATATTTCTTTGGTGACGCTTCCAGAACAACACGGTGTTAATTGTGGTACCCCTTTTAATATACGTTAAATTTATATAGGACATTGTCTTGTATGTGCAATGTTTGTTTTTTGTTGAGAAAGGTGTATCATAGTTTTTGAAATAAAAGTTCCAATATAAAAATGGTATAGAATTCCTATTTTTGCTGAATTTATAAAAATATGGGCTTATATGGACATAATTCTTGTAGGGTTAGTAGTAATTTGTGTAAACAGCTGTCATTATGTAGGTAGTATACCATATATGAGAATATATTAAAATTCTGCTTATAACATTCTGCTTTCACTTTACTGCATCATTTTTGCCATGCTTTATTATATACTTCAGGCCTTCCTGCAAGGATATTAGTGAAGCTTGGAAAGTTAAGTTGGTAATTATAATTTTTGTTCATCCTAGATAGTTTTTCCTATGGAAATAAAAATTACTGGCCTTTATTTCCTTTAGAGGTAATCATGACTTTTTTCCCCTTAGCTAATATATTTGCTTCATCTGAGGATGACATTGTTGTTGCGCCCATCACCCATGTCTCCGTCACATTGGACGGGATTCCTGAAGTGATGGAAGCGCATCAGATTCAAGACACCTGTGCAGAATCCCCAGAAACTACCATCCCAGAGCAGCCTAAGAGAAAGAAAGGTGAGGTTAGACCATTTTGGCAAACTGTTTTGTTGTGGCGTTCGTTATATACTTCTTTACTTAACTCTAAATTCTTCCTTATGTTAGCTCTCAAGTCAGATCCCGGAATGTGAATTTTATTTGTTTTATTTGTTTGTCATGTTCTGGTACAAACATTTCAGAGTAGCTCAATTCATATTTGACTCAGCAGTCTAGCAGTATCGCTTCTTGGTTTTTGAGTCTTCTTTCAGATAGGCTATAGATAATTGGTCATTGCCTTTGTCTTTCTTTCTTAGAAATGGCCTTATATAACTCTTTTTGATTCCATTGATTTTCATTCTTAATTTCTTGTGCTTTTCTTATAGGAGAACAGTTATCTGACTTGGTTATGCATTTTCTGCCACTCTGGCTCATTTAAAAAAATACTTATTTAAAAATATTTTTAAGGTTTCTTAGATTCTTAAGAGTGTCTAATTGTTGAGTTGAGCCTTATGATCACATCATTTCAAGCTTTGTACTGATGGTGCATTTTAATTTTAAAAAGACAAATTATAACAAAATGCTTCTTCATAATTAAAGAATATTTTAAATTAAAGTTTTGGTTGATGGATTATAATCAAGCTCTTGTTTACCACGTGGAAAATTAGAAAAATTGTTCACTCAGTTAGACCTTCTTCAGCCATAGCCTTTTGCTAGTGGAGGCATACTACTAAAGAAGATTTTGCATGCCAATGGCAATTTTTTTTCCAAAGTACACCACAGGCTAAAGTCATACCAAGCTACCGAGTAAGCTTTTCCTATAATTTATTAAAGTCACACTAAAATCTTACAGAGCTAGAGGTGGGTACCTGACCAATTGAATGCCAAACTTAATCAGATCTTTTAAAAGAAAAAGAAAAGTATGTTAGTTTTGGCTAGAATTATGACCAAAATCACAGGGCCCATAAAGCATATTGATATAAACATAAACCTGCTTAATTTACATAAAGAGAAATGGGAAGATTGGGTAGAGATATGGTACATTTTTTTTTAAAGCATGCCTTATAAGAGATATCTCCTTTTTGTGATAAATAAGGCAGCAGACAAGGGGTGCTCATTGTTAGCATTTTCTATGATAATGCTATCAAGTTTGCCCTTCTTAATGCTAGCAAAGATTATTCTGAAATAGTTTTATGGTTTTTGAACTGTTCCGTTATTGCAACCTCTCCCTTAGATGATGCCTTTCCTTTTATTAGCATCTGTGTAAGAGAATCCTGGAGCTTGACCAGTCTTTCATCAGATTCCACTCAGGTTTGTCCCCTTTTTCAGCTGTGTGGCAACCACACTTCTGAACAAAATGTCTTCTTGCTCCCTGTCTGTCTTCTTTTTTTTTGTTGTTGTTGCTATTTGGAGGGGGGACGGCAGACCAATTGGGGTAAGTGACTTGCCCAAGGTCACACAGTTAGTAAGTGTTAAGTGGCTGAGACTGGATTTGAACTCAGGTCCTCCTGACTTTAGGGCCAGTACTCTATTCACTGGGCCACCTAGCCACTCCCCCCTCCTCGCCCCGGTCTTTCTTCCTTATCCCTCTAGTGTTGGCTGTTTTAAAGTCTCCTAGAACTGAGACATAACAGATTTTCATTCATTCTGGAAGCCAACTTAAAAAAAAAACCACAATGATTGGATGATAACTGTTAAATTCTTTTACTGTTACCTACCTCTCTTCATGTTTTGTAAAAATCAAAGGAAAAATAATAGTAACTTTAATAAATGTTCGTTTTGGTGATGGCCGGGATGGTGGGACCCTTCTCCATAACGGGTTATTTGTTGGGCTAGCAACAGGACTGGTGATCGTGGAGGTATTGTACTTTCTTGGGCTCTTGGACTCTGAAGTTGGAGTTGTCTTAAGGTCCAAGGGGAAAGTGATGGTAGAGTTGATGGCATTGGTTTGATTCTCCTGGCACAAGCAGCCCACCTCCCATTGATCATTCAGGACGTCTTGCTGGTTCAGCTAGGCTGGCTTGCCTGCCACACTCATGGTAATTGGCTGACAGTTTGGTTGTGGGGATGGAGTACCTTTTCTCTACAGTTTTCTCCCCCAAATGACGGCTGCAGGGTTACTATATTGGGAGAAAGACTAGGTCTGTGGGCACTGTTCTTTCTGGGGCCCTGGCCCATTAGTGATAGTGGTTGGTGGGGTGATAGTGTGCCTCTTCTTCACAAGTGTTGACTCCCTGGATATGATGGCTGGAAGCAGGAACTGGTGGTGATGGTAGGGAGGGTGTGTGGGACTGTATTCTTTAGGATTATTGGGTTGTGGGTCCTGGGATGCTGCCAACAGGATCTGAGGGGAGGTGGAAGTTGAGGTAGTGATGGTAATTTGATCCACCTAGCACATTCTTTTTCCCTGCCCTCCCTCTGACAAGCCTGTAGTGTCCGAGGTAAGAAGTGATCCCAAGTCTTCCGGATCCCACCCTAGCACTCAATCAACTACATCATGCTTACCAGCAAGCAAAATGTTTGAATTAACTGATTCAGACTATCACAGTGACCATGACAATGTTGCCTTCCCTTCCCTTGTTAATAAATGCTGTTACCTTTCATATTAGAAAATGATTGTTACATCTGAGTGTTGATCTTTGGAATAATAGAGGCAGTGAGGTGGAGTCAAGATTGCAGAATGATAGCATTTTTTGCCTAGCTTTCCTAGCACACTTCCTTCATAACAACTTAGAAAACGTGCCAGACTGAATTCTGATTAGGAAAGCCAAGAAAGTCAGGAAATCATTTTTTCCAACTCAGGGCAGCTTAGGCAGATAAATAGAGAGGCCTGCTGGGCTGGGGGTTGGCCAGGAGTGTAGTGTGGTAGCAGCCGTGATGGTGGCAGCAGCAGCAAAATAGGAGCAAGCACTGGGATAGAGAGATCCAGGGAACCCTTGAACTAGTAAACGGGTACTATCTGCAGCTGTCACCCATCACCTACTTCTGAGTCACTGATCTAGAGAAGTTTGTAGGGTTCTCGCTGAGTTCTGAGGACAAAACAAATTCTGATAATGTAGCCATATGGTTCGGAGCGCAGGAGCATAGCAGTGACTCAGTTCTAACTTTTGGCCCAGCACTAAGCCTGCACTGGAATAACCAAGGACAAGAGACCAAAGGGAAGTCAAGCAGTTCAGTTACTCTGAACCTGCAGAACCTCCCATAGGGCTAATAATGACTGAGTCCAGCAACATTTTACTGAAACTCAACCACACACAATCAACAGACCTAGACCTGAGTCAGGACCTTGTAGAGCTCTCCTGGGGATCACACCACTTTGGAAGCACCAAAAATTTGTAGACCTCCAGAAAGAGGCAGAAACTTAGACCATTCAGCCAGACCATTCAGCCATCTTCAACTTCTGTCCCTGCCCCCCTCAGAAGTAAACAGAGCCCATCTCAAATAGAAAGTTCAAAGTCAAGAAGTGGACTGGGAGGATGAACAAACAAAAACCCTGAATATAAAGAATTATTGTGGTGACAGAGGAAGCTCAAAACACAAACTTACAAAAAGAAAATGACTTCAGAACATCTACAAGTAAAGGCTCAAAGAAAAATGCAGATTTAACACAAGCCTAATAAGAATTCTAATTCTAGAATGATGAAAGTATCAGTATTTGAATCCTGAGAAACATACACACACACACACACACACACACACACAGCTTCTTAAAACACCTTCAGGTTTATTTAAGCTGTTCCCTTTAAAATTATGAGTATACACAATCACATGTACCTGACATACCTTTTTTGCCTTATTTACTTAGTGCCGTTTAAGTTAATATTTAGTTTCATTGCTGTTAAACTTTCCCCATGTTCCTGTAGAATTTACTGTGCACCCACTTCACTAGGACATCTAATGAAAAGAGAAGAGATAAGAAGGAACTTCTCAGATGGAGTCAGTCTCAGTTCTCTATTTTATACAATTGATTTCCTTCTCTTTCCAGGAAGTTAGCCAGATTCCTCACTAGGCAGGAGGGTTACTCCCCTGAACTAGAGAAATTGGCTCACAAGGTTATCCTAGGTCTCTGGAGCAGTAAAATGAGCTATGGGGTTTTTCTTCCACCTGAGCTTTTGGTAGCTCTCTTGATGTTCCCTGCAAAAGATTGCTCTGATCTCTGGCAGGATGGGAAGTATTCAAACAGAAGTTGGAGGATCCTTTGTCAGGGGTGTTATAGAAAGAACCCATTCCAGGTAGTAGTTGAGCTAGGTGATCTTTCAGGCCCCTTCCAACTAGCAATTCTGTGATTTTCGGTAAAATTGTGAGTGGGTAAAGCATATCTTTGACTGACTTAATAATGTATATTCAAGGAATATCCTCTAAAGGCTAATTAATGCCCCTAGAGTGCTGTCTGGAATTCAGGTAGCTGACATCATGTGGACATTAGATTTTTCCTCAGGAGTGGCTAGTTGAGGCTTAATATTTATTTAGCTTATAGTTCAATCTCTGTTGGTTTCTTATTTAAAATATTTTATTAAAATAAATCTAAATATTTAATTTCTTTATTACACTTAACTATTTAGAGCCCAAGAGAAAATGAATGGCAAGATTTAAAGAAGTAAAATATCCAGGGAGTACACAGTATGTTTGTCATTAGACCCAGCTGTTAGCAATCCCTACTAATGACCAGGTCTTAGCTCTTCTCCCTGTTCTTAGAAACTTCTACTTTCTTTCCCCTGTGAGGTTCTTAGATTTTAAAAAGGTTGGCCTAGCCTAGCCTAGCCCTTGTAGTTTTGCCACTGAGAAATACCCTCAGGACATTTTCTTTCTCTGCCTGAATCGAGTCCTGTGCTCCTGCATCCTCCCCACGCTCAGCTTTGCCTCATGGGTTTCTCTCTCTTTTATTCACTGTCGTGTTCTGGCCAGACCATAAAGGCACTGAAAAATGAAGAGCTGTTGGGTTATGTTCCGGTGCACACAGCCCTCGTTACCTTTTTGCCTTCCAGTCAGCGCAGCATTGCCTCGCCTCTCCTCTCTGGGCTGTCCTTGCTCCTGTGTGGCTTCTCTTGGAAGCTTAGACCCGGTGAATGAGCAGTTTGCCTTGGATGCTGTTGTTACATCTGATGTGTCTGAGTACGGCGTCAGTGTGAGCCCAGTGAAGCAGTGGGTTTTTCCTAAGCCTCTCCCTGCCCTTTTAGGTTACTTCTCTTAATACCCTGGTGCTCCTCACTCTCTGCCTAGTACTTCATGCCCTAAAATTACTGCTCCCCACTGGAATTCCTTTTTCTTTTTTGGGGGAAGTTCTCAGCTAGGTATTAATTATAATCTGATTACTTCTGTTAACACCAGTGTTTGAATCATTATTTCCTTTCTCTCTTCCCACCATTTACCCCAGGAGAAAATAAACAAATCAAACCTTGCTGGGTGGTTGCATTTTTATACTGTATTCTGTGTCATTGTTGTTGAGTCATTTCAGTCATGTCCGACTCTTTGTGACTCCATTTGGGGTTTTCTTGGCAAAGATACTAGAGTGGTTTGCCATTTCCTTCTCCAGCTTATAACGATGATCCTGTGATCATATGGGATGTGGTAAAATTTTATGATTCAGCTGGAGTAAATAAATACTCCATGGCAGAATTTGAACTGAGGTCCTTAGATTTTAGAACTAGTATTTTTTCTAATGCACCATGATTGATCCCTTCATCTGACCCATGGAAAAGGAAAAACAAATTTTTGGGGGAAGAGGGGTCCTTTGGCCTTGATGCCTGAAGGAGGGGTTAATGGGTTTTATTTTCACCTTTTTGCCTAATCCACCAGTGCTGTTGCCAGGTTACCTGAGGTGGAGCTACATCTTTAGAAAGAGGAGATGGTATTTATTTACCCCATAGTGAGGAGATCCTCCAAATATTTTGGTATTCTCAGAGCCTAGCATCTGTCAGAGAACAAATAGGTGCGAGATAATATTTGCTGAAAAACCCGAGAGACATCATTTCCTGGAGCATCTTATAAAGGAAGGATCTGGGATACTTCAGAAGGGGCCACAGAGAGATTTCCTGTCCTGTTTATTTCTTTCATCCACCCTTCCCCCTATCCAGTTTATCCCAGAAAACTTTGGTTATCCTGCTTTCTTTCTACAACCCATCTGCTCCTTCCTCTGGCCTAACCTCCACCTTTTTCTGTTGTTGGGTGATATGAATACTTAGATGACCTTTTTCTACACTGCTGTCCAATTAGAACCGTGCTCACCCCTGTAAAAACCTACCATTGTAGAAATATCTCAAGGGCCCAGTCTTACCTTAGGTAGGTCTTACCATTCTCTTTATAGGGAATATTCATTCAGATTTCCTTAAATAGTTGCTCATATTTTATGGAAGTTCAAGGGAATATATGTGTGTATCTGTATGTATATGTGTGTGTATGTATAGATATTGCAAGACAAGATCTTAAACAGGGACCCGAGACAGAACTAGTTGACCAGTTGCTAAAATAGTGCTTTTAAGGTGATACAGATTTGTTTGTTAGGATATTCTGCATGTTGTTGCCGAGTGAGTTGAACGATGAGAGGATTAAATGTTCTGGATTGTTAAAAATATATGGAATGCTAGGAAGTGTCAGTCAGTCAACAGCAGTTTCTGAGTTTCTACTAAACTAATGTAGGTGACGTTGTTAGGCACTTAACTAGGACAGAGAAAATTGAAACTGAAATCTCTCTCTGCCATCGAGGAACTTCCATAGAAGACAGAATAAACATGAGACCTAGTAGACAGAATAAGCTGGTGTATTGAAATCAGAAGTGGATGGGTTCATTTTGAGTCCAGACTGATCTAAAGCACAAAGAGAGACAGAAGCATCAGTGTGTCAGGAAACTGGCACATCTGCTTTTTACGTGTATAGGTCAGAACTTTGAGCAGTGTGCTGAAGTAATGTTTTTATGTTTTATGTTTTAAGTCTTCTCAGTTTTGCAGGAGATAAAACTGAGGTTGAGTAACATTTGCCTAAGATCATTTTATTAAATCCTTTCCCTAGTTCATTAGCTGATTCTACTCTGTAAAATGTTCTGTCCATTCTTATGTTCAGTTTTGTAAGTAAATTTGGTCTTTATAGTAATAAGTAAATTAATTTTTTGTGTGACAAAAACACACGAACTATTTAAAAGAAATTGATGACCCTGCGATTTTAAGCAGTATATCAAAAGATGAGATGAAAACAATCTGTCCTTTTTTCTTGGAATTTTGAAAAGGGATTTATGTATAATCGACTTGGTTTCAGGGAGAAAAACTAAGCCACCTCGACCAGATTCCCCAGCTACTACACCAAATATATCTTTGAAGAAAAAAAACAAAGATGGGAAGGGTAAGTACTGCAGGTTACTTATAATATGTACTTGTAAAAAACATTCAGAATTGAAAAGCTTTGGGGGTAACAGAAGGGAGATTGGGATCTGTACAGCTTTCCTGACATGCCAGAATGGGTTTCACTATTGCTACATGCTCAAGATAAGATCGCCACTTTCCATCAAGGAAAACAAAGCCAAAGAAATCCCTTTTTTGTCTGATTTTCTCTGTTACCGGAGTAATCTCTTCTTCAGCCTAGTGATGGTGCTTTTGGAAAAATTATTCAACTAATTGCATTTTCAAATCAGAAATGCTTTCCTGTATGTCATCATTGTTGGTACTCCTTTCGCAGATAGCTTCCCCTCTTTCTATTTCTATTGTAGCACACTTGAAGATGAGGCAGATTGTTAAAGCTGGTCACCAGCTATAACTATAAGAGTAGCTTCCGTAGTTTAAATGTAAATATTTGCAATGTTTTATCCAGGATACTTTTTTCCCATTAAAAATCAAAGTAAAACCAGCATAATGCTTTGTTCTGAGGTCATCACTCCAAGACTGGTTTCTTAGAATCTTAAAATTTAATTCCAGCCATATTGGATACTAAGCCAATTAACTGTTGAGTCACTGAAATAGTCCTCATATGGTTGTAACTTTCAAGTGCAATTTGGTCAACTGACAGAATTTTTTGAGCTGAATGAGGTCTAGAAATTTCTTAGTCACTTCTGTCCTATAAGCCATGAAGGTGACATAACCCAGGTCAAATGCCTATGAAATATCAAATTGGGACTAAAATCCTAGACTGTTTTTCTCAGTCTAATTTTTAAAAAATACGCTATTGTCTTATTCTAAAAACATTTTTTTGGTTGATGCTAGGGGGGAGAAAAGGGAGAAAAAAATTTTAAAAACCTAAAACTTTGTTTCAGGAAATACAATTTATCTTTGGGAGTTCTTATTAGCGCTTCTTCAAGACAAGACTACCTGTCCCAAATACATCAAGTGGACCCAGCGAGAGAAAGGAATTTTTAAACTAGTGGATTCTAAAGCTGTGTCTAAGTTATGGGGGAAACACAAAAACAAACCTGATATGAATTATGAAACTATGGGAAGAGCTCTCAGGTATGTTGTTTTAATAGTTTGTTGTATCTGTTTCCTGAAAGCTAAAAGTGGGTATGTTTCAGAACAGTAAAGTATTAATGTAAGTTATGCTATGTTTAAGTGTTAAAAGTAATATTAATTGTAGAAAGCATCAAATGTTTAAATTGAAATACTAAGGTTTTTCTTCTGGGGAAAGAAGTAATGCTTTTATTATAATACTCTTATGTCCTATGAGGTAGCATACTTAATCAGTTTTAGGTCCTAGTCCTGTTTTTCTCCTTAAAAACAGGAAATATTGTGCAAAGAAATAAGTTGTGGTTGACATTTTGTTTGTATAGGGATCAGACAATTCTGAGCTGTGATCCTCAGAGGAATTATGAATCAACCACAGGGTTCTAAAATCTTGCACCATTAACCTGAATCAGCACAAAGGACAACTGAAATGACATATAGATAAGATGTGATTACCTAGGAGTAATTTGATTTTCAAATACAACATTTATATTACTGTATTTGAAGAAGTATGTGTTAGATGTGAAGTTTAATATTTTTGCTATCACAAAATTTTTAAATCAAAATGACCATTTTACTGCAGAAACTTATTTTAGTTTCAGTGTTGTAAAAGTCAGATTATTTTGACTTAGGGCTGCTTTGATTCTGTATTTGAAGGAGATAAAATGACAATGTGTTATAGTATTCTTTTTTTAAAATTTTTAAACTATATTAAAACTGTTACAGAGTTATCTTTTTTTTTTAAAGGGCATTTAGTTCACCTGAAAAAGCACGTATCACTTCTACTGGAGTTTATAAATAACAGCTTGTCGAATTAGTAAAATCATGTTTTTTTTCTGAAATTCATTTTTTTTTTATTTGAAGGGATTTGATTATTCTTTTTTCTTTTTAAATTGATTTGTTTATTTACTTTTAGTTTACAAGATTCAGTTCCATAATCCCTTGAATTCCAAATTTTCTCTCCTCCCTCTTCCCCCTCCTCCCCATGGCGGCATGCAATCAAGTGTAAGATCTGCAAATATTTTCAAATTGGACATTAGTGTGGTTGTATAGAAGGGTTGTAACTGATGGAGTGAACAGTGAGAAAAAAGAAAGAGAACCAAACATGAAGAAGAACAATAGCATGTAGATTGCTTCAGTCTCCATTTAAACTCTGGTCTTTCTAGATTTTTCTCTGAATGTAGACATCTCCTTCCATCCTGAGACTTGTAGAGTTGTCTTATAGCTGTGTGTTATTGAGAAAAGTCCAGTTTATCAAGGTTTGTCGTCACACATATGACATATCTGTGATTGTGTACAAATTTTTCCTGGTTCTGCTCTTCTCACTTAGCATCAGTTTGTATAAGGCTCTCCAGGTGAATATGAATCAGACCGTCTCTTCCCCATTTCTTATAGCACAATAGTATTCCATTACATTCACATACCACAGCTTGTTTAGCCATTCCCCAATTGATTTTTTCTTTTTTTAAACAATTGATTTGTTTACTTTTAGTTTACGAGGATTATCCTTTAATAAACCTAATGACAAACATGATGAATCACACCACTTACTATATAGCTATATATTTATGAGTTAATGCCATTTACATAGGAAACAATTTTAAGGCTAAAAATAAACACTCGTCACATTTCTAGGCTTACCTATAGAATCTGGCCAGTTCTGCTAATAATGGAGGCAAGGGAAAGTCTAGAAAAATCCAAATTTACCAGTATTTCTTGTTTCTTTTTTGTGTTCATGTTACTTTCAGTTTCTTTCTGTATGGATCTTTATATTGTAGCTGTTAATCATAGTTGGGGTGGCTTGGTGGCACAGTGAATAGAGCACTGGCCCTGGAGTCAGGAGGACCTGAGTTCAAATTCAGCCTCAGACACTTAACACTTACTAGGTGTGTGACCTGGGACAACTCACTTAACCCTAATTGCCTTGCCTTGCCCCTCTCCAAAAAGCAAAACAACAACAACAAAATCATAGTCAAGTTGACATTCTTGAGATTATCCTGTTACCACAGTCTTTTGGAACTTACTATAAGCTGTGAAATAGCAGATAGGCAGAACAAGAGGAGATGGAGAGGTGTGAAGCTAGAGACTGATACAATTTATATCCTGAATTCATTCCCTCCATCAGGAATCAATTTTAGGTTGGTAATCATTTCTGTGTGTAGGTAGACAGAAATAAATGTCTATGCAATTATAATAATGGCCTAATTAAAACAGGTGTTCATGGTAGTTCCCAGAAAGCAATTTTTAAAAAAGTGTGCTGAAGTTCTTGTGGTGTAAATGTTTTTAATAACTCTTTACTCAATCATGTCTATGTGTTGAAATAGGTACTATTACCAAAGGGGTATTTTGGCTAAAGTGGAAGGTCAACGCTTGGTATATCAATTTAAGGAAATGCCAAAAGACCTTATTTACATAGATGATGAAGATCCAAGTTCCAGTCTGGAATCTTCAGATCCATCATTGTTATCTTCAACAACCACTTCTAGTAGAAACCAACCCAGCAAAGCCAGAGTGTCTTCAAATCCAGGGATAAAAGGAGGATCCACCACTGTTCTGAAACCAGGGAATTCTAAATCTGCAAAAGCCAAAGAACCTGGGGAAGCCACACAGACGAACCTGTCTGGTCTGTCACCTGAGGTTGTGAGGACAGTTCAGTCAGCACATGCTCCGCATCCTGTCCAGCTCTTTCGGACTGTTCACCTTATGCAGCCAATACAAGCTGTTGCAGAAGGTCAAGGAGCTGTAACCAGTAATATGCAAGATGAAACGTTAAATTCTTCTCTTCAAAATATTAGGTAATAAATAGTTTACTTAATTATAGACTTTTAAGTAGTAGATTATTAGGCCTTATTTGTACATGGTGGGGGGGGGGGGGATGGTCTATATTCTGAAACGAAATTATGTGGATCTCAAGCTAGATTATAGAGGCTACAAATCTTTTATCATTGTTAGGGCTAGCCTGACTTGCATGGGGGTGGGAGGGAAGGGGGCAGGCTGGGCAAATATTTAGGATATTGTATCTACCACAAGTATCAATCTGGTATAATTACATGATTTTCATTTTTTAATTTATTGTTTTACCTATCCTTTTAAGTACAGCTTAATGTACCTGGATTGAACCAGACTAAGTATGATACAAATATATAAAAAGGCTTAGGAGCTTTTCTTGCCTCGGATAGAACTAGTGAAGATCAAGCAAACCTTATAGGCAGCTAGTTGTAGGATCAGTGGATAGAGCACTGGCTTGGAGTCAGGAAGCACTTGAGTTCAAATACTTAGCAGCTGTGACCCTGGGTAAGTCACTTAACTTTGGGAAGCTAGGTGGTCCAGTGGATAGCATGCTCAGGCCTGGAGTTGGGAAGATTCATCTTCCTGAGTTCAAATCAATCATTTACTAGCTTTGTGACCCTGGACAAGTCACTTTACCATATTTCCCTTAGTTCTTCATCTGTTAAAATGAGCAGAAGATGGAAATAGCAGATCACCCCAATATCTTTGCCAAGAAAACTCCAAATAGGGTTGTGAAATGTTGGGCAGGACCAAAAAAGAGCCCGTAAATAACAGTATACCCCTATAAATTATCCTTGTTGGGAGCCTTTTCAGTTTATCTTTAATCCCAAAATGATATTCTTAGTGGAGAGATGCCATCATAGCATTGCTAAATGCCCCAGATAAACTAGATGGTCATGTAACTAGTGCCTGGTAACTAGGGTTGCATTATATTCTATTTATTTAAAGAGAATCTTTAATTCAGTAGGAGTTGAAAGGAAAAGAACCCAAACTTTAAACATTTAAAAGATTTTTCCTCTCTGTCCCAGATATGATATGAACGAGCACCGTGGCAAAAAGTCCATTTCTATTTAGACTGATCTTTGGAAGCAGTATGACATTTCCTTATAGATTTGGGGAATGAAAAGAAGGGGAAAAGATAAGACAACTGGATCTTTTAGTGTGGTTTTGTTATTTTGTTTGAATTGTTGTCAGTTTCTATGGTATCAACATGTGAGCCCAAAGATAAGTGTTTCTGGTGAAAAGAGTTTTTTTTTGTGGATTATTTTACACCACTTTGGTGATGAAAAGATTTCTTTAGATTCCCGCACTTGTGTGTTCCAGAGCAATTTCAGTATATAGATTTTAGATCTGTAGAATCAACATTTGATTTAAACTAATTTCAGATGTGGAATTGAGGGTGAATGACACTTTGAAGCTAGTGTGCAAATTTAACTTCATTTTATGGAATTCTAAGCCAGAATTTTAATGCAATAATCATATTTTTAGACTTATTTTAACAAAGATTTTTTTGAGCAAGAATAGGTTGTCTACATGATAGAAGATAAACTGCTTGATTTTTTTTTTGTGTTTTTATCCCTGATAACTAGCTTAGTGCCTGCTTCATAGCAGACACTTGTTTAATAAATGCTTATTTGATTGGCTAACTAAAAAGTGATACTATATAATTAAAGCAATGAAAGAAACTTTGGTCTCATTATGAATGACAAACTTTTAAACATTCAATACCGGAAAACTAAGTTAATTCTTTGACTTAGAAGAAAGGAGGGGAAAGACGATCTTTAGGTTTTAGTTGGATAGGAGTGAAAACTTTAACTGTTATTTATGGAGTACTCATCTGTCACTCCCCTTCTTTCACTTTTGGAGGTTATCTTTTCTTTTTCTAAAGGATTTGCTGGTTTTCTTGGCAATTGATTGAATGATAGTGAATGTGTGCTGTTTCCTCTGCCTCTTGGCATTCTGAACCTTTGTGAATGTTTGTACCTCTTGGGGACAGTGGCCACAGCCAGTCACTTGCTTTTCTGTTTCTTCATTTCTCCTTTTGAGCACAATAAAAATATTTCTTCTTAGACCTTGAGAATAAATTCTGATTTTGAAAGAGATGATTAAGTTTGTAGAGTGGAATATCATACTTTGTATGGTAGTAAAATTCTGTGCCAGAAGCTAAAATAACAGTTCTCTTATTGGGTTATATTCTGTCTAACAAAAACTCTCCTATAATATCAGCTCTAAATGTGAAGAATATCCCCAGAATATTTTAGTTTCTCCAACTCATTATGGATTTCTCATCCATTAATTTATCTCATCATATTTTAGGGATTATTTTTTATTTTAGCTGTTTAGGGTAACGAATGCTGAATTTCCTGTTTATTTATATGAAGCAGTATTTTCTTTTACTTATCTAAGATTTCTCTTAAGTTTCAAAAATATTCTTCTAGTTCTAATAAATTGTATCTTGAAAACTGATTTATTTCATCATTTGTATAGTTGTATATGGTTCTCTTGTATCTTTTTGTAAGTAGATTATTTACTAGATTAGAGTTATTATTTTAAGAATATATATTAAACAAAAAGGACGCTTTCCAGGTTTATAGTTGTATAAAGTTAGAATACCTATAACCTGGACTTAAAGCTAAATTACAGGAAATTATATTTAATGCATTATTAATTTTCTAAGGATAGTAACATCTAGGTGGCCTTTTCCCCCCTCATTCTTCTTCCTTTTAGATGTAGAATTTAAATCTTCAGAGGCCAGCATTTGAACTGTGTTTCAGATGAAAATAAATGTTGTTAATATTATTTTTTACAAATTTTAATTACAAATGAGAATTGTTATCAGTACTAGTGGTTTGTTGCTTCTTCTTCCTGAATTCTGGAATCATCCATTAATCTCCCTGTTCTTCATCCATCTCAGAATGCTCCAGTAACTCACGTGAAAAGCCTAAAAGAACAAATAGAAAATGGTGGTTATGAAGAACAAGTCTGGGGCAGTTCAGTAAGAGAAAGCTCTCCAAGAGCTGCCCTTCCTCTTGGTTCATGCTGATTGTCACCAACCTGGAGTTTCTCCTTCAAAGGCCTCCCTCCTCTTCCCCCGCTTCCATTTGGTTCAATATAACCAGTCATTTCAAGTTCAACAACTCTTTCCCTACAACTAATGAAATCTGGCGTTATTCTCTGTAGTTACATCTTAACTGCCCAGATGGACAACCTTAGCTATCTGAAATAGCCAACTAAGAGAGAATGGTGAGGATGGGAAGGTAGAAGAGTAGTGTTGAAGAGAACACCTAATGTTTAGCCAGGGAGCTAGATTTGACCTCCATGTTTGCAAGTTAATCCTATGACCAAACCACTTAACATCGTTGAGCCTCAGTTTTGATTTATAAAATGGGCATAATAATATCTGCACTACCTACCTTCTTAGGTTGTTGTGAAGAAAGAATTTTGTGAACCCTTAGATTCTATGGAAATGTGAGGCTTTTTGTTGACATTTTTGTACTATTCTTGAGGATAAGGGATTGTTAGGATTGTTGTTTTTCTTTTTTGTCCCCAGCTCTCATTAGAGACTCTTGCACATATAAGGCTTAAAAGTTGATTAAATTGAGGGAAAAAGAAAGTCTCTTTAAACTTAAAAAAAAGTACATATACTTAAAGCTCATAAACTTTAATTATAGGGTAGTCCTTTGAGATTTTACACTTTTAACTTTTATTTTATACTTTACACAACTCTCAAAGCATCAGTTTTTGGTTTTTGAACCCACAGAAGATGGGTGGTGAAGTAGGAGGGAGGCCGTGGCTACTGCAGAGGAATCATTTGAGCTTTAAGAACCTGATAAATTAGTAGCAAAAAAGTGACAGCTCACAAATGTGGCTATCAGATCTTTCTTAGAAAAGTAGATCCAAGAACTCTTATGACTTCTGTCAGGATCACTTAGTTTAGGGGCACATCTTGTAAATAAATAACAAATGCTGAGGGTATAATTGTATTGCATACTTTCTACTGTTAGTATACTTTCTATAGTTAGCAATGTGCTCATTTTATATCCTTCTACCTAGAGGCATTTGTACAAAGGCTAACACATTTTTTTATGATGTAAAGACAAACCGAAAAGGATGGGATGGTTAAAGATGAAGGTGGAAAACCAGCAAAGAACCTGGCGCAAAATGGGGGGTGGTGGTGAAGAATATATCCAGAAACTGGGCATAGTCAGTAATGTAAAGCTGCAGAGAAACCAAGAACGATGAGGAATGAGAACAGGTCTATAGATTTGGAAATAATGACATAACTGTGCCTTGAGAAAGCAGTTCAAGTAAAAACATTGCTAGGAAACCATATAGTAAGAGATTTTAGAAGGAAAGAGGTTAGTGGGTTAGGAAGAGCAACAGTTGGTTATAGATTGCTTTTAAAAGTGCTTTATGCATTATCATGTAAACTACTTTCCAATAAATCATTCCCTGTAGTTTTTTTTTTTTCTCCCTTCCTATCTCTTCTGTCCTTACCCCCAGCCTAGTTAAGGAAATAGACAAAATTCTCTACTTTGTACACCACCATTCTTCAGAGTCTGGGGAAAAATGTGCTAGTTAGTCATCTAGAATGCCCATTGATCATTGTATTTGATCTGAATTGTTTTGTATTTTAGTGTTACACTAATTTATTTGCAACTGTTATCAGTTATTGTGAGTATATTCTCCTAGGGTTTTTTTGTTTGTTTGATTTGCTCATACAAATCTTTTCATGCCTCTCTTGAGTTCCTCATATTGACAATTCTTCAGGGTACAGTATTTTATTATATTCATATCGTACGGTTTTTCCAGCCATTCCCTAACTGTTGTTCAGTCATTTTTCAGCCCTATATGACTGACTCTTAGTCACCCCATCTGGTGTTTTCTTGACAGAGATACTGGAGTGGTTTGCCATTTCCTTCTCTAGCTCATTTTACAGACAGGGAAACTAAAGCTATAGTCTTTTTTTCCCCCCAGAATTTATTTATTTTTAGTATTCAACAGTCATTTCCACAAGATTTTGAGTTCCAAATTTTCTCCCCATCTCTCTCCTACCCCAAGATGGCAAACATTCTGAATACCCCTTCCCCCAGTCGACCCTCTCATATTCCCCCCTTACCTCCTTCTCCTTTTTTCTTGTAGGGCAAGATGGATTTCTGTATCTCATTACCTGTATATCTTGTTTCCCTGTTGTATGTAAAAACAGTTTTTTAAAAACATTTGTTTTTAAAACTGATTCTCTCCCTTCTTCCCTCCTCATCCACCCCCACTGAGAAGAAGAGCAATTCAGTATAGGTTATACATGTGTAGTTATGCAAAACATTCCCATAGTAGTCATACTCTGAAAGATTAACTGTATTTCCCTGCCCTATCCTGCCCCTCATTTATTCTAGTTTCTCCTTTGACCCTGTCCCTTTTCAAAAGTGTTTGCTTCTGACTGCCCTTTCCCCAGTCTGCCCTCTCTTCTATCATCCCTCCTCTTAACCCCTTCCCCCTACTTTCCTGTAGGGTAAGATACCCAATTCAGTGTGTATGTTATTCCCTCCTTAAGCCAGATTCAGTGAGAATAAGGTTGATCCATTCCCTTTCACCTCCCTGCTCTTCCCCTCCATTGTAACAACTTTCTTTTGCTTCTTTTGTGTGAGATTATTATAGTCTACTGTAGCAAGAAGTTTGATAAGAGAGAACCTAAATACAGCATGGTAGCTTGATGTAATAGGAGAGTCAAAGGAAAGCTTTTACAAAATTGAGGAGATGTAAAGATTTTTTGTGGACTAGAAGGAGTCAGTGCAGAAGTAACTTGCAAATACATGGAAATGTTGGCATGTAGAAAGATAAATTAGGCTTGTTATGTTTGGCCCAAGAGGTCAGAACTAAGATTAATGGTAGAAGTTATGGAGAGGTAATTCCAGTCTATGAAAGTAAAATAGAAGATTTTGCAAGGAAAAGGACTAACTTGTTGTTGGAAGTCACTAAGCAGAGACTAATTGACCTCGTCAAGGATGTTGTAGAGGACATAGATAATTTGGGTTGGGGGTTGACTAGATGCGTCCTTTCTGCCTCTGTCAAACAGAGGCTGGGGCTGCTCAGGTGGAAGTTACCTCTTTCATCATATGTCATTGTCTGTTTTCAGTATAACCTGTTTAGCAGTCCTGTTCTTTATGTATATCTCATAAATTGCTGGCTGCAAATAATTTTTCTCCATTGCATAAGAATGAGGCTTTTTGACTTTGAGGATCCCACCCACATTGGTTGCTTTTTTCCTACCTTATTTCCCTTCTTTTCCCTCCTGCTTTGAGGGACCTCAGATAAAATGCAAAGATGGTGGCATACTGATGCATCTTTGAAACCTTATTGTTAGAAGTTACAGGTATAGCTTCTGGATATGGATTTGACTTGTGGGCATTCCTCCCCCTCACCTAAGAAACCTCCCTCTCAAGATTTTTTTTAGCCCATAAATCATAATCTATATCTCTTGACAATTGTTTTTGGAGTCCCTTCTGATAACCAGTGTCTCAGATGAACCACTGCAGACTTTGAGATACACTTTTTGTCTCCTTCTACTTCAACTTGTCATTCATTCCCCTTTTATTCTTCCTGTGTTTGTTCCTCTGTATGCTTTCTCCATTCCAAAATAAATCCATGTCATAGCTGGAAGAGTCTCCAGAAGATTGAGACCAGGCACTCTAAAGAGGTACATAGATTTCAGAGGGCCTTTCAACTTGGACGGGTAAAAAAAGTTACATCTTCATTGTCATTAACCTCTAACTGAAATTTAGCATTTCTGTCCATTTAATTTAAAAAATTATTCTGGTAACAAGGTCATAGGTTTCACTAGACTGTCAGAGGTGTGGTATCCATGACACAAAAGAGTTAAGAAATCCTGATCTATTTCAGTCACCCTTTTAAACTGTAGAAAAAACTGAGGACCCCAGATTAATTTGCCCACTGTCACCTACCCAGTGACCAGTAAGTGACAGAGCTGGTATAGGATTGCAGATTCACAATTTTCCCTTTAAATAAAATAAATAGAACCTGTTAAGAAATGTTTATAGCAATAGAGAATGTAAATGAAATCCATCTTAACTACCCTTAATAATGGACATAGAGTTGCTGTTAATACAAATCAAATACAAATTTTATTTCATTTTCAATACATAAAATTTTCTTTGCTCATCTTCATAGGCTTATATTAGAGGTACTGAAATTTAGTACAATGTCCCTTGTGGGACAAAAAGACACGAAGAAGCAATTTGGGGAAAGTGTCCTTGAAACACACTGGCAATGAGGCAGCTAATGATGCAATGGATAGAGTGCCAGGCCTGGGGTTAGTAACTCAGCTGAGTTCAAATTCAGCCTTGGCACTTAGTAGCTGAGCTGTGTGACCATGGGCAAATTACTTACCTTTTTTTTTTCTGTTTCCTCATTTGTAAAGCGGGTATAATAGCACCTGTGTCTCCCAGGGTTGTTGTGAGGATCAAATCAGACAATAATTGTAAAGTCCTTAGCAAAGTACTGGCACATAATAAATGCTATATAAATGTTTGTTAATTAACTATTACTGTCATTGCTAAGTAATATGAGCAAGTCAGCCAGGGATTAGAAACTTGATACAAAAATTCTTTGCTACAGTGGAACAAAGTGCCCATATTCCCTATGGATGCTCCTCTTCCTTTTCTGCTTCTATCACAATAGCTAATACCTGTAATTTCTGAAAATTTGAAATTTCTCCTAGAACCACATATACAAAACTTGTAATCTTATTAATACAATTTAATAATTTCTAAGAGTAGCTTAGCTATTAGCTATTTGAATTAACAATCCTATTACCTTCGTAAGTGGCTAATTTAGAATAGCATGTTGTCTGCAGAAAGTTTACCCTTACATCCAACTTAATGATGTTTGGGAGGAACGCAGCTGAATTTCAGATTCTCAGCTTTATCTGCTACATTTATATCTTATGTTATAAAATGCCATTTTCACAATTTTGATTCTCTGCAGTTATGTTCTTGTGAATAATAATGTTATTGGTTTATTTGGTAGTTAGTAAAGGCTTTTTGATCCACTTTATGAATCTCTGGTGAAGACAGCAGAATTAAATTTAATGTAATTGAAAAGCAACTCAAAAAGTCCTGCCACAAAATGTGATCTTAAACAAAGTTACGGTGATTGATTGCTCTGCCTCGCTCTGCAGAGGCAAAGAAAAGATGATGAGATTGGAGCAGGGGAGGGGAGAGTATTCTAGGGGTGGAGAGTAGCCACTGAAAAGGCCATAGAATGGAGATGGAATATTTTTTGAAAGCAGTAGCAAAGAGGCTGGTAGTGTCACTGGATCAGAGAGTATGTGCTTAATTAGTAAGTTGCAAGCAGACTAGAAAGGTAGGATGGGGCCATGCTGTGAAGGACTTCAAATTCCAAACAGAGGACTTTACATTTGCTGTGAGAGATAATTGGAGTTTACTGAATTGGGGTGGGGAGGTGACAGTGGCAAGGAGACTAACATAAAGAAATTTAGGAATTATAAACTGAAAAGTGTTTTTAATGAGAACAATCCCCACTTAATTTTTCTGTATTTTATAATCAGCATTCGTATGGAGGTGTAGGGCACACTGGTCATACAACTTATTCTGGCCAAAGAATGACATTTAAAACGAATCTAGTAAACATAATTTTTCATTTTAAAAGACATTAACTATGTGTCTGGATGTTTTTTCATTTTTCTTGCTTCTGTTTTGCAATTTCAGCAGGGCTCTTCAGACGCCTACCCAAGTTCCTGTGGTGGTTTCTCCTGGGAATCAGCAGTTGCATACAGTCACACTCCAGACAGTGCCACTCACAACAGTCATAGCCAGCACAGATCCAGCATCAGGAGCTGGGTCTCAGAAATTTATTTTACAAGCCATTCCATCATCACAGCCTATGACTGTCCTGAAAGAAAATGTCGTGCTGCAGTCTCCAAAGCCAGGCTCTCCTTCTTCCTCTATTGTTTTCAGTCCTGCTCATGTACAACAGGTTCTTACTAGCAATGTCCAGACCATTTGCAATGGGACAGTCAGTGTGACCTCATCTCCGTCCTTTAGTGCTACTACTCCTGTGGTGACCTTTTCCCCTCGAAATTCACAGCTGGTTGCTCACCCACCAGGCACAGTGATCACCTCAGTAATCAAAGCACAGGACACAAAAGAAACTGTTATACAAGAAATGATGAAACAGGAGGTGGAAGAGAACAGGATAGAAGACCTTGAACAAGCAGAGCAGAATATTGAGCTGCCGCCACAGCCCATTATGGTGATGGTGTCAAGTTCCAATGGATTCCCACCTCAGGTGGCTGTGAAAAGAGACAGTGAACAGTTGGAACCCCCTTCTTACTAATATACCAAACAAATTATGGATGATTTATTTTTTTAAATTGCAGCAACATTTTTTGGTTGTCTATAAAGGATTTCATTTTGAAGCAGATGTTATAGAGCTCCATAATTTTGGCAGTTATTAGTCATAACTTAGTTGTGCTTGTCTGTTAAATGTTAAAAACAAACAAAAAAAATGCTGCACCTGCTCCAAGGACATATTTTAGAATTAAAGCATGAAGGAACATGCATTTTATATTATGAAGGCTTTCTTTTGAGATCTTTGTCTCAATTGCTAGTTTCTTTTTTTTAAAGTCCTCTTTCTTATTGTCCATTATAGCTTTTCTGTTTCCTATGTAAATATATTAGTTAAATATAAGGCAGCAATGAGTTTATATAGAAACTATGTTCATTCCACTTGTATAAAGCCTATCTCATTATATACATTTTAAAAACTGATTTCAGTGGCCTATCTGCTTCCCATTGGTAACACTGTGCCACAAAGAATTGTGCAAAATGCAAAATGGAATATTTGAGGGGTGCGGGTGTGGGACTCAAGTCTTGAGTCTGGACTGCTTAGCAGGTAGTATCTGCAGGGTCAGCCCAGGGCTATGCTGGAGTGGTTTAGTCTGGACTTCCACTCTCTGTGACCTTGGGCATATCAATTAATTGTTCTTCCTTTCAGTTTCTTCATCTGGGGAATTAGGTGATCTTTAAGGCTCTATCCAGTTCTCAAATGGTGTAATTTCCACAGTCCCATAGGAAGGAGGAAAAAATAGCTACTATCTGTTAACATGTTATCAAGTTGCTCTCTAGCTCTAAAATATTCTGATTTCAATAGTCTCATACTAAACATTTTTATTATACCATTTAAAACATCAAAGTATTGTAAATAAATTATACCTGAGGAAAAAACCAATGTAACAGTAGTTCTTGATCAGCATTTTTTGCCAAATGTATATGTTCTACCTAGATACTTTGGAGATTCATCAACTCCTTAGACTACTGAGTGGCATTTAGTAAATGATGGCCATGATTTACTAAATGATAGATACCAGTGGTCTGAATAAACGGCGGTAGTACCTTTCCTAAGTGCCTACTTAATTTTACTGAAAAGTTTTAGCCTTGGGCCAATCTGGTTCACTTCTCAATAGCTTATAAAAATTTAACTTTTCTGTTCCTGATCTTTATGTAATGAGGATGAGGGGGTGGGAGTGGGAATTGTATACATGTATATGTATATATACACACTGTGCACATGCAGACACACATAAATGCATACATATCCAGGCTTTTGAAGATGTAGTAGTTTTAGAATACTTTTTCAACTGTAAATATTGTACATTTAATTTCACAAGAAAAAAATAAAGTTTTCAGCAAATTTATTTCCTAGTAGAGATTTTTATAGATGAAAAATCAATGTTATATGTATTCATATTATTACAGAGTGGATTTGTATTTAAAGACAAATTTAAAAATTTTGAAATTCCTAAATCTTTTGTATTTTAATTGGTTTATTATTGAATAAATCATGTGAAGAGTTCAAGTATTCCTGTTTGTTTTTAGGGGAGGATATTTATTTTTAAAAAATTGTATACTGGAGAACATAACAAATAAAAAGGATTACATATCTCATACAGTGATTACAGTAGGTATTGAAATCAATGATCCTGGATAGTGAAATACAATTGTCTTTTATAATGATGCAAAAATACTTTTTTACCTAACAGTAAGTAGTCTGCGCTTTAAGGCCATATATCTGTTCGTTTGCCAGCCTGCCAGTCTGCTTGCCCCTCTCTTCATTATTTCTTTCAGCAAAATATTATTCCATCAGTCACAATCATAATTTTTTTTTAGCCGTTTCCCAACTGGACACCCTCTCAGATCGCAAATATCTAAGCATCAATGTTAAAATGTAGATTTTTTTTTTCTGTTTAATTAGTGGTTTTATTTTATGTCAGAATTGTCTAAACACTAGGCTAAAAATCAAGCATGTTAAAGGATTAATAGAACTACTAGAGATTGATTGCTTTGATGGAAAACCTGAGCATGCTGTGTCAAAATACCTAGCAATTATAAAGGTCTTTAAGAATAACTGCCTGTACTGTCCTGCCTTCCAGTGGCAAAATTGGGATCACAAAATTGAGCACTAGGTGTACAGCAAAGGAACTAGAGATCATCTTTCTGTTCCTTTTCCAGATGGGCAAACAAGGGCTAAAGAAAGTGAAATCTCTCCTGGGATTAAAATCCCAGTCTTATTATTCCAAATACAATGTTAAACAGACCAAACAGAAAAAAAGTGATACGTTGATTTACCTCCTTGTTTATATCTCCTTAGGAACCCGCAGCTTGGGGCTGGGCTCAGGTGATCTCAAAAATTTAACCTCCACGTTAAATTTAACTAGTTGCTGATGGTCGTTTTCACACTATATCCCTAAAAGTTTCTGGGCAGTGTTAATCGCGTAACAAGAGGTACTCCAAACAGCCTTATTAATTTTACGCAATTAAAGATTAAACTCACTCAGATCCTGGTGACCCCCTGTACTTCCTAGCTACCAGTAAAGGGATGTGCCCAGGGTGGGGGAGGGGGAGAGAAGCGGGACCTAGTTTCAAACAGCCCCCGGAATCCGACACTTTGGCACCCTCTTGGTACTACGGGACATCTTTAGGATCTTCGAGTCGGGGAGGGAAGGGATCGTAAAGCGGCACCCCCCTAACCCCTTTCGGGTTAAAACCCAGCCGGGGAAGAAACAGAAAGAGGCCTCGCCCCGAGATCCTCTACCTTCCAAGCAAGGGGGCTTTGCACGCAAAGTTAGGGTCGTCTTGCCCTGCTCCTTTACTTTTTTTTCTTTTTTTTCCATTAAAATACGAGGGCCCGGCTATTTACTGCTCAAACGTCTCTAGAAAGTTGGAGACAGCAGAAGCCTAGGGGAGGAAACGGAAGCTAAACTTCACATCACCGGCCAAGGCTGGGAGAGAATGGCCTCTGGGCAAACCTGAAGCATCGTGCTCAACAGCCGGAAGTCAAAGTTCCCACTGCCTCCTACTCCGTCAGGTCCCGGATGTGTAGTCGCTCGGGTCCGTTGCCCGGGAAAACACGAGATCGTGCAATGGTGACGTAACGCGCCAGACTGTGTCCCAACGCGTTCTGTGCGTCCTGACGTAAGGATGTTGGCTGGGAGGCCGGAAGTATCATGTGTCCTCTTATAGTGCCGACTGCTTCATTTCACTAGGCAAATGCTATCTGTGTCTCTGTCAGCCTGCCTTTCTGTCTGCTAGCTTGCCTGCTTCTCTTTATTTATCTGCCAGCCCTCCTGCTCATTTAGCTTTTGTATCTCTGTCTCCATCTGCCTCTCCTCCCTTACTAGCTAGCTGTGTGACCCTAGGCAAACTTCTATATAAAAGCACCTACCTTACAGGGTTGGGAGGATCAGATGAGATACTATTTGTAAAGCACCTGTCACAGAGCAGCCACAAAATAAAATGCTTGTTCCCTCCCTCTTTCCCCTTCGTCTTTCTGTTGAGGGTTAGGGGTGCTGGCACCCTCCTCATTTCCGCACCCAGTCTTCAAGGCATCGAATCGATCCTCTCCATGTCCATCTCTTAGAATTCTTACGCCGCTTCAAGGCTTAGCTTAAGTCCCCTTCCATAAAAAGCCCTTTCTGAACCCTGGTAGCCCAGTCAACTGGTGTTTATTCACTCTCCTGCAAGCGTCTGCTTACTCCACTCCCCCAAAATACTCATTTGTGCATATTTTAGACTTGCTCGTATTGTGTATGTTATTTTCTCCGATAAAGTAAAAGGTCCTTATAGGCAACGACTATTAAGTTTGGCACATAGTAGGCTTTTAATGTCTATTGATAAATGTCTTGCCCTGAATCATCCAGCTATAAATGTCAAAAGTAGGATATAGACCTGTCTTCCTAACTCCAAGCCCACACTCTTTATACCATTCGTTGTTCTTACATGCACAATAACATCGCATCACAATTTTTCAGCCTTTTCCCATTCATTAGGAACTCAAACACTTCCGGTTTTTGTTTTTTGTTTTTTGTTTTTTTTTGTGGCCAGCACAGAAAGTACGGCTTCAAATATTTCGGTTATGTTTTTCCTGTTTGACCTCCTTGAGTAGTGGGATCACACCTATCAATTCAAGTAAGTTATCAAGATTACGCCAATTCACAGCAGCAACAATTTAAGTATTAGTGTGCCTCCTCCCCCACCCCCAGCCCTCCAATATTTAGTCTCCATTCCTCCGCTTTGTGTCGGGCGAAACCTGGAAGCTTTAATTTTCAATTCTGCGCCTAACTAGTAATAATTATTTGGAGTATTTTAATATGGTTGTTGATTTATTCTGGTTACGGTTTATAACCTTTGACCTCTGATCTATGGGAGGAGCAAACTAGACTCTTGTATAGGCTTAACAATTCAAGAAGGGACTTTCCGAAAATCTCGGGGGCGGAGGTGGGAGCTAGGCTGAGGTGGAGGAGGGGAAAGGTGGGGCTAAGAGCGAGGCGGGGCCGGCGCCGGGGGAACCAAGGAAGCCAGAGCGTGGGTAGCGCCCGTGGGTTGCCTTAGTAACAGGGCGGGAGGCGGTACCCCAGCCATGCCGCCAGTCCTCCGGGTTCCCGTCAGCCCCCGCGCCCGCTCCCCGGCTCCCCTCTTCCCCTCACGCTAGCTCTCCTCCTCACTGGCTCTTCTGGACGGAAGCTCGCTGGGTGTTTCTCCAGAAGTTTCCCCCTGGGCGGCGGCAGAGACAGCGCGAAGTATGGCGGCGGCGGGATCTTCAGCAGCGTCCGGGTGAGTGACTCTTGATCACGGAGAGTTCTGGCTCCCTTCCCTGGCTCTGCCGTTTTTTCCTGTGCCCCCCACTCTGGTAACCGTCGCTGACGTGATTGTCTCCCCGGCAGGTTGTTCCCGCCCTTGTCGGACGGGCAGATCGAGGACGACCCCCAGGCGGCCGCCGAGGTGAGAGAAGCTGGGGTGACAGGCTGACCGTCCCCTCGCCGTCCCCTGCCCCATTCCCAGCCTCTCCTTATCTCCCTAACTCCTCCCCCTAGGGGGCTTCAGACCCGCTACCCCACCCCCGCTGACAGGTGTCAAGAGAAAGTCATTTCCCCGCAGCGGACCAGAGACGCAAGCCACAGCAGACTTGGGAGGCAGCCCCCTCGCCCCCAGCCCCTGGCACTGGGCAAGTGCTTAATCAGTAACCTGTTGTCTGATCGCTTGTGTTACGTGACAGGCGCCGGGGGTTAAAGTGGGGAAGCCGCTTCTCTCGCCCCCCACCCTGTGCTTTGGAAGCTAGCAGTTGTACTTGTCTTATTCTAATCCATTTTTAAAGAGTCACTTCTCAACAACTCCCTCCTCCCTTAATTTCATAATTAAATGGGGGGTCGGGGAGATGACCAGTTAAGCAGAACCCCTATTGACAGTACAGCCACTTTTATGGTGAAAATAACTTGTAGGTAGAATTTTCTGATAAGTGTCTTGGTGTGGGTAAGTCGTGGGTTGGTGTGATTTTGAGTGAGGGAAGAATATTAATTCTTTCGCTATTATTAAAGTGTGCACTCTGTGCAGTCACTGATGAAATTGAGGGAGTTTCACATTTCCCTCCCTCTCTCTCCCCTTCCCCTTCCATGGAGCTTACGGTTCTTCAGGGGGATGTGAAAGACCTATAAACAAGATAATGTTGTGAAAGAATATAGACTTGTAATCAGGAGACCTGGGTTCAGGCTCCTACTTACCAGCTGTTTGGACTTGTGTAAATCACTTAACTTTTATGAGCCATTTTCTTACTTTGTAAAATTTAAACTTCTGTCTTAGAAAATTGGGAGGAAAGAACTTTTTGAAGCTGGAAGTACATGTAGAATTATGGGTTATTATTTCATTTTCAGTGGAAAATGTTATATTGTTTTCCAATTTTACGTAAAAACAATTTTTAACATTGTTTTTTTAAATTTTGAATTTCAGATTCTCTCCTTCCCCTTTGCACTTCTTGAGAAAGCAAGCAATTTGTTATAGATTGTACATGTACAGTCATGCAAAACACTTTTCCATGTTAGCCATATTGCAAAAGAAAACACACCAAAAACCCCAAGAAAAATAAAGTAAAAAAAGTATGCTTCAATCTGCATACATACATTGAGATTCCATAGGTTCTTTCTCTGGAAGTGGATTGTCTTGGATCATTGTATTGCTGAGAATAGTTCAAGTCATTCACAGTTGATCATCATACAGTATTGCACGATGTTCTTTTGATTCTTCTCACTTCACTCTGCATCAATTCATATAAGTCTCAGGTTTTCCAAAACATGCTGCTCCTCATTTCTTAGAACACAATAGTATTCCATCACAATCATATATCACAACTTGTTTGGCCATTCCCCAATTGATGGACATCCCTTCTATTTACAATTCTTTGCTACCTCAAAAAGAGGCTCTATAAGTATATAGGTCCTTCCTTCTTTTCCTCCCCACCCCCTTTTTAAAAATCTCTTTGGGACGTGGAGCAAGTAGTGCTATTCCTGTGTCAAAGAGTATGTGCACTATTTCTTAGTCAATGCCAGAATATTTTAAATGGTTGCTACTTTGTAATCCAGCTTGAGATCAGCTACTGCTAGGTCATATTCACATTTTTTCCATGGATTCCCTTGATACTCTTTTTTTTTTTTTTAAATTAACTTTTGTTTATTTTTAGTTTACATCATTCATTTCCACAAGATTTTGAATTACAAATTTTCTCTCCTTCTTTCCCCTACCCATCCCCCCAAAACAGCCATCCCATTGTATACCCCCTCCCCCAATCTGCTCTCTCCAATATCCTCCCCATCACTCCTCTGATTTTCCTGGTAGAGCAAGATGGATCTCGGTATCCCAGTGCTTGTATATCTTATTTCCCAGTTGCATGTAAATAATAATAATAATAATTATATATATTTAGCCTATGATTTTAGAACTTTAAATTCTAGATTCTTTCCCTTCCTCCTTTATCACCCACCCCCACTGGAAAGACAAACAATTCAATAGGCTGTACATGTGTAGTTATGTAGAACATCTCCACAACGGACATAAATTGTGTAACACTGAGGATATTTCCCTCTTTCCTATCCCGTCCTCCCCTTGTTCTATTCTCTACTTTGTCCCTGTCCTTTTACAGAAGTGTGTGCTTCTAACAACACTCCCCTCAACCTGCCCTCCTCTCCATCATCCCCCCTCTCATCCCCTTCCTCCCTACTCTCCTGCAGGGCAAGATACCCATTTTAGAGTGTATGTCATTCCCTCCCTAAGCCAAATTCAGTGAGAGTAAGGTTGACCCATTCCCTTTTGCTTTCCTCTTCTTCCCCTCCATTTTAACAGTTATCCCTTGCCTCTTCTATATGAGATGATTAACCCCATTCTGTCTCTCCCTGTCTTCTTTCATTCTATTCATCTCCCACCTCTCAATCTCTCCTTTTAAAATATCATCCCTTCCTATTCAATTGATCCTGTACCCTCTGTCTATGTATAC
>CM053591.1:128886645-128921748 GCA_028646515.1 Pseudochirops corinnae
AGAATCAAGTTACAAATCTTTCTGCTTTCTAAAAATACTTCCTCACACACTCTCAACATACTTAAACCTTTCTGAAACTGATATCAATTATCAGAGACAGGAGGGGCTTAGATAAACCCTCATTTGTCCCCAAACCTTCTTATCTGTCTTTCCAAATCCCTCAAAACCATTATTCAGTTTATTCAGCTTTCCTTTACATTTGTTAACCACAAAACAAGATGGTTCATTATCTTTTACTGACTACTTGCTCTGATCATAGAAACTTGCTATAGAAGGGATAAGCAGGGACATATGACATTCCAGATATGACAGGATAAAACATCCTTGGCTCTGTTTAAATTCAGGTAAAGTCACAGACTCGGGAATAGGTGGGAAACATTCCTTTTCAAAGGAATTTCATGGGTAAGCTGAGTCAAAAGGGGTCCCAGCCTAGCTGAGGCTAAGATTGCCCCTTCGGCCTTTACCAGATGCAGACTTCCACCTGTTAACAGTATAGGATCACACTTCCTCTGAGTAGCTCGTGGCATTTGATGCATGCACTGACTTATGCAGGCAACCATACCCAAATTCAAACTCCAAACAAAATTTAGTTATGGTCCCAAATGTCTTTTACCTCAAACAGCAAGTTTCACTATTCACAGCCTAGAGCCAGTTCTCTTATTTATTTATTTTCCTTATGGCACTAAGGCTGAAGGTTCTATATACTTTAGCAAATGAGAGACCACATTTCATCCTACACAAAATCAAAACTGAAAATACTTTTCAGAAGAACAAAATCTTGTACTCTTAAGTCTGTGACAAAATAAACAAAACTGTGAAATTTTAAAAAACAAAGGTAACTCTCTAATGCTAGGATTTCATTCAGATTACTATGAAGACATCAAGTAACTATGTGCTTATAAACTTACCCTCATCTCATCCCATCTGGCCTATTTCACCTTCTTGCCAGTAATTCACATCTCCTCCCACCAAAAAAAAAAAATTCAAAGAACAAGTTAAATCAAATTTTACTTACGCAATAATTTATGACATTTTATAGACATATATAACAGTAAAACTACTTATGAAAAATAGCTGTAAAATGATATTGATTAAAAAACAGGAAAGTTGATCAATGGAACAGATTGGTAAGTAAGACCCAGATGCCAAACAACATAGTAGCAAAGTGTTCAATAAACCCAAGGACACCAAATGTTAGGATAAAAACTATATTTCATAAAAACAATTGGGAAAATTGAAAAGCAATATGGCAGAAATTAGATTTGTACCCAAATCTTATACCAAATTTCACAATAAACTCAGAATAAATACATCATATACCTATAAAAGGTCACAATAACAAAATATTATTATAATATCATAGAATCATAAAGTTGTCATATTATAAAATCAAGAAGATAAAGAAGACATCTTTTACCACTATGACTAAGGGAAGCTAAACCATAGAGTTTCTGGTTTTTTAAAAGCTTCTACACAAGCCAAATAAGCAGAATGGGAAGCAAAATAATGGGATAAAATAATTTATATGGCCAGGTACGTCTCAAAGAAAGGAAAGTCACAGACAAGCACGCAAAAATGCTCAAAATCAGTGGCATGATTTAGAACACACTAAGAGTTTTGCACTATTCATCTGTACCATAAATCACTAACAATAAAAGAAATGTAAAATGAAACGCTCATCCGACAACAAAAATTACAAAGGAGGAAAAAGGCAATTGTTGAAAAAAGACGCACTAACACACTGCTGTTAGAGCTATGAATTTAACAAACCATTCTATAAAATACTGTAGAACCACACCTCAAAAAAGTTATCATACTATATATACCCTTTGGCCAAGGAGGTCAATTAAAGACAGAAGTAAAGAATCTAAACAAATTAAAAACACTGATAGCAATTTTTGTTGTAGCAAAGAACTGGGAACAAAATGGGTGCCCGTCCAATGGGGAATGGAAGAAAAATTTGTGTTACATGAATGTAACAAAATGTTATAAATCCACAAGAAATATGTAAAGGTATGTATGTAGTGAAGTAGAGTAAAATGAAGAGAATCAGATCATTTTATGGAATAATCACCACAATGTGTGGGGAAACAATCCTGAAAAACCACCAAACTCTGAACAAGGTAGCAATCCCTCCTGTCTTCAAAAGATTTTAAAGACCCCATCTTGGCAGAGAGATGAGGGACAACGGTACAGGGATGAGACGCTCTTCCTCAGACATGGCCAATGAGTAAATTATTTTGCTTGAGTATCCATACTGACTACAAAAGAGTACTTCTGAGGAGAGCTGCTGAGGGTAAAGGTGGGTTAGAGGGTGGTAAGATATGTGAGAAAGAGCATCTATAAAACACTTTGAAAGGCACGCATTCAGAAGGAACATAAACTATCATGAAACTCTACATATACATTTCTCAAAAACTATTTAACAGAAGTTAAGTTTTTAATATAATTTTCTTTCTCTTACTTCTTATCTTGAAATGTCTCTGGTGAAGATATATTCCAAATTTTTAAAAAGCCAATCTTTAAATAGGCATTTTTGAACAGGAAAAATAGTTTTTAAAAGATTAAATGATTAACAACAAAAATTTTAAAGTTGCGGGAAAAAAAGATATATGTGTACTTCATTTCTAACAACATTTCTTAATATACTTTTTTTTGGTCAAGCATACTTTTTTTTAAAAAATTGACAAAACACATCCTAAAAGTTTAATTCACTTAACTTAAAAACTGATGACTAAAATTGTAAGATAGCCTTAAAACAATATATCTTATGGGTAACGGATAAATATTTGAATTTTCACTATATCCTTAATTCACTTGCAGCTCTTCAGACACTATAAATTTTTAATCATATCATCATGATGGTCATACACTAATTATACAGAATTTATTGAGCAACAAATTCTTCAGTGGCACATTTAGATTTCCTTAACAATGTAATGATTGTTTTAAAATATAACTTAGGGGCAGCTAGGTGGCGCAGTGAATAGAGTACCGGCCCTGGACTCAGGTGTACCTGAATTTAAATCCCACCTCAGACGTGTAACACAAAAAACTAGCCCTGTGACCTTGGGCAAGTCACTTAACCCGAACTGTCCTACCTTCCCCCTCCAAAAAGCAAATAAAATAAAATAAAACTTAAATGCTCTTTCAAGCCTATTGGTATATGTATGCACTTCCCCACTAATGCAGATCAAATTCTCAAATAGGATATCCCAAGACTTAGTATAGCTCAAAGAAATTAACCCTGTGTGGCAGGCTAACTTTATGGTGTCCTTTTCCAAGCTCCAGTAACCTGTTCTCTTCTCTACGGTCTAATATTTTGCCTCCAGGTGGCTCAGAGCCTTTTCAGGATCATTTGCAGGCTCTGCCAAAGGTTGCAATCAGCAAGCACAGCCTTCAAGAACCCAGAGTCACTTCCATACTGTACTAATAATAAGGCATCAACAGTAGGAAGACATTAGTGGAGGTTTTAAACAAGTATCAAAAATGTGATACCTATGCTATCTTACCTTCACACACCTTAAGTATCTGGTGACCCAATTAATATTTCATTCATTCTGCTCCTCACTCTGGCTTCCATGTCAGGTTCTGAATGAAATTACAACTACATTCTGAATATTACTCTCATATATGTATATATCTATGTATGTGTAAATATGTTTGCATATATACATGTGTGTATGTATGTATGCTACCCAGGGTCTCTACAGCCTTACTAGCACCCGGAGAATAAATTTCAAGGCCTAAATGTCTGCATTTACTCGTCATCACAGAGAATTTAACAGAGCATGTTAGAACATTTTTAGCTGCTATGTTATCCAGTGGAGCATGTGTTAAAACTCTTTATTTTGCAAGGTTAATAACTAAATCATTTCCTCAGTTAGAGAGCAACTAAGGCTTTTACCATCACTCTGTAATTTTGATTCATAACAAGTTTACCATTCATTTGTTCAAGTAGATTGCCCTTCTGAAGAGATATACTGGCTCAAATAATGCCATCTGGACTCAGCTTATTTTACTTACCTGCAACAATACAGAAAGGCAACCTAAAATTAATTACGCTATAAATTCTAATTCAAAAAAATTGAGAGGGGAGGTCACTTGGACTTAGGAAAAAGTGTTAATGTTACAACATGTTTAAAGCAATCAAGTTTTCAATCTATATATGCAATAGCTGGAAAATTTTAAAAAGAACATAACTGACTTCCATGGCATTATAAAAGATGATAAACAAAATACATGAAGAATATGAGAGGGCAGCTAGGGGGCAGAGTGAATAGAGAACCAGCCCTGGAATCAGGAGAACCTGAGTTCAAATCCAGCCTCAGACACTTAACACTTACTAGCCAGTGACCTTGGGCAAGTCATTTAACCCCAATTGCCCTGCCTTCTCCCTTCCAAAAAGAAAAAGAAATTTTGAGAAGTATGGGATTGTATGAAATAATAAGGAAAAGTAGAAGCACAAAAGTATGAACTATGAATATGATTCTATGAAAAAAAGTCACAGGTCTAAACGGTGCTTCAGACAATTTCAGAAAAGGACATAAAGCAAGCTTCTTTCTTCATTGTTGAGTTTGATTTTACCATCTTATAATGTACAGTATTATCCTACCCTAAAAATTCTGCCACAGTGCCTCACTGTGAGGTGGCCATCCCAGCCAACTGTAAGCCCATTAAACTGAAAAGGCCTCACTCCCAGAGTAAATGTCCAGTCCATCTAAATTCAGAGTCTTATCCTCAAGATGTCCGATGGATAATGAATTTTTTTGGTCACAGTAACCCTTAGAGACCCTATCATGTCGCAGGGGTTGCAAATGTCGCAGGGGTTGCAAACTGCATTCATCACCCACACCATGGATAACTGAAATATTAAAGAAAAATAGCATCATAGGGATTTTTTTTCCTCTCATTGATTAATGGTTCCAATACAGGGCTTTGGGTTGGAGACTAAACTCTTGCTTCATCTGATGCTTAGCTAAGCAGCATTATAAATGTGGGGTCTAAAATGATCATTTTAAAAGAAATGTACTTTCGATGCTTTCAAATATACCAGACATAAAACAGAAGGTGGAATAACATGAGAAAGAGGAATGAAAACGTTAATTCCTCTATATGCCAAGATAACCGTGATGGCAGACCCGGAAGTGAAGGTAAATATAAAAGAATCTAATTTTAGTATTTCTTTTTATATTACTGTACTTTGGATGCTTATTTATGCAAACATTTAAGACATAATTTTGACCACTGGGTGGCAGTCTCAACTCTGTATTTCAACTGATAGTAAATCTGCTCCATTTTTACCACCTAAAAGTTACACTGGGATGAACCGGCATCACAGAACAATCAGCAAAAGGAACAACAGAAAGGTAACACACATCAAGGAGGCATCGGCACTACAGGAATCTCAAAGCAGAAGACCTGGGCAGACTTCAGTTGTACTCACTGTTCCAAGACTTAGCTATGTTCTAACTTCCTCTGCCTATCTACCAACAGATGCTGTAATGTAATTCATTACCCAAATGTTTTCAGTAATCCAAATTTTGCCTCAACCACAGAAATGCCAGGGATTAACAACAGATAGCTATTAGTACAAACTGAGGAAGAGAGACAAACTTCTGTCTATAGATTTTTTCTAAGTGGAGTCTCTGAGTGATTGCGATTGTTCTCCTAACTTTAAGCAGCATGGGAGGGAAGCATGTGGAATATTCCTCTTTCATTCCCTAGTCACTCACCGAGTTCAATTCTGTTGCCCTCATTATAGGTCTACTCCCCCTTTCCTTAAGCACTGAAACAACCCGAGGGTCTCTGCCTTACTACCCCCACTTCTAATTCATCCAACACACTACCTACCAGAATAATCTTTCCAAAATGCCAACTGAATTAATGTCACTACCTTAATCAGGCTCCTTCTGCTTACTGGATAAAAGTCCCAATTTTTTAAGCACAGATCCAAGGTCTTCCAAAATCAGGCCTCACCTCTCTTTTTAGCCTTATTTCCCCCTATTCTCCTTTACAAACCCTTTACTGTGCTTTCTCCTTGGATATATTGACAGGGGAGACAACATGAACAGAGTAAGGTACAGACAAGATGTAGCACCCCACCTCATCATCACTCCTGACTGGAGGGTGGAGCTCCACTAAGGGGGTAGCTCAGCTCAGAACATATTCTAATTTCTTACCGGGACCCACTACAGTGGGACTTCTCTCATCTTTCCACCCTGACCCTGGAAGCTCGTTAAAACATGATGCTGCAAGATCCCATCAAGCCACGCCACCACATCACTACACTGGCCTTCATTGGAGGATGGAGGTCTATATTCCAAAAACCTCTCTTTAGGAAGAGAGCTGAGGTCATAATATCTCATTTCTCACCTGGCTACACTGCTTTAGCACTTCAAGGACTTTTCCACCATGCCCTCAACTTCTGCTTTTGTGTGTTGTTTTCCCCATTAGACTGTAAGCTCCTTGAGGGTGGGGACTCTCCTTCTGACTCCAGACGCTGAGCTCTATCCACTGTGCCACCTAGCTGCCCTGGCACAGGAGTAGGTGTTTAATAAATGTTTACTGATGGTTACTTGATTGAAGGGTTCCAAACAGGAAAAAGGACACTCATATGGAAATGAGTAACATGTAAAAAGACTAGAAGGTAGTAGGGGGCCAGGTTTTAAAGGTTTTTGAATGCCTTTGAATGCCAGAGTATTTTATATTTGATCCTGGGGGTAACAGCCACTGGAGTTTACTGAATGGTCAGCCTGCTCGTTACAACAATTTGATAGCTGAGTAGAGTGGGAAGAGACAGGAAGCATGGAGCCCAACAAAAAGGGCATTGCCATAAAGTCACACTGGCAGGGATGCCGGGGTGCTGCTGGTGGGACACGCGAGAGACAATACAAAAGTAACAGTGACAGACTGAATGGGGACAGGCAGGGAAGCAGGGCAGAGTCTAGGTTGCCTCTAATAGTTTGGGAACGTGGGACTCTGGTACCATAGATAGTAATAGGAAAGTTCAAAACAAGAGGAAGGCTTGGGAAGAAAAATGAGCTCAGTTTTGGACCTGTCGGGTTGTCTCTGAGATACCAAGTTTGAAGTGCAAATAGGCAGTTAAATGCAAGTCTAGGGGGTCAAAAGCTAGGGCTGGATAAAGAGAGCTGAGAATCACCAACACAGTGAGGATTAGTGAATCACGGGAGCTGACAAGATCACCAAGGGCAATAGTAGACAGGGAGGGGAGAAGTGGATGCCCAGCTTTAGAGGTTGTGACCTAAAGACCCAACAAAGGAGACCTGACCTCCCTGTGGCCTCTGACACTGCTGATCACACTCTCTTTCCTGATACTCCCTTCTCTATGTTTTCTGGACATTACACTCTCCTGGTTTCTCCCTATCTGACTGCTCCTTCTGCTTCCTTTGCTGGATTCTCCTCTAGATCACAACCTCAGGGTTCTATCTTGGGCCCTGTTCTCATTTCTAAGTGGGCAGCTAGGTGGTACAGTGGATAAAGTGCCAGGCCTGGAGTCAGGAGAACTTGAGTTCAAATTTGGCCTCAGACTCTTTTAACACTTCTTAGCTGTGTGACCTTGGGCAAGTCACTTAACCCCAATTGCCCTGCCTTCCCCTCTCCAAAAAAAAAAAAATGTAAGTATCTATTGACTATATTCAACTAAATCTGTAAAATATAATTTAAAATGAGGGGAACTTGATGTTTAAAGAAAGCAAAAGTATAGACTTTTCTATAGAGGAATAATTTAAAACTGTTTCATAAACTCGGATTTTTTAAAACAATTATTCTTTTTAAAAAATTTATTTGTTTTTAGTTTTCAACATTCATTTCCACAAGACTTTGAGTTACAATTTTTTCTCCCCATCTTTCCCCTACTCCCCATCCCAAAACAGCAAGCCTACTGAATACCCCTTTTCTCAATCTGTTTTCTCTTATATCTTCCCCCATTACCCCCCCCCCTAACTTTCTAGTAGGGCAATATGGATTTCTATACCCCAGTGCCTGTATATCTAATTTCCCAGCTGCATGTAAAAAACAAGTTTTTTTTAAACATTTGTTTTTAAAACTTTGAGTTCCAGATTTTTTCCTTCTTACCTCCTCACCTGCCCCCACTGGGAAGATGAGCAATTCAATATAGGTTGTACATGTGGAATTACCCAAATCATTTCCATAGTAGTTATATTGTGGAAGACTAACTATATTTCCCTCCATCCTATCCTGCCCCCCACTTATTCTATTTTCTTCCTTTTCTTATTCTATCCCTTTTCAACAATGTTTGCTTCTAACTACCCTCTACCCCAATCTGCCCTCCCTTCTATCCCCTAGCTCCCTATTTTCCTGTAGGGTAAGATACCCAATTGAGTGTGTATGTCATGTCTTCCCTAAGCCAAATTCAAGGAGAGTAAGGTTGTCCCCTTCCCTTTCACCTTCCTGCTCTTCCCCTCCATTTATATCCCCTCTTTTATATGAGGTAATTTACCCTGATAAACATAATTATTCTTAAAGTGGAACAAACCTAGCATTTTCCGCTTTTTGGAAAATGTGGCCTCAGCTTCCTTAATGGCCTAGAAGATGCCTTTCTCTAGAAACTAAAGACCAAAACTACACGAGAACAAGAGGAAGGCATGTGTTAGAAACCAGTCATCGGACTGGGTCAGAGATGCTGGTGATCAACCTCCTGACTTTATGCTTTCTTATAGGTCACACTAGTCAATCCTCACATCCTATTGACAAACCAAGCCACGAAAGCACTTTAAATTGGAATGATGTCCACGGCTAATCCAAGCAACTGAACCTGGGAACTAGAATAGGAACTACAATCAAACAGACTCAACAAAGAAATAATGGATCAGAAGCCCAGTCAGACCCTAAACTATTTATGACAGCCAATTTTCTTTTCTCAAATGCCCAAATCTTGCATAGAAGAGATAATTTTTAAAAATCAATATTTTATTTTTATTAACATTTCTTTCATCCTTTTCAACTTTTTTATTTTTATGATACCAGATCTAACCCTTGCCTAATCCATACCACACACAACTGCCAAAATGATTTCTTTTTTTTAAAAGATATACAGGTATAACTATATCATTCTTTTTTTAAAAAGATATACAGGTATAACTATATTACTCTCACACTCAATAAACTCAACGGCTCTAATCACTTTAGGATTAAATAGAAACCTCTCTGGTATTTAAAGCTTTCACATTCCGGCTCCAAAGCACCTTTGTCCAGTTGTTTTTTAATGCTTTAGTATTTCCCTGCACACTCCTCAGTCCATCCAAACTAGCCTTGCTAATCTTCACACATTCCACTGGCTGTCCATCTTTGTGCCTTTGCACAGACTGTCCTTCCCCTCCACAGACTGGAATGCACTCCCTTCTCACCTCCCACTCTCAAAATCCTTAGTTTCCATCACACTTCAACTCAAAAACCACCTTTTAGATAGCCTCTAGCCTCCACCCTCATTAACTACTACCTTCCCACAAAAATTGCCTTGTACATACTCTGATGTATATGTGTCTCTTTCCTATAGAATTTATGTTCTTGGGAACCAAGGGCTGTTTGATTTTTATCTTTGCATCACCAGAGCCTATCACAGTGTCTGGTAAATGGTCATTGATAGATCAACTGTATGCAGAACTGACTACTTCTAATATGAATGAAAACTGCTGATCCCATTCATATCCATTGGGCATCACTACTTCATGGCCCTGGGTTATACTACCTCCCACTAAATACTCAATCATCTTGTAAATGTATTCCTTTGGCGACTATATATGCAAGTATGAATGATTCCTTACAAAATCATTCCACTACTAGCCAAACTCAAAGGTACATTCCCTGATAATGGTTAGTAGCTTTTAAATGGTCACTTTCAGCTAAAGTTTATCACTAGTCTTTTTTTTAAGTTAAAATAATTTATTTTGTTTTGAACGATTTTAAAACTGTATTATTACCATACCAAAAAGGACAGGCTTTCAAACTTAATGGAACAAAATCAAAAGCCTTTTCAGCACCATTTTGTAAAAACTGATCATTACTGTTATGACAAAACATAAACATTTATTCTATGGAAAATTGCTTTTTTAAATATAGTACCCAGGGCTTGGTTCTGTATTTAAACAAGGCTCATCTGCCTTTAGTAACTTTGGAAGCAGATGTCTAATAATTCTGGCAATAACAGGTACACAGGCAATATGCATTATATTCATTTTTAGGATATTACAACAGAGAAGATAATTCCCCCAAAACCAGACATGGCAGGAAGTGGAAGTCAAAATATTCTGTAATTCAATAGTCACCTCACTTCAGACTACTATGTTTCAAAATTATTTTTAAATATTATTTTTACTTATGGAGGACGTTAAGTAATTAAACTAATTAAATCACTTCAGAATTTAAATTAATCCACCAGATTTCATTCAAAATTATTTGAAAAACTGTCTTCTCTAGAAGAGCAAATACAAACAATTCAAAGATGTTTAGAAATGGAAAAGCTGACAAGCAAAACTCCAGCACTTAGCAATGACACTTACCACAAGAAAAGTCACTTTTTTCTTCTGTTCCTTGAGACCTCAGACTAAACATGGTAGCTAACCCCATTTTCTAATTTCAGCTCGAATTTAAGATAACTCTTTTGTTTCATTTGCAGCTCACATGCTGACACAGCTGCCCCTTCTTTGTAATAAACACAGGGCCTCTATATTTAAAAATACAGTGAAACTTTGTTTGAACATCCCCTCCCCAATCTTCTGCCAGTTTTCTTCGTTCCAGTACACAGCTCCACCCCCACTCCATGTGTTTCTGATGTGTGTTTTTTTTAAACATGTGATCCTCAAACTCTCAGGGCTCTCGGAATAAGTTAGAAACAAGTATCGCCCATCAGGTATTTTTCTCGCCCTTCCTCGCTCAAACTGACTATTAACTAACAGAACACTCACTACTCGTTTTGATTAACCTCGTACCTCGAAGCAAAAACAAGTTCAAAATATACTTTTCTTAGATCTGACACGCTTCTCCCGGGCACTAAGTGGCAAGGTCAAGTTCAACTAGTGAACCAAAATTACAACAGTTTGGGGGGGGGAGAGGGGTGTTTCCCCCCCACCGTGGGTTTCCACGGCCGAGCCAAACCAGGACCCCCGGGCTAGTCCGAACGAGATAAACTTCATCAGGCCCCTTTGCAGCCAATCTGGAATTGACGTGTAGATGAATTTACAGGAAAGCAGCCCCGAGGGGACGTCCCAACCCCGGCCAAATCCAAACACCCTTTCTGGTCGGAGACCAGTCCTGGGAAACTCCGCAGTCGAAACCCCAGGGAGCCGACTCACTCCCACGGCCTCGGGGGGAGAGAAGCGAGCTTTTTTTGATACTTTGTTGGATTTAAAGTTTAAAAATAAGAGGGAGGAAGGGAGGGAAACAAACTTCTGAAAGTCTTCTCCAGAAGAAGGCTCAGTCCGGGTCAGCAGCGAGGGGTGGGGATGAAAACACGCCCAGCGTCACTTGTGAAACACTTGGCCGGGGAGTGGAGTTAATAATCACCTCCCAAAGCCATGGAAAACTACAGACCAGAAGGCCGAAGGGAGGGGATGTTCCCTGCAAATGAAACTAACCAAGAGAAACTGACTAACTAACCCCCCCCTAGCTCGGCTCCAGGGAAGCCCAAGGACGCAGCCCGCCATCCCCCTGCGCGCCCTTCTGGCTCCGAAAGCCAGAGTGAACGCTGGATCGCTAAAACTAGAAAAAGAAAGGGGGGGGGTGAATTTCGGGGACCAGAGGAAGAATAAAAAAATTTCTGAATAATTTTTTGGAAAAGGTATATTTCCCATACCGGGAGTCGAACCCGGGCCGCCTGGGTGAAAACCAGGAATCCTAACCGCTAGACCATATGGGAAGCTACACTCTCATGAGCTCCCCAGACCCACCTGACAAGCACAAGCGCCGCCGTTACCCTCAGCTGCCGCTACCTCCACCGCCGCGCTGCTGCTGCTGCCAATGCCTCCGAAGAGCAGCCGCTGCTGCGTCTGCCCGCAGCCCCGGCCGCCGCCCACGCGCTCTGGAGCGTAAGGACTCGGTGGGCGAGACCACGCGGAGGGCGGGGGGAGGAGTAATTCGAGAGGGGGCGGAGTCAACCTTCTCTTTCCCTCCTTTCCCCCTCCCCCACCTGGGGGCCAGAGCTCTGAGGAGATGCCCCCGCCTCCCTCAGAATAGGGAGGCTTCGAAACCTGTGGCTTCTCTAATCGTCTGGGAGCTTACTTAGGTCACCTGGCTGCCCACCCTAGCCAGGGGCGCCGCCCCTCCTCTCCCCGCCCTCCCCCTCGCGGGCCCCTCGGATCTAAAGAGAGAGTGGCGATGTCTTTGAGAACTGCGGTAGGCTGGAGGAGCAGGGGCGGCGCTCAGGCTGCTAGCCCGCCGGGTTGCTGGGCCCTGGATCCCGCTCCTCACTCCAGCTCCCGCCAGGTTCGGGCCCTAGCTTCGTTTGACCTCAGCCCCTTTATAATCTCCTTCAGGCACCTTTATAGTCCGCCCCCTCCCCATTGGAGTACCGCCCCTGCTCGCGGGACGGAAAGAGGGGGGAAGAGGAGGAGGAGAGTTAAACGCGGCTTGAGTCCTCTCAGCACCCGTAGCTGGGGACTGTGGGATGCCGGTCCTGAGTGTGGCGGCTACTCCGGGGCTGCCTTGGGCCTGGAGGCGGACTGGGCCCTGTGCACCCAGCGCGCGCTGACCACCTCAAGAGCCTGAGGGCGGAGCCGGAGTCACTGCAGCCGCCATGTGAGTGTCGCAGGCTCTCTCCTCGCCCCAAACCTCCACCCCGAACGGTGCGCTCAAGTTTTAGGGCGGTGTGCACCCCTGCACACACTGCACGGGGGCCGGGCCGGCGCCCATGGGTGGGAGGGACCAAGGTGGTCGGGGGTGTTTCTCCGAGGTCCCCGCTTTCGCCAGGGTTGGGCGGTGCACGCGGATGAGCCGCTCGAGATTCCGGGGCGCGGTTAAGGAAGGATTCTCCGACCCCTCTCTCAGGGACACCCCCCTTTCCTGGCCCCCTGTACTAACTCTGCCTTCATAAGGCCTTTCCCCCCACCCCACCCCCGGTACCCCGCTGTGAATGTGCTAGGCCGTCTTGGATCCGTGGCTTTTAAAGCTTCTTCCCGCCCGGAAAAAGCTGCCATCCCGAGATAAAGGGATGGCCCGCCTACTTAGCAACTTTTTCCTGTGTTCCTTGCCTGCCTCGGGAAAAGGAGAAGCAAAAATATACCGTAACTAATAAAGTCCTAACACTTTGGTCCAAGTACCCTTTCCCCGCCCTTGATTTGGGCAACAGTTATGAGTTCCCACAGGCCTCAAGTCCAGTTACATCCTAGGCAGACTCCAGAAGCAAATACATGTTGAAACTACAAGTTCCACCTTAGCAGTTGCCGGTCTGTGCAGACAGAGAAACTGAAAAAGAAGTCACGCTTTTCCTAGTCATGCCATTGGTACATGAGGGAACCTAGCGATTCGAAGGCAACGTCACGCAGTCTGTTTACATAAGACTTTGACTGAACAAAGCACTATTAGGATATCATGTTGGTATTATAAGTAATTCTATCATGTTAGTATTATTAGTATAACTAAGTGCTGAATAATGTGGCTGAGCAGAACTCAGTAGCAGAAACTTTAAGTTTGAAATCGTAAGCATGTGTAAAGTATGCACAACTTCTCTGTATTAATGGTATTCTTACCTTTGACTTCCACACCCCCTTCCCCTTTTCTTTTTCAGGGCCGACTACTGGAAATCACAACCAAAGAAATTCTGTGATTATTGCAAGTGCTGGATAGCAGACAATAGGCCTGTATGATCTACTGCTGCTTCCAAAATATAAAAACTTGAATTGTGTGTTTAAAATACACTATTCAGTATTCCCGTTGTAAAGCATTCAGTTTTTATTTAGAATAAAATGCAATTTAGAGAACTAATAGAATAAATAGAATACATATACAAAATATGTATACAAATAGTAATTATTTTCATGTGTATAGCACTTTAAGGTTTGCAAAGTACAAATAGGTATGATACTTTTTGAACTTTGGAGGAATCTCAGAGGACTAAAGGAGGAGGTAGCATTTGAACCTAGTCTTGAATGAAGAGGCAACTGTATACAGTTTCAACTGATAGTAGGGAATAGTCAGGGTGAGATGGGAAATTGCTATTAGTACATCCCAGAAAATAGAAAACGTTTAGAGAAGTGTTGTACAGTAAGATTATCAAACAAAGTAGGTTAGAGACAAATTATAGCAGGCCTTAAAATCCAAAGTTGTTTCTTTATTCCTGGTACAGGAGTTATTCTGCTAGGTTTTGTGTGAACTGTCTGAGGCTAGATTTGAACTGGGGTCCTCAGCTGACTCCAAGGTGGGTGCTCTATTCACTGTGCTACCTAGGGGTCCCCTCCACTATATATTTTTTTCATTAGTGGTGTTAATGCTTGATTTTTTTTTAATTTTACTAAACTGTATCTTATATAGATGAATGCCTATTTCATATTTTTTTAAAGTAGATTATTGAGTAGTCAGTCTCATCAATGTTCCTTTAGACATCCCCATTGCAATAATGTGCCATGTTGGGTTCTAAAATATATGAAGTTAACATTAAAAGTTTAAAGAGATTTTATAATTTCAGAGTAGCTTTTCTGTAGTGGTCCTTTCGGTATGGAAAGATACAACAGTTGTTCCACAGCTCCTTATTCCCCCATCAATAGGTGTTCAAATTCGAGAACTATCAAAATGCTTTGAGAATTGTGGACTGAGTTTTGGAGGATAGCAGCCGTCTTAAGAAAACAGCAGGGGCCGCTAGGCGGCGCAGTGAACAAATAGAGCACCCGCCCTGCCGTCTGGAGGACCGGAGTTCTAACGTGGCCTCAGTCACTTGACATGCTGACTAGCCGTGTGACTTTGGGCAAATCTCTTAATCCCAATTGCTTCGCCTTCTCCCCTCCAGAAACAGAAACAAACAAAAAAACCAGCAATAGTATTTGTTGTTCTGGATCGAGCTGCTAAGGCCTAAATTTAGCACAGAATCTTACCTTTCTTTTTTTCCTGAATCCTCACACGTGTTTCATAGATCACTCTTTTGGGAATAAATATCACCTCAAAAATCTGATTTTATGATTAATGACTTATAAATTTTGTTATATCTTAGGTCTTGGAAAAATCCGTGTATTGGCTTAAGGTTTTTTTTTAAACATCTTCCTTGTCCAAAAAAATTTTAGACATATATCTTCTGTTACCCATTTTTTGTCTGTTTAGCACTAAGACTCTTGGTACTTCTTCGCTAATGACCACATGGTTGTTTGTTACTCCTTCTTTCCCTGGACCCACAGTTCATAACGCACTCCAAATCATGTTGGCAAAATTCATTTAATCAATCCTAGGAATAGTGTATATATGTAAATTGTGCCATACATTGGAAGCTATTATTTGCCTGCCCTCTTAATCGGTGTCTCGGGGTCCCTAAAACAAGATTTAAAATTTAAAGTATTGACAAGCCTGGACTCATTTTTATGACTTCCTCATTAGATTTTTGTCGTTTGTTACTATGCTTAAGAGTTTTTTCTAAGTTTAGTTTACTCTAAAATTTTTTAAGTTCCCTGCAGGTGAATTTACCATTCGAAATATAGCAGTTTCTGAGGGCTGTATGGTTATGAAAAAAATTCTTGTACCATTTTTTAAAAAGATTATAGTTGGTTTTTTTCCCTAAAAATTTTGAATAGTGGAACTATTAGAACCTTTTAATGGTATATACTAAATCAACCTGAAGATGAACTTTATTTTAGCTCTATTCTGGAAAATATGTGAAAATTATCCTGTTCTTAAAACTTTCAATTCAAAGTCATCCGTTACTAAGGTCTTGACTGCCTCTCTCATTTTGTTTTGATTAAGGCATCCTTAAAAACATGTACCAACAATTTTTCAGTCTACCAGATTTGTTAATATGATTTCCTTCTAGGAGGTAACCCAAATAGCAATATGTATTTTATCAGTATCATTTTTAACTTATACAGAACAAATTAACACTTAGCTTGGGTCAAGTGACTATTTGCAAAACAAGATGAATATAATAAAATAGTAAGACAGACACCGTACATACTAAAATAAATGCTTCTCAAATTAACCACCCAAAGTATGATTTACTTTTTTAACCTTCAAAGGTACAATTTTTCTAGAGAAATTACATTTTAATGTTTTAGTTTGTAGTAGTTTTCATATACAAGCATATTCTATTTTAAAGAAATGTTTAATAAGATATGAATATTCATCTTAGAATACTATTCCCTTAAAAATAATTAGAATTGTTTTAATAGCAGTTTTACCTAATGTGTTAAATTATTATATATTTTTAGACTTTTAACAATCTATCGATAACATTTTCTTTAAATTTATTTATTTACTTTTAGTTTACAACATTAAATTACACAGTCCTTTGAGTTTCAAGTTTTCTGTCTCCCCCCCACCCCTGATCCCCACCCCACCATGGCTGCATGTAATCAAATATATAGGTTCTACAGATACCTTCACGTTGAATATTAGTCATGTTGTAAAGAAGGATTATAACCAATGGGGTAAACAATAAGAAAGAAGGGACAAAACACAAACAAGAGAGAGCAAATCATTTGCTTCAATCTGCATTCACTCTGTTATCTTTTTTTTAAGGAATTTTTATAATTCTCTTTGTTTCTCCCAGCTTTGAGGACTAAACTTAGAATGCGAATTATTCGTTATTTCTCCCACAAAGGATTCCTTATGAATTTAAAACGGGGGGGAAACCTCTCTATACACTTGTTACTTATGATATATTTTACAGTATTTGGGCAGGTTCTTAATTTGAACAAGAGTTTTCTCAGCCTCCAACTTGCCTCTTTTTTATGCTACAAAAGTTTAATTAATAGATTTTTCTTTAACAAAATCATCACAAGTCTAAAATTGTACATGTTTAAGAATTCAAGTAAAACGTGATTTTAACATTATGTTAAACTATGTAATTAGAACATTATTACTCATTATTTTTTAAGAAGGGCCAATTTGCATCAAAGGTGTTTCATTTTTTGCTTTTTTTTTTCCTTTCAAAAAATTGTTTAAATTTCAAGAGTTAGATTCTCTTCCCTCCTGGATCCTACTGCTTCATTGTAAGAACTATGATTTGTTTCTTTGCTTTTCCCTCTGTCTCCAACATTTTTCAAGAGTGTTGAATTTCATGAACGGGGAAAGAACCACAAAGAAAATGTGGCCAAAAGAATCAGTGAGGTAATTTAGATTTTTTTTTTTTGGTAAATTTTTCATGTTAATTTTGGGCCTTTTACTTTGTTTTAACCTTTCCATATCTTCTGTAGATTAAACAGAAAAGCCTGGAAAAGGCAAAAGAAGAAGAAAAAGCATCAAAGGAGTTTGCAGCCATGGAGGCAGCTGCCCTTAAAGCATACCAAGAGGATTTGAAAAGGCTTGGAATCAGTTCAGGTAGAAAAGCTGCCAACATGCTTTAAACGTAACATCAGAGAGAATATTGAGTAAACTTTTATTGTTTCCATGGGTGAGGTTCCCTGATGGAGCTTATACACTAAAGAGACAACATTCGTGTTATTTTTATTGGCAGCCTTTCTCTTAAGTGCAGACATAGACCTTTGTACCCTATCATTTTACTTTTGCATCTTTTAAGCCTCAGTTCAATCTGAGCAGCATTAATTTCTAAATCTACCCATGACCAGAAACTTATTTGTAAGCCATTTAAATTTCTTATTTGGCTCTGTTACTCAGGTAAAAGATGTTTATTCATTAAAAAATGTGAACACTACAGAGCTCCACATAGCTGTTTAGTGGTATCTGCTAGACAAACAGCTATGTGGAGCAATTTAGGTGAAATCAATATAATTTAATTCAATAAACATTAAATACTATATAAGGCATGCTAGTAGGTACTGAGGATTCAAAGATGAAAACAAAGTAGTTCCTACCCTCAACAAACTTAGATTCTGCTAGAAGAATAAATGTACACAGTTTGCTTTAAAAAAAAAATGTTTCATGGCTTCCAGCTGCTATTGCATGACTTTGAAGGACATGGTTCTAGGGAAGGCGGAAGACTGAAACCCCACTCACATAATTTCACATTTACCATCACCCCCAATTTACTTGTAGTGTTGGGACTTAGCTGTAAAATCTTTACCTTATCCATTCCTGGATGTGTGGTTTCTGATTTTTATACTCACACCTACAGTTTGGTTATTGACCTCGGCTTGACTGGTGACCTTTCATTTGTGAATTAATTTGCAGAGAACAGTGAAAACTTGTGTATATAACACCCCATACATTGATTGGTCAAAAGCTGTTTATTGATTTCTTAAATGATACCAAAAATAAAGTGAACAAAACATTGTTTTGGTTTATTATTAAACTCAAAAAAAAATTTGAACAACCTTCAACTTCTAATTATAATTCACTTTTACAATATAGTATTCATTATATTTTGACCAGGTTTTTTTTTAATAGTACAAACTGTGCTGTATTTATCTTTGTATTCCCACCACTACCCCAGGACCTATCATATGCTGCTTTGCATATAGTAGTTATTTAACTAATGTTTATTAATGAATAGATGCCAATGGTGTGGCTTAACTGGAATCGAGTTTGGAGTTGAAGAATCTGTTTGTGCTTTTCACTAGATGTGATCTTAGGCCAAAATTTTATCTTCTCTCATCTTATGATCAGTTTCTTCATCTATAAGATGAGGAGATTGGCCTGGATTGAATGCAGTTCAACAGTTTCTTGAGCAAAGTACTAGACAATGTTTTGGGGGTATGGAGCAGAAATTAAATGGTCTGCCTTCAAGGACCTTACATTCTACTAGATCACCTGTAAGGGCTCTTCCAGTTATAAATCCTTTTCGCTTGTGAATATTGACTTATTTATGTGGGAAATAATTGTAGTAAATCATCAGTCAGGGATTTATTTAGGGATGAGAGAATGGCTCCCTACCCTGATACAGATACTATTCATGTAGTATAGAACAGCCCCCTTGTTTCTTTTAGTTACTATTTGGAGATTTCTCTGTCCAGAAATCCATTCTCATACTAGATTATATCTTAATTATTGTATTCCAGGTAGGCTTGAGTGATCATATTCTCTACATAAATTTACTCTAAATGTAGTGAAAATTGCTTTGAGGGTAAAGTTTCCTAAGACAGGTTCTAGTTCTAGCATTTTAAGAATGTTCCACTGGATAAGTTATCTTTCTTCCACCTCCTCTGTAGATGTTACAGAATCTAGCACACCACAAGTAAACAGCACGGCCACACCTGTCTCAGTAGCAAATCAGAAGGAAAAGAAAAAGAGGAAAAAAGACCTTTCCAATATAGATTCTGTAGGAGCTTCCAAATGGGTAGAAGGCATGTCTTCAGAGGGCTACCGTTACTACTATAATACCATCACAGGAGGTGAGTAGTTTAGGTGCAAATATAATATAATATAATATCTGATATAGAGAATTTACAGGCTTTTGGTTTTTGGGGTTTTTTATTTTTATGATTATTTTTTCTAATCCCTCCTGTGATGCTTTATCATAGGATAGAAGTCTCTGGGGATTCTCAAAATCTATGCCAATACAACACAAATCTAGCAAGTCTTATCAATCTGGAACAGTTTCAAGTATGAGTCTGTCATTGGACTGTATGTCTTTGATCAAAGGACCCACCTATTTCAGTTTAGAGAGGCTTATCACCAGGACAGCCACTAAGCAATGAATTTTCTAGGTTTCAACACCTCTGAAGAACTATCCACAAAAGAATAGAAGGGATATAATCTGTACTCTGAAGAGAAAATGTTTAGTGATAAAATCATTTATTCTTGAATTGATGTATTGGAAACCATGACATTGAAAAGGAACATGTTTTCAAATTTTTCTAACCAACCCAAAATGATAGAAAGTATATTTGAGTCTACTCAGCAAAGGAAAAAAAAAAAGGAAATTAAGTTAAAAGAAATGCCCTTTTTAATTGAGTCTTTTTACTTAGAAACTTAATAATGAACCCAATAAAACCCTTGGCTTAATTTTCTTTTATAAGCTTTTTTAAAATATGAATACCCAGTTTAATAGGAAAATAAAAAGAATTTCATAACCACTTCTTCAAATTGCAGGTTTCTATAGTGAGAGATTTTTGAGGATAGTTTTTCTCTCTGAGAATGATAAACCAAGACCTTTTTGTGTCTGTTCCTAACATGTTGGTGATTTGTGTTTTGTGCTTTCAATTCTGTTGATAAAAACAGTGATATTTTTCAGTTGATACATATTTTTGATTGACTTGAGAGGCTTCATAGTATAGTAAAAAGTACACCTGGACCTGAGGAGAGACCTACGTTGGAATCCCACATCTGATGATGTCTAGTCTTGTGACAATGAACAGGTCCTTTAGTCTCACCAAGCTTCAGGTTTTTGTTTTTTCATCTGTAAAATGGGCATGATAACGCTGCCTACAGTACCTGCCTCACAGGACTGTTATTCCAGTGGAAGAATTTATATAATACAACTTGAAAACCTTAAAGCACTATAGAAGTGTCATATTTCTATGTATTATTTGTGTTATCAGAGAAATAGCTTCTTGTATCACTGGGCAGTCAGTGACATTATAGATACTATTTTATAAAACTCCAGTTTTGAATTAAATACCAGAATCTTATCCATTAAACATAATCCTCTCTGGGCCTTGAGTGAAGTAGCCATTGTGAGTGGATCTTTATTCTGCCCAGAGAGTTTAGCAGTGACAAATCTGTTTCTGTCATAGCTTGGTCTTAAATGGCTTCTTACTCATAATTAATCTTAGGCTTTATAGTTTTTTGTAGCAATACAGGTGATGGATTCTACACTCTGTGCTCCAGAGAAACCTAGTTTTCTTCCCACACTTCATCCTGTTTTGTATTCCATCTTCATCACAGCAAGTATTTTGCTTCAAAATTGATGAAATTTTAATTCCATGAAAATGAGGTTCTTTTTATGACTAACCTCTATAATAATCATAATTGTGACAGTAATTCCCTCATTTAAAAAAATTTCACCTTTTTGTCAACTTATTTGTATCTCTACACAGCTATAGTGTATTATATATTCTATATTGGCCCAAATGTAGTTTATACAGTCTTTTTGGCCCCCCAAAAAAAATTAGGCTGAATAAAGCCTACTTATAATTACTGTTATTTTTCAGAATATACGTGTATTTTTTTCTCCTTTCAGAGAGTAGTTTAGTGGTGGGGGCTTATATTCAGGAGGAACCTATAGTTAGACTGATACGGTATGTTTAATGGTTGTGTTAACATGTTTGTTGGTCTTCCTTTCCCATTAGATTATAAAATCCTTGAGGAAAGAGATTTTACTTGTAGAGATTTCTCTCCACAAAATTGTGTGAACACATTAGATATTCCTAATGCATTGTGACCTTCATGAATTATAAGAACAAATCAAGAGATCTAGAAATGTTTTTAGGAAGCAGAAGAACAATAACTAGAATATGATCTTACTTTTAGAATCTCAGTGGGAGAAACCCGAAGGATTCCAAGGAAAATTTAGTAAGGTAATTGAACTCATTTCTGTTCAGTAAAATTCTTAATTTATTGATGGGGAGAGAGTACTTCTAAACATTGTTTTATACCATCAAATAACAATTTGCAATTTTTGTCCTTTCTGTTTCAAAACTCAGAGTCATTCATAGAACAGTTACAAGAATTCTTTGGGTCAAGGGTCAGTAACCTGTGCCATAGAGATAGCTCTTCATCTGTCCATAGGCCAGTTTGGACCCATATGTCTGCTTTATCTCCTTTGACCAAGAGCTGCTATATAATTCAAGAATTCCTGGCTGATGTGAACTGTCTCCCAAGAAATTTGGTCTTTCTTTTCCCAACTTCCCTTTTTCAGTGTTTCAGGTTCCCAGTCCCAACCACCAATTCTTAATACTTGTGTGCCAAAAGAATCTGTATCTTAACAGAGTCTTTTAAAAAACTCTACTGATTCTTTAATATATGTGTCAGGGTGATTTCTTGTTATAGTCATCATTGTTGTTAATATGATCATTTTTAGCATATTTTATATGCTCTTTTTTGTTAGAAAGCAGCAATGCCTCTTTGGATAGAAGGTTTAAGTGAAGATGGTTACACCTATTATTATAATACAGAAACAGGTGGTAAGTAATACCTGCTAATTATTTTCTTTAAGTACCAGAAAGGATTTGTTTGAATGCTATGAATTCCTAATGTATTAGCTAAAGTTAAGATTCTTTTTTTCTTTTATTATAATCTTAGCCAGTAACAAACACATAGGGACAAACAAAAATAACATAAAACCCTAAATTTAAGTTATTTATATTTTTAATGTAACTCTTTAAAAAGTAGTCATTATGTTACTTTTTCCCCTCTGAACTTGTTTTTTCTTTTCTGTAGTTTTTTCCACCTCTAAATTTTGTTGATATTTATATCATTGTAGAAAGTATATGTATTTCTTTGATTCTGTTTTCTTCACTTCCACTTGATATGAAGAATAAAAAAGAAATAAGGGAAGATTTATATTTTTCATGTATTATGACCTAATATTCCATTATAATCACATAGTACAATTTATTCAGCCATTCCTTAATCAGACATGAGTCATTTCTATCCTTTTTGCTAAAACAAACAGTATTACTAAGAAAATGTGTGTGAGGTTTGTTTTGTGTTTGTTTTTTGTTGTTGTTTTTTTTTTCTTACCAACAAGCATATCCTTAGCTTATAGTAGTTGGACTGGATTCACCTTACTAGGTCAGAGGATGGATAATTTTGTAGTTCTTGCTATATAATTCCATATTGCTTTCCTAAAAAATTGTGTCCATTTGTAATAATGTACCCCTTTTTCCACAGCCCTTCTGGCATTGAATTTTTGCATTTTTAACTAACATCTTTACCAGTGTAATAGACATAAGAGGGCATCTCAGAATTGTATTAATTTCTATTTCTCTTGTAATTAGATTTTGAATACTTTTCCGTGTGATTATTATTAATTTGTGATTCTTCTGAAAACTGCCTATTCATATCCTTTGGCCACACGTTGTGAGTGAACAGGTCCTATAAAACTTACGTGAATTACTTATAGGTTGTGGATATTAAGCTTTTTATCATAAATATTATAGCATTAATTTATTCATATATATATATATATATATATATATATATATATAGTATGCTTGTGCACTACGTCACTTATTTTCATGAGCTGAGAGATTGAAAACAGAATGGGAGAAGGGAAAATCATTTAAACCTTTGTCTTTATTGCTTTTATATCAGAATGGTTATTAAATAAAATAGAGCATTAGATCTAAAAGGGACTTAAAAGATTAATCTCATTCAGCTTCTTTATTTTACAATTGAGAATCCTGCAAGTTAAATTATTTTAATGCTATAGGTTAAATTCTTTTGGCTTATAGAAAGATTATTTTTCAGGTGAAAATTATAATCTATGAATCCTTTGAGTAAATATTTTTAGAGCATACAACCAATTTTATTACTATTAAGTTTTTAGTTTCATTTCCTTCTTTTTTCCTTTCTATCAAAATAGAGGTTTCCTAGTGAGGAACTCACTCCACCAATGTAGACGAGCACTTATTTATTCTACGTAGTTTAGTCTTAGTGACTTGAACTGGCCCATAACTTGCTTTCTCTAACATTAGGTAGTCAATACAAAAACAGAGAGTGGAATGATTTTGATTTGTTTGTTTATGATGTGTATTTTTTTTGGAACACCTCAGATGCCAGTTTAAACCTTTTTTGTAAACTGGAAAATCATTGTTTTACTTTTTTTAGGAAAAATGCTTTAATTTCATAAAACTGATTTAGTAATTAATTACATTTCCATAATAGTACTCTTGCTTCTTCTGAATTAGTTTTGCAGAATCATTCTAATTTTGTTACCAAAAGAGCATAACTTAATTTTTTAAAATTTTTTAAATTTTTTTTGCTTTTTGGAGGGTAATCGGGGTTAAGCGACTTTCCCAAGGCCACATGGCTAGTAAGTGTTAAGTGTCTGATGCTGAATTTGATCTCAGGACCCCCTGACTCCAGGGCCAGTGCTCCATTCACTGCACCACCTAGCCACCCCATTATAATTTAATTTTTAAAACTATTCTTTTAAGTTTTCTCTAAGCAGTATGAAATTTTTTTATAGGGGGGGAGTATGTTATTTTATAGAATTATAGAGTAGCAAAAAAGGCAACATGGCAGAGTAGATAAAGGACTGGTCTTAAAGATATCTGCATCTGATACATATTGACTGTGACTGTGGGCAAGTCATTTAACCCCTCTCAGTGCCTGAGAACACGGATCTGGTCAGCAAATTATGGCCTGAGAGCCAGGTTTAACCAAACCACAGACCATAGTTTGGTGACTCCTGCTCTAATGTTCTTAAAGGGGTGCTAGGTGGTGCGGTGAATAGAGCACCTGCCCTGGAATCAGGAGGACTGGAGTTCCAATGCAGCCTCAGACACTTAACACTTAGTATCTGTGTGACCTTGGGCAGGTTACTGAACCCCAGCTGCCCTGCCTTCACTCCTTCAAAAAAAAAGCAAAAAAAAATTCTCTTAAAACTGTAAATTACAGAAAAGATACATTGATTAAAGGAAGTTGCCTCATTTAGGAGATCCCTAGACCAACGAAATCATAGTTCCAATCAATATAGAGTTGGAAGAGACATATGTGATGAACTAGTTCAAACCCTACCTAAAACATGAACAAAATTATTTCTAATCTCCCTTCCAGTTCTTATCCAGTCCTCTAAAAAAAAAAAAAAGTTCTATAGTTTCAAAGGTTTCATTATCTCTTAAGACATTCCTTTTATTTTTTTGGCAGTTCTGATTGTTAGGAAGTTTTTTAAGACAAGCAAGCATATCCCACGTCCTACCCTGCTCTGTCCCTACCTGCAAAGTCTTCCCTAGATTAAACACCCCCTGCTGTGCAGTTCTTTCAACTGACTTCCCTCACTATCTTTGTTGATGTCCCCTGGAAACACTCCAATCCTAAGTGCCCTTCCTAAGAGGCCCCGCATTTGGGTCCATAACACTCAGATCTGAGCATATTATGCCCTATGTAATTTGTTCTAGTGAACAGAATTCAGGACTCTTATCTTCCTCATTCGGGACTGTATGCCTCTTATAATGCAGCCCAAGTTCTGCCCTGAAATATTTTTTCTTTTGTCTCCCATGTCACATGTATCTCATTGAGACTTTAATTCACCAAAACCCTCAGATACTGGCTTTACATGAGCTACTTTCTGCAGATGTTTCTCCAATTTTTTTGTGTAGTTTTTTAAACCCAAATGTAGAGTTTTCCACTTACCTCATTTTTCTAGCTTGTTGAAATACTGACTCTGACGTCCACATTGGTTTCCCTTCTAGCTTGATGTGATCTGTAAATAAAAACTGGTCATATATGTGTTTATCTAAGTCATTAATAGCATCATTTAAAAAAAAAATAAGGCCAAAGAAAAAAACCTATGTTTTCCAGTGACCTCAATCAGCAATATTTTTGAGGTCTCTATTCAGTTATCTATCTAAATCCCCCTATCAGTACTATCTGGGATCCATTCTAAGTCCAGATCTCTCAGTCTCTTCATATCTTTTATATCAACCAACAGGCATTTATTAAATGCCTATGTTATGCTAGGTTTTAGGGTTAAGAAAATAAAAATGAAACAGCTTCCACTCTCAAGGAGCTTATATTCTCTGCTGAAGGAAAACACCATGTGTATATATGTAAGTGTATGCAAAATATGTGAGATAATTTCAGATCTGAAGGCATTAGCACCTAGGGCAGTCAGGAAAAGCAAAATGTAAGAAGTGGCACTTAAAACTGGATTTGAAAGGAAACTAGGGGTCCTGAGAGACAGAAGTAAAAAGGGAGTCCTGAACAAAAGTATGGAGGCTGGAAATGGAATGAGTAAGAAGGCCAGTTTGGCCAAATTATAGAATAGATGAGGAGAGTAAGGTGTAGAACTAAAAAGATAGGGAGTAACCAGCTTATAGAGGGCTTTAAATTCCAAACAAAGGAATGATCCTAGAAGCAAAAGAGCCCTTAAAGCTTGTGCAGGGAAATGCTAAACTCAAACCCGTACTTTGGGAATTAAACACTTTGGCAGATGTGTGGAGGATAAATTAGAGATGGAGATTTGAGGCCATGATGCTAGTTAGAACTGGTCATTAAAGTATTCCACAGGACAGCTATGTGGCCCAGTGGATAGAGCACCAGACCTAGAATCAAGAAGACCATCTCCCTGAGTAAAAATCTGGACTTCAGAGACGTACTAGCTATATAACTCTGGGCAAGTCACTTAACCCTGTTTGCCTCAGTTTCCTCATCTTTAAAATGAGCTGGAGAAGAAAATGGCAGACCACTCCAGTATCTTTGCCATAAAAACCCCAAATGACATGGTCACAAAGAGTCACAACTGAATAACAACCAAATTGAAATATTCCAAGTGGGAGATGAGGAGGCCCTGAACTAGGGTGAGTAGAGATGGTACTTAATGCTTGGTTAAAGAGGTGGAATTGATAAGATTTAACAACTGATTAGATTTGTAAACAAGGCATTGTCCCAATATCTTTTCTGACTTCCAGGTATACTATGACCACTCTGTTTATCTGATCTACCTAATTTAAATAAAGCAATCCAGGTTTACCTGTTTTGATATATGTTAAATGAATTTATGCTGACTTATCACCATGTACCTTTATAAGTGCTTATAAACCACAAAATCACATAATTTGGAAGTTAGAAGAGTCCTTAGCAGCCATGTAGTCCAACCCAAAGGAATCCCCAATATAGCCTATCCAATATGAGGTCATCCAGCATCTGCTTGAAGACTTCCAGGGGAGGACCCCAGTATGTCTTGAGGCAGGCCATCCCTTTTTTTGGAAAGGCAAAACATTAACAGCTTTTTCTTGACAGCAAGTCTGAATTTGCTTCTTTGATATTTCCACCTCTTGTTCCTTTCTCTGCTGTCTGAGGCCAAATAGAACAATTCTGATTCCTCCTCCACATGACAGCCCTTCAGGTACTAGAAACAAATATCAGAACTCTTCCTTTCCCATCCCCCTTCATTTAATGATACACAGTTCCTTTAATTATTTGTTCTCATATTTTGCCAGCAATTGAAGTCAAACTGACATGACTATAGTTTGCAGGACTGACAACTTTAAACATCAGTACTTCACCTAGCTCCAGTCCTGTTAACTCCATTCTAGTTCTGTAGTTTCTAAAAAACATCATGACAGTGGTTCAACAATCATACGGGCAAATTCTGCCAGTACTTTGGGCTTTCCATCATTTCAGGTGATTTGAAGTCCCTTGAGTTCAGCTTAGGAGTTCAGTTATCTCCTCACTTAGCTTGACATTCAGTTCCTTAATTTTTTGTTAAATTCTCTATAGTTTTAGGATTATTTTCCTTAATAGAGGAAGACCAAAGTAAAAGAGGAGTTGAACAATTTTACTTTCTCTGTCATCATTTGCCATAGATTTTTTTTGCCAAATAGTAGACACGTGGTTCCTTTGATCTTCTTATCTTGAACATAACTTTAAAAAGCCCTTTCTGTTGTCATTAATGCTTTTTTTTTAACCGAATTCAATTCGTCTTGGAAGGATTTAGATTTCTTGATAGTAGTCCTGTAGCATGGCATCACTTTTTCATATTTGTCCTCAGTGTCCCCTCATTTCCATCTTTCGAACATGACTTTTAAAAATCTGATCTCATTGGAGAGCTCTTGCTGCTGTTCAGTTGTTTTCAATCATGTCTGACTCTTTGTTGACCCCATTTAGGGTTTTCTTAGCAAAGACATTGGAATGTTTTGCCATTTCCTTCTCCAGTTTGTTGTATATGTAAGGAACTAAGACAAACATGATTAAGTGACTTGCCCAGGGTCACACAGCTAGTAAGTGTCTCAGACCATATTAGAACTTGGGAAGATGAGTCTTCTAGCCTCCAGACCCTATGTACCATCTATTTCACCATCTAGCTGTCCCAGAACTTTTACTACACAACTGTATTTGATTTTTTAGTTTTTATTTCTCTCCTTTTTTCATTGCAGTTGTTCAGATCTGGATCAAGATTCTTTGACAGTCTCATATCCCCATTGAAGTTTCTTGACTTTTAGAATATCAAGCCACATCATTGTGTATATGCTTTATAAATAGCCGGGTGTCTATTATTATCATCTTAGTAAAATTAACATTTAAGGGTTTTCTTAGCAGAAAGTTCTTTGTTAACTCATTTTTGGTATAGAGGAGCAAAAATTATATATAAAATTGTTTCTAGCATCTTCTGTGTAGGCATAGAATATGCACCATTGTGACAGATCAGAAGATAAGCAAGAGAAAAAAATGCCAATTACAAATGTGTGCCAAATGTCACAAGGACCACTAGGTGTCAGTGTAGATCAACTAAAATTAATGCTTTTCTTAAAATGGCGAAAGTTAAACTTCACACATTTTTTAATGTGAAAGATAAAGACTAGTTAATATTTTTTTCTTATTCTCCCAATTTTCTAATGTAAACCAGTGTGTTTTGTAACAGTAGCAAGTTTATCTCAGTGTTAGAATTGAGGCACTAATTCAACTGTTCAGCAAATTGAGCTACTTATTATTATTCTAAAGGAAATTATTTAGTAAGCTCATTTGATAGGTTCTGTTTCTGTATTTCAAATATAAATTTCACCTCTGGATCCCCTAATTGAATCTTTCAGGAAATATTATTTGCCCTCAATTTATAACAATTATTTTTAAATTAACCTCAAATACAGTGTAAAAATAAACATTCTATTTTATTTTTTTCAAAAGAGAGGTCTAATTGCATAACCGCATGCCTTTTTTTTCTTTTTTCATTAAGGTTAGCAAACTGTTAGGTCAGGAGAATATGCTAGATATAAAATGCCTGGATTTCTGCAAAATATTTCCCAAAATCTCTTTCTGGATTCCATTGCTTCAGTGGATCTGTACTCTCATTGCTGCTTATTGCAGCCCAGTCATGTGACTAGGTTCTGCTGGGAATTTTAGTTAACTTCAAATTCAACATAAATAACAAAAGTAATAACAATAAGGCATGGAAACAAATAAAAAGCAATTTTGATTTGGGCTACAATAATAGTGTCTAGAATAAGGGAGGTGACAGTCCTACTATAATCTGACCTAGTCCAACTCTTTTCACTTCCTGGCCTCACATTTTAAGGAGGAGATAAACAGGTTGGATCACTTCCAAAGACGTAGGACCGGGGTGAGGGGAGGGGGTGAAAGAATTATAAACCATGCCATACGAGGATGGGTTGTTCTGATTGAAGATATTTTACATAGGAAAGTAAAGATTTAGAAGGACCATGATGGCTATCTTTGAACATATGATATGTACGGTTAGACAAAAAAAATATTACACTTACTTTGGTTGTCCCCATAAGGCATAACTAGAAGTATTGGGTAGAAGTTGCAGAGAAACAGATTATAGCTCAAAGTAAGTAAAACTTCTTAACAAAGCATGCATAATTAACAGCCCTGGGAGATAATAGATTTTCCATAACTAGAGAGGTCTTCCTAGCAGAGATTAGATGAGCATCTGCTGGAGGATTTGTAGAGGGGCTTATTATTCACACTCAAGTTAGACTAAATCAGCAGTTATCAAGCTTTTTGGTCTCAGGATCCATTTGCGCTCTTTAAAATTATTGATCCCAAAAAGCATTTGTTTGTGTGAGTTATATCTATTAATATTTACAGTATTAAAAATTAAAACATCTTCATATTATTGTGAAAATAGATTTTTGACCTCACAGACCCCCTGAGAGGAGCTTGGGGATCTCCAGGGGTCCCCAAACCACATTTTGTGAATCGCTGAAATATATCATTGCAGAGGGTTCCCACACTGAAGAAATCACAGGCCCTTTGAACAATAGATTATAAATTCCCTGAAGGTAGGGACTGTTGTTTTCCGTATTTGCCTTGCTCCTAGTAGGTGTTTAATAAGTGTGTGTGTTGAATTAAGTGGAATCAAGGTCCTGGTTTTCGTAGGCTTTTGCATTACTCTGTTTAATTTCTAGGCCCCTGATTTCCAATTTCCAAAAGGTATAAATACAAGATCCCCAAATAGGGAGCAGTGGAGCCTTCAAACTGACTAATGTTAATCAGCACCACATCTTTAGAAACTAGTTAGTTCCATATGTGCTAGTTGGAGAAGTAGTATCTATCAGTAAGGAGTGACACAAATTAATTTTCAGCTTGTTGCCATTAGTGTCACATAAATATAACTTGATTATTTAAAAAAAAACATTTATTTCTGATCTTAAATGTTATTCTGGAAATTGCATGTGATGAAAATTAGTGATTTTGATAATGTTCATGTTATTGGTATGAAACAACCTAAAAATCTTATGTGTGGGTAAATAGCTCAGCAGTGTGTTATAATCAGTGTAATCACGACACAATCATGTAATTAAGATAGAATGAGATATAAGGAATATAAAGAAATATGGAAAGGTTTAATAGTGAAATAATGTGAGATTAAGAAAACAAACTTGAATATCGGTATATACGTTAACTATAAATATATAAGAAGAAAACAGGGTGAACAAAGACAATGGGAAGGAACACAAAGGGAGGAGTTAACTTATACATTTTTGTAGATAGATTTAAGTTTAAATAGTTATAATTTTTCATAATAAGTTAATCTTTTAAAATGCTGTATTAAATATATTGGAACAGAATCCAAATGGGAGAAGCCTGAGGATTTTGTTCCACAAGTTGGAGAGCCCCTTTCTAGTAATAGTACTGAAGCACTTGATGCCCCAGCTGAATCAAAGTCATCTGATTCAGATAGTGATTCCAGTGAAATACAAGAAACGGAAGAAGAAGAGGAGGGAAAATCAGAGAGCTCTAATGAAGTACAAAAGCCAAAAATAAAGTTTAGGGTAAGTCTTTGTCCTCGGTTTTCTCAAGTATATTAAAAAACTTTATAAAGGCTCAGAAGGTTAATTCTACCTCATAGTAGAAGAGAAAATCAAAGTGTGGCAAGAGCAAGTAACTTACATAAATCTACTTTAAGTCACTGATAAACTTTCAGCTAAGTGCTCTCTTTACTAAACAGAAATAGAAACAGTTTTTGCAGAAAAATTTCTCTGTACGTCTCACTTCCTAATAATTGCAAAGTTTTCTTCTATCTCCTTACCCACTGAAGTAAGTACTCCCTTTACCAGTACAGATAACAACTCATCCATGCCTTCTCCTCCTGCATAATTCTTATCCATGATCTTCCAGAAATCCCTCATGGGTTTATTTTCTGCTTTCTCATAATACCTCCAGACTTTGGAGACCTTCTTCTGGGTCATTTGATATTTGGCATCTTAGTGCGACTCTTGGGTTGCCTGCTTCTTATCCTTTGTTTAAAACTACAAATGGCCTACCTCCTTTTCTGATTATACATATATATGATATATTTTATACTCATGAAGCATTGTTGAATTACTGAGAAATTTGACAACAAAAGTGAAGAGCATTCTGAGTCTTCTTTTTACTCTAGCTTATTATATTTGGCATTCTTTAATAGACTATTTCTTTTTCTATTCATGAGAGTGCATAAGGTGTTATGAGTAAGGTTTACCCCAGGTGTATTTTTCCATAATCAGGATATTCCAGAGCATCAATAAATCTACGTATTCAGTTTCCCTTCCTGAACTCAGGTTTTGATTTATTTTTCTTTGGGTCACCTCTTGCCTTATGAAAAGTCTAGATTAGCAGAGTAGGTTATAATATAAATGTGAACAACTCTCAGGTACACAATTGTTTGTGATCAAAATCCCTGTTCGCCTTTTGGTAAATTACTCTTCTCACCAATTATTCGTATATCTTAAAAGTATTACTATTTAGCTAAGACAATCTTAATGGAAATACATTTACTTTTGTGAAAATTGAACTGTAGAAGCTAAAAAGAGAGAAATACTATCACAGGAAACACAGTCATGTCAAGAAATCCTTGAAAGTAAAACAAAACAGCAGCTATAAGTTCTTACTCCTGCTGACAAGGCATGGGGAAGAGACATATTCAAGAAGTTCTGGTGCTGAAATGAAGAGAGTTCTTGAACAGAGATTTGCATCTGGAGTTCAACCAGATAGAACTTAATGTTCCCTTGAAAATAACCCAGCTGGTAAAGCAGATTAGAATAGAATAGAAAGAGAGTTGGAGGAGTGGCTAGGTGGCACAATGAATAGAGCACAGGCCCTGGAGTCAGGAGGACCTGAGTTCAAATCCGGCCTCAGAAACTTACTAGCCATGTGACCTTGGGCAAGTCACTTAACCCCAATTGCCCTCCAAAAGGCAAAAAAAAAAAAAAAGAAAGATGGATGGATTTAGAAGACCACAGTTTGAATCTCAGCTGTCCTACTTCATAGCTGTATAACCATAGGCAATTCACTTAGGCTCTTTGAGCCCTACTGCTTAGTCTACAGAATGAGGATGATAATATTTGCATATCACTACATTATAGGATTGTTATGAGGAAAGCTATTTTATAAACCTTAAAGCAAAATATAAATGAATTAGTTAAGCAATATTAAGTTAGAATCTGTTATTTTTAAGCTGTGTACCTATAAATTGCTTTACACTGAAAAGTTTTTCTATCAGTAAAGTAGATTTTATAATCCACATAACTGAGAGGGCTATGATTTAGTTCAGAGGTGTCAGACATGTGGCTCGTGTGACCCACAGCACTCTTGTCTACAGTCCAAACCAGATAAAAATGTAACTGAGAAGTATTTAGCAAAAATAAATGAAAATACAATAAAACATAGAGTTTTTTGTTTTGGGTTGGTTTTTTTGTTTGTTTGTTTTTTACTTTTTGGAGGGCAGTTGGGGTTAAGTGACTTGCTCATAGCCGCACGGCTAGTAAGTGTGTCAAGTGTCTGCGGCTGGATTTGAACTCAGGTCCTCCTGACTCCAGGGCCGGTGCTCTAGTCACTGCGCCACCTAACCATCCCCATAGATAATATTAATATGCAGTTTCCTAAATCAGTATGCAGCCCGCAGGAATCTTTATATATGGTTTAGAGACCCCCATTTCTATGAGTTAGGCACCACTGATTTAAATGATTCATCTAACAGTATGCATGCAGAAAAACAAAGAAAGGAACCAAGCCATGGCCCCTTGATTTTTTGATTCTGGCAATAAAATGGATCAGAAGTAAATTCACAGAACCTTCTATTTGAGAGTACTTTAGAGTAGTGTTAGACTCAAGTAGAAATGTAGGAGCCACTAAACTGAGTAAGGATCCTTTAAGTTTGTAAGCTACATGGACCCCATGCCATATGTTTGACTCCTCTGTCTTAGGGTACCTTGGGTGGTTTTTAACCATGGTAACTAAACCTCTTGAAGCTTCCCAGTCTCTACTTCCCAGGTCCCTTGGGAACAAGATGTACACTGAACCTTCAGTGCTTTTTGAAAGACATTTTTTTTTATGCTCCCCTCTGCCTATCCTGAAGGTAAAGACTCATGATTTTCTGAATAGGAAAGTAACTTACACTTAGTACCCAGAATTTACACTCTTTAATATATAGCACTGTTGAATCCAATGTGTAACTTCTTCTAATTGTAGGGCCAAAAAAAATTAAGGTCTATAGGTTTACTGCCCCTGTCATAATACTGCATTATTTTCTGGGGGTCTAGGACATAACTGAGATTTTCCTAGTGCAGAAGAACCTCACTTCTCTCAATTCCTTCAATATTCATGATAAGGGCAAACTTGTCCATAAATCATAACCATGGCGCTGACAGACTTCTATTCTAGTTCCACCCATGCCCAAAAAAGAATCTCTACTGTAATATACCCAAGTGGCTGTCCAATCCCTGCTTGAAGCAATCATATACTTAAGGAAAACTATTAGAACCTTTTTAAAGGTTGTTTAATATAGTTGTTGATCATCTATCTTCTTTTCTCTCATTCAGAAAAGAACTAAAAATGATAATGCTGAAGAAACTGAAACTGAATCAAAGAAGGAAAAAAGTGATGGCGATCAGGACCAAGACTCATCAGGTCCATTAGAAAAAAAACCCAGATCTCCTAAAAAGCCAAATCCTTATGGGGAGTGGAAAGAAATTAAGCAAGAGGATAATCCCTAGTAAGTAACAGAAACTTATTTGTACACCGTTAATATGAGAAGTTAGCATCCTGGTTTTCCACCTACCTTTCTGGCCATTTTGTATCTGTCTCTTCTTACCATCTGTAAGTCTTAGCTATCACTCAAGGTAGCCTTGGCCACTCTACTGAAGTCTGGATCCCCATTTCAGCCTGTTTCCTGGATCTTCCTTCTTAGCTAAGATTCTATATACACCTTCCAATTCCAAATCTGACCTCATTATCTTTTTAAAAACTGTTCTTCTTTCTTTCCTGCCTATTTTTGTTAATGACATTCCTAGTTACTCATACTCAAAACATTGTCATCATCCATTTCTCTGTCTATACTCACACTCCTATCTAGTCAGTCAATTACCACCAAGCCATATTAGTTGTTTCTTAGAAATAGTGCTCCTCCTATCCCTTCCCTGTCAGTCTCACTGCTGTGCATACCCTGCCCACCCTCCCTACATACTTCCCCATTTCGGACCCTTCTTGCCTCTAGACTGAACTGTGAAAGTAGCCTCTCAGTGAGTCTCTCCAGTTTCCATTTTCTTCCTCATCCCCAAGTTTATCCTAAACATAGCTGCCAAACTAATCTTCCTAATACATAATTCTCATAATATTTAACTGACAAAAACTTTAAACACCTTATTACTGAAATTGTGTTCAGTTCACAAATTTTCTAGCTTGGCATTCAAAACCTTACCCAATCTGGCACCAGTACATTTTCCCCAGCCATTTTCTCACATTATTTTAACCAAATCAGACTTCCTTCCCATCTTTTCCCACCTAGTATCACATCATTCCCTCCACCTCAAATATGCTTTTTTATTAATCCTATCATCTCAGATGCCCCAAATATCATGAAGTCATCACTGATCTTCTCAGCAAGATATGATACTTCTCATCTGAACTCATAGAATATATTTTTTT
>CM053591.1:128922248-128954814 GCA_028646515.1 Pseudochirops corinnae
ATTGACTACATCCAACTGGAACCTGAGATATACAGGCACTGTGGTTGGGAGATCCATCCTGCCCTACCGAAAAGTCAGAGGGGTGAGGGGGGAAGACACAGGAGAGAATAGACTGGGGGAGGTGGGACACACTGGGATGCCTGTTTTGGGGTGGTGGGTAGGGGAAAGAAGGGGAGAAAATATGTAACTCAAAACCTTGTGGAAATGAATGATGCAAAGTTAAATAAAATTTAAAAAGTTAAAAAAAAAGTAAAGAAAAACCTCAGTTATTATAAAAAAAAAAACTTCCACAACGTGTTGCTTATAAGAAATAAACCCAAAAAACAAAGACATACAAAATAAAAATAAGGGACTGGACAAACATTTACTATACATCAGATGAATCAAAAAAATCTTGTTAGCAAAGCATAAACAAAAATTCCCACCGTAAAGAGACAAACAAGGAAACTACATCAAGTTGAAAGGAACCATAGACAAAAAACCAGTAACAATATTAAAATTCTATATTCCAAATGCATTAGCATACAAACTTATAAAGGAAAAATTAGCTTAATTATAAGAAGACATGATAATACAATCATAGCAGTAGATTTCAGTGTCTCTCTGTTTTGGACAAATTAAACAAAGATAAAAATGTAACATAAAGAATTGAACAAATTGCTAAAGGAACTATGTATGTGCTGGTAAATGTTTAACAACTAAGGGAAAGGAATATAATTTGGACACACTTTTAAGTTTTGTGCATTGTTAAGACTTTGTAGCTTTTATTTATTTCTGAAAGGTAAATGATCACACTAAAAATTTAACCATCAGCTCTTTAGCTTTAGCACACTCCTGAAGGAGCGTAGTAAGGTAGTATAACAGTAATTAATTTAGCAGGTACTTAGCCCTTAGTTAGTAAGGGCTAAGTACAGAAGGTGTGAGCTCTCTCTCTTGTGTGAAAGAGGCAGAAGGTATGAACTGAGTCTCCTGCGTAAACAGAGGACATGAACTCTGTCTCCTGTTGCTGGTGTGATAGGAGGGGGTTGGCTGAGACAGCAGGCCAGTGTCTGTATTTAAGGAGAGCTCCAGAGGACAGACAGACAGAATCAAGAATGTTCCTGGTGGCTCCTGATGGAAGGAGCAGAATTGTCCCAGCGTCTGGGAGCTGGGCTGCTGGACTGAGAGTTAGAGAGAGAGAGAGAGAGAGAGAGAGTGACAGAGACAGAGACAGAGAGAGAGAGAGAGAGAGAGAGAGAGAGAGAGAGAGAGAGAGAGTGTTTCTCTCTCAGCATCTGGAAGCTGACTGAGAACTGAGTTGGAGTTTTCTTGAGACCAGAATCTGGTGAAGGCCGAAGTGGCTGCTGCCTGGAAGGCTGAGATTTCTACTGGGTCCTACAGCCAGTTGAACTGCTGGAGGACTGATGAAGCATGATGGGGATAAGGCTTTGTCTGTTTTTGTGGCTTGGTGGATCCTTGAGTTCCCACAACAGAAGTGGTAAAGGGTTTGAGATGTGTTGGACCTGTGAACTTCAATGTGTACCAAGAACTGCCTGGAGGACTGGACCAGAACCTGGGAGCTGTCTGCCTCTGAATCCAGGTGACTGTTTGGTGGATTCAAGTAGGAGCTGGGACCATGGAAGGGGATCCAGGGAATCAGAGAGACCACTCTGAGTCAAGATGAAGAAAAGGCCTCCCCTTGCATGCATGATGAAATTGAAGTTTGTTGGACACCAAGGGGTGGAGGGTTTGTGTAATTTTCTAATGATTGTATTTAGTGATTAATGATACTTAGTAATTGTAAATCTAGATAAGTGACTGATTAAGTTAATCTATGATTGCCCCATGAGTGGAAGATTGATTATTGTGATTTGTTGCGAAATAACTGAATGATTAAGCAAGGAGAGTTCCCCCCCTTAGGGAAACCAGATGATTATTCTTTTGTTCTTTGTTCCAAATACCGTGGCCACTGTAGTGAAAACTGTGTGGCCATTCTAATGTTAAACTGTTGTGAACACTATATTGTGATTCTCTGTGATAAGATGTAATTTTGTGAATATTATATTGTGATTTGTTGTGAATGTTTGCCTTGATTTGTAATGGAATAAATGGAGTGTTCACTATACTGTGTATCTGAACCTTAATAGCTGTTCACAGTAGCATTCTTTTGGGAAGCTGCTAGTGCATGGCATTACGGGTAGTTACTTGGAAAGGTAAAAGAAGGTCAGGATGTGAAGGATTTTAAAAGCTGAACAAACCGAGGGTTTTATATCTGATCCTGGAGGCAATAGGGAGTCACTGGAGTTTATTGAATAAGGGGGTGACATGGTTAGATCTCCTTTAGGAAGATCACTTTGATAGCTTAGCAGAGGACACACTGGAGTGGGAAGACTTCAGGTTGGGAGATCAACCAGAAATATACCACAACAGCCCAGCTAAGAGGGACCACACCAGGATAGGGGCAGTGTCAAAGCAGAGAAGGAAGTTATAAAGGAGAGATGAAACAATGGGAATTGGCAAATGACTGAATATGGGCAGTGTCAGTGAGAAGATAAAGAGAAAGTTAGGAAGAGGGCTGAGATCTCTGGGAAAAGATAATGACTTCAGTTCACAGATTTATGAATTCTTTCTTTCACTCCAGATAGAAAATTGTGATGGGAAAAAAATCAGAAAACAACATCCATTCATGCATTACCATGTGCTCTGTAAGCAATATGTTCACTTTTTAATTGTTCTGGATTTTATTTTATGGGATCCTATAATATTAGCACGCGTAAAGACATGTCAGCTTATAACTCATCTGCTCAAAATGTTCAAAATTTTATTTGTTTGACTTCCTAGAGAAGGATCTGTTGTGCCTTACCAATTAGTCAGCATTTTAAAACTGTTTATTCACTGTTAATAAGTTCTATGAAAAAGTTACAAAATTACTTTGCCTTGTCTCCAGTTCTGGAACTATGAGCCAATAAACTCTAACACAGATTCTAAATAAAGTGTGTCATTTTGCACTCTCTCTCCAGTCTCCTCCTTTCCTGTCCCTCCCCTACCTCCACCCTCCATGATCTCACTTTCCTTCCCAGTAACTTTTATTTTTATTTTTGTTACAATTTAAGTTCTAAACTATCTCCTTCCCTCTCTCCCCAGGCCAAACTAGGGAAGACCACCATTTGACACAGTACAGTAGTGTGTGTGTGTGTGTGTGTGTGTGTGTGTGTGTGTGCGCGTGTGCGCACGCACGCACATGTGGTTTGTCTTTAGTTCTCAAAGAGGACCATGACATTAGGGAAATGATGACATGGCTTGCAATTGACTGAGATTTGAGGGAGGGAGGGCTGTGCAAGGTCACCAGCCTCACTTTCTCCTCCAGAGCCATCTGGGACCAGTGTCCAGTAACATCGTGAAGCAAAGTGTCCCACTCTGGTCATCACTATCCAAACTTAGTTTTCTCCCCTATTTTAGAATGTCAGATTCTTGAGGGTAGAGATTGTCTTGCTTACTGGAATTTATGTCCCCAGCCTGGCACTTAGTACTAAATAAATGCTTTTTTCCCCTTCTTTCATTCAAAAATTTGACCTTCCGATTTCATGTCTTATGTCAAAAACCATAAAAGCCACCCTTCAGGAAAATATTTTAGTAAATGGTATTTGTTTAAAAAACAACAATAACAAATTTGCTTTTTTAAAATTAGCATTGGCAAGACATAGGGACATTTTGGTCTTTTCATTGAGAACTATACAGATTATTATCTAGGTATTATAATTTAGCCATGTGGATTACATAGATTTTCCAACTCTTTTGACTCAAAATCTGTCAAGAATTTGACCCGCTAAAATCCCACCTTCTACAGGAAGAATGTCTAGTTTAATTCTGGTCTTTACCCTCTGATTATTATCTCCAATTTATCCTGTATACAGATAGTTCCTTTGTACATAGTGGTTTGCATGTTCTCTCCCCCATACAACTGTGAGGCCCTTGAGGGCAGAAACTGTCCTTTGCCTTTCTTTGTACCCCCCAGCACTTAGCCCAGAGCCTGGCACATAGTAGGTTCTCAATAAACATTTCTTGACTAACTGACCGGTTTTCCTTCCTAAACCATCATTTTATACAAAGTTGACCAAGTAACACTGTACTGATTCATCCAAGTTTTCCTATGCTTCTTTTCAATCCTCACTTCCATTTTCTCTTCCGAGGCTAACTCAATTTTCCTGCACCTCTCTGTTTGACCCTTCACTAAAGATGACTTCTTATTATTTCACAGGCAGGAGTGGCATGGTATTGTAGAACACTGTCCTCAGTCAAGAGGACCTGGGTTCAGATTTTGCATCAGGCATTAGATGCGTAACCTTGGAGAAGTCATTTGAAAATAAGTAGTTTGGGAGCTGCTAGGTGGTGCAGTGGATAGAACACCGGCCCTGTAGTCAGGAGGACCTGAGTTCAAATGTGACTTCAGACACTTAACAAAAAAACTAGCCATGTGACTTTGGGCAAGTCACTTAACCCCAATTCCCCTCCAAAAAGCAAAAAACAAAAAACAAAAAAAAAACAGAAAAAGAAAAGGAGTTTGAACTTGGCCCCTAAAGTTCCCCCTTCTGGCTCTGACTCTATAGTCCTATTTTCCTGTTTGCATAGTGACAACAAATTATAGTACTGTTCTATATGATGCTTTAGTTTTAATGCTTGTTTCTTTTCTTTCTCCTCTTTCAATCTCTAGTAGATTGTAAAGCAGTTGTGCTCCTGGGATTGTGAATGTCCCTAGAGTAGGATTTCATGTCATGGGCCCCTTTGGCAATTTGGTAAAACGAGATCCCTTTTCAAAATGTTTTTTTTTTAAGTTCATAACTGAAGGAAATGCTAAATTTTAGTAAAAGGTTAGCAAAAACAAATTTGCTTACTTGTTTATTTTTTTGCCATCTGACCTCACGCGCCCCCCCCCCCCCCCCTCCAGTTCTATCTATAGATTCCTTTACTGGGCTGGATGAATACAGTTTGCCCTACCTCTAGTCATACCCCACTGCAAAACTCCTCTGGTTCTGATGCTTTTTCCATTTATTTCCCACAGTCACCTGTTTTTTACTGGTACTTATCAGATCATCTGTGCCTGCTACTTCTTGACACCTCAGCTACTCCCCTCCTTCTCCTCTTGACGTTTCTCTCCCTCATCCCCCTGTCTCTCTCCTTTCTTCCTCAATTCTCCATTGCATGGGGAGCTTGGCTTTTATAGCCCTTGCCAACCAATAAGAATATTGGTTTTCTTCTGGGGTGAAGGTTCATCAGCCAGAATCTTTAGACCTTATGCTCTCATCTGTCATTGTTTCTTGCTTAGACTCTTTTTGGTTTCTGTATTTAGCTGTCCTATAGGATCAAAGTTGCCAGAAGCCTAGGAACCAAAAAGGTGGACCTTTTAATATATAGTAATCTCTTTAGGAAGAAAAGAAGCACCCCACCCCACCTGTCCTGGAGATAAACAGCTTATATTGCTTTCATTCATTACTTGCTACACAATAGTGATGCTGTCATTAGTAAGTATTTTTTGTCCAGTCTCATCAAATCTCTAGCCGTTATGGATTAACAGACCCAGTTAATTTAATTTTTGTAAGAATGATAAAAAGTGTGACTGCCAAAATTGCTAGGGAAGGAGGTTTAGAGTGACAAACGCCAATTTTTAAAATGTAAATAGTATTTTATTTTTTCCAGTTACATGTAAAGACCACTTTTTTTTTTAAGGAAGTAACATTCCACATATAACTATTTTCACATTGCTTTAAGGAATAATATTCCTATTTAATGGATAACATAACTTGATATAATCACCCACAAAAACAGGTGCTTGCAGGCCCATGATGGAGCACTGGTTGGCTAGCATCGTTCTTTCCAAGTGTTGTAAGAATTTTATAAAAAATTTGTCTTGAAAGGAAAAAGTGGAGCCATTACAGTAATGTAATTTAGATATATTAGCAAAGACTTTCAAAGGTAAGTAATCCAGGTACTACTTAACTCTTAAATTACAGATGATGACCTGGGGTCAGAGTTAACAAATTCTAAATGAATAGCATTACCTCCCAAGCTCAGACTTTTTCTTTTGCTCCCTTTAACAAAGTCAACTGATAAAGAGATTCTTATAGCCTAGAATCTACACAGTCATTCCTTTGGAAAATTCAATGCCCTTTATCTTTGGAGTTGAAAATTTTTGTTAGAAATTAAATTCTTTAGTTCTTCAGATCAACACATCATATACATCCATAGGACGATTAGCATTGGATTAAATTTAAGGAATGGTGGCAATCACAATTCCTTGAGATCAGATGGGTCATAGACCTGGTCTGAAAGATGTCAGCATTAATCCTGCTACATGGAAATTAGACCAAGGGTGTTTTCCTGTCACCAAAAACCAAAACAAACTCCACTGCCAGTTTTGTTACTAAGTGAGCAAGAAGGAGGTTTTCAAACCGAATATTAGATGGGGAATCAAGGAACCTGGGATCTACAGACAATTTTATTAGTAAGCTTTTACCGTCTTTAGGCAAATCATGTTACTGTAAAATCTCTTATCTCAGGAGAATTTTAAAAGTAAATTAATTTAAGCTTCTTCCACAGAACTTCATTAAAAGATAAAGGTCTTAAACTTTATTTTTTTAAATGGTGGGTATTGGGTATTGTGTATTTGTAAGGATTTTCCTCCAAGAGCTGATGTAGTTGCTTATTTACCCTTGTAAACTACTAATTTGGGCACACAGGGGTCTGGTCATAATCACTATCTTTTGACTATACTGGCATTTTAATTTTATGTTTCAACATTCAAAAACAAAAGCTAGACCTGGCTGGAAGCAAATTTCTTGCCAAAAATATGCTTGCACTGTTGAAAAATCATTTCCTGTGGGAGTTTAATCTCAATTTAGTGGCTGACTTAACAAATAAGAACTATAAGGTTGGTATGGTTGGTTGTCCTTCTTGAAGAGGAACTTGTGAGGTGAAATGGATTTGAATGAGGCAGAGCTGCATGCAAAGCCATCAGTACCGGTGCCATTAACAATCTCCTTTAACTACAAATTACTTTCAAAAAAGAGCCTGTGATAAGAGATGCCAGGATTTCAAACTCCATTTAGGACGCAGAAGTTTTTAACTTGGCTTTGGTGAACAGGTTTTTAAAAAATATTCTGGTGGCATTTAGGTGGTGCAGTGAATAGAGCACCAGGCCCTGGAGTCAGGAAGACCCGAGTTCAAATCAGGAACCAGACACTTAACACTTACTAGCTGTATGACCTTGGGCAAGTCACTTAACACCAATTGCCCTGCCTTCCCCCCTCCCAAATAGCAGCAAAAAAAAAAAAAAGTATTCTGATACCTCTATTTCAATATAATTGGCCTTTTTTGTAATCCTATGTATTTTACTTTAAGCATTTAAAAGACATTATTCTGATTATGAGCTTTAAGTTTGGTTAAGAACCCCAGATCAGGTCTATGACCCATGCAAAAGTCAGCATTACATTCTAGCCTCAAGCAGAGAAACCAAAGACCACCCTAGGTCAAATACTACAAGGTTTTTGAGAAGAGGGTATTTATAAATAACATTTATTCAATGTATAATTTATATTACTTAAAATATTGTATCAACTAAATTAGAGAAAAGCCCTCAGAATACAAGTAGGAACTACACTTTGGTCTGTCTATTCAGAAGAGGGAGTTTCTTGCAGTTCTGAAAGAAGTCTATCCTTCGGAGTTTCTCTTACATTATTCTTTCCAGAAGAATAAAAGAAAGGGGTGCTCGGTGCACAGAATTAACATAAAACAAGTCCATATGCTCTAATAAAAATCAAAACATGCAATCTTTTGGAGGTTAAACCTTGAGAGTCTGCAAGGGAATACTTAAAAGGAAAAATATGGATCAAAAGAAAACCCCATCATCCAGTTTGTGTTCTTAAATTGTCAACTTTTAATAGAAAAATAGCTTATAGCTGATAATCAAGAACTTTTATAATGTTTTTACAAACCTGGTAGGGTATTTTTCTCAATGCTACACGAAAACAGGCCTTATACACAGCATTTTTTAAAATGTTCATATTTGCTGGCACTTGATGTCATAGTCAATAGACACAATTACTACTCAATTCAATAAAATACTTAGTTTATACACACCTTCACATTCAATATTCTCTGACATTAACCATAAAGTAACAATCCATCTCCCACTGAAAAGCTCTCTAAAACCATCACCAAAATTGTATATCCAAAGTCTCTTGGGGAAGTAATCTGAGAAATGACCACTGCAATAAGATTCAAAATACCCTAACTATTGTCTTGTGAAAAACTTGTTGATATGATTCGAATATATATATATAAGTATAGCATATAATTCAAAATATCAAGGTTTTAAAAGGCAAATTAATTTTTGGTTTAGGAAGGTTTTTTAAAAAATGATTTGACATTAATGGAAAGGAATGTCATTTGAAAGAAGGCAAGTGTCATTTGGCAAATTCACAAACTTTCACGTTTCACAAGTGATCCTCTCATTGTTTTTCAAACAGTGGAGTCCTGATTTTTTTCCTCAGGCTGGTAAGAGATCTTTTCTAAACTTTGGGGCAAGTAAAAGCACCTTTTCCTAGCCCAAATTTTGGGAATTAATCTAAGATTTCCAATACTGTATTTCACTTTAAAATAGAGAAGAAAAAATGATATTGGTACTTTGGATAATCCACTATTTTCATTATCTGAAGGAAAAAGTATATTTTTAAACATTTCTTCCATCAAATCCCTATTTCCACCAGGTTCCTAATATAAAATCACAATTCAATCTTTCAAAAGTTACAATGCTTAGGGCAATTCACAGTTTTAAAATGAACAGCAAGCTAAATTGAGGCTTACCAAAGCATAAACATACTAACAAAATCTCATCAATCCGTTAGTGCAACGGATGATTAAATACTGAAAAAACAGGGAGCCTTGTTAAATTACCATCTAGCTTATTTTGCATAGCATTTTACTATTAAAGGTAAACCCTGGACTTTCTTTAGCACAGTAAATTAGTAAATAGGTTGCATCTTTGATCTGTAATGTTCTTTAAATATTTATGCTTAAATCTTGTAATAATACAATACATTAATATTTCCAAACACTGTCCCCTACTAAACCAAATCATCAGTTTCAACTTGTTTTTTAATTGGGTGGTAGAGGAAAAAAATGATGGGTGGGTGGGGGAACTATTAAAATACATTCCATACCAATAAACTATTCTTCCCAATCAACATCTTTATAAAGAACCCTGCTGCATAAATGCATTCCCTCTGGGTGCCACTTGGACCCAGACTTCATCTTCTGAGAAGGAGCTGGAACTCCCTGACTCTGAGTCGAGTTCACTGAGTCCTTCTAAGTCCCAATCGGCACTGGATTCACTGCGAACATCATCTTCCTCTGTGATAAAACTCTGTCCAGGCTCAAGGCAGGAGGGGTAGACCCGGGCAGAAAGGCAGATGAAGCCCGAGTCATACTGCAGAAGTCCCAGCATAGTTCCTATGTTGACCCAGCGGTCATCACTGGGTTCATATTCATGGACGGTGACCCTGTTCTTCTTCCACTGCGGGGTGGTGGAGGTGATGAGCAGTAACTTCTGCCCATGCCGGACAATCTGGTAGTTGTGGGTATCTGCATCCAGGGGAATGTTGCTGATGCGCCTCCACTCTCCCCGAGCTGGGTTGTAGACCTTCATGACCGGAATGTCACAGATACAGTAGATCTCCTCGTTGAAGACACAAGCCTCCTGGAAGTCGCTGCGCTTGAGGGAGGCGCAGTTCAGCCACTGGTTGCGGCTGGGGTCATAGCAGAGCATCCGCTTATTATTGACAGCGTACAGGTAGTCGTGAACCATGATTAATTCAAAGGAATAGAAGGAATGTGGCACCGGGGCCACCAGAACCCACTGGTTCCTCTGGATACTGTAGCATTCCACCTCCTTCAATTTCACTCCTGTCACTGGGTCTCGGCCTCCCAAGATGTAAATGTAGCCATTGAGGTAAGCCAAGTCCATGCCCTCTCGGCACATCAGGCGGTCAGCCAGCTGTTGCCAACTGTTCTGGGCCGGATTATAGACCCAGAGCTGCTTCTTGGGCTGGGCGGCCAGGTAGATGTCATTGTCTGGGGACACACAGACTGCTGAGGAAGTGATGGTCTTATTGTGAGCAAGACTGGTCAAAGGTGATGGCATGGTATAGATGTCTCCCGAGTAAGGATCGTAGCACAAGAAGGGGTCTTTGGGGTGTCCGAAAAAAATGACCATCTCTTTGGCCATCATGCCTATCCTGCGGGCCGGGCTCTCGGCCACAGGGCCGCTGGTGCTGCTAGGGGCTGGCAGGGCGGGCTGTGGGTTCTTGACCATCAAGTCCCCGTAGCGGGTGCGCAGGGCGGCCTCGATGAGCCCCGGGCAGTAGCGCTTGACAAAGGGTTTGGCACGCAGGCCCTCCAGGTAGGCACGGTCATGGTCCCCAAAGTGCAGCCAGCGCACACAGCGGAGCACATCGGGGGCGCTAGGGCCGCGCTCCAGGGGGGCGGCCTCGAGCCACTGCACAGCCACAGTGCACACGATGCGTTCGCTGTCCACGTCCAGGCTGTCCAGGCGCAGCACCTCCTGCAGCTGGGCCAGGCTCAGCTCTGCCAGGGATTCCTCACCACCTGGTCGAGGCGCCCCGCTGAGCTGGGAGAAATTGCGGGCCACAAAGGCCAAGGCCTTGGCGCGCAGCTGTGGGTGATCGAATGCATCCGCGAATTTGAGGATGGAGGCACAATTGGCCACGTCTAGGCGGCGGGCGAGGAAGGCAGCGCAGGCCTCGCGCACATACTCGAGCTGCAGCATGTCTGCAGCCGCGTAGAGCCGCTGCACGTTGGTCTCGCTCACGGACACACGACCTGTGTAGCAGTAATCCAGAAGCAGCGCCAGGGACTCGGCGTCCACGTCGTGCATGGTCACGCGTGGTTGCTGGCTCTCAAACAGTCCGCCAGTGAACATGCTCTTGAAGTAGGGGCACGCGGCCGCTAGCACGTTGCGATTGCACGCGAAGAGCCGGCCGGCGCCAGGCCCCCCACCAGGAGCAGCCACCTCGATGGTTACATCGCACAGCAGCCTGGCATCGTAAAAGGACTTGAGCTGGGCCAGCAGGGCTGGGGCGTGGGCCGCGTCCTCCAGCTCCTCGGGCCCTGAGAAGAAGGAAGAGACCGAGGGTCCGGCCATCTTCCTGGGCCGCCTTCCCACGCGGGGGTTGGGCAGGCGGCGGGGGCGCGGAGGCTCCTCCCGGGACTGCGTGGTGGCGGTGGCGGAGGCGCGGGCGCCGGGCCGGGGCTGGTGCTAGGGCTGGGACTGACTATGGGGGCTGTCTCCTTGCTTCGAAGCGGGCCGTCGCCACCGCGATGGGCTGGCTGCAGCGCCCGCTCGAGTCCTGCCGCTGGCTCTGCGCTGAGCCACCCTAGCCAGACGCGCAGGTTTCCCTTCTTCCCCGGCTGCGTCCGGATCCCGTCGCTCCGCTCCGCTTTCTCTCCTCCCCCTCCCCCTCCTCCTCCTCCTCCTCCTCCTCCTCCTCCTCCTCCTTCTCGTCTTCCTCCGCTCTCGGCAGCAGCAGCAGCAGCGGGCTGAGAAAGCTGCAGCTGCTGTCCAGGTGACGGGAGCAGCCCCCGGGAGACTACAGTTCCCAGGTGCCTCTGGGAGGCGCAAGGCATGCTGGGGTCAAGGAAAGGTCAGGAGAGGAGGGCACGTCGGGAGTTTTCGTTTCATTGTGTTGAGTCCACGGCGCCGTTTGTGGAAAAGGAAGGTGCCAGCCACATTCGGCTTTTAATATGGTTTTAGCGTCAATTAAAGCGTAGTTTTTTCCCCCTTTAATGCAGGAGGTGGGGAACTCTAGGTGTAGAGTATTGCATATACTTTTTTTTTTCCTCAAAAAACAATTTTCTTTTTAAAACAAGGGATGGTCCAGGGTGGGGGAGGACTGGCATGAAGTATGACGTCACCACAGAAATTGACCAAAATTTTTAAAAAATCAGTGTCTAAGGATATACTCTAAAATTCTCATAAGAAGTTTGGTAACTGTTTTTTTATATTAATCGTTCTCTATTAAGCCACCTAATGATTCTTCATGCTCTGGGGTCAAGGATGTTGATGATCCGCAGCTTTAATGGACCTCACATAGAAATGGCAGCGAAGCTTTAGTGACTCCTCCCCTCACCTCCCAGAAGCAGCTCTTTAAGGATTTCCTTCCATACTGAAGATTTTTCCTAATTTAATTAAAAAATTTTTAGAATTGATTTTTTTTTTTTAATTCTGAATTCCGCTGTGGGAAGCTGGTAAAATTCCCATGGAGAGCACAGTATTTAGAAGCCAGAGCCTGATTTGTGATAAGAGATAGCTAAGCATGCCCATTTAAGTATAAACTTATTGACAGTTGAGGGAGTCTTTAACCTGGGAAAGCCTGAAAGAATTTTTTAAAATGCCTCTGAGCCAGCTACAGGTTGCTATCACCTTCAATCCCCCTTTCATTTATTTACAGCTACAAACTCCTTTTGGAACCATAGAGTCAGGAAGAACTGAGTTCAAATTCAGTCTCAGCCACTTACCAGCTGTGTGACTCTGGGCAAGTCACTTAACCTCTGATTGCCTCAGTTCCCTCATCAATAAAATGGGGATAATAACGTCCCCTATATCCTAGGGTTGTTGTTGATATAATATTTGTAAAGCACTTAAGCACAGTTCCTGGCACATAGCAGGCATTATATAAACATAAACAATCCTTAATTATTATTCCTTCAGCCTCCAGTGGGACTGTTAGTTCCTTAATCCCCTTGAGTCTGGACTCAACTGAGAAACCAGCATTCATAGTTGGCATGCCAGAAAGAAAAAAAGATGGTTGCTTTTTAAAAGTTCCCAATTCCTGTTTTCACATGATTTAGTCTTAGCTAAATTGCTTCTCAAACTGTCATGCACCTTTAAAAGTAGATCATTTAGATAGCCTGTTCTTACTAACTTTTTAGAAATTTATTTTAAAATATCAGTCATTCACATTGTTTCATAGTTTGCTCTTCTTTTGTCACCAAAAACTTTCAAAGTTTGTTTTAAAAATAAAAACTTAGTTCCACATGATGTCTTGAAGGTTTTGCATTGTTTGTATGAAGCTTGTTCTTTTAGAAATTTATTTTGATGTCTCCAATTTACATAAGTATCCTCCATCTGACAGGCATGGAAAAAAAGCCAGCTTAAAACTTTGTTGATTGAAAACCTAATATTTAGAGTTTTTCCAAGATTAAGCATGATAGAGACTTTCCTCTAAAATAAAGTGGGCCATAAAAAAAAAATTCCTTCAGACAAAGATTTCAAAAGGTGTGTATAAATAGGAGAGGTGCTATGACAGTGCATAGAGAGTTGGCCTCCAATCCTCAACACACCTGGTTTCAAGTCCCTCCTCAGGCAGACATTGGCTCTGTGACCCTGGGTTAATCATAGTCTCCCAGTTTTCCAGGCAACCCTAAGACTCTAAATTGCAGAGAAAGTTTTTATCAGAATATCTCTCCAAGAAATCATAGGCCCAGTCCCTATCCCTTGCAAATATTTGAGGTGGTAAATTTAAAAAAATTATCAACAATTTACAGGAACATAATTTCTTTAAAACACTCAAAGAGCTCAAATGATGTGACCATAGCTATAGAATCAATTCAGTTCCACAGTTAAGTGTGGATGTGGTGCCAGGATGGGAGGGATAATGTGCACCAGCATAGTATGAGGAAAATTGAAAAAGAAAGTGCTCGAATTAACAACTGGGAGGGAAGATGGGAGTTCGGGGCAGGTGGCATGGATGGGAGGATGTGGCTAGAGAGGAGGGGACCTAACAGATGGTTTCAGAGAGTGGTAGGACCTGCAGGATGGAAGGAAGGAAGAGGAGGATTCTGAGATGTGGAGGGCAATGTGTGACTACACAGAGTGGGGAGATTGGAACACTGAGTCTGGACAACAGTAACTAATCCAGTTTGACTGGAATGTAGAAGTCATGAAGGGCAGTAGTACAAAAGAACACTAGAAAGATAATTAAGAACAAAATCATGAAGGACCTAAAATGCCAAGTTAAGGAGTTGGGGTTGGGTTTTTGTGGGTATTTTTGCACTCAGGGTTTTTGAGTAAGAGAGTAACACTTTAATTCAACAGACATTTATTGAGTGCTTTCTATATACAAGTCACTGTACTATGCACTGGGCGTACAAGGACAAAAATTTTTAAAAACGGCCAGCTCTGTGCTTTAGGAAGTTTATTTTCTCAGTTGTATGGAAGATAGATTGGAGACCAAAAAGACTGGAAGCAGGGAAAACAATCATTTAAATAATTGATATTTTAGCATTTTGACATTTGGCAAATCAATCTGTATAAATTAATAATGGCTAGCATTTATACAGCACCTACTATGTGCCAGGCATTGTGCTAAGTGTTTATAGTATTTCATTTGAACCGGTTCTATTATTGTCTGCATTTTACAGTTGAGGAAACAGACTGAGAGATTTGCCCAAGGCTACAGCTAGTAAGTGTCTGAGGTGGGATTTGAACTTGGGTGTTCCTGTCTCCAGTACCAGTGCTCTATCTACCATACCACCTAGCTGCCTCACAATAAGGCATTATTTCCATTTTACAGATGAGAAAGCTGAGACTTTGAATGGGTCCACTCTGGACCTACTGCATTTGAGGTATTTATAGGAGATTCAGGAGGAAGAATCAAGTAAGCTGTGACTGGAGTTGAAGGAAGAAATTAGGCTAGATATGTGGACTGGGGAGTCATCTGTCTACACATACTTGAATCCATGGAAGCTAATATGATTTCTAAGGTCAAAGAAGAGGGGAAAGGATCTATTAATACAAAAATATAGCAGCTCTTTTTGAGGTGGCAAACATTGAAAGGATGCCCACTAATTGAAGAATTCCTGAACAAGTTATAGTATATGTTTGTGATGGAATACTATTGTACTATGAGACATGATGGGGAGAGGATTCAGGGAAGATGGCAGAGAAGGTCAGAAAATTCCAAGCTCCCAAGATTTTCCCCCACAAGAGTTAAAATAACACCTCAGGGCCACCAAAGTGTGGGTGAAGATAAATAAGAACAGGGGCACAATAGGGATCTTCCTGGCACAGTTTGAGAAGATTTGAAGGAAAGTCCCAGGACAGGATTTGATCTGGTGAAAAGTAAACACCTTCGGGCTAGGTTCGGTTTTAACAACAAGCAGCAAGTCCTGGGTTAGCCAGTTTGAGAGGCTGCCTTGGCCCCAGCCACAGGAACTTTTACCCCAGGAATAGTGAGGGGAGTTGGGCTGTTGAGCCTTGGAAGATGGAGGGAACCTCTGCTGACCAGGAATGCCAGACCCAGGTGGGTCTGCAAAAAAGCAGTGGAGGTGAGAACGAACCAGCACAGCAAGGTGAGTACAGAAGCAGTGGAGCAGAAAGCCCCTGGCTGCGGGCCAGTTACAAGGGGCTGGAGTTTTGACTTTGGTTCTAGGCTAGAAGGGAGACTGAAGATCTGGGGCAGGAGGCACCATTTTCCATACCCCAGGCTAGAGATGATTACAAATAATTAAGCTATAGCCACAAAAAACAGCACAGGCAAAGGAAAAAGAATCCAACCATAGAAAGCTATTGTGGGAGTAGAGATGACCAATGTTCATCTTCAGAAGAAGATGCTGAAGTAAAGAAAACCCCAAAGAGTAATGTCAAACGGACACCTGCCCAAAAAGAATTCATGGAAGCTCTTTAAAAAGACTTTAAAAATCAAATGACAGAGATGGAGGAAAAACTTTTTTTCTTTTAAAGAATAATCCAAAAAATCTGTGTCTCAGTAACTTCTACCCATTGTTCCCAGTTCTCCCCTCTGGGACCAAGCAAAATCAGTATATTTCCACTTTGGAAATGACAGTCCTTCAAAGACCGGAAGACCTTTATCAAATTCGCACTCAACACTTCTCCAGGCTAAACATTCAATGTAATTAAACAATGAAAAACTGAGTGCCCTCTGTGCAGTTTAGATAAAAACATCTAAATGTATACAGACTTAAGACTTCAAAACAGCCAAAACAAAAAACCTACTCACAGCCTCAAACAGAATCCTACTTCTATCAACAATAAGGATCTAGTTTGAAGATTTTAGGATTAAAACACAAAATTAGCCACAAATCAGAATTACTGATGACCAGAATGTGTTACTATTTATCTATGGCTTTGCGTGGAAAACCATAATCAAAATAAAAGGTGGATGGGTCAAAAAAAAAACAAAAAAAAAAACAAGGTTGTGAAAGGAAAGTAAGCCAATTAAAAAAGGAAATCCAGAACCTTAAGGAAGAAAATGACACCTTGGAAATTAGAATTGGGCAAAGTGAAGCCAGAGATTGAGAAATAATTAAACAAAATGTGAATAATGAAAAAATGGAAGAGAAAGTGAAACGTAAGAAAAACAATAGATTTGGACAATAGATCAAGAAGAAAAAATATAAAAATAATCAGACTAACTGAAAGTTATGATCAAAAGAAAAATCTTGATAGAATAATAAAAAAAAATAATTAAAGAAAATTGTCCTGAAGTATTAGAACAAGGGGAGAAAAGTAGAAATAGAAAAAAAAAATCTGTTGCTCACCACTTAAAAGTGATCTATGAGGAAAACTCATAGGAATATCAGAGTCAAATTCCAAAACCCTCAGCTCAAGGATAAAATATTAAAAGCATCAAGATTAAAACAATTTAAATATGATGCTGCTACAATTAGACTCACACAACACCTAGCAGCAGAGACAGTAAAGGACCACATGTCTTGGAATATAATTTATTGAAGAGCAAAAGAACTGGGACTCTGGCTGAAAATATCATACCCTGCAAAGTATGGATTATACTGAAGGAAAAAAAAAGGACATTTGACAAACTCTCTGATTTTTAAGACTTTGTTAAAAAAAATCCTGAACTTGGGGCAGCTAGATGGTACAGTGAATAGAGCACCAGCCCTGGAGTTAGGAGGACCTGAGTTCAAATCCAGTCTCAAACACTTAACACTTACTAGCCATATGATCTTCGGTAAGTCACTTAACCCCAACTGTCCTGCCCTCCCCCCTCCAAAAAGCAATAAAAAAATGAAAAAAATCATAAACTCAGAAGATTCAACATACAAGAACCAAGAGAAATATAAGGTACATATGAAAGTGTGATTATAAGGGATTCATAAGGACAGACTGTTTACTTTTCATATACATGGAATGTAAAATGTGTGTCTAAGATTCTTATTAATAACTGGGCAGCTCATAAGAAAGATTGGGGTAAACCTGAGTATAATATCAATTTTAAAAGTAAAACCATTTAGGAACAGTTAGAGAGAGTAATTATTTTATATAAATGAGGTGCAAGAGGAAGAATCAATACAGAGGAATTAGATGGGGGAGGAGGGCTGGTAGTTCTGATAACCTTTCATGGGGAATGAGTTTAAGAGGGAACAATATATATGTATGTATCTGAATATAAAAATCTGAATTCCAAAGATAAAACAGTAGGGGGAAAAGGAGAGGGGACAGGACAAGAGGGGAGGGAAAAGGAATAGGTAAAATGGTGTTTAGGTTTATGGGAATGGAAGGATAGGGAAGGGATCCTTGGAGGGGGGTAGGCAAGCAATAGGAGGGCAAGGTAGTGGGTAGAGGAGGCAGGAGGGTTAGGAAAAAAGAGATATGCACAAACATAAAAACAAAGATCAGGAATAGAATATGTTTTGGGACAGTATATGTCTATATATACTTACTGTGTATGTATATATTTATAGCTATAGAGAAACATATCTAAACTTTATTGTAGCCTGGGGGGGGCGCGGAAGGAAAAAAAAAAGAACAAAGTAAAAAAGTGTACAGCAGAGAACAAAAACAAAAGACAACTCACAAGGAAGCAAAGAAAAGATGGACAATTCTCAACACAATGAGTATTATTTATTATACAGGCTTTCTTGAAATGAAAATTTATTGTTACATATTTAGAATCCTCTCATGTTCTGCTATGTACACAACATGCTTTGTTTCCCTTTCTAACTTTGTATTTAAGTTTATGATATGTTTTTGTTTCTTTTCTCTATTCTGTATTTGTGTTCTGGTGTTTGAGTCTAAATTTTTTTTTTTAATGTTGAGCAGGATAGTTTCAGAAAAATCTGGGAAGTCATATACAAACTGATGTAAAGTGAAGTAAGCAGAACCAGGAGAACACTGTACACAGAAACAGCAATATTTTAAGGATGATCAACCGTGAGTTAGCTACTCTTATCAAAACAAAGATCCAAGACAGTTCTAAAGAATTGGTGGTGAAAAATGCTATTCACCTCCAGAGAGAGAACTAGTGAATTCTGCATGCAGATTGAAGCATATTTTTAAAAATTTATCTTTATTGTTTTGTGTTTTCTTTTGCAACATGGCTAATATGGGAATGTTTTGTATGACCTCACATATGAAATCAAACTGCTTGTCTTCTCAAGGAGGGGGGAGGGAAGAGAATTTGGAACTAAAAATTTTTTTAAAAAATTGTTAAAAATGTTTTTACAGGTAATTAGGAAATATTTAACAAAATAAATTTTTAAAAAGACTTCTAAGGGATTTTATATATATATATATATACATATATGTATACATATATGTTTATATATACACACATATATGTACATATATATATATATATATATACACACAGAGAGTATAGAGAGGAGGATCTAGGTCAGAGCCTTGGGGAAACACCCATGTTAAGGAGGGAGGAGGTGGGTAATGATCCAGTAAGAGACAGAACACTAAGACAGGTCGGATGAGAAGAACCAGGAGAGAGCAGTGTCACAGAAGATGAGGGAGGAGAGAATAGCTAACTATCAGAAGCTGCAGAGATCAAAGAGAAGAAGGGTTGAGAAAAGACCATTAGTTTTAGCAGTTAAGAGATGGTGAATATGGAGAAAATAATTTCATTATGGTGGTAGGGTTGGATGCCATATTGCAAAGGATTGAGAAGTAACTGGTAGGGAAGAAGTGGAGGTGGTGAGTGTATTAGATTGTTTCTAGGAGTCTATGAAAAGAAGAAGAGAAAGAGGATGATAGATTAAGGAATTTTAAAGGACAAGGAAAGAACTGAGCAGTAGGGGAAAAGCTGATCAGAGAAACTGAAAATGAAGGCACAGTGCTTTGCACATAATAGGTTTTTAATAAAATGTTTGTTGCATTGTTCAATTGTATGATTGATAATCAGGTCAAGCTCTCAGAAGAGATGGGGGAGAGTGATGGGATCAAGGGTACAGCTAGAGGGGGAGGCCTTCGAATGCAGAAAAGGCACCAGCTCCTAAGGGACAGGAGTAAAATAAAGGTAGTGCCTATGTTTTATTTGGTATTTATCTCCTGTATTTCCTAGCATTGGTCTCAACATTTTATCAACAGCTTAATAAAGATGTGTTAAACTGTATTAAAATGATTAAAGACATAGATTAAGCTTTCTAGTAATTCTAATGTCAAATGCAGGAAATAATTTCAAAGTGTAACCATTCCCAAAAAGGAAAAAAAAAAAGACAGAAATAAAATGGCCTTTAAGCTACATTTTCTCTGAATATTTTAGTGGGACTTGGCTATAGCAATCTACTAGGGCAGCTAGTGGCATAATGGATAGAGTGCCAGGCCTGGAGTCAGGAAGACAACTCTTCCTGAGTTCAAATGTGGCCTGAAACATTTACTAGCTCTGTGACCCTGGGCAAGTCACTTAACCCAGTTTGCCTCAGTTTCCTCATCTGTAAAATAAGCTGGAAAAGGAAATGACAATCCTCTTCAATATCTTTGCCAAGAAAACCTCAAATAGGAAAAAAAAAAAAAAGAAAACCTCAAATAGGGTCATAAAAAATTGGACATGACTGAAAAAAAATTGAACTGAACAAAGCAACCCAAGTTTCATTCTTTTTATTTGTTTTTTTTTTTAACAGTGTCCATTTCACTTCCTTTATTCAGCAGATTTAACGTGATTATTCAAAATTTCAACAAGGGCTTCTTCATTTGCTGACACTAGTAGTCTTTGGATCAGCATATCTAGAGGTCTCCCACCACATAAAAATTCCTGACAAAAGAAATAAATATTAATTATTCTGGAAGATAGAGTTATTTATGAAGAGTTGGTGAACAGAAAAAGATAAAAATCATATTTGGTTCTTTTTTTTACCTGTGTTGTCACATAAAATCAAGAAGAAATTATGAATAAAGTTGTCTACAATTTTGTAAAATTACAGAAACACTAGTTCGAAAGTGCTTCAAAAAAACCCAGTCTGAATTCTAAGTAGTTCTTAAAAATTATAAATTGGCAGTCTAATTTATCAGTCAGTTTTCCTTGATGTTTGGTGAGTCTATCTAGAGTCCAGAGCCTTCAGTAAGTGGATAAAATAAAATGTAATTTGCACAGGTGAGTATCAGTTGCTGCTGGCTCAACGGTGGGAGCCATAAGGCTCAGAACACTTGGGTTCTTTCTGTGCCTAATCACCTGTGTAACTTTGGACAAGTAATTTAACTTCTCTAGATCTCAGGTTCCTTATCTAGAAAATGAACGACGTGATCTAGGCATATAGCCAGCTTTTTAACATTTTATGATTCTGCCTCTGAATAAACTTAAACCTTTATGGTGACTTCTACCAAAAATGTCTCTTCTATCTCAGATTTCTCAAGATTCATGTCTATTCTATGTCTTTTCTAAAGGGGGTAACTCTCCCCACCATTGTTTGCAATCTCTCCTCAACTACACACCCACTTTTATCCCTAGTTATTTAAACTTTTTCCAGAGTAAATTACAACTAGTATTCTAAGAGACTATTGTCCATAATCTAAATTCAGATACATAAAGATATAATAATAAAATCTTATGGTTTGTGATACTCTTTATGTACATTATCTCATTTGATCCTCCCAACAAGCCTGTGAATGCACAATCTGTTGTACGTAATAGACAGTTAATTTTTTATAAACTGGATTTGCAGAAAAACAGTCCACTTGGATTTATATGGTTTGTTTCAATCAGAAGTTTTCAAAATTACTTTATAAGCCTTCTCTGATTGCTGAATTTAAGAATGGGTTGGAAGACAGAGGCCAAGTCTCTGATTCCAAGAGTATTTACTATTTAATGAATGACCTTAAACAAGTAACGTATTTGCTGCAAGAATTTTCTGTGATCTCATTGGCTAATGCCCAAATAGGCCATCATGGGATACACACAGACAGGTAAATTGCAGTTTCTTCATGCAGGAGTACCATCAGCAGGAGATGGACATGTGTACCTCACATTTCCACTGATCATACACACACACACACACACACACACACACACACACACACACACACACATCTCCTGAGCAGAGAAAGTCACTAAAGAGAAGATATGTTTCTTACAAATCATTTTTGGTAAGAGCAGGTACAGCAGAGTAGTGAAAAATGTACTTATGAAAACAAAGAGGATGGTTAAATTGTTACAAGGAAAAACTGTATCCTTATTAGCCTATTGTAATGGTAAAGGAATCTGAATATCCTCCCTGCCCCTTAATAGGCCTGGGGAATTTGAAGATCTTCCCTGGCCCCTAATGGGCCTCAAGTGGAACCCAACAGGAGGGGCTTGATTGGGGGGAGGTTTGTTTTTCAGGAAGGCCTGAATTTTTGTTACTTTGTAATTAGGCAGTGGGTCACAAAGGTTGTGATGTCCTCTCACCCTGAAGAAGGGTATATATACTCTGAGGTGAGGTTTTGCTTTGGGGCTCATTCATGGGAAGAGTTGGGTGATTTGGCCACCCTCTTTGAAAACCCAGATGTTGGTATTTCTCTCTCTGGTAACTAACTATGTATGTATGTAAATGGTCAGACAGCTAGAAGCCCTGTCTGTTGGTCTACTGAATTGTGTTATTTTCTCTGTCTGTATTTGTTGTCTGCTTGTAATTTCTGTAGTTCAGGGTGCTGACTTTTCCCCCAAACTAAGTGAACTCTCTCTCTCTCTCTCTCTCTCTCTCTCTCTCTCTCTCTCTCTTTCTCTCTCTCTCTCTCTCTGTCTCTCTCTCTATATACACACACACACACACACACACACATATATATATATACATATGTTTTGTTAAAGTAAGATTGTTAACCCTTTTTGAGTTGCTTTCCTTTAGAAAATCAGATCAAAGAACTTGTGCTAGCAGCCATCCTGGGTATGCTAGGGTGCTATTCATCTGCCCCCTCTTTCTTTCTTTCTTTCTTTTTTTAAATTTTAATTTATTTACTTTTAGTTTACAACATTCAATTCCATAATCCCCTGAGCTCCAAATTTTCTCCCCGTCCCTCTCCTCCTCCTTCCCCCCATGGTGGCCAGCAATCAGATATAGGTTCTACAAATACCTTCACATTAAACATTAGTCAAGCCATAAAGAAGAATTATAACCAATGGAGTGAACAAGAAAGAAGGAACAAAACAAAACACAAAAGAGAGAGAGCAAGTAGTTTGCTTCAATCTACATTCAGACTCTGTAGTTCTTTCTCTGGATGTGGATATCCCTTTCCATCATGGATCTTTTGGAGTCGTCTTATAACCTTGCATTGCTGAGAGGAGCCCAGTCTATCAAAGTCAGTCATCACAGATATGATGTATCTGTAATTGTGCACAAACTTCTCCTGGTTCTGCTCTCCTCACTCAGCATCAGTTTATATATGTCTCTCCAGGTTATTATGAAGTTCGTCTGCTCCTCATTTCTTATAGCATGATAGTATTCCATTACATTCACATACCACAGCTTGTTTAGCCATTCCCCAATTGATGGGCATCCCCTTGATTCCAATTCTTTTCCACCACAAAAAGAGCTGCTATACATATTTTTGTACATATGGGACCTTTTCCCACTTCTGTGATCTCTTTGCTGCCCCCTCTTTCAAGAGTCACTTTATTAGTCCACTCAGCAGACAAAGAAAACTATCTATGCATCACAATTTTTCTCTGAGTATCTATGATGCTTTCTAGAGGAGATCTCTTTAGCCTTGAGTTCTAACTATACTGTTAGAATCTTTTGAGACCTGTACTGTTCAGCATTAGTACAGCATCTGAGTAAAGATTCACACACTGTTATGTTCTCATATGACAGTAAAGAAGTTTAAACAAAGATGGCCTGACTACATACCAACATACAACGTCAACAAACAGATTTTTTAAACAAGAGCACTGATACTTTAAAATGAGGCACCTAGCCAGATATGGTGGTGCATACTTGTAATTCCTACTGCTGCCACCAGAGGCTGTCTGGTGAGCCACTTGAGGTTAGGTGTCCAGAACTAATATAGTGACCCATAGGGAACAGAGGACCACCAAGATGCCTAAGAAGAGGTGAACTGGTCCAGGTCAGAAAAAGGGTGCAGGTCAAAACTTCCTAACTAATCAGCACTGAGGAGGCTAATGAATGGCCACTGCACTTATAATCTGGGTGAGATGGGAGACCTAGTCTCAGACCAAAAAAAAGGCATCTATGTAAGTTTTGACTGAGACTCCTGACATCTCTGAAGAAAGGCTTCTAAGTCCTAATGGTAGCATTGTTCTTCGCCTACGGAAAGCATTTACAAATTTTGCGGGACTGACATATTGACTCCAGATTGTTTGTTACAACCAAATGAAATTATTTGTTTCTTAATTGGAAATGAAGAGTAGATAAAGCAAGGTCAGAGGAAATACCTTAATATCTCGAGCTTCATAAGAGATTCTATGGTCAGTGACTCTGTCCTGGGTGAAGTTATATGTTCGAATTCTTTCTGACTGGGCTCTTGTTCCTATCTGTGTAACAACAAGCAGTAATCAACGTCTTAATTATATTGTTTTATAGCATTTTCACCTACATATGCTGCAACTTAGCTAGTCTTTGTAATTGATTTTCAATTTCAAAGAGCTTAAATTACTCTCAAACAGGTACATTAAAACCCCAAATCTTAAATCATGAATGGACCTTAGAAATCACCTAATTCAACCTATTAATTTTACACATGAAGAAACTAAGTCTTAGTGAGAGTAAATCATTTACCCAAGGTCATACACACATATCAAAGTTGTGGCAGAATTGGAATTAAAACCTAGCTCTACAAACTCAGCTTTTCCCCTTCTACATGACAAAAACAAGGAATAGGCAGCAACTTTTTAAAAATTAAAATAATAATTTCAATTAATTAATTCTGCAAAAATACTTGCAGAAATTTCTATGTAAATACTTCAAAAAATATATCAGCAGGCGCACTCCCCTCTACTAATCGTCAACCCCTTTATATCTTTGAAAATCTTTGAGTCATTGTGCCTGAAAAAAATTCATCCTCTGGTGGTAAAAGCTTCATCTTAAGAAGGGAAAAATCAGTTTGAGAAAGTAGCCAGCTTATTTCTCCTGCTGTCAGAGGCACATCAGGGTGAAGATCTGCCCAATAATGAAACTGACTAGCAGAAATATAGGTATAATTCTGGATAGCTAGGTCAGAAAAAAGCAACACAGTCTAGATGAAAACAAGTATTCAGCAAAGAAACACATTTTATCCCCTTTGGAAGAAAGCAGAGCTTTCAAACCTAGGGAAAAGTGAGGGGTTTGTTTTTGTTCAGTCATTTCAGTTATGTCCAACTCTGTGTGACCCCATTTGGGGTTTCCTTGGCAGAAATACTGAAGTGGTTTGCATTTCCTTTTCTAGCTCACTTTACACATGAGAAAACTTGAGGCAAATAAGGTTAAGTGACTTGCCCAGGGTCACACAACTAGTAAGTGTCTGAGGCCAGAACTCAGGTCCTCTTGACTTCAGGCCTGAAATTGTGCTACTTAGCTGCCCAAATAGAAATGTTAGCTGTTATTATTACATATGATTTGTAAATAATACAATATACCATATATTACATAATATTTATATAATATATAATAATTATTATTATCCTATTTGCCTATTTACAAATGGACAATTTTGCCTTTATTATTTTATTTTTATTAGCCTTTATTTTTATTATATTACTATTACATATTATTAGTATATAATACAATATACCATATATAAGACATTTATGTAGTATAATATATAATAACTATTATTATTATCCAATTAGCCTATTTACAAATGGACAATTTCCTGTTAACAGAGAATGACATTAACATTTCATATAGGAAAAGTATTATGTTTGATAAAACGTTTAATTTTTATGTAGTAGGAAGAAGTGCATTACCTATATCTTACCTGCAGTTTTCGAACACTCTGCCTTTTATTTTGTTCTCTCTCAACAGTCTGCTGGTAGAGTTTAGCCCTTAACACACGCAAAGCTGTATCTTTATTTTGTATCTGTGACCGTTCTTGCTGGCATTCAGCTACTAGTCCTGAAAAATCAGAGACCCTGGAAGTGAACAATGGTCCCATAAACTCATATTAAGCATGCTGGATTACATGTTATAATATTTTGGTAGGTGCTGGACTAGAAAATTCTGGAATGGAAAGTATACTTCAAATTAAAAGACCTGATTTCCAGTCCTGGCTCCATTACCTTTTACCTGAGCAGCTCTGGGGCAAGGCAGTTCACCTTTGTTGGCACAGAATTCCTTATCTATAAAATGAAGTAATTAGACTTGATGATCTTTAAGGTGCCTTTCAGCTCTAAATCCTATGACCTCTGGGGTCCTTTCCAACTCCTAGGAACCTCCAAAGTCAGAAATCCTTTCCACAGAAAGCCTCACAAGCGAGCATTCAGCTTTAATGAAAAGACTTCCAGTGACAGGGAACCTGTTATCTCTTCAGAGCCTACTTTCAGATAGCTCCTATTGTTTTCTTTGGGCCAGCTAGGTGGCACAGTGAATTGAGCACCGGCCCTGGAGTCAGGAGGACCTGAGTTCAAATCCAGTCTCAGATACGTAACACAAAAAACTAGCCATGTGACCTTGGGCAGTTAAGCCAATTAACCCCAATTGCCCTGCCTTCCCTCCTCAAAAAAAAAAAAAGAAAGAAAGAAAGTGTTTTCTTCTACAGGACTGAAATCTGTCCCTTTGCCAGCTTCTACCTATTTCTCTTAGTTCTGTCTTCTGGGGCCAATGTGAACAAATCTCTAAGATTCTAAAAAATAAAAAAAAAAGGGGAAAAAAAAGACCTTTGGCTGGCCTCACCATGCAGATAAAAATCACTCAGCTGCTCAGTGGAAACAGAAAGAGACAAGCATAAGTCACATCACAGAATCCCCATGCAGGAAAGGGAAGACATGTATCTACAGTATTTTCACACTCAGAGTTTCACTTTCGGATGCTTCCCCAAAATGACCGAACACCAGGGACCTTCTCATATCTTATGGTCTCTCCTACCAACGCGATAAAAACCTTCTAGCAAAGAACTGAAAGCAAAGTAGATACCCATCAACTGGGGCATGGCTAAGTGAACTGCGGCACATGAGTGTGTGGGAATGATTACTATACTGTAAGAAATGATGACTGTGATGACTATAGAGATCTCCATAAACTAATGCAGAGTGAAGTCAGCAGAGTCAAGACAATGATATACACAACAATGGACAGGGAAAAACCACCACCACAAAACAATCAAACAAACACGGCTCCAAAGAAGAGATTTGAGAAAATACCTCCTCAACCTCTCTGCAGAGATGGAAGGTCCATGGCTGTGGGACAGTGCATAAAGCTTCAGATTTTTAAAAATGGATTGATTTTATTTGAGACATTTTCTCTGATCATGACCATTCAGCCCTCACCAAAACAGTAATTATGCACCAAAGATTTTATTTGTCGATTTTTTTTCTTCTCTTCTTTCTATTTTTCTTTTAAAAAAAATATACTTAGTTATATAGGATAGTTCTCTGGAAGGGGATGGATACAAGGGGAAATTAATGTAAAAACAGAAGATATTAATAAAAATTCACTTAAAAAAGAAAAACTCTCTTTTTTAAAGTTAATATCCAAGCAGTTAAAGTTTTAAAAAAATGTAACTAAAGGACCAATGTAGGGGAAAATAAGAAAAAAAAGTATGAAAAGAATCTCTCAGGGTGGCTAGGTGACGCAGTGAATAGAGCACTGGCCCTGGAGTCAGGAGGACCTGAGTTCAAATCCGACCTCAGACACTTGACACAAAAACTAGCCATGTGACTTTGGGCAAGTCAATTAACCCCAATTGCTCTCCAAAAAAGCAAAGAAAAAAAAAGAATCTCTTGCACATAAAGTTCTGAACTGTTTAGCTCAAGCTAATCTACATTCCATGCCACAGACACTTTGGATAGTGTATGTTTGAATGGGTCTTCAGCTAACCCGGATCCCAGTGCCTGACCCTAAATATCATTGTCATCTTTCCTCCTCTTATCTTCAAGCTGTGCCATGTTTCATTTTGTACCTATTTCCTCCTGCTATTGCCCTTTTTATCACTTGCTGGCACTGACCTGGTAGTGATCTTTTGGCTAAAGGTTTCTCTGGACACGGGACATTCCATTTTTTGCATGATTTAGTTTCCTTTTTCTGAGTATATTGACAGCTTGTTGCTTGTGGCTGGCACTATTCTTACTGGGGAACTAAGGTTTCCCCCTTATTGTTCTGAACTAGCACCTAGATCAGAGGTTCTTAGCCTAGGATCATCCTCCCAGTGGATAAATTTCAGGGGAGTCCATTCATGTGGATGGGAGAAAACTACAACTTTATTTTCACTAGATGCCAGCTGAAGTTTAGCATTTCCTTCAATTACAAATTTGAAAACAAACATTATTCTGAGAAGTCCATAAGCTTTACCAAGCTGCCAAAGGGGTCCATTACACACAAAAAAGGCTATGGACACCTGCCCTAGATTCTACCATACCACCACAGGGTTGGATCACAGGCATAGTCTTGCCTGCCAGAGGAATGTAGTTAATTGAAACTCTTCTGCATTTTGCATGTTCCTTTTAACATTTTTTTTTGAAAATTCAAGAATAATGAGCTTTCCTTGACTTATCCTCTAAGTTCCATTTCTTGTTATTTGACTTTTGTGGTTCTTGCCTATGAATCACCTAAAGCTCAGGGACATCTATTCCTGTTTACTCAGGTGTAAACTCCTGACCCACTGAATAGCTCAGTTATTTCCAAAGAGGAGGATCCCAGAAGTCACCTAAATATACTCTAACGATCCAGAATTCTCTAGGACTCATATTGAAATGAAATAAAGATTGTCTCCAGAAGGGAAAGTTCATCTCAAGTACTATAGCTAGGAGCAGATGACTTTGGAATGAAAAAAAATTAGGTGAGAGCCATGGAAATTTGAAGGTTTTTGGTCAATAAGGAATCTAAAAAAGAAGATTTGGTGAAAAATAACTGTTAGCCTTTCTTACACACTGTCCAGGAAAGTGGTGCCAATAGCTGAGTTAGCAATGAGAAAAGAAAATCTTATTATAACAAGTGAGAGAGAATAATAGAGAGAATTTTCAAAGACCAAATGGACTTTCATCAAATTTCAAATTCTAATGGTAAAAAATGAAAGGAACTTAGAAATAATTAACTCTTGATTATCTAAGATACTAAAGCAAGGCACTAGAAAAAAAGAATTATAAACCAAAAAGCTTAATCTCTTGTTAAAAACAATTTTGGGGGGGGCTTTTTTGTAGGCAACCAGAGTCACACTGCTATTAAGTGTCACATTTGAACTTAAGTTGTCCTGACTCCATGCCCAGTGCTCTAGCCATTGCAGCACCTAAATGCCCCCAAAACAGTTTTTAATTAATCTTCCCAACTTGCTTAAGCCTAAACAAACATTTTAGCCTGTCTGTATATTATATGTAGGGAAAGGAAGAAGGTGGATAGAGTTGTCCACAACTAGAGCTCCAAGAGTCCCTGAGCATGGAAGGAACGAGGGAATCACAGGATCAGGGCTAGAAAGGACCTTAATTGAGTCCAAATCTTTCATTTTACAAATGAATAAACTGCGGGAGGGGAGACAGAGAAGTAAAATCACTTGTCCATCATCATATAGATGGTTTTAGCAGAGTAGGGATGTGAACCCAGGTCTTTCAACTCCAAACACAGGGCTCATTCCTCTGTTCCACAAAGCTGGAATTCTAATGTTTCATTCCTAGGGGAAAGGGATTATAGTAGACATTCCCCTCACCCCCGGACCTTAAAAGTGCATAAGAAGGTGCTTTTCTACTTCAGCTAAGAGATGACAAACATTGCAGTACTTCCAGTATAGATATTTGGCCAAAGGTCTCAACATGTGGGCTAGCAGACTTGAGATACTGGCATAACTTACCTAAAGTGAGGATTTTTTTCTTTTTTTTGAGAAAGTAAAGAATAACTTTTAGGAACTGGAGTAGGTGGGTAGAAGTAGAGAATCAATGTAGAGAATGAATATTAGTTTCAATCAGACAATTAACAATTAACTGGAAAAATCTTTTAAACTCTTTGGACCTCTACTTCCTTGTCTATAAATTGAAGGCATCAGACAGGATGATCTGAGAACTAATATCTAAAATTTAAAGCACTTCCTATCATAAATACCCACTGGAACCAAATTTCTAGCAAAGCCTGAGCGCTTCCAGAATTAGGAAACAAAGCAGGAAAATTAGGAACAAGAGTTCAGGCAATCTTGCAGGTTTTGGTAAAAGCCAAGGGTTTAAATGTAGGATCACAGCCAGGGAACTGTTATTCCAAGGATTATATTCCATGTTAGTCTATGAGGGCTTAAGTCTAGAAAGTAAGTGCAAATCCAAGACATTAGTTCATCAGGAAAAGCTGGAATGTGAGTGCTGTTAGCCAGAATCTAAAGAGTCCAAGATCAAGGGCATCTATCTAAGCAAGAATAGGGCCTGAGACCAAAGGGTTATTAAAGTGTGCATACCCTTTGACCCAGCAATACTATTTCTAGGTCTGTAGCCTAAAGAGATCATAAAATGGGAAAAAGACCCACATGTACAAAAATATTTATAGCAGCTGTTTTTGTGGTGGCCAAGAACTAGAAATTGAGGGGATGTCCATCTCTTGGGGAGTGGCTGAACAAGATGTGGTAGGTATATGAATGTAATGGAATACCATTGTGCTATAAGAAATGATGAGCAGACAGATTCCAAAATAACCTGGAAAGACTTAAATGAACCAATGCTAAGTAAAATAAACAGAACCAGGAAAACATCATACACAGTAAGAACAACACTGTGCAATGACTGACTTTGCCAGACTTAGCTCTCTTCAGCAATGCAAAGATCTAAGACAGCTCCAAAAGACTCAAGATGGAAAATGCCATCCACATCCAGAGAAGGAACTCTGGAGTCTGAATGCAAAGCAAAGCATACTATTTGCTTTCTTTTTCTTTTGTTGGTTTGTTTTGTTTCTTTTTCTTGTGGTTCCTCCCATTGGTTCTAATTCTTCTTTACATCATGACTAGCGTGAATATATGTTTAATATGAATGTATATGTAGAGCTGATATCAGATTGCACGCCAACTTGTGGAGGGAGGAGGAAAGGGAGGGGGAGAAAATTTAAAACTCAAAATCTTATGGAAGTGAATGTTGAAAACTACAAATAAATTAATTAATTATGAAAGAAAAGAAAAGAAAAAGAATACACTGGCGAATGAGAAACCAGGTTTGAATAATTAGAGAGAAAGCTTCTTGGAGGAAATGAGTTTGGATCACAGATAAAGGAGAGGAGGGATGCCAGAATAAGTTGGTAACAAGGGGCATTGTTACAATGTGGGAAGAGGCTCAGGGCCTGGAACGGTGTGAGGCTGTGGGAGGCAAGTGCCACACAGAAGGGTTAAATTAGTTGGAAGCAAGTATGCAGGTTGGCAATTGCAGTGGTAAGCAATAAATTACATATATTTGATTAAAAAAAAGAATTAGAGCCTGAGGTTGGCTGTGGTTCAAGGAGCAGACAATTATTGTGAGTTCAAATACGTATAACATCTGTGTCAGAGAAGTCAGGCAGGAAGTGTCAAGAGGTCCAGCTGCTGGGAAACTGAAGTTTACAGATACTAAACATAGCCCCTAAGGGACTGGTGTGCCAAGATCAAAGTCAGACTATGAATAAGATTATACTGATGGTGAATCACTAACATAGAAGGTCTATAGATACACAGGATTCTTTGTGTCTTCCTTGCCTTGGGCTGATATTTGTACAAGCTTGGGACAGGCCTAAATCTGTGGTTGGGGTACAGGTAAGCTACCACTAGTCCTGGGGTTTTAAAACTTGGGTCAGTTTAACCAATGGGTTTTTGGATAGATTTAAAGGAGTCTGTGAACTTGGTTGAGGAAAAAAATTATGTCTTTATTTTCACTAACTTTTGGTCTCCTTTGGAATCCTATGTACCTTACTATCTGCATTTAAAAACATCATTCTGAGAAGGGGTCCATTGGTTTCACCAGACCACTAAAGTTGTCTATGACACAAAAAAGTTAAGAACCCTGCACTAATCCTTAGTAAGGAGACCTAGGACAGTTACCAGGGAGTCTAATATTTAGGGCCTGGGTCAGAGGACAGGTACAGAAGAAGCATTTAGTGTGAAGTGAAGCAGCCACAGCAAGTGATGCTCCAGTAACTACCAGAAAGATTCAACTGCCTTTTAAGTTGTAACTTAGGCCGTCAACCTTTTCATTCCTATGTTGCCTGGTCAATCCTTCTAGATTAAAGGGCCTTTGTTGGTCTCTGATCAGGCATTCATCCTGTCTGTGTTCTCTGGCAAAGGTATTCCTCCTAGATGGATAGTATCAGGTACCATGCCTTGACCATAGTTGGTGGTTAATAATGATTTGTTGAGGGGCGGAGCCAAGATGGCGGTATAGCAGCAGCAACATATCGCAGCTCTTACATAGCCACCCCAAAATACCCATAAAATATGACTCTAAACTAATCCTAGAACTCTAAAACGCACACAAATATACTTTCCACTAAAGTCAGCTTGGCTATGAGGAACCACATCAGCACTGCTAACCAAAACCAGCCTGGCCTGAAGCCCTGGCTGAGCCCCAGGGGCAGCTGGACGGGAGGAGTCGAGGAGCCTCGGATTAGCGGCAGCTGCGTTCAGAACTAGGTCAGTAAGATTTGCGAAATCTGGGGAGAAAAGCATCTGGCCAAAACGCCTCCAGGGCGGGAAAGCGAAAGGCAGAGGTTTTGCACCTGCCTCTGCATTGCAGCTTCCACGCCCTCAGCCTGCAGACAATAGTGGGACTAAGCCATCGTTCAGAGGCTGAGTGCGCTCGTGTTGAGCAGCCTGGATCCAGATCATGGTCTTGGGCTTTCGGTCCTGGAGTCTTCATTATCCAGTCAGCCGGAAGTAAGTAGGAAAGGGACCCAGCACCTTCCTGAGAGCTACGGCAGCCGGGAGGACCCCAGCAATTTGGGACAGAGCTTTCCCTTCTGGAAGCAGAGCCCCACAGAGATTAAAAAAAAAAATCACGGACTGACCAACCATGAGTAAGAATAAGCATAAGAAGCAAAGTAAGAACAGCTCCCAAACCCTAGATTCCTTCTTTGGGGAAAAGGAGGATCATGGCAAAGAGAGGGAGGAGGAGAGTGCAGCCAGAGCGCCCCCACCAGAGGCCTCCAATAAACATGAAGAATGCCTTAAAGCTAGAGATGAGCTGAAGAAGGATTTTCAAAA
>CM053591.1:128955314-128997984 GCA_028646515.1 Pseudochirops corinnae
ATAGGAAGAGGGGACATGTAATCAGACTCTCACAGTGTGCTCACTGTGGAGAGGTTCTGTGTAATTTCACATGTTCAGCCTGTATTTGATTGCTTGTCCTTCCAGTGGGGGTGGGTGATGAAGGAGGAAGAGAAAGAATCTACAATCTAAAGTTCCATAATCAAATGTTATAAATATATATCTATATATTTATATATATATATATATATGCAATTATTATTATTAACTACATCCAACTGGAACTTGAGATACACAGGCACTGTGGTTGGGAGATCCATCCTGCCCTACCGAAAAGTCAGAGGGGTGAGGGGGGAAGACATAGGAGAGAAAATAGACTGGGGGAGGGTGTATACACTGGGATGGTTGTTTTTTGGCTGGTGGGTGGGGGAAACATGGGGAGAAAATCTGTAACTCAAAATCTTGTGGAAATGAATGATGCAAACTAAAATAAAATTTAAAAAATAATAATGATTTGTTGAATTCAATTAATAGGAAAGGGTTTCAAGAAGCCCAAACACCTTGGGAGTTCACTGGATTCTAACTGGGAAAGAAGTAAAACACCAAAAGAGAAAAGATACACTTACCTGTGGGAATATGGACAATTCGGACAGCACTGTCTGTTGTATTAACATGCTGCCCTCCTGCTCCTTTGGCTCGAAATGTATCTATACGCAAATCCTTGGGGTCCACTTTAATATCTACCTAAGATCAAAGGCATTTATAAGTACTGCCCCTGGTGAAATTATCTATTTAATAATAACAATGGTAATAATTTTACACTGAAACCTTTTCAATAAATGATCTATTTTGCAATAATGTAATTTATTACCACTACCCAAGACTGATAAGAAAAATTTCATAAAAAATTATTATCATAAACATTGTGTTCCAACTATCTGCTATTTAGTGATCTAATTTTGAATGTTATCGAGGCATAGGTAATCTAATATTTTATAAGCTTTTACTTCTCTATCACAGAGTTATAATGGAGAAGAATGCTATATCATCAGAGTATTTTTGGCATATCAATATTCTTCTAGTGATATTATTACAATCTCTAAAATATACAGTAGGCACTTAATAAATGCTTGTTTCTTTCCTTCCTTCCTTCCTTGCCACCTTCTTCTCTTCCTCCCCCTACTTTCTTTCTTCTCCCTCCTTTCCTTCCTTCCAAAGAATTGAAGCTAAGGACAACTCAGAAGGTAATAAAGAGGTGAATGGTGATCCGAGCAGTTTGCAACACATAACAAATAAAAACACAGAAGAAGCAATGTAAATAATGTGGTACAGTGGAAATACTGCTGGATTTAGAGTCAGAAGACCTGGGTTCAAATCCTGTCTCTCACACTTACTGCCTACATGCAAAGTTATTTCTCCTCTCTGAGTCTCAGTTATCTTATAAAATGAAAGAATCATTAGTTGGCCTTTAAGGTCCCCTTCTGATCTAAATCTATGATTCTATGATCCCAGAAACAAATAGAGGACAATCACTCAACAGAAGTAAGGAATAACCAATGAAGTGTCAACAGGCTTAATTAGTATCCATGCAATGCCAAGAGAATAAGAAGGTGGCCCCCAGGACTCTGGGGAGACTCCTGTGGTGGGTTGACAGGAGGGGATGGACAAGAATGGCAGAAGGTGGGCAGATAACGGCTACAATGGATGAATAGGTTGCAATTTGTTGTGATGCTTCTGTTGCGTTCAATGTTTTTACCTACCTTTCCTTCCATACTCTCTACATATCTTTTCACAATCTGAATTTGTCAACAAGTTCCCTATATATGCAAACCTGTCTTTTCAACCAGTTACCTGTGTTTATCTGCAGAGAAATTATTTCTGCTTGTCTTTGGAATTTAATTTTTGATGGTTTTCCATTCTTTTTTTGGCCAACTTCTCCTGCAAAATATTATACCACTGGCCCCCACTTAGTTTTTCTAGGAGCCTTTTGGAATTGGCTCTGCTAATATCTCAGGAACACAAGACTATGTCCAGCTCCCTCTCTTTTTTAATCAATAACTCTATGAGGGAATGCTCATGTGCCCCCACAATATCATTCTTAATTCAACAACGGGTATCTTTTTGTGGGCCAGGATTAAGCCCAGTGTAGCAGTTCACCAAATCACTTCTTCCATCTTTTTTTTTTAACTTTTTTGGAGGGGGGAAAGCAGGGCAATTGGGGCTAAATGACTTTCCCAAGGTCACACGGCTAGGAATGTGTTAAGTGTCTGAGGCTGGATTTGAATTCAGGTCCTCCTGACTCCAGGGCCAGTGCTCCACTCACTGCGCCACCTAGCTGCCCCAACTTCTTCCATCTTTTGAAGCATGAATTTATTATAAAAGCAAGTCACAAATTTCTTAGTTCCTTTGTTTTTTGTCAGAGAGAACACCAGCAGCTGCCTGTAGTTGAATTTCTCCATCACTACAATATTGTGTTTCCAGACCAAGTTTATAATCTCATCACATTTCCTCCTTCTGTCAGCCAGTCTATAGTACGCCCCTGTGACAACAGTGTTTTTGTTGCTACCTCTGTTAATCTTCACCCAAATGCTTCCCATGTTTCTTCTCTCTGTTTCTAAGATGCCTTCTAAGGAGGAGATAGTCATAATGTACCATGCTACTACACCCATCTCTTGTATCTATTCTACATCTTTTGAATAAAGTACATATAATACATATATACACACACATATACAAACATACATACATATACACATTGTATATGTATATATACATATATTTTATGTATGTGTATATATTTTATATTTTATATATTTTATATATACACACACATACAAATATGTACATAAGCTTCCAGAGTCAAATTATAGTCATAAATTGCATCCACCAAATTTCAGTGAAATTTATGAGATCAAATATCCTTCTTCCTTCCATTAGATTAACTAGGTCATTGTGTTTCTATAATCATACACTTCTATTTTTTTTTAAAGAGGTCATTATTTGCCTCATTTTTATTAAGCTTTAATCACTGAATGGGTACTGTCAAACTGAGACTCGTTAAGGATCTTAGCTTGAAAAGGTCAACGTCTTCCACTGCATCCTGGGCCATCTCCTGTTGTTCTAACCTATATCTGGCCACTGGACCCAGATGGCTCTAGAGGAGAAAGCTAGGCTGGCGACTCTGCACAGTTCTCCCTAACTTAAATCCAATTCACTGCATGTCATGGCATCACCCCTCTGATTTATGGTCCTCTTCAAGAAAGGAGAAACAGCCACATACACTTGCACATAGACAGCTGTGTAAGTCACAGAAGGGACAGGACCATTGTTTGGGCTGGATGCAATAATGATAATGGACCAGAGAGAAAAGGCAGAACTATACAAATTTCATTTTGCTTGCTTTCTATATAAAGGAGAATGTTTTTTAGACTAAGGATAGAGCGACATTAGGTAATAGGAAATTCACATTAAAGAGAGATAATAAAATCCTGACTTGCCTTACTTAATCATACTTTCCTTCCTGAAAAGTTAGAGAAAGAGATAAAAGGAATGGGGGTGATACCTGATTCTAGACAACGAGGAGAAAGGAAGGGAACCTTTAAAATGATGGGCTAGTAAACTGAGTGACTGCCCTGATTAATCTTGATCTTGGCAAACAGATGATGGAACAGACCTTGCCCAGTGGAAAAGTGGGAAACTATGGGTATGGAATATTGTATACACTGTTCTTCTTTGTTAAAAAGGAGTGTTTGGTGAGTGGAGCAGGAAGACATATGTGGTAATAACTGTGATGTAAAAAGGGAGGAGGGAACAAGGGAACAAGCATTTATTATGTGCCTAATATGTGCTAAGCTCTTTATAAATATTATCTCATTTGATCCTCACAATAACTCTGTCAAGTACATGCTATTATCATCCCCATTTCATAGTTGAGGAAACTGAGGCAGGCAGAGGTTAAGTGACTTGCAGAGAGCAAACACCACTAATGAGTATCTGCATTTGAATATTTAAACCCGGGTCTTCCTGACTCCAGACTTAGCGCTTCATCCACTGTACCACCCAGCTTCCTCTAAAAAAAAAATCTTAAAATACTTCAAAAAAAAACTTTTCAAAAACTAAATTAAATGATGTGCCCAATGTAAAAGGATGAAATTTGTGTCAATGCTTAAAATAACCCTGTGATTTCTCTTCACCTGGAATTCTCTTCACCTAGCAGATCACAACTCTTTATAGTTTAACAGACGGAATTATTAGTTGCTATGGACATATCTTCTTCACCTAGTGGATCAACTTTTGTGGGTGAACCTCACTGAATTTTGCTCAACTGGTCCATTTCTGGACCTCTTCATAGTCTTTCCAGCCTTCCAGGGCTTATATAGAGCCTCGTATATAAAGGCTGGTGTAGAGCCTTTGAGAGAGACTCACCTCTATATTGCAACGAGGCTCTAAGCAGGACTTCACTGGAAGATAAATGTAAAAGTCTCACACCTGGGTTAGGATAATCAGTAGCACCAGCACAGGCTAGGGGAGGCATCACCAGAGCCCATTTTATATGAAAAGACATTGGGGTTTTAGGGGGCTGAAAGCCCAAAAGGAAAGAAGAATATAACGTGGCAGTCAAATGGCTCACACAAGGTTAGGCAGCATTAATAGAAGTGTAGTATCCAGAGTAGATGAGAATGATGCTCCTGCTCTACTCTGGCACATTTACAGTATTGCACTAAGTTCTGAGAGCCATAATTTAGGAAAGACATTGATAAGCTAAAGGGACAAAGACAGAAAAGGGGGTGACCAGAAAAGTCAGGGAACTTTAAATCCTGCTATAACCAAGTCTTTTGAGAAACAGGTAATGTGGGGCAGCTAGGTGGCGCAGTGAATAAAGCACGGGCCCTGGAGTCAGGAGGACCTGAATTCAAATCCGGCCTCAGACACTTAACACAAAAACTAGCCATGTGACCTTGAGCAAGTCACTTAACCCCAACTGCCCTCCAAAAAGCAAAAAAAAAAAAAAAAATTAGAGAGAAACAGGTAATGTTTACCCTGGAGGAAAGAAACCTTAGGGAAACGTGACAGCTGTCTTCAAGTATCAGAAGGTTGTCACACAGAAGACATTTTGGCTTTGTTTGTCCCCAGAGGGTAGAACTAGAAATAACAAGCAAAGTTACAGAAAAGCAGATTTAGGCTTGATCTAAATATAAACTTCTCCTTGTGGAATGGTCTGCCTCTGGTGATACTGAGTTCCCTGTCATTGGGGGTTGGGCTGGCATGTCATTGAGAGCTATCTAGTCAAAAGTAGGTGCGTTTACAAAGATCACCTCATTTGATCCTCAACAACCTTGGGAAGTAGGGGCTAAGGAAACTGAAGCAAACAGGATTAAGTGGCTTGTCTGGGGTCACATAGCTAGTAAGTATCTGAGGCTGCATTTGAACTCGGCTCTTCTTGATTCTAGACCCAACATTCCATCCATTGTACCACGTTAGTTGCCCTTATACAAAGGAAACCACTTATATTAAATAACAGTATGAAAAAATGTTTTTTAAGTTCATAGACTTAATCTTTAATTTTTTGGAGGTCATCAGAGTTAAGTGACTTGCCCAGGGTCACACAGCTAGTGACTGAGGCTAGATTTGAACTCAGGTCTTCTTGATGCCAAGGCTGGTGCTCTACCTACTGTATCACCTAGCTGTCCCAAGACCACACACTCTTAAAATCCAACAAACATTGGCCTCCTTGCTGTTCATCACACATAACACTCCATCTCCAATTCTATTCCTATTCACTAGCTGTCCCCTGTGCCTGGAATGCTCTCCCTCCTTACCTCTGCCTCTTAGCTTCCCTGACATCCACACTCAGGTGAGGTACCGCCACCTTTTAAAGGGCTTTTTCCATCCCGTCCACTACAGTGCCTTCCCTCTGAGATCACCTCCAATTTACACTAACTACTTCCTATATATATATATATGTGTGTGTGTGTGTGTGTGTGTGTGTGTGTGTATGTATATATATATATGTATATTTGTTTGCCTCCCCCCCCTTAGAATGTGAGCTCCCTGAAGACAGGGATCCTGTTTTTACCTTTCTTTGCATCCCAAGAACTTTGTACAGTGCCTCACATACTTAATTGTTTCTTAGCTCGCTGACAATATCCTTCACACTGGGAAAAGCTGAAGGCTCCCACTTTGGGTTATGGACACATTTTGAGTTCATGAAAACAACCGATTCTCCCAGAAAATGAAAATCTTGTACATGATGCCCATTTAGACTGGCTGCTTGGTGAGGTTACCTCATCTGGCTGAGGAAGAACAATGACTGACATTGTTCCAGTGTGAATCCGCTGCATCCTTGAGGAGAGGCCAACCTCAGGAATTCTCTGAACTCGGTGAATCCCACCTTCATATTTCAAACACTTGTAGACACTGTCACCAGAAATTCGAGCAGCTGCATGGTGCAATCCACCTTCAAATACAAAGAAATACAGAGGTTACACATAAATTAAATTCCAATAGCACACTGATTCAAGGCCTAGATGGCTCTTACTTAAGGTCTAGTTTAGTGTATGGTAAACCCTTAAAAACCAGAGCTGTGTCCAGATTGAGGTGCTCTGTGGATTGGGGGCTTACATGCAAGAAGGATGCTCAGCAACATTATTTGATAATGCTGACTAAGCTCATAGGTCTTAAAATTCTCAAATGAACTATGGTAAAATCAACTCCTGATTATTCCTAGGTAGATCTTCAATATAAAATTTAACAGCATTTAACTAGGGCTGACTTCTTGTAATACAAGAGGGATCCCAGCACCTCCATCTACATTCAGTTTCAGCTCATTGTGCCAAGCATTGATTCAAACATAACAGGAAAAATGATGATAATAGGCATCTATATAGTGCTTTAAGGTTTGCAAAATACATTATAAATTAATATCATCTCATTTTTATCTTTACAACAACCTTAGGAAGTAGGTGCTATATATCCCCATTTTACAGATAAGGAAACTGAGGCAAACAGAGGGTGATACAGTTGGTAAACGTCCGAAACCAAATTTTAACTCAAGTCTTCCAGCTATCATTTCATAAATACAATTTAGCACATAGCTTATATTATGCCTAAGATTGTTCACCGTGGTTTCATGGGTTAGTTTTGTTTTTCAGAAATAAAACAAAGGGCAGGGACAGGAATGGAAGCTGTGATTTTAGCTAGGCGGTACAGTGGAAAGAACACCAGGCCTGGAGTCAGGAAGACCTGAATTCAAATCCAGCCTCAGACACCTACTAGCTGTGTGACCTTGGGCAAGTAATTTAACCTCTCTTTGCTTCAGTTTCCCCAACTATAAAAAGGGGTTAATAATAGCATGTATATCCCAGAGATATTGTGAGGATCAAATGAGATAAAGTTTATAAAGTGCCTAGGATAGTGCCTGTCACACTGCAGGCATTATATAAATGCTTGCTATTATTATTATTAATATTTCATTAGTCTTGTTAGTCCCACTATCAATACAAGTCAGTATCTTCTCTGAGATTACTAAGTGCTAGGCAGTTTGCAAAGTGCCAGGGATATAAATGCATTAAGCAATACAGTTCCTGTCGTCAGGAAGCTTGCATTCTAGTAGGGGAAGACAATACATACTAGGGAGTGATTACCAGGGAAAGGTGTTTTGTTCTGGGGGAGGCATGGGTGGGTATACAGGTAAAAGACAGACAGATGGTGGGATAACCTGGGTGGACAACTGGATGGGAAATGATGCTGAAATCCAGTCTGATGTCTAGAACCAGGTGTTAGACATAGGGACATAAGTGGCCAAGTTTGCTCATACTCAGTTTCCTAGAGTTTTGAGAGGTGAGTGACTTGTCCATGGTCACACAGTCAAAAAATGTCAGACAAAGGATTTGAACCCAGGTTTTCCTGGCTCTGAAGTCAGCTCTCTTTTACTATGCCACAGTTCCTGACAATAGAATCTAGTAAGCACTTAATCAATACTTTTTTATTTTAATTGAATTTTAAGTTTCTGGAGGAACGGGACCAGACCGTACGTATATTCCTTATCTCTACAACCTCTAGCACAATGCTGAACATATAATGGACATTCAATTCACACTTTTTATTTTGCTTTTTTTTTTTGAGGGCAGTTGGTGTTAAGTGACTTGCCCAAGGTCACAAGGCTAGTTTTTGTGTTAAGTGTCTGAGGCTGGATTTGTATTCAGGTCCTCCTGACTTCAGGGCCCGTGCTCTATTCACTGTGCCACCTAGCCACCCTGCTTCAATTTATACTTAATCAATGTCTTTCCCAGTCAACTTACAAATTCCTTGAAGGTAAGAATCATGTTTTTCCCTTGTTCTGTAAAGCATCATATGTAATTCCCCTGCTAGCTCAAAAACTATTCCAGACATGGTGATGATAAAAATCAAAGAGAGGATGGGCAGATTTCAAAGAATGGTAGAATACCCTGAATGTTCATACCGTAGTCAGCTGCGGTATAGTTTAGAATCTCAAAGTTCCAACCCTTGTAACATGAATAGCTCTGGTACATTTCAAATATTTCTCTGGTAAACTGTTGGCAGATATCACCTTTAAAAAAAAAGAATATTCAGTTGGCACCAGCTTTTTAGAAAAAACAAAAACCTTTTTATATCCTCCTCCTCTGAAGACAGCAGGGCCCCTCGCTTAACTGAAAGAACCCAATGTTTTGCTGGTGTGAATACTTAGTCTACTTATGCAGATTACATCCTCTATAGCTTTAATAGATGAACTTTGCAAAATGCCACGGCTAAAAACTCATCATCGGTAGCCAAACTGATGAGTTTCTCCAAAGAGAGCTGGGCTAGTCCTCAGCCACCAAGTCAAGTCAAATCAACAAGTATTTCTGACATGCCTACTATGTGCACTGTGCTAAGTAAATTACTAGGACTGGCCTAGAACTCTTTACAGATGGGTTTCTGGGGGAAAGGGACCAGAAAGGGACATACAGCCTCTGGCACAGTGCTGAACACATAATGAGCATTCAATCCATACTTATTCAATGTCTTTCCCAGTCAAATTACAAACTCCTTGAAGGTAAGAATCACATTTTTTCCCTTGTTCTTGTTACATATATCATATGTAACTCCCCTGCTATTCCAGTCATGGTGACTTATCCAGATGGGTTGGACCTTTTAGAACCTATGCACTGTCAGGTATAGGGGTAAAAGCACTTAGCACAGTGTCTGGCAAACACTAGGTGCTTTATAAATGCTATTATTATTATTATTATTATGAATTCTGTTGTTTAGCTTTTGTACTGTTAGCTTCTCCCTGTGATTCAACAGGCAGAGATCAAAGAGGGAGTTCATAGGGGGAGGTTTTTGAAATGCAATTGAGACTTTCGGTGGCCAGGAAGGCAGAGTAAGCCATGAATCACTGTAGCTCTCCCATATTCACCTCTGAATAATCAAAAATAGCATCCCAGAACAAATCCTGGAACAGCAGAGCCAGTGGAAAGATGGGGTGGAGCAGTCTTTTAGCCCTGGAGACTTGGAGGATTGGCAAGAAATGCAGTTGAAAGTTTTAGAAATTTTATGTGAGAAAAATGATAGAATCAGAAACACTGAGGGGAGCGTGCCTTAGAAGGGAGCATGCCTCATTTTCTCAGGAAAAAGGTGGTGGACTATGGATATGGAATGGAGCGTGCATCATCAGACACGGTCAGTGTGTTTTTGCCTCTTTGTTGCATGGGGGTGGTTATTGGGAAGCAAAAGCAATGTTCCCCCCAAATCATTAACACACAGTTTTTTTAAAGGGGGAAACAAAGGTAAATGATGGGGAAACATATGAAAGGGGTGCCCTTATGGTTCCTTTTGCTCCTGTGAGGAGTATTGTTAGGTGTGCTGAAGATAGGAAAACTGTGCACTTCCCCCTCCCCCCCATCACTGGTGAAGCAAAGCAAGGCAGTAGAGCATTATGGGAAGGATGGAAGGGAAGACTTAAGCATCTGTTGTAGGTGGTCAGCTGTGAAACTGCCGTTGTCCTCCTCCCCAGACCAACCTCTCCCCCCTTTTAGTTCATCCTCTTTCTCCTTGGAAAAAAAAGTCCCATAAATTAGGTCATATATTTAAGCCCATTCTTTTGAATAGGGATTCAATTTACATTTTAGTGCATATTAAATCTGGAATATTTTTAAAAACCACAAATAAACATTTTTTTAAAAAAAGAAGAATTGGAGGGAAAGTGTAGTGTGCTACAGGCTTGAAGAAAAATTGGGTCAGTGTTACTCAGAACCACGTAAAGGGACAGAGTTACCCTGGCTGGCTGACTATTCAAAGTACCAAAGGGTCTCCTGAGGCTGGCAGCATGGCTAATAACCACTGTGCTCATTCTGCCCTCAAATGAAATTTGCATTCCTTTCCTAAACTCAAAAACAACGGCATTAATAGAAACCTAACCCACACAACTTAGAATGAATGAGACAACAAAAATTAGCTATAGTGTTCCCACATTCTCTACTTATCCCTGACTGAATACAGAAAAATAGTCATCTGCTATTACATATTATAACCATTAGACATATTATTGATAGGGACTTCCCCCCTAGACACTTTACTTAAGTAAAGTTCGATGTATCATTTCGGCTTCTTAACTCCCCCAAAATGATGGTGCAGTTTGGTATTTCCCTAAGAGACAACTTCAGCAGGCCAATTACGCAGACTTCTACCTACATCCTTCAGACTTTCTTCCCCTTCAGTTTTCTTCAGGTCAGCCACAGCAAGCATCTGGTTACAGCTGAACTCCAGTTCCTGAGCATATTCCAACAGAGCTCAAGAGAAAGCCGATGGCACTGCCTTTCCTTGTTCCCCATGTACCTTTCAGGCTGCCTCTTTAGTATAAAAGTGCCCCTAAAACAACAAAGCACTCAACCACTATATGGCATTATTCTTCTTGTTCTGTGTTCAGAAATGCCCTTTGTGTCCATCTTAAACTGCTTTCAAATACATTAAAATGTTGGAATGTATGAAGAAACCATACAGTGTCATTCATATCAGTTTTCACAAGTCTTAGATTGCCTTGATTTATGTCCATTAGTTTTTTTAAACGTTCAAAACATATATTTGGTTTTTTTAAGAGGTGTTTACCTTTCTTCAAAGAGAGATTTTAAAAGTCCGAGTGAAGGCAAACGAAAGAAAAATAAAATCGATGCTCGGGAAAATCAATTTGAATTTTCTCCATGAAATGATTTTACTGACCTCCAGTTGTTCTCCCAGTTGTTACTTCTAAAATAACATCACTCTTGTCATCTTTCTCCTTTGGCACTAGAGCCTGGAAAAGCTGAAAGAGGGGGAAAACACATTCTAATTTTTATGTGCTATGATTATATGTCCATCTTCCCTCATTCACTTTGAATAATACTTGTACCTGATGTGATACAAAAATCCCAAAGCATTTAATTAGCAAGGTAATAAAGGTTCCTAATCTCTAAGTGCCAGACAGACTGATATTGGATGTGAAATAAGTGGTCATTTCACATGAACAATTCATTGACAATGAATTTGAGAGTTTCAATTTCCCTGTTATCATTTTATCTTAGTTTTCTAAAATGTTGGCCATTGGCTCAAAGGACAAAGTCTTCTATTCAATTCCCCTCAGTTTGGGTTTATTATAATTATTTCCAAAACACTAGTTTCATTCATCCAAAGGAAAAAAAAATCAAGCTTTGAAAACCCTTCCTTGGAGAAGATAAAGGCTTTTGTGGCATGACAGTTCAGGGACACCATGTCCTGCCTTGACTTCTCCTCACAGTCACTCTCTGTTTGAAGAGTTTTTTTGGAATCCACCCTCAAACAAAAATAGAGAATTTCTGAGGCACAATTAGAAATGGAGATTTCCTAATAAAAATATAACCCAAAGGAGAAGGGAAAACATTTCCCAGATGCCCAAACACCTTTCCAAATGAAACTAATAGGTGCTACCAAGACTGAGATTCTCCCAGCTATTTCTTTTCTGAGATACAGAGCTCAAGTTGTAAACTATGCTGTCTATCAGGGAGAATACTGACTGTATTGAAAGTCAGAAGTCTTGGCTCTGTCTTTATGTTGTAACCTCATTTTTTAAGTCTGTGGTAATAATAAACTAACTCTGCCACATCTACTTCATCCTATCTCTCTACCCCATTTCCAGGATTTCTAGTTTGGTGGGAAATAAAAGCAGGTTGGTGGCTACTGGGCACAAGAGCATGTTCTCTCCTCTGGTTTCTTAGCCAACTCAGCTTTTGAAAAAGTAAGGGATTCATTATTGCATTATAAATTGGTAGATTCAGGAGGAATCCTGGAATTGAACTGGCCTAATCTCTTCGATTTACAGTTGAGGAAATGGAGGCCCAGAAAAGGGAGTGTGAATTAGGTGAGCTCACACAGGTGGTAAGCAAAACAGTCAGGATTCAAGTCAAGGTCTTCCAACCCCAAATCCATTGCTCTTTCCATATACCATACTAAAACCATCTCCACTGCCCTACTTTTATTCTCCTATTCAGTAAACCGCATGTGGAGTCTGTCAGATTTAAGTTTAAATCCTTCCTCAGATACTAAGTAGGCATGTGACCCTGGCCAAGTCACTTAACCTCTCTATTTCCCTCAGTTTTCCCAAATGTAAAATAGTGTTGGTAAAAGGACTTATCTCAGGGTAGCTAGGTGATGCAGTGAGTAGAGCACCAGCCCTGGAGTCAGGAGGACCTGAGTTCAAATGTGACCTCAGACACTTAACACAAAACTAGCCGTGTGACCTTGGGCAAGTCACCTAACCCCAATTGCCCTGCTTTCCCCTCTCCAAAAACCAAAAAAAAAAAAAAAAAAAAAAGGACTACCCTCCCAGGGCTGTTGTGAACATAAAATGAGACATCTGTAAAGCACTTTGCAAACACTATATAAATACTACCAATCATGATTATTGTTATTACTCACAACAACAATAATGGTGATAACACATCATTCGGTGTCTGTTAAGACTTACAATGAAGTAGCATCTAGAAGGCAATGTGAGCTCCAAAGCCAAGAGCTCTCAGTAAAACCACTGATCTGTGTGACGTCTGAGAAGATTAGAGATTACCTCCATGCACAGCCTGTTGATCTTTTGATCAATAGCTTCTCTCTCTTCTAAAGCAAGTTCGAGTAGCTGTTTCTCTTCTTGTTTGTCCAAACCTAAAAAGCAACAACAGAAATGATGGTGACAACTTTGATTTTGCCTGAAGAAGACACAAAAGGGCTAATTTCACCCGTTAGACTGCTTCTATTTCAGGGGTTGCAGAAAAGGATTCAGCATGAAGTGGCTGTTATGTGTTAGACCCCATGGGCATTTACATTTCCTTCAGAGAGCTATTTCACTTGCGTGTCATGGAATCGCCTCCCTGATGTCATGGTCCTCTTCCAGGATGGAGGCCAAACACCAGCAATAGGCGCTGGAGACACAAAGACAACAAAGGAAAACAATCCTGTCCTTCCAGGGGCTTATATTCTACTAGAGACATCTTCAGGTCAGGATTTCTTTGAATTTGGATTTTTTAGATGTATTTCTTTGGTCACATCCTTGGATACGCCAGGCACTATGCTAAGTGCTTTTACAATTATTATTTAATTTTATCCTTACAACAGCAGGGGATGGGGTGGGATAGGTCTTTGTTCCCTTCTTTCCATTTATAATTCCCTACAAAGCTTAATACAGTCCCATGAACACAAGGAGTGGTCAGTAAAGTCAGCTAATTAACTCCCATTTAAATGTTTAAATTCTTATTACAATCAAGTATTTTTTTCTCATAAGAATGTGGATTATGACAAAAACCCACTCTCATGTGTTTGATCACATCATGTGATAGGACCTAGATGTGTGATATCTTTGTTATAGGGTACTCCTGGAAGAGGGGATCCCCTCTACCTATGCAGGTTGGCACCTTCTCTGCAAAACTTAGCATTAGAGAATTCAAGGGGTCAAGTGACTGGTCCTGGGTCACCAAGCTGGTAGGTGTGGGACCCAGGATTTGACCCCAGGTCTTTCTGGATCTGAGCCCAATTCTATTAACTTTGTCACTGCTTGTCACCTAATTCAATGTGGGATATAGAATGTTGTAAGCAGCCTTTTCAAATTCTGGAAAAGGGTAAAATTTTAAATTTTGTTTGAGATGGGAAGGGAGTGTTTGATGCTTTTGCCTTAGAAATCTTTATTGTCAAACTTAATATACTTTCATCCTGACTTTAAAATGTTCTGGACCTGACACCCAGGAGGACCTAGTTTGCCAGAAGACCTCAGGATAAAAGCCTTGTCCGTTAAGCAGTTATATAAAGAGGATCACAGTGACGCACACAGAAAAATGTTCACATATATTATGCATTGATTATGATGATAACCAAGATGCCTATAGTTGTAAAAATGTCTAAGAAAAGAGCTTTTAAAAACTTGGCAAATGTTTAAATCTAGCAAATATAAAGGATTTTCAAACTAGCTAAAATTATAAGTAGTATAAAATGCAGAAAATCTAATAAAGCCTCTGAAAGTGTCAGTATTAAGTTGAGCAGACCAGAGATAAAAATTCTCTATCCATTTCACCTAGCACCAGTAGTGTGCAGCTAGCTGGAAAAAAAAAGTTAAACATTTTTAAGTTTAATCTTCCTTATTAACAGTTTTCCCATCGTTTTCTTAAGTCTAAAAATCAACAAAACAATAAAGCAAGCCCTAATGTTATAGTATTTGCTGATTTCTAAAGTAGCAATGCTCACACTGAAAATTAAAGGTTTGTACTGGCTGCAACATGGCTCTGCCTAGTAATAGCCTATATCCTACTGCCTCCCTTGATGGGATGAATCATGATTGGTTCATCCCCATACTCCCCATTTGAGGAGTACCCATGCTAAGCATGCTCACTTCAAACTCACTTCAAACATGGCTCAGTCCATCATTCTCCAGACTACTTCTCCACCTGCCCCTTTGCTCTCTTTTTTGGGAGATCTTCTCACATTAGAATTTGTGCCCTTGAAGGCAGGGATTGTCTGTCTTTTTGTATGTATCTGTACTACCAGGGCTTAGCACAGTGACAGGTACAGAGTTTAATAAGTGCTCTGACTGAATTAAAACACAGCTGTAGACACTTACTAGATGTATGACCCTGGGCAATGCACTTAATCATGGTTTGCCTCACTTTCCTTAACTGTAAAATGAAGATCATAACTGTATCTGCCTCTCAGGGTTGTTAGGGGATCAAATGAGATATTTGTAAAGTGCGTGGCATATAGCAGGTGTTTAATAAATGTTTATTCTCAGGAGGACCTGAGTTCAAATCCAGCCTCAGACACTTTACACACTTACTAGCTGTGTTACCTTGGGCAAGTCACTTAACCTCAACTCCCTTGCCTTCCCCCCTCCAAAAAAAAAATGTTTATTTTCTTCTTTTTCCCTTCTCCATATTAAAATGTTTAAATGCCAATAATTGCAACAAGATTAGGGGCATATAATGACTTCCTTTTTTTTTTTTTTTTTTTTGCTTTTTGGAGGAGGGAAGGTAGGGCAATTGGGTTAAGTGACTTGCCCAAGGTCACATGGCTAATTTTTGTGTTAAGTGCCTGAGGCCGCATTTGAACTCTGGTCCTCCTGACTCTAGGGCTGGTGCTCTATTCACTGCACCACCTACCCACCCCAGCTCTAGCACCATTTTTGCCGAATTGTGTCATCACAGCTATTATCAGTCCCCCAAGTTCTATTCCTTATCAGTATATCTAAACTTTCAGCAACTGCACTTTGTCATTTCTGTATATGGGCCAGATTTAAAATTTTTAAACTCTCCCCAAGGTTCCTTGCACACGTGACTCTGTGCATTTTCCATGGCTGTCCATCATGCTTGAAATTTGCTCCCTTCTCATCTCTACTTCCTGGTTTCCTTTAGGTCCAAGATAAAATCTCACTTTTTGCAAGAAGTCTTTCTCATGCTTCTTAATACTAATGCCTTCCAAGACTATCTCCAATTTATTCGTATATAGCTTGTTTTTACAAAGTTGTTTGCATGTTGTCTCCTATTAGACTGTGAGATCCTTGAGAATAGGGACTGTTTTTTGTCTTTCTTTGCATCCCTGGGATACAGCAGTGATTGGGAGATAGCAGGCTCTTTTTTTTTTGTTTTCTTTTTTTTTCAGGGGGAGGGCAGGGCAGTTGGGGTTAAGTGACTTGCCCAAGGTCACACAGCTAGCAAGTGTTAAGTGTCTCTGAGGCTGGATTTGAACTCAGGTCCTCCTGACTTCAGGGCTGGTGCTGTATTCACTGTTCCACCTAGCCACCCCTAGAAGGCTCTTAATAAATGCTTTTTAAATTCATTTGGTTTAAGTTACAGTCAGTCGTAGGAACTGACCAGTTGAACCCAAAGTATGCAACATTCATGAGGTTCTGTATCTTGGTAAATATGATGGAGTTTTGCTTTCCCAGGTTATGATGCCTTAGGTCCAAATGGCAAAGCTGGGAAAATTTATGATTCTGCCACAGTAATCATCAAGACTATCACTAGGTAATACAGAATATATATGCTGTGATGGACAATGGGGTGTTGTTGTTGTTGAGTAACGTCTAACACTTAGTGACCCTATAGATCATAGCACGCCGACGCTGTCCATGAGTTTTCTTTGCAAAGACACCAGAATGATTTGCCATTTCCTTCTCTGGTGGATTAAGGCAAACAGAGGCCAGATCGAACTCAGGCCTTCCTGACTCCGGTGAGCCACAGCATATTATTAATATGTTAACCAGAGAACATTCACTTTTCTTACTGTCAGAATTTACATTCTCTCCACTTGTTTTAACTTGGATACTTTTAACAATTTTGGTACTCTGAGGCATTAATATTTGTTTTTTTTGCTTTTTGGAGGGGCAATTGGGGTTAAGTGAATTGCCCAAGGTCACCCGGCTAGTTTTGTGTTTAGTGTCTGAGGCTGAATTTGAACTCAGGTCCTCCTGACTCCAGGGCCAGTGCTCTATTCACTGTGCCCCCTAGCCACCCCTGCATTAATATTTTTTTAAAAGTCCTATTTGACTATCCAAGGCAACAGTGGACAGAATGCTGCTCCTGAGGTCAGGATCTCAGTTCAAATTTGTATTCAGATACTAGCTGTGGAAAGTCACTGGGCAAAATCACTTAAACTGTCTGCCTTAGTTTCCCCAGTTGTAAAATGGGGACAATCAAAGTACTTACCTACCAGAGTTGTGAGGATAAAATAAGATTCGTAAAGTGCTTTACAAAAATTAAAGCTCTATATCAATGCTAGTTAATATACATATATATATATATATATGCCTTATATCTTTTTTTACTTACTTTTATACATTGATTCTAACTCTTCGATTGCTCTTTCAGACTCTTGAATTTCTTTACAGATGGCAGTAAACTGAGCCAGCTCAGCATGTCTTCTGCTCATAGCTCTACGATCACCTTCACTCACAGAGACATGATGCAACAATCTATCAAGCCTCTGATATTCTCCACTCAGGTCCTCTACATATTTCTGTAATGCTTTATGTTTCCACAGCATCCTGGTGTTTTGCTGACAATATCTTCTCGACCAATTTCTATGTAATGGAGAATAATATATGCAATTCCAGATTGGCCTAAAAATACACGGCTTTGGGTCAAGCCTGTTCTTTCTGGATAGATGGGGAAGAAGGTGGTAGAAGCGACATTGCTGGTAATAATTAACTGAAAGGATCCAAACGCTCGGGAAACGACTCATCTCAGCATCTGAAATTTTATAAGCACAACTGTTGAAACAAAACCTACTGCTTCTGTTACATTAGCAAGAGAAGTATACAGCTAGATGTACCTCAGAAATCCTGTCTAGTCTGCCCATCCACTGAAAGTCTTAATATTTACCAACCCAAAAAATAACCCCTTCATGCTTCTTCAAGGGGGATAACAAACTGATTGAAAGCAATCTCATTTTCTCTCCGCCCAACCTAGGTAAATGATTAAGGCTTCTGATAGGAGAAGAAGAAGAAGAGAGATCATTTATATAGAGCTGCGAGGCTTATATATAGCACTTTCTGTACAACCACCTTCACTAACAAACTTCTGAGCAGAAAAGGTTAGAAACAATCCTTTTAAAATCACCTTTAAACTCTTAAGCCTGGATCTTACTGTGTTGGTGAACAAGTGGAAATATATATAATATATTATATTATATATATATAATATAAATATATAAATATAAATTTCTTCACAGTATAATATATAAAACAATTATCCAAACCTATGGTCACAGAATTTTAGAGCTATAGGAAACCTTTGAGATGAAGGGATATAATCCAAGTTCAGAGCTTTTTCCCCTCTATTGTAATGATTTTCTGCTTCTTTAATTTCTCCCATTCTGTCACCCATTCCATGATAAGAGTTCTCTTGTTCCTTAGCCCTCATGCTGAAAGTAGTCAGAAAGGATGAAAATTCGGAAAATAGTCCTAGTAGGGGATCTGTGGAGAGTGGGAGGTGAAACTATTTGTTAAAAATGAAGCTTGAGGATTATCTGTGTAGGGTGACTATCACTTATTATTATAATAGGTTACTAGTATATAACATAGGGTGGCTTCAAAGGACAATAAAAGGAATACAATTTGATAGAAATGGGAAATATAAGAAAAATATATTGTGTCTGGAACCCAGAAGTTCCTTTGTTGATGGAGTTAATAGACATAATCAGATTGATCTGAGTCACAGGAAAAATAGAATTCAGAAATAAAAAGTTAACCAGAAATCAACTATGTAGGGCCCTGTGATTAGCAGTGTATTAACTCTTATTTATATAATATCTTATGTATAATTCATGTAATGATATAATATATGAAATAACATATAATTTATGCAATAATTTATCTACTATATAGCAATAACCATAATAAAAATTATTTTTAATAAACTGATTCATTGATCAGATATTTGACTATTACAATAATTCTTTGGGGTAGGTAGAACTATTATCAGACCCAGTTTTAAAGGTGAGGAAACTGAGCTTAAGGTGCCAAGACTCAAACACTGGGCTGATTTCAAGCCCAGAGCTCTTTTGCTCTTTTACTACTTTCTCTCATTAAATTTCACTTAGAAGGATCCTATAACTGATGATGGAAGAGGTAGTGGGAAACTGATAGTTAAAATCATGGAAAACCCACATCAGATGTTTCTGTGTTGCTTTACACCCTGACCTCAAGCTTAATTGAAGAACAATGTCCCAAGGACTCTTAAGACAATTGTTGCAGTTGAGAAAAAAGAAAGGAACCATATATTTTTAAAATGTTACTTCAGGTCTTCAGGAGAGGTTGTAGGCCTAGAGATTCCTCAAAGTCATGAATCTCACTGATGAGAAACACAGGCTACAAAGATTACTCTAAAATCTAGAGCAGGAGTTCTTAGGCTTTTTTTTATGCTATGGGTTCCTTTGGTAGTCTGATGAAGTCTATGAACCCCTTTTCAGAATATGCAGGATTTACAAGGGAAATAAATTATATTGAAATAATTATTATTTCTTTTTAAATGCACAAATCCCCAGGTTAAGAACCTCTGATTCTAAAGAATATGTATAGCTTTCATACACCAGAATAGCAACTCTGCCCAGCCCTACAGAAATAAGAAGACTGCTTGGGTACTGATAGATGATAGACAGACCTCAGATTCAGCATCACTCCTGACACGCAAAGCATAAACTCTTCACGTATGCAGGAGGGGGGAAGCGTGATCCCACAAAAGGCTCACGTGCGATCTAGCTGTCCTTAGGCATATGAGGCATACATTTTCCTCAGGAGGAGAAATCACTCGATATTTCAGGCTCATGTATGATGTAACTTTCCTTCTGGAGCCTGCAAAGCTGAAGCATTAATAATGCAACCTCTGCAAAGTTTTCCGGGTCCTTCACAGGAACGAGGGAAATTAAAAAGCCGGGCAGCTCAGGAACGTGGCAAACGTCCCAGGCTTTTCAAGTGACAGCTGACCTCGCCATCCTCCTCAACAGCTCTCTTACACCGCAGACCCAGGCACGCCTCCCTAAGGGTCACTTTCATTTCTGGGGAGCCCTCCCAAAGACCCTCTTTGAGGGCTTCATCTCCACCCGTTTCTGGGCTACTAAGTTAAAAATCTGGGGTCCATCGGGAAGTTTGTTCCCTAAGAGGGAGCAGAAGGAGCCCCAAGGGAATATAAACGACTAGGACAAAAGAAGAAACACAACTGGTAACGGGCACTGTACCTTGATATGAGCGCAGCCATTGAAAAGGAAAGGGGAGATGAGGGAGGTAAACTGCAACTCCCAGAATTCCTGCTGCTGAAGCATGAACTACAACTCCCAGCATGCTGTAAGAGGAAGGGAGGAAGGAAGACTGAAATTGATAAGGGATCCGTGTCTAAGTGTAAACAAAAGATATCAATAGTTTTAGAGGAGGTAACTTACAGTATTTAGATGGTACTCATATTTAGGGTTAGTAAATACTGTAATGTCAGGAAACTATGTTACTTGGAATGTTTTTGAAATTTTGTGCCATTTAACCTAAGTTTTTGCATCTGAGAATTGGAGAGATGATCCTTTGCTATTAATGTCAACGGGGTATCTTTGGCTATATAGAAACATTTAAAGTGGTGGTTCTCAACCTTCCTAATGCTGCGACCCTTTAATACAATTCCTCATGTTGTGATGACTCCCAACCATAAAATTATTTTCGTTGCTACTTCATAACTGTAATTTTGCTACTGTTTTGAATCTAATGTAAATATCTGATATGCAGGATGTATTTTCATTGTTACAAATCAACATAACCCACAGGTTGAGAACCAATGATTTAAAGAGAAAAAAGAATTTTCTTATTGTCTGTGAATAGAGAGGGACTGGATCTATGAATGCATAGAACAACCATAAGTGCTTAGTAAATGTGTGACTGACTGATTTCACCAGTATATGGACTCCCAGGTAAAGAAACTCTTACCAATACAGGTCAGGTACCTTCTCTGTGATTTAGTCTAAGAGAGTGTTATGGTTCATTCATTTCAATTGGGTTCAACTCTTCTTGACCCCACTGAGGATTTTCTTGGCAAAGATGCTGTATCCGAACAATTAAGTACAAAATAATTTTTCTTTCTGAAATATCCAAATAATCAGATCATCTTTTCTTGATTTGAATTATCTAGAAATTCCTTCAGTTCTTCATTTCATTTTCTATAAGTGGTCCTGTAAGTGAGGTGGATTTTAGCGTGTATAAAGTGAGTATTTTTTTTTTTATTATTTCTTAGAGTTCAGTTTCCCAGGATCCATAGCCATAACAATCTCTTGTTCCCAGGTATTAGATATTAATTTCCACAATTTTGGTTCAAAATATCTCTACGATGCTTGTGCAGCATTATATAATGATAAATAATACAAGCATCTACTGGGGCTGTAGGGTGAGATACAGGGTTGGGGCAATGTAAACTTGTGAGGCTGTTGTTGGCGATATGCCTTCTTTGTCCATTGCCCCTATAAAGCAGATGGTCATTGGTCAGTGAATGGGGAACCTCAGGGTTGAATGTACAAATGCTGTGTATGCTTTAATCTGCCCCCATCAAGGCTTGGGGGGAACCTTAGGGTTGAATGCACAAGCTGGAATGTTGTGTGCCTTGATTGGCCCCCATCAAGGGTTGGGGGGAATCTGTTTGCCTCAACTAGCCCCCACTGAGGCTTGAGGGTTTTTAGGGGATGCACAAGTTGTATCTGTCTTGATTGACTCCAACGAGACATAGGGGTAGTTGCCCCCCCTCTTCCTTCTCACTGGCCCCTGGCAGAAGGGTGATTAGGGAATGCTGCAGGAGCTATGCTTCCATTATCAGCAATCCTGAGAAAACTAGACCAGAATAAAGTAAGATTATTAACCCCTTCTTAGTGTCTTTCCTGTCTTACCAAATCAAGAGTGAACCTGTGCTGGCAGCCCTCCTGTGTGCTGTGTTTATTTGTCTTACAGGACCTTTGACCCAAGTACTACAAAGTGAGAAAAATTCAGATGTAAGGGTTTTGAGGAAAGTGTAGATGAGAATGAAGACAGACAGCATTCTATAGTGCCTTTGACACTCAACTCAATACCCATTTATTAAATACCTACTAAGTATAAAGCCTAGTGTTAGTGTAAGGAGGGCAGACTCTCTTGCCCTAATTATGTCAATTGTAGGATGGCATACTCTCTGAGAGAATATTGAGATTCCAAACAAAGAAAGACTTATAGCAGCTCATTTTTTGAAGGTTTTATTAGGGTTAATCAGATTAATTGAGTTGTTTAAGGGAGTTTACTCCAAAGTCAGTAATCCTGGACAGCAAAAGGACAAAGTAACCTTGTGCATCCTTGCACCAACCCAGACCAGCTTAAATATAGTGCCAGGGTGGTCCAGGGTTGCCACAAGTTGTAGCTTCTTTTGATGCTTACGTTTACCCAAGGTAGTTTACATTATCTGTGAGACTCAGGGTCACAGTCTCCCTCTGGCCTACCCTCCAGCAGTTAGGCAGACACCAGGGATATAAAAAAAATAAAATCTCCACTTTTAAGGACCTTACATTCTCTTCTGGGACACAAGGAACAAATAGATAGTCAATAAAGATAATTTAAGAAGATAAAGCACTAACAATCTGGATATGTTTCTTGAGATCCTGAAGAAAACTTAAATTTTGGAGAGGGCAAGTGGAGATGTAAAGGGAATGCATTCCAGACAAAGAAGCCAGAGAACAGAGGAGGGAAACAGATTACTAAAAGGAATGAAATAATTTTGATTTTTAGAATGATGATCATTTAATATCATATTTTGGCTAAAGTTTGAATTAATCAAAGAGGCTGCTCTGTCTCATTTTACAAAAAAGCTCTCTTTCTATCTCAGCTACTCCAGAGACCAGATAAGGCTGGGAGTAGGATTTAACACAGAGATCATAAATTTCCAATTCAGACCCAGCTTTGTCTTGCTTCTCTGAGTGAGCTCAGAGATTAATTCTCTTCTTATGTCAACAAACCAGAAGAGGCCTACTTTATGGCCCTTAAGGACAAGACCCTCAACTCAAGGCATTAACTTGAGTACTGGACTTTTTCTTATCTTAAGATTTTCTGAACATAGACCTTATTATGAAATGTTAATGGCAAAGGAAACACAGATGTGCTGAATCATAATTTCAATTGACACTTTGTCAGCGCTCTTGTTTTTCTGTATTTATCATTTATCCAATTAAGAAATTTCTTTTCTCATACAATGATTAAACCATTATGGGGATCATAAATTTGTGTAACTCAACCACCCCAAATTAGGATGGTCCTAAAATGTACTTAAGCTCTCTCATTCTTTTGTTCGTCAGTCAGGACTCTAGTCCTGCACTCCATGAACAAGTAGTAAAGCTAGCTTTAAGGGAATAAGGAATAATGTTGTAACTTTATATTACTAATTGTTTGTTTCCTTTAACCAAACCTTTGAAACAGGTCAATAAGAATTAACACACCTTAAACTCTCAGAATGCACACAAGCCTCATCTCTGCCTCTTAAAATCCCCAACTTCATTGAAAGATCAGCTTAAGTACCCCTTCCTACTCAAGGCCATGCCTGAGTCCCCAGATGTTAAATCTCTCTCTCTCTTTAGAAAGTGTATTTACTCCTGATGAGGTGCTTCTGTATCATTTTGGTGGGGCTTTTGTACCCCAGTTTGTAAAAATCTCACTTGTGGTTGGGTAACTATGTATTCACATCAGTTTGTAACAAACCTGTGCCATTAAGCTGTAAAAGTCACACTTTCCTTCAGCCATAAAGGCATTCACTCTGCTTCTTCCCCTGCCCCCAGCCTCAAAGTCTTTTCCCAAAGTCTGCTAGATAGTTTCCCATGAATCAATTACTCAAGTATTCTTAGAGAAATACATAACACCTTTGTTCTTAGCGGCCAGCTGTGCTTTAGAAACCTTGAGCAACTTTATCAAGGAGATAACTCCCTCCTGAGATGGTCTCTAATCAGTCTAGCTTCCAAACTTGGCATCTCCTGAAACAATCAAGCCTATACTCCCAACCGCCATATTGGACCTATGTCATTCATCCTTGACCAAAAGTGACCTAGTGATGTGTCAAGGCAAAAACCACACCCCTCCCTCCCCAACCCATTGGAATTTCTCTAGGCATTATGGGCAATTCGCCTGCGCAGTTGATATCAAAAATGTATGGCCCTTTAAGCACTTAACCACTCCCAGACTCCTCCCTAATCCCACCTTTTCCCACCTAATTAGTATAATGAGCCTCTGACTGACAGTTTTATGCCTTTAAAATGACACCTCTATCCCCCAGCACCTTGCAGGTCTTTTTCTATCTTCTCCCCCCCCCCCACTTTGCTGAAAAGTGTAACACTGCCTCAAATCCCTTTCAGCTTGCAGCCCTTGCCTCAGTGAAACAATAAACTTTTATGACTCTACCAAAGGACAGCTGAGTCCAGTAAATTATTTTTCTGACAAGAAACCTATAACGGATTTCATTAGAACTCCCACACCCCTTCCCCCTCTTCACTCCTATGTCTGTATTTTATTCCCCCATTCTCCAGGAGCACTTTCTTTGTTCTCAGAGAGGATAGTGACATCAGGAAGGTGATGTCTTGACTTAAAAGTGAATTGGATTTAAGTGAGGGAAGGGCTGTTGTGCAAAGTCATCAGCTTTGCTCTCTCCTAGTCATCTGGGTCTAGTGGCAAGATATAGATCAGGATGACTGGAGATGACCCCAGATGCACTGTGAGACCGTAGCCTTTTTAAGTTAAGGTCTTTCCTAGGTCTCAGTTTGACTGAGGCAATGCCCATTCAGTGATTAAGACTAGGTAAGAAATGAGAGGAAGAATGGTCTCTTTTACCTAGTAAAAAAAAAAAATCAATCAGGGAGGGAAATACCCTCAGGGTTTCTGACCAAAACAGAAACAATTGCTATTTACACTCACTCTGAGCCATCTGAGCACAAACAATAACCTTGTGAGGCTTGGGCTGGGACCTATTGTTGGCCAATCAATGAGAGCCAGAGTGATTTGAGTTTAAGGCTTGGTCCTTAAAAAAGAAATCTGGCTTGTAAACCTCAAGATATTTCATAAACCTCAAGATATCTCTTGTGAGATTATAACGATCAAAACATGTATTCCTTTGGGCAGAGCACCTGTAGGTAAGGGTATGATTCCCTATTTGGACAGAGGATGAGGAGGGAGAGAGGGAGAAGGGGAAAAGGAGGAAGGAAGGAAAGAAGTGGCATTGTCCAACTGGAAGTGGCCAGTTGGGTCCCCATTAGGCAGGTACCACTACTCACAGGAGCATGTAAGCTGCTTGGGAAGAGGCACTGTACTGCTATTGTCTCTGTATCCCCACGGCCTATCATAGCACCTTGTTCAATAAATGTTTGCTGTGTTAAAAACCCAAAAAACTATTGACATGATTGATTTGACAAATGCAAAGATAAAAACTTCCAGACATAGTGGTTGAAGCAAGTCCATTTAGGATAGAAGTGACACTTTGATTAAATTAGCAGAAAGGACTGCTATAACCAAAGCATTTTACTCTCAGACATGAGAATTGAATAGTTTAATGTCTACAATTCTTTTGTTGAATCAGTTTCTTTAAATACACATTTTATTTTTGACATCCTTTATGGAGTACTTATATGGCCTTGACACAGTTTGGGATTTCTGGGAACCCTGAAATGTCAGGGTACAGGGCAGGGTCTGCCTGAATGAATTCACATACTCGAACCTTCTTCCAGTCAAATGATAAGGTTTATTCTAACACTAATAGTAGGTCTAGTGAACCCTCAGCTTAGTGGGGGTGAGACTGATGTTTATATACAAAAAGGCCAGTGAAAGGATGGGATTAAGGAGTGCTAAGTAGTCTGGGGTGGGCCAGGTACACAGTGAAAGTAATGTCAAGTAAGCTAATTAGGTGATCTAGCTGCCCTAGGCTGGGCCAGTTGCTTTGTACCTTGGACCAAATCAATGATTTGAGTTGCTGAAATGTATGGGAAAATTCAGGAACTAGGTTGCTTTCAAAGATAAGGTCTTTTCCTTTTAGGGGTCCAGGACCCATCACCCCATCAGCTTCTCTCTTTTTTAAAGTTGAGTTTAAATTGTAACAAAATGCATTTAATTATACAGTTCCACATGAATTCAGACAAGAAGAGTGGGGGTAAGTGGACCTCATTTATTCAAATAAACATTTATTAAGCTCCTGCTATGTGCCAGGCACTGTACCAAGTGCTGGGGATACCAAAAAGGCAAAAGACAGTGTCTGCTCTCCAGGAGTTCATAGTCTAATGGGGGAGACAACTATGTACAAAACTCTTGGGGGATATGTTAACTCATTGGCTGCTCACAACTACTCTTTGATGTACATGTTATTATTTTCCCCGTGTTAAAGGTGAGGAAACTGAAGCATTTGATGGGCCCAGGGTCAAAGGAATCTTAAGTGTCTAAGGCTCATCCAAACTCAGGTCTTGGAGTTCTATTCATTCTGCCGCAGTTAGGGCATTTCTCAGCCTAGAGATTCTAAGATTCTCCAGGAGACCAATTCCTCCCATGTAGGTACGTTTAACTGGCCAATAAATCAAGAGGCTGGCTAATGGGCCGTTGCAACTCCCCCAAATGAAAGGAAACACATACACATATGCATATATGCATACATACATGCATATACAGATACATGGTTTTACATAGCTTTAGGGGAAAAGGCATCTATCAGGTAGGGCGGCTCACTCATGTGGGAAAGAGGCAGTTGTTGCTTTTGCATAAAAACAAGTTGCTAAGCAAGATGCAGGTGCTTATGCGGCAGCTGGAAATTATAAAGAAAATGAGGGGAAGAAGGCAAGGTAATGGGAGATGTAAACAGGGATGGAGAATCACATGGGTTTGTGTTCCTGATAGGCTGCAAACCCTTCGGTACCCAGCCAATGGGAAAACAGGGGAGGGAAATATGAATTGCGAACAAGGAATAAAAAGCAGTATATTTGTCTCAACAAGAGTGTCTATGTGTTAGGCACCTGCTTCAAAAGAAGTTAAAAAAAAGTCCTTCCTGACTCACCAGGGCTTAGCGGAGTTCTTGGTAAGACTTGTTTCTTACACTCACGTTTCTTATTAGAGAGGGTAAGTAATAAAGACAAGTTGTCAGATGATTTGAGAAAGGGGGCTGGCGATGTCAACTGTGGAGGGATCTTGGTGTCTCCCGTGAAACCAGGTCTGTTCCAGGTAGGGTAAGGGTGTTTTCTCTGGAGTTAATCTCATCAGACCTTCAGAAGGTTTAGGTTGGACCTGAGGTCCTTGATAGTGAAATCCTCCCTTTGAGATAGAAGCACATTGAGAATGCCTTTATTTATGTAACTGTGCAGACTACATTTCTTTGACTTCTTTTTAAAAAAAATTAAATTTATTTACTTTTAGTTTACGACATTCAGTTCCACAATCCCTTGAGTTTCAAATTTTCTCCCTCTCCTCCCTCCTCCCCACCATGGAGGCATGTAATAAAATATAGGATCTACAGATACCTTCACTTTTAACATTCGTCAAGTTGTAAACAAGGATTATAACCAATGGAGTGAACAGTGAGAAAGAAGGGACAAAACAAAACAAAACAAAACACAAAAGAGAGAGAGTAAGTAGTTTGCTTCAATCTGAATTCAGACTCTGCAAATCTCTGGATGTGGGTATCCCTTTCCATCATGAGTCTTTTGTAGTTGTCTTCTAACCCTTGTATTGCTGAGAAGAGCCCAGTCTATCAAAATTAGTCGTCATAGTTTCTTTGACATCTAAGGCTACTATTTCTTGGGAGATGTTGCACCCCAGGTCCCACACCCCAACACACAACACACAGGTTTTGTCTATGTTCTCCACACCATCAAGGGAAGGGAATAAACATTTATTAAGCACTATTACGTGGTAAGCATGGTGCTACAAATATTATCTCATTTGACCTTTGGGAGATGAGTGATATTATGATCCACATTTTGCAAATGAGGAAAGAAACTGGAGCAGACAGTGGGACTGGCCTAAGGTCATATAGCTATCCATTGTGCCACCTAGATGCTTAAGTGCAAAGAGAAAACTTTTGTTGGGGGTTTCTCTGGGGCAAAAAAGTGAGGAACCATGAAAAGGGCAGCTGGGCATCTGCCATTAACATTTCCTGGTTTGAAAAGAAACCACTTGTGCCAAGGGAGTGGCTAGATAGCAAGTCATACCCCAGGGAAAGGAAAAGCTAGACCTGCAAAAAGGAAGGGGAGAAAGCTCAGGTAACTGACAGCTCAGCCTGTCTACTTTCAGGAGACAGAATGTTCAGCATTCAGCCAGCAGCTCCCATGGCCAAATGTCAAATGAGAGTGTTGTATTTAATGACTGAGGTTCCTTTCAGTGCTAAATCTATTAGACTTACTATCAAGCCAAAACAAAAGTCCAGGGAAAAGAAGAGAAGGTCTAGTCACTTACCTATTCAAATTGAGATAAAATTTTTGCAGAAAGAAAACTATTTCCATTCTTTCTACTGATTTTTATTAAAACTAGGGCAGTCACACAATAAGGTGTTGACAGATTAACAGACTCTTTGAGACACTGAAAAATAATCTGTCCTTCTTTGTATGGTTCAGTTATTTCCCTGATATGAAGACCAGGAGGGATAAACAAAAGAATCCCAGAAGATCCCTCCATGGTTTTGATTTTTTGGACTATCATCGACTGATGTTATTTCTGATTTTGTTCATGGGGACAGCTACTGCTATGTCTTTTGTCAGTTAGTAACCATTATCCTCGTTTCGAGTCTCTAGAGCCTAGAGATTCTGCTATGTGCTATGAATGTCATGTTTCTTATTCTAGACTTAGAATTACAAATTTCGATATATGAAATTTCATCTCTTCACTACTGTTTTGAACTTTCAAGAATTTTCATTTTTTCCTCTTCTTCTTTTCCCCCAATTTGGTATAGTTCAAATGCAGCCCTACCTTCGTTTTATTAATTGTATCCCCAGCACTTAGCACAGTGCCTGGCACACAAGAAGTCCTTACTGAATGTTTATCGGATTGCAGTGAACTTCTAAGGTGGGGAGAGCTGAAAAATAATACGTACCCAGTGGTTTGATGGCAAATGTTTAACAGCCAACTCCTGAAAAAATGCATGCAGGATACACTTTAAAATTTTAATTGCCATAATTAACATTTCCTCCATCACTTGGGGCAGGAAGCTAGCTCAGCGGTTTGGGCACTGGGCCTGGAGTCAGGAAGACCAGAGTTCAAATCCAATTTCAGAAGCTTACTAACTTTGTTACCCCGGGCAGACTTCTTAACCTCTCTTTGCCTCAGTTTCCTAATCGGTAAAACAGGGATAATAATAGCATTTACCTCCCAAGATTGTTGTAAGGATCAAATGAGATAATATTTGTAAAATGCCTGACATATAATCGGTACTATATAAATGTTAGCTTTAATTAACCCACAAAGCAACAAACCATGAATTGCAGGGCTTGCTGATTTCCAAGTTGTAAATTCTCACACTGATAATTTAACCAATACCCTACCCTGAAAGAGTTTCTGCAGAACAATTTATATACACAAAAAATATCCGAATGAAAACATCGATTTCCAGATGAGGGCAATTAATAACATGTAGAATAAAAAAATGAAATGTTAGAAATGAAGGGGGTTTTAACTGTCACTGAGTCTACTCTCCTCCTTCTGAAGAAGAGGAAGATTAAGTGAAGGTCAAAGAACTAAATAGAGTCAGAGGCAGGACTAAAATTTAGGTTTCCTGATGCCGGCCCTTTTTTGGTTACATCCCACACTGTCGTACTATATCAAAAAAGAAAAAAACAGGGCCTTGTTTCACTGGGAAATCGGTGTAATTCAAAAACTCAATTGAGCAATTTTTAAAACAAAGAACTAGTGACCCAGAAGCCAGGATTTTACAAATTCTGTTCCAATTTTCTCCCTTTCCCTTAGTGCATTGGACAAAGTTTTAACTCTTCATCTCTATCTAGCACAGCCCCAGGCACATAGTAGGTGCTTTTAAGATTCTTTTTTTCCTTTGGGGGGGGTAGTTGAGGTTAAGTGCCTTGTTCAACGTCATGCACCTAGTAAGTGTTAAGTGTCTGAGACCAAATTTGAACTCGGGTCCTCCTGACTCCAGGGCCGGTGCTCTATTCACTGAACCACCTTGCTGCCCCTTAAGATTCTTTTTAATGGAACAAGTCCTGTTATTAGGACAGAGAAAAGTAACAACTTCAGGAAATGTTTAAGTATGTATAAAGAATCACTGGAGATCCCACAGGAACAGCTGATGGTGCAGTGGACAGAGTGCTGGGCCTAGACTAGAGTCAGGAAAACCCAAGCTCAAACTTAGTCTCAGATACTTACTAGTTATGTGACTTTGGACTAGTCATTTTGCCTCAGCTTCCTCAATAGTGAAATGAGAATAATAACAACCACTTTTGCAAGGCTGTTGTGAGTTTCAAATGAGATTGCTGTTGTTCTTTGTCTTTGTTCTCAAAGAGGACCGATGACCTCAAGAGGGCAAATTGGATTTAAGTGAGGCAGGCCTGTGCAAAGTCATCAGCTTCACTCTTTCCTCCAGAATCATGAGTCCAGTGGCAAGTCAGGATGAATGGAGATGACTCCAGACCCCAGATGGCAAGGGGAGGAGACCTTGGTCTTTTTAAGCTGATGTCTTTCACAGGTCTCACTTTGTCTGAGACAACACCCATTCAGTGATTTAACTTGAGGTAACAAATGTAGCAAAAGATGGCCTAGTTTGCTTACTCCCAAAAAAAATCAATGAGAGCCAGAGGGATTTGGGTTTAAAGGCTAGTCAAGAAACACCATTTTAAACACAATAGAGTGGTACAGAGAATCACTGAGTCCTTTAAACCATTTTTTTTTAAAGACTGTTTGCTATATTTTGAGAAATCTTAATGAAAACCACAGAGGACAAAATGTAAATTGTCCTACTTTTTAGAAAAATAATCTAGCCCCGAAACCCCAAAATATAAGCAACCAAAAATTATATTCCACTGATAGAGTACCCACATGTAAGGAAGCGGTACTCAAAGGGGAGAGAGGGGCCACATGTGGTGAGGCACTATAGTTGTGTGCAGCTGCAAGGGAGGCAAAACAGATATCTCTAGCCTTCATCTTCCCTGACCTTTCTCCAGGAGAGACTTTCTTTCCTACTAGGTACTTTTTATTTTTTTTCAGAGTTAGTTCTGGGGTCTTCAAGCCTTCCTGCTTGTGGTTGGTCACAGACCAGAGCACGGGCTAGGAGAGTGGTGACTAAACCTCTCCTTGGATCCTGTCATTCCAAAATTTCATAGCTATTAAAGTACTAAAGTACCTGGGATTCAACCACAAGTGGCTGAATGTACAAATACAGGGCTTTTTCTATAGTCAAGATCCAACACCACCCCTCTCTTTTTACTATTAGGAGACACCCTGTTTTCCAGAGCTAAGGCCCAGCAAGCAAGCTGTGCCCTGACCTTGGCATATCAACAATCCTTTGCACTCATCTTCTAGATGAAATCTTCTGCAACTAAATCATAGAACTGATGGTCCCTGGGTTCACACAAGCACCAACAGGCCCAGACATGAAGTCCTGCTATGGATGGACTTTTTGTCCATCTAGACGACCTTGCTTCACTGTTTGCTGTTATACCTCACTACTATTGCTACACTGCACTGTTTTTTTGTCTAGCCACAAATATATAATTCAAGGTTATCCCTATTGCCTTGGGCCTTTTACTAGAGGAGGTCCCTACCTGTGTCTAATTTCTCTCCACCAATGGAATGCAAAACCTCTGACTTTCTGGTCATGTTACCAGAGTTGACACTACTAGATGTCCACATAACCATTAATGTATGACCTCTCTTTGCTCATTAATTACAGACTTTATTTGGATGTAGAAATGGCAATATAAGACCCCAATTTCTTCCCTCCATCTAGTTCCTCACAAATGACACTGACTACTACCACAAGTGTGTGTTCATGTGTACTTAATTTGGAGGAAGGGAGCCTTCTCTACTGTTAGCAACCAGCAAGACAGCAGAGGAATACTGCTGCTAGGATTTGGTACAGAAAACTAGCTAGGAAAGCTCTGCGTGCACTGAGGTGCATGTTTAGGGAAGAGAATATATATAAAGTTAGGTCAGTGCTGTAAGAAAAGTTTTCATACAAATGTAATGCTTGTCCATCTATTGTATGATTCACATACAGTCTGTAAGACACTGTTGGGGTGAAACATATATACAGAGTAAATGGAAGGTAATATTTGAGGGAAGGGGAGAGAGAGTAAAAGCAGTGGCTAGTCCCCCCTGAATAGGATTTGAACCCAGTCTTGAAGGAAGACAGAAGAAGCCAGTAAGAGGAGGTGAGGAAGCATGGTGGACAACTAATGAAAAGGAAGGAGGAAAAAGAGAGGAGGAAGTTGGAGCTCAAAGACTTCAAGAAGGCCAATGCTGCTAGACAGTAAAGTTATCATATAAACAAATGATAATTTACTTTTTTATTATAAGTATTATAGAAATCCTAAAGCAGCAACATTCTTCTACTTCCTGGAAGAAGGCAAACATATTCTTTTGCCATATGGGATGGTAAAAATAATTGTCCCATAGGACAAAACCACATTTACATAGTGATTTAAGGTTTGAAAAGTACTTTACAAACATCTCTTGATCCTTGCAACAACCTTGGGAACTCAGTGCTGTTACTGCCACTATTTTATAGATAAGGAAATTGAGTAAGACTGAGGTTAAGTTACTTGTTCAGAGTCACACAGCTAGTAAGTATGAGGACAAATTTGAACTTGGGCCTTCTGACTTCAGGTCCTGAGCTCTCTATATAGTCACAGGCCACTTGGCTACTTGGACTGCACCTTAGACTATAAGAACCAAGGAAGTTTAATAGCTAGTGAATAAGATGCTGGATATTGAGTCAAGAAGACTTCTATTCAAATCCCCTTGGGATCTTTATGAAGTGTGACTGTGAATAAGTCAACCATCTTTAGTAAGTTATGATTTCCCCACCTGTGAAATGGGGATGATAAACATAATTCATAGATTTGTGAGTGAAATAAGCTAATGTACTTGCATATTCTAAAGTACTATATAAATATCAATTATTCTCATCCATAGCAGGGTATAGTACTAGTTAGACAGCAGGGAAAATAGGGCTTCACCTCCTATCCCTAACATTATCTGTATGTTCCAGGGCAAGTCACTTACTAGTACTGTAGGACAGTGGTATCAAACTCAATAGAAATGGGTGCTGCTAATCCATACCAAAGAATCTGGGCAGCATACAGACTTATGTTTTAAGATACAGTGTTATCTATGTTTTACTATATTTTTATTTTTAAAACATTTCCTACTTACACTTTAATCTGGTTCCAGCATGGCGGCAATCAGCAGGATGTTGCATATTTGATACTTCTGCTCTAGTCAGTTCTCTCATTGCAGAGAAAGTACTGTCTTGCTTTGGTAGAAGGGAGTCCCCTAGTCTGGTGGGTCTCAAATTTCGTGGTCTCAGGACCCCTTTATAGTCTTAAAAGTTATTGAGATCCTCTCCCTTCACCTTCCCCCCTCACTTCATCCTCCTCAAGAGGTTTTGTTGATTTGGGTTATTAATATCATATCTCATCAGTATTAGAAATTATAACTGATAATTTTTATGTACTTTACATACTTTTATATACCTTTACAACTGATAAATTTAAGAAATATTAATTCATTGAAAATAAGTCCATTATATATTAACATGTTATTTATAAAAATGGAAAACACTCTATTTTCAGAAACAAAAATTAGTGAAAAGAGTAGCATCATTTTACATATTTTTGCAACTCTCTTTAATATCCAACTTAACAGATGGCAGCTAGATCTGCCTCTCTGCTTCTGCATTCAATCTGTCACAATATTTGTATACTTCTGTCTGTGTGCCTGTCACATGGCATGCCTGTTGACTGACTGAATGACTGACTGATAGGATGCTTTGGTTGAAGGACATGAAGACAATCCAGCCCCATAGAGACGTGTAGCTGGAAAAGAGAGGAGGGTGTTAATGTATTGTTGAACCATATTATCTATATATTCAGCAATATAGTCTTAACACTGTTATGAAACCAGTTTGGACCCCTGTCTGCACTTCTGTGAATCAATGAAATCCCCAGGGCGGTCTTATTTAAGAAGCCCAAGCCTGGAGGGAGAGAACAGTTGTCCTGCTCCAGAGCGCCCTCTTCGGTTCATCTCTGGATCACTCCCAAAACCCCGCCCCTAGCATAAGCTTCCGCACGCACGCGCACTCTGGCGAGTTTAGGAAGGGGGCAGACGACGCCGGCGGCTACCTCTGCAGCGCGCGGTGCCTCCGCCCCGCCTCCATCCCCGCCCCCTCCCCCGCCCCGGCCGCTGTAAGAGGAGCCGGTCGGAGAGAGTTCTCCAACCCGTCCGTCCTTCTCTCCCTCTTCTCCCGCCCCGGCGGCCTTGACCTTGGAGCCGCGTCCAGAGCCGGGGCCGATGAACTGACCCGGCGGGTGGGCGTCCGAGGAGAGCCCCCTTAGCCGTGGCGCCCGCCCAGTGCCTGAGCCCCCCGAAGCCGGAGCGCAGGGCCTCGCGGCCGCCTGCCCCAGCCCCGCCATGCCGTCCGTACAGCTGCCGCCCAAGGAGAGTAACCTCTTCAAACGGATCCTGGTGAGTGGCCGGGAGCCGCCCCAGGGAGCCGTGCCCGGCCCGCCGCCGCCGGGCCTCGCCTCCACCTCTTGGTCCCCGGGCCCTGTGGGAGCCGGGCCGGGCCCCGGCCTCCGCCCCTCCCGGGATCGGCCCGGCTCGGGGGCCGGCGAGCATCCTCCGTCCGGGCCGGGCCGTCGCCCTTCCTCGTGGGGTCTGCCCCGGATTCTCGCGCTTCGAGGGTCTCGGGTCCGCGCCGGGGCGCTCCGGGACGGATGCACAAGGCGCTCCCCAAGTGTGCTCGGCCCCCGCTCCTAGAAAACACTTACGGAGGAGCCTTGAAAGAAAAAGTAGTCATAGTGGAGGCGTGGTGCTGCCCCCTTTGGAGGACGCTCCTTTTACCAACTTGTTGGGGAAGGCATTCCCGGGAGCTGCTTTCCAGGTCCCCCTCTTCTGGAGCTGCGGGGTGCTGGCGGGGGGCCGTGGTGGTGACAGGAGGCGACGAACGTGCCTGCACGCCAGCCTTCCTGAGTCTGCGAGTTTTATTAGCGATGCGATAGGCAGTGTAACAGTATTACATATAGTTTTCTTACTTTTTGGACTCTCTAAGCCTCACATTTAGGACTACTAGTCCTCAGATATTAACGAATGTTGAGAGTGAGTTTAGCTCCTCTTTTAAAAAAAATTCTGCCTAAAACCTGTCCGTGTTAAAAGCTTTTCACAGGCTGTCTAGGTTCCACCACCTCTTTGCTATAAATAAACTACTAATTTTAGAACCGTTAAAAGAATGAATCGCAGGCAGAGAAAAATTCAGAGTTGTTGCTCCAAGTTTTAAACCTAACCTAGCCCTCGAACTTTTATTTCTTGAATACTAAAAAAAACCCACCACATAATATGACTTTTTTAAAGTGTCACCCATTATGCAACATTTTTCAAAGTAACCAATAAATAAGGAGAGACATTTACTCTGTAAAGTAAAAGACGTTTTAAAATCTTCAATACAAGCATTGTGGCTCACTTTCAGGAAGAACAGTTTCATGAGACAATATGTTCATTGTAGCATCATCTCATTTCGGGATGGAATTGGGTAAAATGCATTTTTATTCTTTTTTAGATTTTTCACTTTTGGCCAGGAAACAGCAGTTTTGTGAAATAATATTTAAGTTGTTTAATTTAAGAGCATTTGGCAGTATGCCTTAAACAATGACTAAAAGCTTTTCTCATTATATTGTTTTTTTCCTGGACAGAAAAGATTAGTTTGATCAGCATACAGACAGACATTATGCATTCTTGTTTTATGCAAGAAATTGATACCTTCATTAAATTTTACTTTTTGATGAGTCCTAACAATCTAAAAAGGCTTTGGTGAGAGATTTTTTTTTTTTTTTAGTAGAAGACAATCCTAGCTAAGTTCATAGGGGGTTGGTCTGCCAACTGAGACGTTTTTAGGTGACTTCTGTGGTCCCTTCCAGTTCTAAATCTATGATTCTGTGACCATAGAAAACTCATGGAGACTACATTAAGATGTAAAGTATTCTTTTTCTGAGATTAGCTTCTGGTTATTCTGTATATATATTTTTGTGCATAGTTCTTGGCATGTCCATGTGAACTCCTTGAGAGTTAGGACCGTTTTTTTGCCTTTGTATCCCTCAGTGTTTGACACATAGTAGATGCTTAAGAAAATGCCTGTCCACCAGACTCTGCACCTGCGTTTATGGAAGAAGTACCTACCTTGAAGTCATTGATCTTTTTTTTTTCCACTCTACAATAATTTTATTGTAACAAGAGAAAGCAGGCTGCATAAAGGCCTACATGATTATAATGGAGGGTGATCGCTTCCAGGCTGAAGTCTGAACTGGGCTACAACACAGAGAAGCTTACAACCACAGCTCAAAATACTCATCTCCCAGGACTGACCGCCCCATACAGGCTTGTCATAAACAGGCTAGCTATTGCACAACCATGTTGCTGAGGTCTGGTGGAGAGATGGCATAGAGGTGATGATTAAGAACTTTACAAAGTCATTGATCTTTGAGGTTTTGAAATTAGAGCTTAACAAATTTTATGGTGTTTCCTTTATCCCCAAATTGATTTTGGGAAATGTTGATTGTTCCCTTCTCAGAGTACCTGCCACTGAGAATGCAGAATACATAAGAGATAAGTAATCAGTAAACATTTATTAATTAATTGCCTTCTATATATGTCCCCACACTAAGGGAACAAAAGTGAAACAGCCTGTGACCTCAAGGAGCTTATATTCTAATGTAACAACATGGACATAAATAGGTGCACACAAAATAGGTACAAGATGCTTTGAGAAGGGGAGGATAGGAGCAGCTGAGGGAATGAGAGTAAGACCTCACTAAGAGGGTGAAAATTGAGTCGATTCTTGAAAGAAACTAGGAATTACAAGAGGAGGTGAGCAGAAAGTGTATTCCAGCCACGGGACAACCTGTGTAAAGCATGGAGATAGTGGACAGAAGGCAAAACATCAGAAATAGCAAAATGGCTGGGAGCATACATAAAGAGATAATTGTGATAAGGCTGGAAAGATTGGGTGGGGCAGGATGTGTAGGACTTAAAATTCAGAACAGTTGTTGAGTTTTCTGTTTGATTGTAGAGAAAGTAGGGTACCACTGGAGTTTGAATAGGGGACCTACATGAACAGAACTGTCATTTAGGAAATCCCCCAAGTTCTGTGAAAGATAGATGGGAATGGAGAGAGACTTGTGGCAGAGAGGCCTGTAAAGAGGCTATTCCAGTATTTCAGCCAAGAGGTATGAGGGCCTCAACTAGAGATTTGGCTATAGGAATGGAGAGAAGAGAACTGATAAAGAGATGTTGAGGGGAAAAGGACAAGATTTCGCAACACAGAGTCTGTAGAGTGGTCAGATTAACTTTATTTTCAGCCAGAATTTATTGTTTACTATGTGGTGGTTATGGTGCTAGGTACGTGGCCTACAAAGAAAATTTTAAGAAGATCCTGTTCTCAAGTAGTTTAAATTTAGTCAGTAATCTACTGAATGCATTAGATTTAGACCTTGTATTTTAAAAAGTATTTTATTATTGCATTGTGGACAAGGTGGAGATAGATGGAGGACAGGATAGTGGTTTAGTTAGGTGTATTTGAAATGTCTAGAAGCAGAGAGGAGTGAGTAATTGATTTATATATGCCATGAAGCAAGAGTCTAATGGAATACCGCAGCCATCTGATCTTGGCTCGGTTCTGGCCACTGTTTTTATTAGTGTTTTGGATGAAGGTATAAAAGTCAAGCTTATTAAATTTGTGGGTGACACAAGTCAAATCACCAAGTATTCATTAAGTGTATATCATGTGCCAAGATCAGTGCCAAGCCAAAAACAAAAAAGCCCTTGCTTTCAAAGGAACTCACTGACAACGTGTTAACAAAGCTAGAAGGGCTAACTCATTAGATGGAAGAATTGGGGTTTAAAAAGATCAACATGGTTGATGAATTGAAGCTAATTCTAAACCAAATCAAAACTTGAGTTAAAAAAAAAAATCAGTGCCAGGAGTTTTGGATGGGGATGTTGGTAAGTCACATGGGGAAAAAAAATTGTGTTTTTTAGAGGGCTGTAAATTCGATGAGTCAGTAGTATGTTGTTCTAGCCAAAAAACTTAACGTAACCATAGACTGAATAAATAGAAATATGGTGTACAGAAGGAAAATGATTTCCCTCACTCCGTCTTGGTCAAATCACACTTAAGAGTAAGTTCTGTGCTTAATCCTGGGTACCAGATGATACAGTGGTCAGTTATAGAGGAGGACACAAAATTTAAAAGGGGCATCTGTTGAAACTAAGGACATTTATTTAGCCTGAAGAAGAGACATAGTAGAAGGGGATGCAGTATGATAGCTGCTTCTAAGTTTGTAGTTGAAGGGTTGTCATGTGCTAGAGAAATTGGATGGGCTTGGAAGGTTGAACTTTGAGCAATGAATAGAAGTTGGAGAGTCACAAATTTTGGCTCAGTGTGAGACAGCCTAGCAATTAGAGCTGTCCAAGAATGGAGTGGGCAGCTTAGCCTTTAATCAAAAGCTAAATGATCATTTGTAAGGGATGTTGCAGAATAGATTTCTGTCTAGTTTTAGGTTGAACTAGGCAACTTCTTAGGTTCTATAATTCTGTTATAGTAAAAGTGTCTGTCGTGGAAATGGAAAAAAATAATTGAGTAGAGGTCAAATTTTATTGTAGCAAATACCACTTTGAATGAAAATCATTTCAACGAAACTTTTTTTGAATCTGGCCAATTGCCTAAGGTGTTTTGTTAATATTTTTGCAACAATATCACCTATTATATGTCAACATGATGGGAAAAGAAAGACTACAATAATTGGCTCCAGTGTATGATACCATTTATTTATCTTTTCCTCTACTTAGCAAGTCTTCCCTGTGACAAAAATTATATTTTTTTGTTTTTAATTTTTTTTTTAGTTTTCAACATTCATTTTTATATGATTTTGAGTTCCAAATTTTTCTGTCTCCCTTCCCTTTCCTCTTCCCAATATGGCATGCAGTCTAATATAGGCTATACATGTACAATTATATTAAACTTATTTCCATCTTAGTTATGTTGTGAAAGAAGAATCGGAACAAAAGGGAAAAACCATGAGAAAGAAGAAAAAAAGAAAACCGTGTACTTTGATCTGCATTTAGACTCCCTGGTTCTTTCTCTGGACTTAACAAAAATTTTAAGAGAAAAAGATTAGCAACAGCAAACAATGTCATCTGCACGTGACAGTGCATGCAGAACAGCCCCTCTTCCATGGAAGGAGGAAGGGGCGTCTTCTCAACTTCTCTCTGAGGCTCAGTTTGGTCAGTATGATTGCATAGTGTTCACTTCTGTTTTATTGTTTCTGTTCCCTCTGTTGAACTATGATCAAAACCATGACTATCCGTGATTCCAGAAGACTTATGATGAAATATGCTTATCCATTACAGAGAGGTAATGAATTTAGGGTGCAGAATGAGATAGAGATTTTCCTGTACAGGCATTGGGGGAATTTGTTTTGCTTGGCTATGCATATTTGTTAGAATAAGTTTATTTTTTCCTTTTTTTTTAGTGGAATGGGAGGGAGAGAAAATGGATTTCTGTTCATTTAAAAAAATAGAGAGGATGGGCTGCTACACATGTGATATGTTGCATATACTTTTAGGTGGAGTTACTGAATTATTAATTTTACTTTGTTATAAGAACTCTTTCCCAAAGTGACATTAATCTGTAAATGTATGTAATGTAAAACAAAAACATAGCATTCAAAATGAAAGTGACAAAAAGAAAAAAGATTTTAAAAAAGTAGAACCAAGAGAAAAAATAGTGTCAGGAAAATCCAGATAGGAGAGAGTATCCATTAAAAAATTGTGATCAACAATGTGAAATGCAACATAGGAGTGAGGAAGAATGAGTACTGAGAAAAAGACCGTCAGATTTGACAATTAAGAGATCCTTAATAACTTCGGTGAGAGGTGAACAATTTCAGTTGAGTGATGAGGTCAGAAACTAGTTTGCAAAGGGAAGTGGTTAAGAGAAGAAATGGAAACAATTTACATCATTGTAAACAGCTTTTTCTAGGAGATTGGCTGAGGAAAGAAGGGGGGGGATATAGGAAGCTACAGCTTGAAGGTATGCTATAGTCTGTTGAAAATTTTTTTTTAAAGACATTAGTGAAGGAACCAGTAGATAGGGAGAGGAGAACTTTGGAGATCATCAACAGTTGGGAGCATGATAGGGTTGATGAGTCAGCAAGGGAGTCTGAATGAGATGCTTTCAAACAAATTAGGAGCCCAATTTAGAGAGGAGCACAAGTATCCAGTAGGAGAGGATAGGCAACAGTGTCAGATGATGAAGAAAGTTAAAGGATTATGACTGAGAAAAGACCATCAGATCATTAACTTTGTTTCTAAGCTCTTTGCTACTACAAAAAGTGCTTACTAAATATTTTGACCTTAAGCTTCCTGGGTCGAAGTCTCTTACCTGAACTATGTAGGCCTGTCCTAAACCGACCCATCATCCAAACCTAATTATTTCTGTTAGGTTCTCCACCATTCTCTCCAGTATAAAAGTTTGAAACCTTAGCGTCTACCTTATTGTCATCCTTTCTCTTATCCTAGGTACCTAATCAGTTGACAGATCTCAACATTTCTGCTTCTAAGACATCTCTCATTCTTTCTCATCTCTCTACATAGCCACTACCCTGTAGGTCAGATCCTCATCCTCTTTCTTGCAAGAGCCTTCTAATTGGTCTCCTTGCATCAGAGTCTCTTCTCTTCCCAAATTCATCCTCCACACAGTTGCCTGTATGCCTTTCATAAAGTTGACATCCGACTATGTCCCTTTCCTGCTCAATAAACTTAATTGACTTTTAAGATCAAATATAGATTTCTATGTAAGTATTTTTTAAAAATTAAAAATTTTTTTCATTCATTGAGCATAACATCCTTCCTCCCCCCCAAAAAAAGAAAAACAAAACTCTTGTAACAGATAAGCATAGTCAAAATAAATTCTCATATTGGTCTTGTCCAAAAATATGTGTTTCATTCTGCATATTAATATAGTACCTCTATGTTATGAGGTAGTAATCTTCATCATTAGTCCTTTGGAGTATGGTTGATCATTGTGTTAATCAGATTTCTTCAGTCTTTCAAAATGGTGATATTATATTTTAGCTCAGCTCTTCCTGATTCCCAGGCCTAGCACTCTGTCTTTTATGATATCTTCAAAAAGAGGCAGCTGCTTCAAAAGACCAAAGCTTCAAATTGTTTTAGGGAGTAAAAGAAAATGGAAATGAAGTAGATAGTGAAAAAACTTTTACTGCATACAATTGTTTGGTTTGGTCATTTCAAAAATTGAGTTCAGTTGCATAATATTAAAACTAATGTGGCTACTGATCAATAATTTTTAATGTGGATGAAACAGGCTTATTCTAGAAAAGTAAAAGTCTGCCTTCTAGAATTTTTATTTCTAAGACAGAAAAAACTCAACCTGTATTTAAAGTCTGGTGGGGGGGGGGGGGCAGAGCCAATATGGCGGCGTAGGAGCAGCAACATATTGTAGCTCTCACATAGCCACCCCAAAATACCCATAAAATATGACTCTAAACTAATCCTAGAACGCCAAAATGCACACAAATATACTTTCCACTAAAGTCAGCTCGGCTACAAGGAACCATATCAGCACTGCAAACCGAAATCAGCCTGGCCTGAAGCCCTGGTTGAGCCCCGGGGCGGCTGGACGGGGGATTAAAGGAGATTGGCAGCAGCTGCGAAAGTGTTCAGAACTATTGCGAGGTTGTGGGAGAAAAGTGGTCCGGCCAAATGCCTCCAGGGCTGGAAAGCGAAAGGCAGAGGTTTTGCACACGCCTCTACATTACAGCTTCCGTGCCCTCGGCCTGCTGACTGCAGGGGGACCAGCGATTGTTCAGAGGCTGAGTGCTCTCATGTTGAGCGGCCTGGATCTGGATAGCGGTCTTGGGTGTTGGTCCTGTGGGTCTTCTTTATCCAGTGAGCCGGAAGTGGAAAAGGGACCCAGCACCTTCCTGAGAGCTACAGCAGCCGGGAGGAACCCAGCAATTTGGGACAGAGGGTTCCCTTCTGGAAGCAGAGCCCCACAGAGATTAAAATAAAAAAATCATGGACTGACCAACCATGAGTAAGAATAAGCATAAGAAGCAAAGTAAGAACAGCAACCAAACACTAGATTCCTTTTTTGGGGAAAAGAAAGATCATGGCAGGGAAAGGGAGGAGGAGAGTGTAGCCAGAGCTCCCCCACCAAGGGCTTCCAATAAACATGAAGATTGCCTTAAAGCTAGAGATGAGCTGAAGAAGGATTTTCAAAACCAAATAAGAGAAGTGGAAGAAAAATTGGGAAGAGAAATAAGAATGTTGCAAGAAAATCATGAAAAAAGAGTCAGCAATCTGAAGAAATCAGCACCCTAAAAACTAGATTAACTCAATGACAAAAGAGGCCCAAAAAGCCAGCGAGGAGAAGAATGCCTTAAAAAGTCGACTTTGCCAGATGGAAAAAGAATCTCAAAAGCACTCTGAAAGAGAATA
>CM053591.1:128998484-129025304 GCA_028646515.1 Pseudochirops corinnae
TATCTCCCTCTTTCACAATCCCCACTCACGCAGCAGCTGGTGCTAATCCCCCCTCCTCGATGCTGGTGCTAATCCTCTGCTCACCTGAGAGCTATTGAGAGCTTTCTCTGCACCTCCCGCCTGGCCGCCTCCGGGGCACAGCCGGAGCTTCAGGCCAGGCTGGTTTCGGTTCGCAGTGCTGATAGTTCTTCGTAGCCGAGCTGACTTTAGTGGGAAGTATCTGTGTGCGTTTTTGAAGTTCTAGGTTGGTCCAGAGTCCTATTCCATGGGTATTTGGGGGTGGCTATGTGAGAGCTGCGATATATTGCTGCTGCTACGCCGCCATCTTGGCTCCGCCCTGAAGCTCTTTAACAATGAAAATTATTTAAGCTCTCTGTGGAGCTTATTCTAGATAATTTTTCTTATGTTAAACTTAGGCTATATTAAACTCAGGTTAATAACGTCAGACTGATCTTAATTCACTTATAGTAGTGGTTTGGCTTATTGGAAAGGGCAATAGGCTAGGAGCCATAATAAGTATCTATATGTTGTCCTTCAAAACCTAATGATGGTGGTTTTCATCTAATTGTGCTCATAGTTTTTAAAGTAATGTTACATTTTTTGCTAATTCATCTTATAACCAATGACACATATTTGAGAAATGGTGGGGTTGAGGTTTGGGTTAAAGATAGTGGTTGGAGATGTCGACCATAATAAATGTTTGTGGACCTGCAGAACTATCTAGCTGTAGAGATACAAAAGACTATATCTTATTAAAAAAAAAGTGAGTGTTCCATTAAAAAGAAAAAATGGAGATGCCCTTTCAAGGAGTTTTAGAGATAAAAAAGGATCTTAATCATATGTAATAACTCATCTATACTATATATATAATATTTTACAGAGCTATTTTCAGGAGTGTTTTCTCATTTGATTTTCATGACACCTCTTTCTACGAAGAAAATAAGACATTTTGTAATTAAAGAAACTGAAGTTTATAGAACCATAAAAGATAGAAGGGACCTGAAGACATAGTTGAATCCTGACCTCTCACAGATAAGAGCTTAAATGCCTTTAGCAAGACTAGGAGCAGAACTTGGATCTTTTGTTTCCTAGTGTTGTCTTTTTACTCCTTGATCAAAAAGAGGTTTATAGTCAATTTATTTGCTGTTTGGATTTGTTAGATGAAAGATTTGAATCATATGCTATCTTTCCCTTAATTTCTCAGCATGCTACTGGGTTACTTCTCTTCTACTCTAGTGTTTGCCTTGGAGTTACCAACTTTTTGTTTATTATCCTAAGTAGAAAATATTTGTTAGAGTGGATTTACTGAGGAAAAAGTGCTCAGTAATTTTGAAAAAATTTGGAAGCTCCTCAGTTAAATTAAATTTACAATAAGTATTTAATTTTAATTTTGAACTTGACCCAAAACACAATGGTATGGAGGCTCTTAAAGGGAAGAGGACATGTTGGCTGGGAAAACCAATTACAGAAAAGCATCTGACTGTCTTGAGGTTTGGGGAACAGCCTGCATTACAGTGTCGGTAGAATTAGGCCACTAACTGTTTTAGAAAAGAAGCCCAAATCGAGATTGGTATAAGAAGGCTCTGCAGTAGCAGCAAAATCCTTTGATTATACCTGTTGGTTAAGTGTTATGTGCGCTTTGCCCAGTACTGTATCATACATGTTTTGCTTAGCTAAAAGTAAAAGATACTTATCAGTTGTGAGAACTGATTATTAGTCATCGTTCCAATTTCACCTGGAAGTGATTCCATGAAGATTGATTTGTAATCTTAAAAGATCCCAGAGACTGAATTTCAACATAGGCAGGGATTTTTGAAACTCCTATGTATAAGTGTATATGTTTATCATTCTTTTACAGAAACCTTGGCTATGAAAGGGTTGACATTGAACTGTTTAGGAAAGAAAGAAGAAGCATATGAATTTGTTCGTAAAGGACTTCGGAATGATGTCAAGAGTCATGTCTGTATCCTTTTGAAGTAGTTCAGTAGTTTACTTTTTAGTTCTCATGTTGCATTTTATTGTCTCTGTTACAATAATGAAATCAAGAATTGTTAGAGTATGAAAAAACAAACTTTAATGAAATTGGTACCTTTCCCATGCTGGGGTCAACATTGTAATTCAAACACTTATTAAGCATTTCTGGGCAAAACGGTGCTAGGAATTAAAAGAATTATCACTATAAATAAGACAGGTCATAAATCATAGATTTTAAATCGGAAGGGACCTTAGAGGTCATGTGGTACTATCCCTCATTTTACAAATAGAGATTACATGAATTGTCCAAGATCACACAGGTTATAAGTAGCAGAGGTAGAATTTAAGGCTGAGGCTTCTGGCTATAAATCCAGAACTATTTCAACTCTATCTTGTGGGTTCATTTATGGCTTGCAGATCATATTCTAAAGCCATTGTGTATAGCCTTGAAATAATTCATAGATGGAAATAGTTAGTGGTTAGAATTTACTTTTTCCTTCTCCTTCTTCTTTCCCCCTCCCATTTTATTGATCCTTTTGTTTCATATGAGATATTTCTTTATCTCTTTTTTACTTCTGTTTGGAACCTGTCCTTATCCCAAAGAAAAACAGTTAAACAAAAGCAGTTGATAATCTCATAACATAAATATTTGGAAACTTGTAACTGCCTATTTTCCTATGAAGAGGAGGGAGATGTGTTTCTTTATCTTTCATTTGGAACCAGTTATTGATCATTGCCTTTAATTTTAGTTCCCTTGCTTTTTTGGCTGCTTTTTGATTACATTCTGTTAATCATTGCTTATATTGTTTTTCTGGTTCAGCCTTTATCTTTTTTGCATTATTTTATGAAAATCCTTCCATATTTTTTTCGAGTTGCTGATTTGGCACAGTTCATTAATATCCCATGCTATTCAAATACTCCTATTTATTCATCTGTTTCCCGATTGATAGACCCTTATTCTCCAGTTTTTGAAATGCTTTTACTGTGCTAAAAAATCCTTTACTGTCAAGGCTCAACTTAGGTGTCCTTGGCTTAAAGATCTTGTAATATAGAGTGGAAAGGTAAAATGTACACAAATATTGCAGCTGTAATGCAAGATATTAAGTGGAAGAAATTGGTTATTTAAATGTATTGTTAAATAGAATTTTCTACATGTTTTAAGGCTAAAAAAGTTTAGGAGAAAGTTTAATTTAATCAGATTTTAATTAATTGCACATTATTGACATAGGTATTTCAACTTAATTTTTTTTGAATGGGGATGTGTTTTTTATAACCTTACTGGGGCCTTCCTTATAATTATATTTTTCTCTTATAAATAATGTTTATTAAAATTAACTTGTGTAACTTGATCAAGTCATCTCTCTAGGGACATCCTTCTCTCTTGTCTTTCCTTTATGTCCTCTCCTGGCTCTGGGCTGCCTAGAACATGTCAGGGCTGCTTAACTGCTCATATAGCTTAGAGGAGATGAGAATCTCCAACTCTTTTTCATCTGCTAAGATGGAGGAACAGTAGGCTTTACTGTCTGTCCTACCTCTTCCTCTTTCAGCTTCCTAGCACCCATGTCAGGGTCTTGCTGTTTGTCCTATTGTGGAATCCTTAGGAATAATGGTCTTCTCTATCTGCCTTTTATTAATAGACTTTCTTTCATATATTGTCTTTCCTGGTTAGAGTATGAGTTTCTTGATAGCAGAGACATCTTGATTTTTTTTTCTATCCCTAGTGCATAACACACTATTTGACACATAGTAATTGCTTAGTAAGGAGATGTTTTTTTCAATCATTCATTCTGGGCCTCAGGTTTTCTCATTTTTTATAAAGGTGATGAGGAGTTATACCAATTTAGCTCTGAGGTCTAGCTCTAAATCCTCTAAAAATACTTTTCAGACTGGATGATATAAATTTGTTTTGACTTAATGTCAGCTTTCTCATACATGGACATTCATAAAATCTTTTAAAAAAAATTCCCTCATCTTCACTTTTTACGTGGGTTTTGTATGATTTTTTTAAAAATTTATTTACTTTTGGTTTATAACATTCAATTCCACAGTCCCTTGAGTTTCACATTTTCTCCCTCTTCCTTGTCCCCCTTCCCCTCATGGCGGCATGTAGTCAAACATAGGATCTACAACTACCTTCACATTAAACATTAGTCATTTGTAAAGAAGGATTATAACCAATGGCCTGAACGATGAGAAAGAAAAAACAAAACAAAAAAAAAGAGAGAGCAAGTAGTTTGCTTCAGTCTGCATTCAGACTCTGCAGTTTTTTCTCTGGATGTGGATATACCTTTCCATCATGAGTCTTTTGGAGTTTTCTTACAACCTTTCTTTGCTTGAGAGGAGCCCAGTTTATCAGTTAGTCATCACACATACAATGTGTCTGTAATTGTGTACAAAGTTCTCCTGGTTCTGCTCTCCTCACTCAGCATCAGTTTATATAATTCTTCCAGCTTATTATGAAATGGGCTTTGTATTCTTACGAAAAAACTTGTCTGACTCTAATATGATTAGGCTTAGCAGTATTTCTAAAAAAATTTCCTTCTTTTGTTTTTATATCATCTTTATTTCACAATGTATCACCTTCATCTCCCCCTGTCATCCCTTTATAACAGAGAATAAGAGAAAAAAATTCAGAAATACTAAACATGAAAGAAGTCTGACAGTATATGTAATATTTCACGTCCATAGAATCCCTTTCTCTTCAAATAAGATAAAGAAATGCATTCTTATATTTCTTCTGTAGGGACAAACTTGATCATTGTAATTGCAGCTTTGTTTTAATTGGGGTGGGGAAGGAATTGTTCTTTCCATTTAGATTGTCATCATCACATATTATGTTTTCTTAGTTCTGATGACCTTAGTCTACTTCCGTTTAGTATGGCTTCCTAGTAGGCATGGTAATATTATCAAATGAGATTCTCTGGTAACCATATATTTAAATACTTCTTTAATTAAGTGCTCTTTACAGAATGGAGAGGGCATGTAAGTATTAAGAATTTTTTGCTTGAAAGATATATAAAACCTTAATTGATCATAAATAAAAGAGACTTGGAGGCCTTACCCTAATATTGTGTACCTGTTACCAGGCAGAGTAATATAGTGAATGGAGTATACAAAGAGTTTTCTTGGTCAGATGAATTAACTTAAAATTATTTTTAAAATTACTTAATATTATGAAAAAATGCTCTAAATCCCTATTGATTAGAGAAATGCAAATGAAACAACTCTGAGGTACCACCTCATACCCATTGGATCGATTAATATGACAAAAAAGGAAAATAATAAATTTTGGAGGTGATGTGGAAAACTGGGACACTCATGCATTGTTGGTAGGATTATGAACTGATACAGCCATTCTAGAGAGCAGTTTTGAACTATGCCCAAAGGGCAATCAAACTATACCCAAAAGGTATAGTCTTTGATCCAGCAATAACATTAGTAGTTCAGTTGCCCAAAGAGATTTAAAAAAGGGAGAAGAACTTATTTGCACAAAAATATTTATAGCAGCTCTTTTTGTGGTGGCAAAGAATTGGAAATTGAGCAGATGCCCATCGATTGGGGATGGACATGTTGTGATATATGATCATGATTGAATATTATTGTGTTACTCTGCCATCTTGGCCCCACGCTTTATTGGTTGTTATAAGAAATGATGAGCAGGATGGTTTCTGAAAAACCGAGAAAGACTTAACAAGAACTTATACAGAGTGAAGTGAGCAGAAACCATTGTACATAGCAACATCAGTATTACATGATGAGCAACTGTGGCAATATGATGATCCAAGACAATCTCCAGGAACTCATGATGAAAAATGCCTCCCATCTCCAGAGAAAGAACTGATGTTCTCTCAGTACAGACTGAAGCATTCTCCCTCCCTCTCTCCCTCCTTTTCTTCCTTCCTTCCTTTCTTCCACCTGCTCATCATTTCTTTTTCTTTTGCTTTTTTTTTGGGAGGGCTTTTTTTGGGTGACTTGTCCAAGGTCACACAGCTAGTAAGTGTTGAGTATCTGAGGTCAAATTTGAACTCAGGTCCTCCTGACTCTAAGGCTAGTGCTCTACTCATTGTACAACCTAGATGCCCCTGCTCATCATTTCTTATAGCACGATAGTATTCCATTACATTCACATACCACAACTTGTTCAGCCAATCCCCGGTTGATGAACATTCCCTCAATTTCCAATTCTTTACCACCACAAAAATAGCTGCTATAAATATTTCTGTATGTGAGAGTCCCTTTCGCATTTTTATGATCTCTTTGGGAGATAGACCTAGAAGTGGTATTGCTGGGTCAAAGGGTATGCATAATTTTATAGCCCTTTGGGCATAGTTCCAAATTGTTCTCCAGAATGGTTGGATCTGTTGACAACTCCACCAACAATACAGTAGTGTTTCATTTTCCCCCCCATCTTCTCCAACATTTATAATTTTCCTGTTTTGTCACCTTAGCTAGTCTGATAGGTGTGATGTGGTATACCTGGATTTCTCTAATTAATAGTGATTTAGAGCATTTTTTCATATGCCTATAGATAGCTTTCATTTATTCCTCTAAAAAATGGAAAAATTAAATATTATTAAAAAAAATAAAATAATTACTTAATATTATGGTCACTTTTAGCATGAGATTTAGTTTCATACTTATGATAAAGAGTAACTGCCTAACACACTTTGATTCTTTGAAATAGAAAGCCCTAATTTTTAAACAAAAGATTTTCTCTGAAGTATGTGAGAAAGAAAAGGACAATGTTGTATTCTAGTGTCTATGAATGTTGATTTCTTTAACTTGTTAGGTTGGCATGTATATGGACTTTTGCAACGTTCTGATAAAAAATATGATGAAGCTATAAAGTGTTATCGAAATGCCCTCAAATTAGATAAAGACAATCTTCAGATCTTGAGAGACCTGTCTTTGTTACAAATCCAAATGAGAGACCTTGAAGGCTATCGTGTAAGTATTCTAATACTAACTACGTTTTTTAAAACAGATATAATTTAAAAGATGAATAGTGTTCTAGATAGTTTTATTTGAATTACGGAGAAATGCCAGCTTGCATTGGTAGAGAGAGTTTTCTCCTTTGGGAGTTCCCTAGTGATAATTAAATCATGGCTGTAGTCCTTATTTCCAAATTATGAGTGAGGTTAGAGCATTCACTCATTCCACAAAATACCTTGATCAAAGGTGAATAAAATAATTTTAAAATTAATGGATGGTACATCTCTAGCTTTCTTTAGCCTCATTGTTGGTCATCTTTGAAATTCAATCATTAGTCATCTTTGAAGCTGAAACTGTGGGAATAAAAGGAAATCCATTAAATCCATTAAGTTAATAACATAATATCCTTTGACCCAGGCTCAGTATATGACTTTTAATGAATTGAGTTTTATATTTTACAGGTATATGTGAATTAAGTTTTTGGGGGAATGGGCTGTGATTTCATTGGTACTCTCTACTAATAATGCATATTGACACTTGCTCTACAGCTTTTGTATTTAGAGAGCTGCTTCAGATGTTAACCGTAAATGACCTGTGTTAAAATTAATTATTTGAAATAAAAAGGAAACTGAGGACAGAGTTACTGAGCCATCTATGATTTTATTTTCAAAGCTAGCATTTGCATATCACATTAAGTTATCTGACTCCTCAGAGTAATGTTTTAAAACAGATATAATTTAAAATTTAAAATCAGGAATGATTTACAGAACCGATTTTTATAACAGAAAAGAGGAGTTAACAAATGATAGAAACTTGTTTTGAACATAATTCAATTGGACAAGGCAGGTCACCTGACTAGTTAGCTTATTCCAGGCTTTCTTAATCCTACCCAGAAGTCCTTTCCTTACAGGTGGTGCCTTTTGTAACTAGAAAGTATACTGGGAAAGTGGAACTTCTGGGCAGTAGTTAGCAGTTAGTGTTCCATTTCCCTTTCTCCCCCCTTTCCCCCATCTTCCTTAGAAAATTTCATTACTCAACTTAGACTTTAGCTCAAGAAAAAAAAAGAGATTATCCACTAAGACAGGAAAAAGGAATTTAACCTCTGCCTAACCTTTCTCCCGCTTCCAGAATGGGAAACCTCACTTTTGGTCTATCCCCCTTTCTGCTAGAAACTAGAAAGGGGAATTTAGCCTTTAAGAAAAGTAATCCTGTGATTATTTTATTACATCTTATTCTGAATTATCTACAGCTAAATGATAAAGTCTTCTCAGTCCATTTCTTCACTAAGTCCATTGACAATCTAGACTTGAGACTATCTTTGTTAGTCTGACTTAGCTGTTAGGGCTAACTTTTCCTAAAAAAAAGAGTTTAATCCTGTAATCAAACTAAAAATAAATCAAAGTAATCATAATTTTCCTTTTCCTTTTCACTTACCAGGGGTCACATAGCCAGCATGTATGTGTCAGAGGCAAGTCTTGAACACAGGTCATCCTTATTTTGAAGTTGTCTCTCTCCACTGTGCTGTTGTCTCTCTAATTTAATATTTACAATTAAAGTATAAAAAGAAGAAAAAGAATTTGATAATTTGTTTTCTTTTCTGTGGTGGGTTGATGACTAAGATAATGCCATTGATTATATTTTATCCTAACAGCAACGAGTAGCTCTTGAAACTTCTTGAAGAAATGACAGGCAAGGGACATGGTTATACTTGACCTTCTAGATAATTGACGGAACTAGGAATGTTTAGTTTAGAGAACAGGAGACTCTAGACTTCAGTTATTTGATGGGCTTTCATGTGGAAGGAAAGTTAGCCTGGTTCTCTTTGTACTCAGAGAGCAGAACCAGGACTATTCATAAAGGGTGCAAAGAGACAGATTTTCACATGGTATAAAGGAGAACTTTCTAACAGTTGAAGTTTTCCAGCAATTTAATGGGTTGCCTTGTGTGAGAAGGACTACTCCTTCACTGGAGATCTTCAAGTAAAGTTTGGATGGCTTCTTACTTATTGAAGGTGTTCTTGTTCAGATGTCACTTGGATTAGATGACTTCTGAGGTGCATTGCAACTTTGGGGTTCTTTGAGCTTACTTTCTGTGGATTTATATGTGAATGACACTGACAAGCACCTTTTGGTGGGCTGCCCTTGGAGTCAGGAAGATCTAGGGGAAAGTCTTGCCTATTCACATGGCAACTGGTGACCATGGACCAGTCAATTCTCTGAGACTATGAACAAGAAATTTATGTACACACATAAAATTCATGTAATCACAGGTCCAGATCCTCAAAACTCTCACATTCCATACATTAGCTTATATTTTTTTGGGGGGAGAAGGCAGGAGGGTCACGACCAAATCTGTGATTTCATTAGAGGAAGGAGCATTTTGAAAACTCGTACAACAGATGTATATGGGCATTTGCTCAGCAGCATGGAAACTTAAGAGATTTGTGTTAATTGATTAAGTTACTTACCTAGGGTTGCACAATCAGTATATGTCAGAGTGAGACTTGAAGTTAGCTCCTCCTGCCTCCAAGGGTAGCTTTCCTAATGTTTTTGCGAATGTTAGTTTCAAAAAATGAAAATCTGCAGGCCCGTAGAAATTTGTTAGATTTTGAGATTTTTGCCTGTCGTTTCCAATGTCAGTAGTGTACTTACTACTTACAATGTCAGTAGTGTATTTATAGTCTTACTAGTGTATTCCTAGTTTTTTCTCTCCCATTTTTAACCATACCTCAATTTCTTTCAAATCTAGAAATTATACTTATAGTTATATAAATTTATGTGATAATATTAACATAGTTGAAAACTATCATTAAGTTGTGGAATACTAGACTAATTGACAACTAGAATTTCACTATAATAGTGTTAAAAAAAATTCAGTATAAGAAATCAGTATCAACAACCAACAGTGAAAAGTGAGGGGAAAAATCTGAAAGTCTATTGAAAGTTTTGTGGGCTTGAAGAATTTATTTTAATAAATATAGGATATTTATTAAATATAGGATAGGATAGGATATGGGATATCCTATATATAGGATAAATACAAACAAATGGTAACCAATTTAAGTGCTAAAATGATCCTTATTAGAAAGTAATTTTGCTTAAAAAGGCATAGACTCCTAAGTTCAGTAGAAATATGTGCTAAATGTAAAATTTAATAATTTGGGAAATTTTTATAATCATAAAGTCAGCTGTTTTATGTGATTTAAAAAGAGGGCAAATTATGTAACCTTGTTTGTTCTCAGATTCCTTTTCTGTAAAATGAAGCCTCTTATGTCAGATATGATGGTTAAAGTTCCTTCCAATTCTAAAATTCTGTCATTTCTTGCCCTGCTCTGCATTAAAGGAGACAAGGTATCAACTTCTTCAGTTGCGCCCAACACAACGTGCTTCATGGATTGGATATGCTATAGCATATCATTTGCTGAAAGATTATGATATGGCACTAAAACTGTTGGAAGAATTTAGAAAGACACAGCAAGTAAGACATTTCAAGACTGCCCTTAAATTGGTTTAAAAACAGTTGGGAGGAGGGAGGAAAATTGGATAGTTTTAATAAATAATAGGGCATGTTTTATTATAAATCTGGTAGTTTGTGAGTTTTTTTTAATACTTTAATATGTTTACTTAAGATAGTCTTTCCTAGAAATGGTTAATTCTTTTAAGCAAATGATTGACTTTTTTGATTGAAATATTCCTATATAGGAGACATAGGGATAGCTCTGCTGCCTTGGCTTCTTCACTTGGCAAGGTCTTAATGTGTGTTGGCGGTGAGAGGACTCACGCTGATAAGAATCACAGTTCTGCCATAAGACTGCTCCAATTAAATAAAATTACTCAGTATGAGAAGGCAGAATTTTAACTATTGGTAGGGTAACCTTTATTTTGTATATTTGATTATTTTGTCCCTCTTCCCCTTTTTTTCTAGATTCCACCTAATAAAATAGACTATGAGTATAGTGAATTAATACTGTATCAGAACCAAGTGATGAGAGAAGCAGATCTGTTTCAAGAATCTTTAGAACACATAGAAACATATGAAAATCAAATTTGTGATAAACTTGTAGTAGAAGAAATTAAGGGTAAGTTACTCCTCTTTTTCTTTCTTTGAGAATCATCATTCAAGAGAACTGTTATGTCTCTAGAATTTATCCTGTACTTTACTAGTTGTTGCCAGATTATTTGAAGTAATATACAGTTATGAGAGTAAAGACACCAATTGTCTTCTTGTCCAAATAATTAATATCTTTGTTAGTTATGAAACCATTTTTTTTCTGCATACTGCTTAAAGAAGGACAGTGATATGGTTTAAGTGACAAAAAAAGATGAATTAACTTTGAAAATAAGAAAGAATTGTCCCAGGTCCAGTACAGATTGAATTTACTGTGCATACATGCACAGTTCTTGAGTTTATTAGCACTTTAAGTATAAAGTAAATTAGAGGGGTTTTTTTTGTGCTGTGAAGTTAGTAAGTTCATATATCTTAGCAATTCAGACTTTATATGTTTTATAGAATCATAAAATTTGAGTTGGCAGAGACTTCATTAGTTCATCCTACACAGTTAGGTTGCCTAGGGGATAGATTGCAGGCATTGGAATTAGGAAGACTGAGTTTAAATCTAGCCTCAGACCCTGACTATGTCTGTGACCCAAGTAAGCCATTTAACCTATCTGAGCTTCAGTTTCCTCATCCGTAAATGAGAATAATAATGGCACCTACATCCTAGGGCATCCTAGGATTGTGAGGGTAAAATGAGATAGTATTTGTAAAGAGATTAGTAGACCTTAAAGTGCTATATAAATGCTAGTTATTATTATTATTGTTATTATTATTATACATGAAAGGAATCTGTACTATAACATAGCTGACAAATTGTTATCTGGCATCTGTTTAAAGACCTTCAAGGAGGGGGGCCTCACTGCTTCTTGAGGTGACCCATTAAACTTTTGGGTAACTGTAAGTGCTGGGAAGTTTTTCCTGACATAAAGCCTAAATTTGACCCTTAGCCACTTCCCCCACCTTGCTTGTGGTTCTATCCCCTGTGAACAAACTAATCATTCCTCCACATGACATCCCTTGAAGTAAGATGGCTGTCCTCCAGAATCTTCTTTTCTCTAGGCTAAGCATGTCTGTTCCTTTAACCAATCCTTATATGTCATGGACTGAAGATCTTTCATTATCCTGGTTGCTCTCTTCTTGACACACTTAAGCTGGTCAAAATCCTTCTTTAACTGTGGCATGAAAAATTGAACACAACACTCTATATGAAGTCTGATGAAAGGGTAGAGTTCTCAGTTCCTGGAAGTTATATGGCCCAGTATTGTATTAGCTTTTTCTGGCTTTTATATTATATTACTGCTTCTTACTGAGCCTACAGTCCATCATAACCTCAAGGTCTTTTTCAGATCAATTCCACTGGTGACCTGCCATGTTGATGTTGATGACTGCCTTACGAGTCCAGCCATTCAACATGTTCTATATCCATTTTGTAGAATTATTTTCTAATTTACTGATGTCAAATTCAAATAGAAGCTAGGACCTCTGGATCCCTGTAGGCAGTATATTGACTCAGAAAACTACATATTAACATTATCTATGTTCCATTGTATTTTTATTTTTTTTTGTTAAATATTTCCCAATTGTGAGGCTATTGTGAGTGCATCTATATCATCATATTCAAGAATAACATGAGATGATTTATCATAAGCTTTGCTAAAATCTAGGTAAGTTGTATTCATAGCATTTATCTTGTCTACTAGTTTAGTAATTCTTTCAAAAAGAGCTTAACATTAATGTCATGAACATTTAAAAATCTGTTTGCCCAGTTGAAGTTATCTTCTTGCTGAATTAGTATGTTTCTATAATTGTATATGCTATTTTATCTCCCAGAAATATCTTATGCCTTTTTGGAAAGGAGTAGCACATATCTCTTCTATAGCATAATAAGGTGTTCAACAAAGTAAATTGATTTGATCACAAATCTTCATCCAAATATACCATGCTATTTCTAAGCTCTTTATGACTAGAAATTACAGTAACAAGGCTCAGTGGTTGATCATAAATGTAGCTGGGTAAAGAATACAACATAAAATTGGCTACTTTGGCGTTATGGTACTGTACTACTGTACTTGATAAGTTTTTGCAGTGAGATACTAGTTTGCTTGTTGTGGGACGTCGAATATGGCTCCTATATACAGAAAAACAACTGATAAGAGTCTGAATGTAGATCAAAGCATACTATTTGTACTTTTGTGTGTGTGTGTGTGTGTGTGTGTGTGTGTGTGTTTCCTTTTGTTCTGTTCTTTCACAACATGATTAATGTGGAAGTTGTTGTTTGTTTGTCTTTCATTCTTGAAGAGGACTATGACATCAGGGATATGACTTGCAATTGACTTTGATTTGAGTGAGGGAGGGCTATGCAAGGTCACCAGCCTCACTTTCTCCTCCAGAGACATCTGGGTACAGTGGCTAGATATTCATCAGGACTACTGAAGATGGCCCAGGATGCAATGGGAGACCCTGGCCCTTTTAGGCTAAGATCTTTTCAGGTTTTCACTTTGAGTGAAATAAGACCCATTTAGTGAATAGGCCTCTTTAAGAAGTGAGTCAAGGGATGGCCCCTTTAATAAAAAAAAAAAAAATCAAACTGGGAAGGGATAACCCTCTAAGGTTGCTGGCCAAAAGAAAAGCCATTACTGTTTGCACTGACTCTGAGCTAGGAGGGCCCAAAAAATAGCCTTTAAGTGGTGCTTGGACTGGGACCTATTGTTCAATCTATGAGTTCCAGAGTGAAATGGGTTTAAGGCTCAGTCTTTGAGAAAGGAATCTAGCCAGTAAACCCCAAGTTAACTGGGCAGTTTTTTACATCAAAATTTACCTTCCTTTGGAGAAAACAGGCAGAGGCAGAGGCAGTTTCTTCTTTCACAGCATGACTGATATGAGAATGTTTTATATGATTGCACATGTATAACCTATATCAGATTGCTTGGGGAAGAGGAAGGAGAAAGAGGGAGGGTGAAAAATTTGGATCTTAAAGTCTTTTAAAAAAATGAGTGTTGAAAATTGTCTTTACATGTATTTGGAAAAAATAAAATACTAATTAAATAAAAAATATGGCTCCTGTCAAAGGTAAAAATTCTCAGCACTTTATTTTTACCTTGGACCAAAAATTTACTATATGTTGTACCCATGAGTTTCTTTCTTGGTTCTTTATGACTGCTTTTTCTGGTATGACAGAAGAGAATTGAGTTTAAGATGTAATTTGACCCCCAAAACTGTATCTCAAATTATAGAAAAAATATTTGACCAGATAAGTGCCACTAAATTAAGTAATTTTATTTTAATTTTAGTTTTAAAATAAATTTACTACAGGTTGTTTTAAAGTGAGGCGATTCTCTCAGGAGATACTAGCTTCTCCCGCCACAGCTCCTCTAGATGTCTTCAACAAAACTTTATAACCATTTGTTAAGTACAATGTGTTGTAGAGAAAAGTATTGTTCAGGTATGGGTTAGCTCTTGAGGTTTCTTCTCCAACTCAGTTTTCTGTGAAATTATATTATAGTGGTTATAGAAATTCTAAGCAATCATTAGATGAGCTGTGTAACTGGAGTTTGATTTTTGGAAGCCCCATTGAATTGTTATGTCCCTCATAATAGAAACTGTTGTCTTCTACAAAATTCCCAGAAGGAAAATTTACGTGGATATCCAGCTCCCTTCTCCCATTTATTGTAGTTGATGATTTAATACAAATTGACTAGTTCACATAAAAATTTGAAACTTAATTTTAGGAGAGATGCTGTTGAAATTGGGAAGATTGAAAGAAGCTGGTGAAATATTCAAAGACTTGATTGATCGGAATGCTGAAAACTGGAATTACTATGAAGGCTTAGAGAAAGCTCTGCAGCCTCGTATGTAATAAATTTATTTTCACTGCTTTTTAAAATGTTACTGTTTTGAAGAATAATCTCCAATAAGCTCCATTATTAGACCCTAGAAAGAACAACACATTTTAATAGTATTTTTTAATATTGAGACTTTTTTCTGTTTTGTAAATTCATGTTAATAAACATTTAGATATCTTTGAATTTTAAGCAAATATTTTAAATGTTAAATGCTTTAGAGCAGCAGTTCTCAACCTGTGGGTTGTGACCCCTTTGGGGGTCGAATGACCCTTTCACAAGGGTCACAGGGGTCACCTAAGATCATCGGAAAACACATATTTCCAATGGTCTTAGGAACCAAGAAACTGCTCCTCTATCCGTCTCTAGGTGGGTCTGGCCACATGCACGTATGCCCACATACGAGTATTAAAGGGTTGTGGCATTAGGAAGGTTGAGAACCACTGCTTTAGAGAGAATTAAAAATTACCTTTTAGATAACATAGTATACATTAAAATGTTAATAATTGATGGAAAAGATATAACTTTTTCATTAAAATCAGTATAGGATATTTATAAAGTATTGTCATCTCATGTGTTTCAGGTTCATAGAATAATAGCAAGAGCTCTCATTATTTATAGCTCTTTCATTTTTACAAAGAACTGTTCACATAATAACCCTGGAATAGGTTCCAAAAATATTATCCTTGTTTTATAGATGAAAAAAATTAAAGCCAGGGAAGTTAGGTTTTGCTCAAAATTATGCTCTGCTAATAATTAGCTGCCGTAGAAATGATCAGAGGATATTAGGCTAAGTTCATTGCTTTAATGAATAATATGCATTAAACATACTATTCAAATGTCAATGAACATGACTTCTTAAGTTTGGTTCTTGAAGTAGTTTTATCTTATCCTTTCTCATCTTGTTTCTCTGTTAGCTTTATCATCAAAGACAGTTTTCTCAACTTTGCTAGAGATAAAATCTACCTTTTGCTATCAGAATTTCTAAGTTAGTAGATCAAAACAATTGGCTTTAGTCTTGTATTAATTTACATAGTAAATCTTAATATTAAGTGTTAATAGTCTTAATTTACTTGTACTTAATTTTAGTTGTATTAAATTCACTATGAAAATAGATTTAAGGATCTACAGATTTGGAGTGTGTTGTAATTTATAATAATAATAATAATGATAAAAATACCCTAACACTTACCTCGTTCAGCCCTGTCAAATTGGACATTTTTTTTCTCTATTTATAGAGTACAGAAGAAAAACACTTAGTATAATTTGTAATCATATAAACTTGATAAGCCTCATAGAGTTTCATAATTATCCTTCTTTTAATTTCTAAAGTTGATACTTCCTCAGATTAAGTGCTTGCTGGGGTAAAGATGTACATTTCTAAAACAAAATTTATCTTGGGTAAATGTGTAGATAATTTGTGACAGAAATTGGTCCTACCTATGTAGTTCTCATATTTTGGAAATAGAGAATGGGAAATAAGTTTAAAAATTTTAATATGAAAGGTATTATTGAAAAGTTACCCTAGTTAGTATGCTCCAAATTTAATTTTTTTTTTTCAGTTAGCCAAGTTGGATGTGTTCTTTTGGACTATAAATTAGTGGTTTAATCATTTCTATTCCACTTCCTAAGTTTTGCAGTTCTTTTGAACAAAGTATTTACTATGAGCAGAGACACCAGTCTGTATCAAATTGTTAATGAATTTAGAGCATTGGTTTGATGTTGTCTTTTTATTTTTTAACTTAACCTTCAACAAATATGGACATTTGAATATACTAAGGAGAACAAAAAAGAGGGATGTATGTGAAACTGAATTTCTTATGTAATTTTTTAAAAAGATATGTCAAACTTAACGCAATAGTAGCAAAATGACTTGCTTGTGTTCCTGTTTTACTTTGGTGTTCTTCAAGATTCTAGGTGAAGAGTAGAAAAAAATCAAAGTGAGATAAGATATGTGTCTGTAAGTTATTTTAGGTCAGTTATTTTTACCTTTATTTCCTTGAATATTTTTTAAAATGTTGAAATGTTAACATAAAGTCTTGGTTACTAACACATTAATTAATGGTAAAAATAGTTAATATTTTTTGTGTCTAATTAGAAAATAAAATGAATTAACTTCCACATATCAGGATCCTATGTTACTTTAAATTCCATTAATTTACAAAAACTAACCATGGTACTTTATTTTTTAGGTATCCCTAGGACTTTTTCTCTCCCGTGGTAAGTTCTGGAGCTCCAATTTGTGACATCAAATAGGGCATCGAAATGGTTTGGTCCTGACAACATTCTGATTCTAACTATGTGACAAGGCTTTTTACTTTGGAGCTAGTGGGTAAACTTTTTAAGAATATAATCATAGTTTGGTGATGTCAGAGAGATTTTTGCTACTTTATAAGGCAAAGTATGGCCATATAAAGCATGTTTTGTGCAATTAACAACCTTCATATAATTTTTAGAATTAGAGTGCTTAATGTTTCAAAATGTCTCCAGATCTTTAATAATCCAAAAGTAACTATTCTCATTTGAATAACTCAGGTTTAAAATCCAGCCACATTGGAGCTCCAAAACATATTCTTGGGGGAAGAAAGAAGCCCTTTCATTATTAGTATGACAGAGGCAGGATAAACCCAGGTCTTTGTGAAACCCAGTGCAACCCTCTATCTAGTCTGTCAGTTGTGCCTCTTAGTGTTTTTATTAGATGCACAAAAGTTCCAGTGGTCTACCTTTGAAAGGACATGTAAATACATTCATGACATTTAGGAATTTTGATGCTACAAAGCCATCCCATTAACTTTCATTTATTTCCATATGACTTTGTGGAAGCATGTGTTATCTATGTTACTTAATGTTTATTTATATGTTATAATGGATAATTAGTTTGCTCATAATGAAAGGCATATTAAAGAGTGAGGTAAAAACAGAATATATTATTTGTGTTCCATGTAAAATTGGTCCTGCTTTGGGAGGGGCTGTTCTTCCTGGACATAATGCTACAGGTTTTTAAAGTACGGTTTATTAAGCTATTTTGGTAGTATTTTAAGTATCTTGGCACTGCAAAATTTAAAAAGTCAATCTTGACACAATTTTAAAAGTTTGGGGCAGTTTTATTTGTAATTTAGAAATGTAAAATTGCTATTTATGTTTTATATATGCATTTTTTGCTCTATTTTGTATGTGTTGTTTATTAATAATAGGCACCTTAGAAGAAAGGCTTCATATTTATGAAGAAATAAGTAAACGGCACCCCAGAGCACTTTCACCCAGAAGATTACCTTTAAACTTTGTCCCAGGTAATATCTGGATATCTTTTAGATCACTATTGTTATTTTTCCAAATTGGCATAATTTAAAGTAAAGGATTTAAAATTTTTTTTTTTCCGAGCTGGGCAGAACTAGGATGGAAACATTTTTATACCCTATACAAAGTTTGGAATTGTGTTTTCCCTGTCCTTGTCACAGAAAACATTAATTTTATATCTTAAAATCGTTTATTTTAATTGAGAGCTGTAACAATGAATTTTCATGCCATGGAGAGTGGAATGTAAAAAATATTCTTAGTTTTACTCTAGGTTGCTACCTACCATGTGTTGTGTTAAGATTGTTTCTAAACTTCATGATTTTTTCTCTTTCTTTTGTTAGTTAAAAAGCATTTATTTGAGTGTTTACTATGTGCCATGTACTATGCAAGCTTTGGGGTTACAAAGAAAGACAAAAACATGTTCCCTGTCATAAAGGAGGTGACCTTCTAAAGCAGTGGTTCTCAACCTGTGGGTTATATTCAATTTGTAACAATGAAAATACATCTTGCATGTCAGATAGATTCATAACAGTAGCAAAATTACAGTTATGAAGTAGCAGCGAAAATAATTTTGTGGTTGGGGGTCACCACAACATGAGGAACTGTATTAAAGGGCCATAGCATTAGGAAGGTTGAGAACCACTGTTCTAAAGGGATAATTACAAATTCTCTTGGGAAATTTCAGTAAAATTATTATATTTTTGTAGCAAATTGTTATGCATTTCACTCTGGAATTTCAGAAATTGTGCAGAAATTTTATTGGGATTCTTTGAGACTGGGATTCCAAGATTGAGATTCTTTTTTAAACTCTTATTTATATACTTCTTTACTTCTTTATTTATGTCTCTATATCTGTCTTCTCTGTGTGTCTCTGTGTAACAGAACTAAGAAAAAACTTCCCATTTAATGAGGAAACATCTATGCCTTATTATATTCTTGGATTTGAGATTTTTGGATCATTTCATTTTCTCTGGAGGTTATAAAGATACCATAATTGCATGCCATTTTCCAGGTTTTATGAGCCATGAAAAGCCTGTATTCCTCTCTAAAATTGTGTATCCCATCAGCCTACAAGTAGGAAGTGTTGGTTTGATATGAAGAACGTTAATTTGCAGAAACCTCCTTTGTCAGCCATTTTTATTATCAATAAAGTTTGGTGGCATTGTGAGCTGTTGGCCATTGAAAACGTTGTTGAACAGTTGCCATTTCTTTTGATAACAATTTGGCACCAAAAATAAAATGAACCACTTAGGATCTTTTATTAGGGGCATTTTTTTTTTTTGGCCTTTTGGAGGGGGCAAGGCAGGGCAGTTGGGGTTAAGTGACTTGCCCAAGGTCACACAGCTAGTAAATGTTAAGTGTCTGAGGCCGGATTTGAACTCAGGTCCTCCTGACTCCAGGGCCGGTACTTTATTCACTGTGCCCCCTAGTTGCCCCAAGGGGTATGTTTTTAAATGAATCTATGTTGGCTTGGCAGTTCTTTCCTTCATTTTAAAAATGTAACCTTATAGTTTTTAGCTTTTCTATTAGGTAAGAAGAATAGAAACTCATTGCCCAACTGGGCTAATTTTTAACACAATGTAGCTAGGATTTTCTTGGCTTGGATACTGGATAGAAATTTCTTTTTGGAAGCATCTGAGTTTTATTGTTAAATACTATTTTTGTAATTGATGGCTGGCATTTGACTATTTTTTAAACAAGACCTATCCTCCCTCCTCTTTCCCTTGTCTTTTTTTTCCTCTGAGTATTTCTAGGACACCCCGATTTGTTTTGTACTAATATCAGGTTTACTTGATATAGCGTTCTTAGCTTAGAGCTTTAAAATTTGTTAAAGTACCTTTTCTTTTGGCAAAGAAACACATTCTGATTAATTTTAAGACCATTTTTAATCATCTGGATTCCTCAGTGAAATTTGAAGTTCCAAATTGGTATAGTCTAGGATAGGATCATTATATTTGGCTTAACTGTCTAACAAACCTACTTTAAGAGGAACATTTGAAGCAGCCTTTAAAAAAAATTTTTTTTTGAGGGGGCAAGGCAAAGTAATTGGGGTTAAATGACTTGCCAAGGTCACATGGCTAGTAAGTGTTAAGTGTCTGAGACCGGATTTGAATTCAGGTCCTCCTGACTCCAGCTCTGGTGCTCTATTCACTGAAAAGTAGCTTTTGAAAAAAAAGAAAAATATCAGATGTGACAGGTGGAAAAGTCTAATGACTTTCACCTTAAAGACAGCTTGGTGGTGAGGCTCTGGTGTAATTACAAATATTCTAGAGAACATACCAGATTGTTTTTGGTAAAGTAATGTAGTGGATAGAGCACCGAATCTGAAGTGAGAAGGATTGGAGGTCAAATCTGGTCTCAGACACATACCAGTTCTGTGATCTTGGCAAAGTCCCCTCATCTCTCTTTGCCTGTTTCCTCATGTTTAAAATGGGAATAATAATAGCATTTACCTTGTAGGGTGGTCATGAGGATCACATGAGATAATAATTGTAAAATGCTTAGCATCATGCCTGGTATATAGTAAAGTGTTATATAAATGTTAGCTATTATCATTATCATTATTATTATTATGTCTCTCAGATTTGTTATATATTATACCTATGTGTAAAGAAATGAAGTTCTTTATACTTTTATCCTTTTGCCAGCACAGAACCACTCACAGTTCATTTCAAAACATTTATTATATTCAGGGAAGGCGTATTAGGCATTGGGTATTTCAAAGACAAAAACTTATACTCAACACGTTCTACTGCTTTATTAAAACATGTACACAAACAAGTACAAAATATTTTTAGAGTAATACAAAGTAATTTCAAGAGAGCTAATTACTAGGAAGTTGGGGGAGATCAGGAAAAGACTTCCGTAGCAGCTAGACTTGGAAGGAAGATAACGCCTTCAACTAAGCAAAGGTCAGAAGGAAATGCTTTCTGGAGATGGGGACCACTTGTACAAAGGCATGGAGGTGGTAGATGGAAGATTGTGTACAGTCAGTGGCCTGTTTCACTATAGGATAATTTATGGGAGCTGAAGAAAGAAATACTACCCTCTTCTTAAAGCCTCAAAAAGGAAAAATGAATGAAAATCATAGTAGAAATGCCTTATGGATGTGAAGAAAGTTTTGAAGATCTTTCTTTAGGTATAAATAGATTGAAGATAGGATGTATTCAAGAAATTTGTACAACAAAGGTCCTAGGAATCCTTTCCTTCCATGTGTTATGAGTAATCTTAAGGGGAATTTCAAAATGGAATCCTAAGTAGCTGCTGCTTTGTGGAACACGATTTTATGTGGATAGAAATAATCTGGTTTAAAAAAAATTATTTGTCATCTTTCAGTAGTTATTTTAGAGACAATAATTCCTCAGTGAAATTTCCCAGTCTCTTGAGCAAAATGAATGAAATTAAGTCCTAAAACTTGGAGTATGCAATATTCAAGTGAACTATTGGTATAAAATGCTGTGTTTTGTGAAACAAGGATTGCTAAAACAAGATATGATGAATTCAATGGACTTTGTTACCCAAACAAAACAATATGAAGGAACCCAAGTATTAGATGAAAAAAGACTTAAGGAAATAGTTTGTCTTTCTAAAGTTATTGTTAAAGTTTCTAAAAAGTTATTCATTGTGGCATGCTTTTAGGTATTAATTCATTAACAAGTAAAGCACTGTAAATAACTTTCAAATGAAATGCTTTACTCTAGAGGTGAGGTCTATTCTCTGTTGTTCTCATAATAAGGCCTTATTTAATAAGTTTATGCCTTGAGTAAATATAGATACCTTCTAAAGTATTGCTATGTGCAAACACACTTGAAACAATTGGAAGAATGGCTGCTGCTGAGGTTTAGATTAAGTGGCAAAACAGGTATGTCTTTAGGTGATGGGATTGGGTAGTGATGAGTGCTTCCTCATTGACTATAATTTTATAATCTAAAGAGGAGAGGTTATTTGACTCCTTTCTCCAGATTTATTCTAGCTCATATCTTCATGCTCCATTTAATACTATAGTGACCTATGTTTTCATCTAGGTCATATGAATCATTTTTATGGAGAAAAAGCCAACTGAGCATAACCGATTAGTGGATGCTGAATTTACAGATTTATGGAAGCAAACTCATAGTATCTTTCATTTTAATTTATCAAATCTTATTACAAGTATCTTCCCATCTTTATATTGTTGAGAATTAGTTTTACTTATATAAGGTGAACAGAACACTTGTTTTTATTAGTTATACCATTTATGTAAAAATAAAGATTAAACAAATAAACAGAGAATCTTCAAAGTGTCCCAAAAAAATGTTGGGGAAAATACTTAGTCATCTTTTGATACAGAGTTTGATTAATCGGAGTCTTTGCCATCGCTCTTTCTTTCTTAACTGCATTTGGACATTTACCTTCTTAGTGGCAAAATGTGGTCAGGTGAATAAAAAGAGATATAGGGAGAAATGTATGATTTAAGTGGTTGGTAAGTATGATAAAATTTAGTTACAGAAGATGTTAAAATAACATTTTGATTTTTGTTCCTTGTTATTGTGAATAGTTTATTTAGGAATTCTAAGTAAAATCTCATCAACCAAGTTTGATGATTTGAGTGAAGAGTGTTGAAAAAGGAGAACTAGTCCTGTAGAAGGGTGAATGAAGGAAAGCATTTATGGAAAGCAGAACCTTTAAGAAATTTAATATCTAGTCTTTTCCATTTTGATTAGAGAAATATGAATTCTTGATTTGATTACCCAGCTTTGTTGTTGCTTTTGTACCATTTTATCATTTATTTTAAGGAGTTATTTAGTATGAGAATGTATTTGAGCATGATAGCATTTGAGTTTTCAAGGAGGCAAGGTGAAAATTTAAAATTAGAGTGAAATTTTGGATAAACTATGTGCTTTCTGCGTTTTATTTACCAGACATATTTTGGATGTGAAAATTCATTACAATCTCTACAGTATTTAAGGTACCGTAGGGTGCAGTGACAAAAATAAAATTCTGCCTGCCCTCTAGGAACTTACCTTCTGCTGACAGTGGGGAAGTATGACATATGTACATGAATACATATAATTCAGGTTAATTTGAGAGGTGGAAGAGCACTAACTACTGGGGAAATTGGGGAAGGCTTTGTGTTAACTAAAGGTTAGTATTGTTGGTTATATAAAAGCAATTAACATTTAATGAAGTTTAAAAAATATTTCATATTCTGATGTAGATCATCAGCTCCCCAAACCAGCTACCTTTTCCTTTCCGTTATTTGTGAAATTTAATATATCTTCATTTTGAGGTTAAAGCTCTTCTTTCATAGGTAATGTTGCTTAAGGATTACCTCATTTCATAGATGTGAATAATGAGCCCTAGAAAAGTGAATGGACTTTGATAAGAACATGCAGGAGCTGCTAAGTAGCAGAGATGGAATTTGCATCTCTGCCCTTTGATGCCAAAGCCAATGTCATTTCCACTAGACCATATTTTTTTCCTTAGATTTTCTTCATATAGCCATTAGGGTTTTATATTTAATTGATTTTTACTGTTTCTGTTTAAAGTGAATCATACATTTTAATTTTGGATAGTAGTAATAAATACTGTTTAGCATAAAAGGAGTTTTTTTTTTTAATAATTATAGCCTTTCCTTATACTTCTGGGATATAATTCTGATAATAGTTAACACTGAGTTGTATGTTTGTTACGTTCTCTTCAGTGACATGGTATTATTTTCCCTTGTTTATAGGGTTCCTGAATTATGGATCATAGGGCTTAATTTATATACTTAGTATTGTATTTATACTTAGAGAGCATTGTGGGTGAATTATGAGCCTTTCTTAAATGAAAAGACTTATAGAGCTCATCTTCTGAAGTGTTGCTTGAAGATAAGTTGATGTTTTGATGCAGGAAAAAAATTAAGGATAGCTGATACTGTTGATAAGTGAAAGAAACCGCCATTCTTTTTATAGTAGCAGAAATGATTCAGAAATTCTATTTTAGTTTTCTTTTTATTGTTGCAACTTTTGAGAATTTTATTTGCATTCTTAAAATCTAAACACTGATCATTTTAAGAGTTGTTCACAACAATTAAAGTTTAATAAAATATACTTTTGTTTCTAGGTGAAAAATTTAGAGAACTAATGGATAAGTTCCTGAGGGTTAACTTCAGTAAAGGCTGCCCACCCTTGTTTACCACTTTGAAATCTTTATATTACAATACAGAAAAGGTAAAATTTGGTATTTATTCAGTTTTGATAATAGTCTTTGTACTAACTTAATTAAAATTATTATAGAAACAATTTTCCATTAACTTATATATATTTGTAGTTTAACAATTTCTTCTTGTAATGTGTTAGTTCATCTAATTTTTATCTTGTCAACACATGGACTGAAGATGTACACTTGGATGGTATATTTAAAAAGCAAAATAATTGTCATTCATGTAAAATAAAGGGATTTCTGAGCATATGTAAGATTTAAAAAGTTAAATCCTCTCTTATGTGCTTACTAATTCTAGTCAGTTTATAGTTTCAGGTGTTAATATGATTTTGATTGAAAGATATGACGATGCATTTACCCATTATTTTACTGTGTTTTTAGTTCCAGCTTTTACTATATTTATATTTGTTGTGAACACTACTGGAATTATAGTAGGGGCATGTGAGAGGAGGAGGGAGAGAGAGAGAGAACGAAAATAAATGTGTGGGTGTGTGTGGCCAGTTTGCCAACAAAGTCTTCGAATAGTGATAGGCTTTATCAATGCTAAGTTACACTGGTAGAAGGACTTTTCCTATACCAATGAAATGAAGATAAAAAAATCCTACAAACAGAGTAGGTTTATTAAAAGTTAAGTTAGGTTTTTAGCTTGAACTTAATGTGAAAGATATATCACAGAATGATTTGCTTTTCTTTTTGGTGTGTGTTAAAAGGTAAATTGCATCTAAATTTTATATTAAAATGGTAGAAAACTTATGTTCACATTCCATTTTTCTGCCTTCTATTTATTACCTTCCTTAAACTTGAATTCTTTCTGAAATGACAGCCTTTTACAGAACCATTTAGTTGATGAGGCAAGTGTTGTAATAGAACCATCAGAGAAAAGTTAACTTTTTCATCTTTTAATCTGGTCCTTCCATCATAAATATTTATAAGTTTGTAATTATTAGTATTTTGGAATTAGACTTGCTTTTAGATGTGTTGATAAGTATAGCTTATTGGTTTCTCTTTTGAACCTTAAAAAATTTATCCTACCACAGTGAATTATACAGGCGAAGTAAATAAAAAATTTTTTGCCTTCAAAATTGAAGCCTCTTAATTATGGCAGTTTTTGTTTGAATTCTTCAGATTAAAATGACGAAATTAAATTTACTATTAAATTGACTAGTAAAAGTGGCATATATATATATATATATATATATATATAATATTTTCTCTGTTAAAACCATCATGGTATATATTTGGTTTGGTCCTAATGTTTCACTGAGTTCAGTGAATAACTGTTCTACATATGTTGCTAAATTTCTACCAATGGTTCTTTTTCCAGGCTATTATATATTTGATTAAAATAATCCCACTAATTTTGGAAAAATCAGGGGAAATTTTTAGAAATAATGGAGAATTATGTATAGCTGTTTTGTACATTAATAAAATAACGTATATTACCAGCAGAGAGTAAAGTGATAATTCTAGACTTTACTTTTTTAGACCTTTTGGCATAGTAGTTAGAGTCTTGGGCTTGAAGACAGGTGAACTGCACCTAAAACCTACTTGAGAAGCTTCATAGCTATGTGGTTGTAGGCAAGTCACAATTTTCTTCAGCTATAAAAAAGGGACAATAATTCTTGGCATGACTGGCTTCAGGATTGGTGTGAGAAAAGAGCTTTGCAAACAATAAAGGTATATAAATGTGAGCTGTTAATAATAACTCCCCTTCTAGACACACACACACACACACACACACACACACACACACACACTCTTACATTTGACTAAAGATACCTAGATCAGTAGTGTGTAAGCACACTATGGCCAGAGAATCTTTTTTTAGTAAAAAGTAAGGCTCTTTATCATTCATGAGAAGTTAGTGTGAATTGCAGAAAATGAAGTGTAACCTGTAGAAACTCAGTGCATTGGTGGGTCAGAAATTTATTGCTATGAGAAGAGGAAAAAAATGTTGAGAAAAAAATTTGAAATAAAGTAAATTAAAGATTTAGCAATTTTTTTGCCTTTTGAAAGAATTGATACATATTGATCATATGTATTCACATTATAATGCGTAATTGACATTTAGTTCATTATGGGATTTTTAAAAGAGGAATTGAGCCTAAAACCAGAATTTGAAGACAGAATGGGGAAGGATAATTCAGTGTTTCATCAAGGTCTGATGGAAATAAGTCTGATGGAAATAAGTCAGTTGAGGTGGTGATAAAATGAGGTTTTTAATGATATTAAGTTTGAAATGAGTTATAAATGTTTGGAAAATGTTCAGAATTTAAGTCATTTTTGTGCAAAGGTGTCAATAGAGAAATGAGTTGATTTTGAGCTCATGTCATTCTCATACAGAATGAATCCAGTAGTATTTTTGAGAAGTGAGAAAGATTTAGATAAGTTTGTCAGATTTCAGTTTGAAATGATAGCAAAATTATGTACATGTAGCTAGATACTATTGTGATGTGATATAAATTAATTTTTCTGTCATCATATAAGGATTTTTATTTTTTTATTTTTTTATTTTTGTGTGTGTGTGGTTTTTTTT
>CM053591.1:129033130-129054232 GCA_028646515.1 Pseudochirops corinnae
CCTGTTTTCTAATCTTGTATCCCTATTGTGTTGTATTTTGTGTAAGTTGGGAACAGTTCCAATAATTTGGGATATTAATTTGTCTGCCTTCCTAGTAGATAGAGTGCTGTAGCTAGAGTCAGGAAGACCTGGGCTCATATCCTATTACTGATACTTATCTTGGATTCTCTTGGGCAAATCACTTAATCTTTTCACCTCATCTGTGAAATGAGAGGGCTGGACTAGATGATCTTTTAGGTGCCTCTCAGCTCTAAATCTGTGAAACAAATCCTATGAACTTCATGAGGGAAATTATGAGACTGAAACTTGAAAGAATTACAAAGGTTAAATAAATATAGTATCATCATAATAGCTACATGCATAAATAGAATGGAATAATATAATGGAAGTTGATGCTTCTCATTAAAAATACTTAAATTTCATATTCTTAAAAAAGCTAGGGAAGTTTTAAAAGGTAATAGAGGAGAAATATTTCTCTAGAAAAACTGGAATTTTATTTTCAAAATAAATTTATTTCATTACAATAAAAGAAACATTTTCTCTTATGCGATCTTATAAATATTATTCAGACTAGTATTAAATTATATATAAGAAGAGAGTGGTCTGAGGGCATTGGGTCTCTAGTCAGTATAAGAATGGCTCAGGAGTGTATCAGAAAAATATTTAAAAATTTTAAATACAGTGACTCATTGCAATTCACAAAGACTCTGGCAGATCTAAATGTCCCTGCCTTTAGGTAGTTTACTGAGTGAACCAAGTGACCTTATACAGTACTGCTGTAAGACTTAATGAGAAAGTTTTTAAGGCTGTTGTGTATTTTCCTGAAATGAATATATTTATGATCCTCTTCTTTACAAAAGAGGAAAATTGGAAGAAAGGAGAATAATATTTGATTGAACTTTGGTAGTGCTCATGTTATTTCTAGCAGTATTTTTGTCCACATTGTACTTGTTAGGTTTACAAAATAATACCACTGTTTTGTATAGTCATATGAAGAAATAATCTCTAGTTTTTGGTAGAATTGTTAATCTTTTCCTGAAGAATTATTAAGCATTGTTTCTATTGTAGAGAACCTTTGTAGAAAGAAAGTCTTTTGATGAGACCAGATACTTTGAGAAACAATGTATAAGTACTTATTTTGATTAGCAAAAATAAACTTTTTTCAGTTGCAAAGTTAAAAAAAGCCAAAATACAACTATGTTAGAACTGCAGTTTTAATTGAGGGAATTCTAGTGTGACTTTCAAGTATTTTGAAATACTAAGAAAATGCAGTTTTGTGATTTAAAGAAAGAGCCATTAGTTCAGAGGCTTTAATCCAGATTCTATGTTTTGTCTCTGTGATGTTGAAGAACTCAGGTGGGTCATTTTTCTTGCTTTATTGTAAATTTTCAATAAATGGTTGCTGAATGCAGTGAATGGCATAAACTAATCTACTTGATGGGACTATGAAGAATTAATAACATTTGTGTTGTTTTTAGAAGAAATGTACAGTAATTTGTATGTTGTTAGAAATGCTAAGCAAACTGCTGTGTCCATGCTTAAATTTATATAAATATTTGAATTTCTTTCTTATAATTCATTCACATTTGAGTTAGGAAAGATCCAGTAAGCAATTAAAATAATTCCTCAAATCTGCCCCCTCCCCTACCAGTAGTGCTGCCACTAAGACTAGAGGATTGCTTTGTTTTATACTTGTATTTTTTGTACTTAATTGATTAGCAGATTTAGCATATCTAATTATTTAATTCCAAATAAATTTTTATCAGTGCCTTTTGTTTTTATATATTTTGTTAAATGATTCCTTATACAATCTTTCATGTTGTCTTGAAATTAGGGATTTTTAAAAATTAAGTTGATGTTTATTTTTTATTTCAATTAAATACATTTTTATTAAATAAAACAAAAGTAAAATTTTAAAAAGGCATGGCAAAATTAATATCAGAAATTTAGTTTGTAGTTAACATGTAATGCTGACCTCAGTAAACATGAAATTTTTTAAAAATTAATTTTGAAAAAAATTATAGAATAAAGCATTTCTGAGTACAACAAAAAAGATGATTGCACATGAAACTGCAAATCCAGATGGATGTGTAACATTTTTGTATGTACTGCTGCTCTATGTTTTTGTGGGGGGAAAACATTAAAATCATATTCTAGAGTTACAGACCTGTCATCAAGCTTTTGGAATTGCCCAGTAGATGGAGGTGTTGTTTCATGAAGGAAGATGGAACAAAAAGAATTTGATGTTAGTAGAGATATCAGTCCCACCCTCTTGTTTTATAGATGAGGAAACTATAACCAAATGAAATACATCCTCAAATCTCTGTTCTGATAAATAAAGATTTTGTGAGTTTAAAATAATGATTAGGAATCATAGGGAAAGAGATTTTTAAAAAAGCATTAGACTTTTATCCTTATTCCCCAGATTTTCTTTTTAAAAACCAAAAAAAGCCCATATTTATTTTAAGCTAACCATCTTATTCAGTTAGTTGGTTAGAAGTAGACCCCTGTTCATTTTCACGTTTTGCCTTTAAAGGTTATGTCTTTATAAAAGTCAGTTGTACTTTTCTTCTTTTCTGCAGATTTTTGAATTTGAATTGAAACCAATACCCTGAGAGCCCGGTCCTTTCATATCTTGTCTTTGCCTATTTACATCACATCAAGTGGCAAAAATCTTTTAAGCATTGATTGCAGAATAAAATTTAGACTGTTAGCTGTGCCAGGCAATCAGGGTAACAAAAATATTTGTGAGGTTGATGAGATGGGTAGTGGTTGGGGAATTGTTACTCTTCTGTTTTGGTGTCAGTCTGAAGATTCCCAGCTTCTCTTTAGAAACATATCTTGTGCATTTGGGAGAAGTGAAGAGGGGTCAGAGCTCTAAGAAGGTACTTTATATTATTGCTATCTTTTGAAATGATTTGGCCAATGTTGGGTGTAAAATTGCAACCCTCTAGTTGAATTCAAACTCAGTAAACTGATAGTCAAATCTGCTTAGAATGAAATCTGCTTAAAACGAACCTCCAATATTGTAGGTTCCCAAGAAGACCTAGGGATTATTAGACTGCGCTTCAGTTGAAGGGTGCAGAAATCTACATAGGGTTTTGGTTTTTTTTTGGTGAGGAAATATCTTTATTTAATACTAGAACAGTAGTGAATTTCTTTGTATTAGAACATGAGAAAAAGTCTTCTTGTGGCATAGATAGAGGAGCTTTATTTTTCCTGAAAAGCAACATAGTCGAGTAGAAAAGCATTGAATTTTGTTTCCGTCTAACACATAGTTGAGGAGAAATCATCGAACCTACTTTAGCCTAAATTTCCTTGTCTATATAGAAAGAATATAAAAATGGTCTGTCAGTGTTTTAGGTACTTTGGAGAGCTCCTTCCAAACAGTATAAAAAACCACATAACCATGAACTAATATGCAGTTACTTCAGGGTTGTTATGAGGAGAACAAATAAACATGAATCAGAAACCTTTAAGAAGCTACATAAATATAGCTTTATTACTATTGAAATTACTACAGAGTTGTTATGGGAAAGATGAATTAACACATCTTAAACCTTAAAAAGCTACATAAAAGTGAGATGATAGGGAATTATATCAGTGCCTAAAGGATTTATGGTTTCCTTGGTATAGGTTTCCCCTCATTGATTTAAATTACAACTCTTCCATAACTATTTAGAGATTGTCTTTCAGACTTAACTATGAGGGAAAATATTTAATACTAGTAATAAACCTTTTGTTTAAATACAGAGACCCCCCCCCATACACACACACACATCCCTACACACACCTGCCAAAGCTCATGCTTTGCTCACATAGAATTTTAGAACCCAGTGTTACCTTTTTGCCATATTGAGCCATTGATTGGAGTTGTATTTAGTGGAGGAATAGGGAATTAGTACTTGAATTTATTAAAACATGAATAATAAGAGTTTTCATTGCATTTTTCCTGATTCTCCTACCCTTCAATTTTTTGTTTTTGTTGTCTAAACATCTCTAGTTTCTTCAGATGATCTTACATGTTATGGTTCCAAGTCACCCTCATCATCCTGATTCTCCTTTTCTGGAGACCCTTTAGTTCCAATGTCCTTCCTAAAATGTGACGCTCAAAAATGAACATAAAATTATAGCAGACTAATGACATCACACATTTTTGGTTGTTCTGAGTACTGTGTATCTGTTAATGTAACCGCAGATTACATTAGCTTTTCTGAATATTTCACTGTATTGAGCCTTCTCCTTCCCTCCCGCCGTCTCCCCATCCCCCATCTCCAACTCCCATGGTATTGTTTACCTGAACTTACGTATATCTCTCGTGGTAAATTGATATCTATTTGGACATTCCCTTAAATATTCTAACTTTCCTTTTCCTCTGCCTCCTAAAATCCAGTGACCTACTCCTTTACCACAGCCACATAGGTGTGTTCACATGAATGTTATATTTCCCTAATTAAAAGCTGACATTCCCCTATCTGGTCATACCATCATTCCACCTCTTTCTGTGCTTCAGCCCCCTTAAACTTGTTTTTTGCTGTCATCAAGACCTCCTTTATTCCCTCCTGTCTATTCCAGCAGGTTATTCCTTGGACATCCCTGTCTCTCTTGAATCTTTAGTCCCTCCGTGTAGACTGGTACCTTCCTTGCTTCCTTCAAACAAGCCTAAGCCTTCCTTGTTCTTTGAAAACCTTTGTCTAAACCTCACCATCCTTTGAGACTTTTGTCCTAGAACTTTCCTTCCTTTCTGAGCCCAACTCCTAGAAAAAAGTTGTCTATATTCACTATCTGTACTTTATCTGATTCCTCAACTTCTTGCAGTCTGATTTCTGAAATCATTACTCAGCTGAAATTGTTCTCTCCAGTTAACCAACAGTCTCCTAAGAGCCAAATCTCATGTAATCTTTTCTGGGTCTTAATCCTTCTAGAACTATTTGTTGTAATTGACAGTAAAGATAACCCTTTTAAAAACAATTTATTTATTTTCAGTTTTCAAGATTAACTTGTATAAGTTTTAAATTTTCTCCCCCTCCTACCCTTCTCCATCCCCAAGATGGCTTACAATCTGATATGGTCTCTAACACATACATTCCTATTAAACACATTTTCACATTAGTTATGTCGCGTAGAAGAATTATAACGAATGGGAAAAACCATGAGAAAGAAAAAAAATCCAAAATAAAACAAAGCAAATAAGAAAATAGTCTCCTTCATTCTGCATTCCAGCTCTGTAGTTCTTTCTCTGGATATGGTTGACATTTTCCATCTTATGTCCTTTGGAATTGTTTTAGGTCCTTGCATTGCTGAGAAGGGCTAATGGGTAATCCTTTTCTCCTGGATACTCTCTCATACCTGGAATTTTGTGACACCATTACCCCTTGTCCTCACCTCTGCAACTGTGGATGTTCCACAAGGATGTCCCGGGCCCTCTTTTCTTCTCCCTCTATACTATCTTGGTGACTTATCAGCTCCCATGGGCTTAACTATGATCTCTATGCAGATAAGTTTTAGATCTACATGCCTAGCCCCAGGCTGTCCCATAAGCTTCAGTCTTATACCACTAGTTGCTTGCTTTAACTTAACATGTCCAGAGTTGAACTTATTATCTTTCCCTCTAAACTCTCCCTTCCAAACATCTATATTTCTGTCAAAGTCTCCCAGGTTTGTAACTTTGGAATTATCCTAGGCTTCTCACTCTCTTCTGCCTCACTTAACTAGTCAGTTGCCAAATCTTGCTTTTACTTTCACATCTTTTGTATATGACTCATTCTCTCTCTTCAAACACCACCTTGCCTCCTTCATTGCCTCTCAGGAGCATCCTAATTAGTCTCCCTGCCTCAAGACTGCACACTGCTGCCCAAATAATTTTCTTAAATGCAGATAAGACTGGGTGACTCCCCTACTCAGGCAATTCTACTAGCTTCTTATTGCCTCTAGGTTAAAGCCTAAACTCCTCTATTTAGGTTTTAAAGGCAACATATTCTGGTACTAAACTGTTTCATTGGACATTACTTCCCCTCTTACACTCTTGTGATCCAGCCACACTGACCTCAGAGTTCTACCCATATGGCACTCCATTTCCTATCTCCTTGCCTTCATTTTGGCTGTCTCACGTTCCTGGAATGGATTTCTCATTTCCACCTCATAGAATCCCTTTTTTTTCCTTTATTATGCAGCCTTGGTTCTATCTTTTGCTTGAATACTTTCCTTACTTGGGTTGCTAGTGTTATCCCTTGCAAACTACCTTGTATTTAGCTATTTTATATTAGTGTTTATTAACTTTATATTCATGATGGCATATATATTCTACACACTTCTTTTCTCCCCCGTTAGAACATAAGCTTATTGTGAGTAAGACCCTGTTTTATTTTTTGTACTTATATCCCTAACATCTAGCACAGTACCTGGCAGTGTTAAGTTCTTAAGGAATACTTGTTGTTTGATTGATTAATGCACTTGTTAATGAGGCATTTCTTACTTTAGCCTGTACTTGGGTTTGGGTTTTTTGAATCTAAATATAAAGGATTTCAAGTCCATGTTTTTTTCAAGATTCGTTTCTCTAGCAAACTGAGAGTCAAGTTGATTCTGGATTACCTGTGACAATAGGAAATAAGGATAGCATAAATTATTATGAAATCTTACGATAATCAGTCATCATAATAATTTATGATGCCAGCTGTTTTAAAAAAAGTAGCATTGCAAACAGCAACAAGCAAAATTTTATTTTTTTCTCTCCTCCATTCTTTGGAAATATTAGTGTAATGATCCTCAAACTGATTTACCAGCCAGTGGAATAGTTGAAATGAGTGTATTTTATTTGATTTATTGTTATACCTTGGTCATAAATGTTTAGAATATTAGCAGTGACAATGATTAACTTAATGATACATCTTTGTTTATAGCATATGATTAAAAATTGGAAGTTCTAATACCTAAATGACATTTTTAGGGCTTTGTATAGAAGTCCTGTTTGTTTCCTTGAAAATGCTTCCATAATCTTGAAGAACTCTTGAGATTTTTGTAGATTTATCAGGAGCTCATTTTTGGAAAACATGTTTAGAAAAATGCTGGTGTAGACCAGTGGTTCTCAACCTTCCTAATGCCGTGACCCTTTAATACTTGTATGTGGGCAGACCCGCCTGGAGATGGATAGAGGATTGCAGTGTCTTGGTTCCTAAGACCATTGGAAATATGTGTTTACCCCTGTTTACCATTACCCCTGTGAAAGGGTCGCTCGACTCCCAAAGGGGTTGCGACCCACTGATTGAGAACCCCTGATGTAGATTAAGAATATGTTAAAAATCACTGAAAATACTTTCATCATTTTTTTCCTTTCTTGTCTTTTTAAGTATTCTGTCTCTTTCAGTACATAAGTTTTCTCCTTTGGATTCTATTCCATTATATTTTTACTTGATGCATCCCCTGAAATAGTGGTAAAAGTGTAGTATCCTTATCTCATTACCTTTGGCCAGACTGTACCATCCAACGTCATCAAGAAGTTTACCTTGTGGAATAATGGGCATTTTTGTTATCATTTCCCTTTCCTTTGTTGTCTGACTCTTATCCTTCTCCTCTACTTCTTTTAACATTTTTGCCTTCTTTTAGAATAAATTTCTCTGAGAGTACATTTTGGGGCATGTTCTATATGTATCCACTATAGGGCATAACACTGCCCATCAGTATTAGACTGTTAGAATGCTAGACTTTGAGTCAACAGAAGTGGAGGTTTCAACTTCTGCCTCGGATAGTGCTAGTTTTTTGAATAGGAGCAAATCAGTTAACCTCTTTGGACCTCAGTTTCTTATCTGTAAAATGAAGTTAATAATATTTGTAGTGCCTGCAATTACAAGTTGTGAAGTTCAAATTAGTTAATGTATTTAAATTCCTTGTAAACCTTAAGTGCCATATGTATGCCTGCTATTTATTGTTGTTGGTTGGCTGTTTGTTTTGTGGTATTTTTCCAAAGAGTACCATACAAAGAAGGCTGGAGAATATAGCTGTGAAGTGGATTTGTTGATCAACTAATCAATGAGGTCACTCTTAGACAAATTTAAATAAAGAGGACTTTGTACGTGTAGAAAAGGACTGAATTGTTCAGCTGTAACTGTCTAATGATAATATATGATAAGTACATAAGGTCACTTCTGCAGAACCAATAAAGTATGGAGCAAGAATAATAATAGCTGAAATGCGACAGTGTTTGATGTAAATTAGATCATGTGATCATTAATTATCCTCATTTTTCTAGAAGATGGACCTGGGGACTTAGAAAAGTTATTAATTGCCTTTAGCCATATAGGTAATAAATTTCAGTGGTAGAATCTGAAAACCGAAGTTCTCTTGACTCCACATGCAATAGTCTTTCTGCCACATCATGCTACCTCTCTTGAAGTTGTGTCTGAAATACAAGAGAGCTGGGGAACCTTACCTTGTATTAGAGTACCAGTATTATGGGACCAGACAATGAGCAAAGTGAGATTGGCTTAGACTTGGTGTATATGTCTAAATCATGCAATTTAACCACTAGAAACAGAAATTTCCTCTTTTTTGAAAATAAGGTAATTTATTCTGAGATTTTATTTTTAAAGAACTTATTGATACCTTTGACTTTGTTACATTCTAATATGAATATATCTCCTCTATATCTACTTAACTTTCTCTTAAAAAAAGTTTACCAAAGTCAGCCACTACATTGGCATGTGAGAATATATTCAGTATTCCATAGTCATAATGCCCCATCTCTACAGTGAAGGAAAGGTGTGGCATTCCTCAGCTCTGCTTAGTGGGAAAGCTGGGTTATTATAGTTACTTACACAATGTTCAAGTTTTTAAAAAAAAAATTCTTTCCATTTACATTGTTGTGGTCATTGTGTTTACTGTTTTCCTATTTCTGCTTGCTTCTTTCTGCATCATTTCAAATAAGTCTTCCCATGTTTCACTGAATAACTGTTTTTTTTTATGGCAGAGTAATGTTAAGATATAGCTAGATGATATGAAAAAGAGAGTGCCTGGTCTTGCCTGCATTTAAATTCTGTTCTCAGATAATTAATAGTTTGTGACCCTGAACAAGTCACTTAGAAGCTCTGAACTTCAGTTTCTTCACCTGTAAAATGGGAGTCTTAATAATAATGTCATGAACCTCCCAGGATTGTTGTAGGATCCAATGAGAATATATGTAAAGAGCTTTGTAGATCTCTAAGTGTTTGATATTATTTTTCCATTATATTCTTGTTTCATAGTTTTGCCATTCCATAATTAGTAGGCACCTACCTACTTTTTCAGTTCTTTACCACCACAAAAAGTGCTACAGTGAATATTTTGACAGATATAGAATGTTACATTTTTTGACTTTGACATGCTTAATATATATGAAATGGGATTTCCTGATCAAAGGATATGGGTATTTTAGTTCTGAAGTTTTATTAAAGTGTAGATTAACTTTTTTTTTCTTTTTGGAGCAGGGAGGGCAGGGCAATTGGGGTTGAGTGACTTGCCCAAGGTCACATGGCTAGTAAGTGTTAAGTGTCTGAGGGCGAATTTGAACTCAGGTTCTCCTGACTCCTGGACTGGTGCCACCCAGCCACCTCTAGATTAACTTTGCCATAAGAATTGTCAATAAGGTGATTTTTAAGGACAGAACTTAAAATATCATATGACTTGAATTGTATATTCAGAATCTGTACTTTTTTGTAACTCCTGCAGCCAAAACCTATACACCTAATTGATCTAATTTACTTTCTTGTATATGTCAACAATGACAACACTGTTCATTGTCTTCTCAACATCAGCACTTTGAAATGATCACTTTTGGTTTGGTTTTCTGTTTTAATTATGCTCTAGTATTGCAGTTCATGGAATGTAAATAAGTTCCTTGAGAACAGGCATTTTAAGTTTTGTCTTTGTATCTCTAGCATAGCATCTGGTAAATATTAGTTGCTTAATAAATGCTTTTTGATTGAATAGTTAAGTGTTTGTTTTGTGTGTTTCTTAAAAAGGAATAAGACATCAAGTAGGCCATCTAATTCATATTAACTACCTCGTTTAAAGTGACTTTTATTGATGAACTTAGTCCTGTTAAACCCATAAAATTAGATATATAAAAGTAAGCAGCAAAGAATCTCCTTATCATAACTTGACACTTTTATTGCCTTTTACCTTCTACTTTCAAAGATATTCCGTTATGATTTAAAGATAGGCACTTTTCTTTTTTACTTGACCTGCAAAAGTTACTTGCAATGTTTAGATTTGTCCTTGGATCTGGTGTTATGTAGCTATGATGATACTGGTGGTCCCCTAAAAGTGCCATATTCTAATTAACTAGTTATTACTTCATTTTATCTTGCTATTATGATTTATAACTTGCATCATTTCACTTAATCTGTGTGGTATTGATTTTTTAATCTGAATATAGGTCTGTCTACCTCATGAATTCATTAACATATAGTGGGTTTTACAACGTAGAAAGAAAATGGCAAATTCTGTAGTATGTATGCTGAAATAATGCCTGCATTATTTCATATATTGCATAATGTACATTTCAGTAGTAATTAGTGATAGTTTCTTTTATAAAGTCTGTAAGAAAAAAAGGTAACACTTCTTTTATATTGAAATTTGTAAAATAAAAGCTAGCCGAGGTTTTGTTTTTAAATATCCACATGTCTTTTCTTTCCTTAATCTTCCCAATGAGGAGATTTTTGTTCATGTTTTAGGGATCAGGGAAAAGCCTAAAGTTCTTTTAATTTTTGCATGATTCTGAAAGGACGTATGCAATGTTTTTCAAATTTAAGTTTTTTTCAATATTGATTTTTAAAAAGTATATCCATTATGAATGTACTTATTTGAAATATTAAGTACTCATTTTCAAGGGTTGAATTTTTTTTTTTTTACTGATTCTTTAACAGGTTTCCATGATACAGGAACTTGTTACTAGTTATGAAGCTTCTCTAAAAACTTGTGGCTTCTTTCGTCCTTATGGTAAGTCTAAATTTGCGTCAATTTAATTTCTCAGCATTTTGTAGTCAATTCAATATACATAGTCCTTTTTAAAATGCTATAATGTTAGTTATTTTCAACCATATTGACTTTTGACTTTTTTGTTTATCTTTTTTTGTTGCAGAAAATGGAGAGAAGGAACCCCCAACAACACTACTCTGGGTTCGATATTTCCTGGCACAGCACTTTGACAAACTTGGCCAATGCTCATTGGCTTTAGATTACATTAATGCTGCAATTGCAAGCACTCCAACATTAATAGAACTGTTCTGTATAAAGGCAAAAATTTACAAGGTAAGTTTACTTTGATTTTTTCAAATTATAAAATTGTATATTCAGTCTAAAGTGGTTGCATATATATATGTGTATATATGTATATATATATATATGTATATATATATGCACGTATATGCCATATATACAGAGAGAGAGAGTGAAAGAGAGAAAGGTGCATTGTAGATAGGAATATTAGAAATGTGTTTTCTCAGTGCAAAATAATAATGTTGTATTTTAGAGTCACTAAATGTGAATTTTGATTTAAACATTTAGGTAATACCAAAAACTTCATTCAGTATAAAATAAACTTCAATTTTGAAAGTGTGGCAGATTTCAAATTAAACTTCTCATATCCTATATTTTATAATATATATTTGTCCTTTAGTGATGTTCCCTTGGTCTCTTTTAGCACATAGGTAATTTAAAGGAAGCTGCTAAGTGGATGGATGAAGCACAGTCTTTGGACACAGCTGATAGATTCATAAATTCGAAATGTGCAAAATATATGCTACAAGCAAATATGGTGAAAGAGGCAGAGGAAATGAGTTCCAAGTTCACAAGGGTAGGAAATATTAATGTCCATTAGAACATTGGTGTTTTGGGCATGTGAAGTATAGTAAAACCTCACTAATTAGCACTAATCAAAAGAATGATAATTCTGAGCACAAATTCTGAATTATGGAATGCATTTGAATTCCATTAAAACATAACTTGTTATATATGTTCAGATGTGCCACAAATTGAGTGGTATCCTACAAGTTCATGCTTGTAGGGCTCCTATACTTGTATACCCTTACATATAGTGAAAGTATGATAGAACGCAGTTGACCTTTAAGAATGAATGTTAGGCTTGGTTCTTGATATAAATTAATTTGCTTTATCTGGGGAGTTTTATTGTTTTAAGGCACATATTAAACAGTGAAGCTAAAGAACATTTCAGTGTGTTGAGTTATAGAAAGGAAGAAGTATGAAAAGGAAACTTTGTTCAGCTTTTATAAAAGATTAGGCCTCGACAGGCAGATGTAGGGAAGGAGAAACTGTTATTGAAAAAGCTGCCCTTCCGGAGAAATCGAGAGGAGTAGTGGAGAGAATATCAGGAACAAAGACTAGTTAGATGAATTTCTGCAAAGTTTAACAAGCTTTTTTTTTTTTTTTTTTTTACAAGTTTGGAGGTCAGACTACGTAACTTCACATTCTCTCTACCTCTAAAATTCTGTAAAATTGAGGCAAAGTTCTGTGCAAAGGACAGTAGCAGCAGTGGAATAATGAAACTGACCAGGACTTATTTTATGACCAGTAGTAGGTACTTGGAATAAAGTAGCAACAGTAAGACTAAAAGCATATTTATTATGATTATTAAAATAAATACTGTGAATGAGGTGTCCATTTTTATAAATTGCCAGATTGGTGCTCATTAATGAGTAGACTGCTAATTCATGAGGTTTTATTAGATTTACAGATTTATCTTGTGAGCATAAAATTTTCCATGGGAAAATTAGATTTGTTCTAGGTGTTGAAGGCTAATTTTTTTTAGAACAAGAATAGTATCTGAAGATAATGCTTATTTTAAATAAAAAAAAAATACCCTTTCATGAACCTGCTATTTAGATATTATAGTCTGACAACTACTAACTTGTCATTATTTTTGAAAGGGCCTTAATAAAAATTTGCATCTTTATTTTCATGTAAAATTATGGGCATTTAGGATTAATGGCTCTGAGATATTCACGTGGAGTCTTTGAGGTACTGACTTGAGCTTGTCAAGTAGTATTACTTTGGGCTGTTGGAAAAGTTATAAGTTTGAGCTTCTTAGGGGCAGGAGCTACATCTTATTTCTCTCAAAACTTTGCACATTCCATTATTCATAATAAGCTTTCAATAAATGTTTGAATGAATAAAGATATTAGGGTGATAAATTTTGAAAGAAATATGTAATCAAAGAAAAGCTGAGTATTTATAAAGATTGTGAGAGAAAAGAATATATAGGAAAAGTGCTCTAAATATTTGAAAACTCACAAAAGTTGAAAGCAGAAGATTTTAGGAGGTTAATATGGGTACAGGCCCTAGAGCAACAGTTCTCAACCTGTGGGTTGCTACCCCTTTGGGGGTCGAACGACCCTTTCACAGGGGTCACAGGGGTCACCTAAGACCATTGGAAAACACATATATCTGGTGGTCTTAGGAACCGAGACACTGCGCTGCTCTATCCTTCTCCAGGCAGGTCCGCCCACATGCAGATATGCCCACATATGAGTATTAAAGGGTCGTGGCATTAGGGAGGTTGAGAACCACTGCCCTAGAGGGTCCTAGGCTGGGAGTTTAGAACCTAAGTTGGAAAACTTGGGCAAAGCACAGCCTTGTTGGGTTTCAGTTTTTCATTGGTAAAATGAAGGAATTGGTCTAGATCAGTGATATGTCAAAACTCAAAATACATATGAGTCCACTAAACTATACATAAGGATCCCTGTGGGCCTTGTAGCTGCCTTTCTTGTAGCTCTAGTCTAAGGTCCTGTGGTCCTTTTTAGTCCCTGTCACCTTGGGAAAATCATTTAACTTCTTCTGTCTCCAGAGTGGCTTTTTGGTTTTGTTTCAACCCACATCACCCTAATAATTCAAACATTTATTAAGTACATACTGTGTATAATGTAATGTGCTAGATTCTGAGGAAAATAAGACACAGTCCTTACCTTCAAGAAACTTAATCCTTTCCAATATTCCTAAGCCAAAATAATTTCCTCATTGGAAATCATACATTTTTTTCAGCATTCTTTCAGCAAAGTACATTACTACCAAGCAGTTTTTCATGCATTTTTATAGTGAATTTTAATAAATAAGAATTGTGAACATTGAAGTGAGAGTTCAAAAGGAAAGGGAGGAAAGATTGTTTTTAAAATGTGCTTTTGCCACTTTGCCTTTATACTATGGGAAAATGCCAGACTTCAGATACCCAGAATCTCTTTGTACATATCCCCAAACCACAAGGTAAACAAAAAAAAGGTCTACTGAAATCCTACACTGAAATCCTCTGCCTTATACAATCCTTAATTACTTGGTTTTTTTAACCCATAGTAGATTAGAAGGCAGCAAAGTAGAAGGAATTGGCTAATTACAATGCCAGAAAAATAAAAGCTGACATGACATCCAGGGGGAAAAAGTCGGATAGCAGAACTGTATGACTATATAGTAATGGATGCTCATCAAAAGGGCTTGTGCCAGGAAGTTGTGTACTTCATTAGCAATCTTCCTAGATTTCCCTTAGAAATGTTAAAATGGAAGTGTTGATGCTTCAGAGTACAAACTGTACTTATTTGGAAAATATATGTTGGTGAGACACTTAATTCCCCCCAAGTGCTGGATAAAACTAGGAGACTGAAGTGAGGGTCTAAATTGTATGAAAAATTTTGAGCTGGTTAGTCACTACCTTTTGAAAAGATGGAAAGATCATTACTTATGGTAGATTCTTTATATTATTTCTACTTAATTGAAATCTTAGTTAATTCAGAGTAGAATGAGTTATAGCTTTGATTTTTATATTGAGAGGTAGAAGGAAAGCAAATTTAAATGAAATAGAATTTAATTCTGTCAGTAGGTTGGTAATCATAACTTTCTGTATAAGATAGTGAGATTTTTAGTACTTTATATATGTATATGTTTACTAAAATTTTAAATGCTCTCATTTCAGGAAGGGACATCTCCTGTGGAAAATCTAAATGAAATGCAATGTATGTGGTATCAGTCAGAATGTGCTTCAGCGTATCAGAGACTGGAAAAATATGGTGAAGCTTTAAAAAAATGCCATGAAATAGAAAGGGTAAGTGGTTGAATATTTTGGCCTCTTCTGTCTACGAAGGTGGTTAGTCATAGATAGCAGGTTTATTTCTATGTGCCTGTCCATTCCAGTTCCATTGGAAACTACATAGTGAAAAGAGATTTTGGTATCAGCTGTCTAAACTTGCAGAAGTTGTGACTAGTTGTTTGTTCTTTTGGCACTTTAGGTTTTCATGATTTTCATAAGTTTGTGGTATTTTTATCTCAAGGAATGAAAAAAAGCCCAACTAACGGGCATCTTTTAATAATGACCATAACATAATAGTTTCTGTCCTATTAATTTGGCAGTTATTTAATTTTCCACTAGTCTGGAGGGACCATTTAAGTATATGGTCATCTAAAGGGCCCACTGAATTTATTTTTTTCCTCATTACATCAGGATCTAGACCCCAGCCAGTCTCTCTCCACCTTGTCTTTCTGTCTTCCCAGGACATTCGTACTCATGTGCAACGCTTCTTACAACAGCCTGTATCCAGTTTGAAGACTTTAAAAAAAAAATTTTTTTTTAGAGATGTGCGTGCATGCACGTGTGTGTGTGTGAGATGTCTTACTGTTCCATACTATTAAAAGGTTTAGTGAGGAGACTTTTCTTTTCCTTTGTGTGAATTTTGTTTTCCTGTTCTTTGTCATCTCTGAAGCACTCTCCTTCCAAATGGACAACAGGAGGAAAAGAGCCTTGTGGCAGTCCTCAGCAGCCCTCAGTTGTGGGGTCATTCTGCACCACTGTTCCCATGCTGACGCAGTATAAACCCACAGGCATCGTAGTCAGGTGAGCCTGATGTCTGCACCACGGCAGTAACTTTGGCCTTTTCTCCCTGTGAAGACACTGAGGTGTTACCCAAAGTGAAGACATCTTAATGGGGGACGTTGAAGGGAGTGACCAACTAGAATCAATTCTATCCAGGTGCTTCTAGGGACAATCCAGATTTTATGCCCATGGACTAGTAGATGTCTTAATAGGTCTGGGTAAGTGTCCAGCACCTATGGGGACATTTTTTAACTCATCTTTTTCTTATTAATCTGAAAGCCTGTAAGGTCCATGGCTGAAACCACTGTTTAGTACCTGAATATTCTAATTTAAATTCATCTTTTTTGTGGGGGAGGGTAGGAATGGAACGACTGAAAGAAAAACCTTTTCATTAAAGAAGAGAATGCAGGTTTTTAATCACTAGAGCTACACCCATGGGAAATTGATCATCTTAAATAAGTCACTAGATTGCCATTTATCTGCTAGTGGCAATTTCTACAGCTCTAAACTGGGACAGTTGGATAAAAAGCATTATACTGAATGTCCAGTTATTATCATAACTGTGATGCTATGTAGAGATGCTCTATATTCTTTACCTTAGATTCTATTTCCCCAACAGATTTAACTGCAGTATAGAATATACTTTTATATTTACCAGAATGTAGTCAGTGATGTCTTTAAACTAGATTTAGACTATGCCAAAGAGCAGAGCATAACATCTCTAGATCCTGTTTAATATATTGATTCATACTCATAGAATAACCAGGGACAAAAATCACCCCCTCTGGCCGTATAAACCAATTGCTAATTGAATAAACTATTCTTATAAGTCTTAAGTTCAAAGTAGAGATTGGTTGTGTTTGGAAAAATGGAGTGAACTGGAAGCATATAATGTAGAAAAGATTTCACTGTTAATATCAAGGCATTAGTAAGACAGTTTTTTCTCTGCAGTTAAAAATTTGTATTAAAATAAACAATCTTGTTCTTCTTTCTTAGTAAATTACTTCAATATCTAAGTATTGAATTCTAAATAAATTCAGTATCTAAAAAAGTTAATTTGTTAAAAGTAATAAACAAGTAGAAATTCAGACTTCTTCATTTTCACTAAAAATTAGAGAAATAGAATTATCATCTTTAAGGCATCATTACAACAGTTGCTGATGAGCCTTATAAAAAATTTTTTTTTGAAGGACTCTCAAGTATCTTTCATTTATACAAAATTTTACTCTCTCTATTTGTTGTATGTCTCTAAATTACGCTAAAATGCTCTCTTCCCATTTTTCCTTATACTCTAAAATAAAACTCAGGGTAAAGAGAAAACAATTTAGATCCCTATCTATTTTCTTCAATCTAACTTCAAGAAGTCTCACATGAAGGGCAACATTATTCTGAATGTTCTTTTGGTCTTTTTTGTTCTTTAGATACAAACATGCCAGAGTTCTAGGATGATCCAGAAGTTCTGTTTAGCATCTTTCTCTTTCAGATTATCTTTTGTAGAGAAAATAGCTGATTTTATTGAAGACAATGAAAATCTGTGCTGTAGGATCATAGATTTTGTACATCCTACATCTCTAAGAAATTGAAGTTTTAAAAAGTTGATTTTTAATTTGTCTTGTGCATTTGTAGTGCCCAAAGTACTACAATCTGTCCAACATGTTCTTAAAAAACTCTTTGCTTTAGATCAAGAACCATAAGAAATTAATCACTTTACTTACATTCCATTATTGCTTAGTCTTCTTTATCAATAGCAGATACTTTTTTAAGGAAATAAGTAGCTACCTAGCATGACTAAATTATCTAGTGACTATTGAATTATTACTTTTTAATCCTGAGGTCTTTTGTTACCTGTCTGCAGATACCTCAGTATCGTCACATTGTTGTAGAAGTCTGAGCCATTTCAGTGAGAAAGCTTAAAGAATGTTGGGAAAGAGAAGTAAATGACTTTTCTTGAGTCTGTAATAAGTATCTTGTCAAAAATCTTGTTTTAATTCAAACCTGATTTTGACTCATTTAATCTGTTCTTTATGGTGTCTTTTATATCCTATAAAATGAAATTATAGATCTTTACTTCACTGCTTTGTGATGTATGCTAAATGTAGGGCTTTTTTTCTACAGTTTTGTATAGTTAATTAATTTTCAGACTTTTCAGTCAACTGGCTAATATACTACTAGACTTATTGGGGGCTTCATTTTAGAGTTATTAGCTTTATTTTCTTTGCTTTTAACTTACCTAGCTTTTCTTAGTGTTACAAAATTTGAGAGTAAAAATCCTCCCAAGTTATTAGGTTTGTCTTTATTTCTTTGCGACATCTTGATACCTTTTCCCTCAAAAAAGCAGAAATAGCAAAATGATGTAAATTGCTTAAATCATCTGTATACTTTTTTTTGTCTGGTTCGAAGTGATTTTAATCCTAAACTGGCTACTGCGCCAACCCTAAACTGTGTAACCATGTAACTAATGGAAGACAGGTGGAGAGAGGCAGCCTGTGGGCTGTTACTTGATAAGGAGATGACTTAAAAATTTCTAGATCTAAATGGTTCCCTCCTACCTTAGTGAACAGAAGCATAACTTAAAATAGATCTCAACTGGTAAAAAGCTTATGTGTTGCCTTTTTAATTTAAACTAATGCCTGTCCATTTTAAAAATGAACAAGAAAAAAATCCGTTAATTTCTTAATGATTTTCATAGTTGTTCTTTCACTTTGAGTACTGATTTTTTTTCACCTTTCTGAGGCTTCCTCAACAATGTTATTGAACTTAAAATTTTTCTTGGGTCTGCTACATGTAACTTGGTTCATATTAAGGAAAACTACTTCTTTGTTGCAAAATGCACATCTTTTCATCTTTGTCAAAAAAGAAGTCAATTACATATTTTTTCCATATGTGAATTGACTAGCTCATTGATGAGAAGGGAGATCATATATATGTTTGTTCATATTCCTACCACGTGATTTCTGAAAGATTTGCAAATTAATGTGAACTTATTAACTTTATCCTTTATATACTATATTTTCTTGTGTTGTACATATGTAGTCCTAAACTTTGAATTCCTTTATTAGAACAGAACTCTAAAAGTTTAATAGAGCATAATGCCCTAGGCACTGGCTTTGGGTGTTCAGAGACCTTGGGTTTGCATCTGATTTCTGATACTTAATACTTATGTGACCTTTGGTGAATCACTTAACGTACCGGAACCATCTGTAAAATGAGGGTGCTGAATCACATAACCTCCAAGGTTCCTTGCAACTCTATATCTTTAATCACTGAGTGGCTTGTATTTAGTGGAGTGTGTCCCTGTCTTTTCCAATTGGCTAAAATTGTCAAAAGATTATATAGCTGGTTCTCCTGCTATTCCTTCCTGCCTAAAAACCCTTCGATTTTCTTCATTTATTTAATTCTAACAAAGGGGCATAAAAGTTAGGGAAACTAATGAGTAAGGAAAGTTAAGGTGCAGAGATTTTAGAGGAGCATTCTGTCTCGATTGATTGATATGTGGGAAAAATAGATAAGAGCCCTTGACATATATGGATTTTTTTTTAAATGAAGAAAAATATAAACAAAAGCTTGGAAAATAGCAAATTCTTTACATTAGACCACTGGTGTGTAACTTGATAATTGCCTTAAATTGTATCAAATATTATGAAGAGATGCTGTTCTCTCTGTTCAGATATTCAGAGAGCTAGAGGAAATAGGCTTAGATTTCAACAAATACAGGTTAACGAGGGAAGATTTATCATGTAAAGGTGATTTCGTGCTGTAATGGGCTGCCAAGAGAAGTTGTGAATGTTTTAAATTCTGCTTTCAAATCCCAGGTATTTTTCTATGTGGAAATTAAAATAATTTTCCAGGTTTTAGTAATCATATTGTAGGACCTCAGAGGTTTACTTAGTCCAGTTTATGTCAGAATGGGAGTCATGACCATGTGTAATAATTTTTTTGGTTTTGTTTTTAAGCATTTTTTTGAGATAACAGACGATCAGTTTGACTTCCATACATACTGCATGAGAAAGATGACACTTCGTGCCTATGTTGACCTTTTGCGATTAGAAGATGTACTCAGGAAACATGCTTTCTATTTCAAGGCTGCTCGATCTGCAGTTGAAATATACTTGAAATTGCATGATAATCCTTTAACCAATGAAAGCAAAGAACAAGAAGTGAATTCAGGTAACTAATAAGAGCTACAAAAAAAAAAGGGAATAAAAACTTCAGAATAGCATTTATGCAAATTTCAAGTTACATGAGAAGATTTAATTCCAGCCGGACTTGAGGTTATGCTATAAATCTCATGAATTTTCTGTCTTTGTAACAATGGTGAGATCATGTAGAGAATAATTTAACAGATATTCAGACCATTATTTTACTTGACTTTGGAGAAGAATAACATGATTTAGGAAATTTAAGGAACTGAGTAGTATTAATAAGTTTTTTGAATTAAAATGTCATTTGTAAAATAGGACAAAGAAAAAGAAAACCATGGTTTGGATATATGTAGATTTTATAGCAGTATGATCTCACATTAACTTCTTGATATATGAGAAATATTAAATGTTATATAGTCTGATTTCTATTGGATTTGTGCATATATACCATGTAATTCCTCAGTAGCAAAAACATCAAGTATTTTGTATGTTACATTATCTGAGGAATCAGCATCAAGTTTACAAAAACTTGGTATCAAAAAATTAGACCCGTGGTTTGCTTGAGCAATGAACAATATTGCAAAATAATATTGTTTCACTATGTGAAACTTTGAATAATAACCTCTGACTTTTATTTTGGTATTTTTAGAAAACCTTTCAGCCAAAGAGTTAAAGAAAATGCTTAGCAAGCAGAGAAGAGCCCAGAAAAAAGCTAAATTGGAAGAAGAGAGGAAGCACACTGAGAGAGAACGGCAACAAAAAAATCAGAAGAAAAAACGAGATGAGGAAGAAGAAGAAACCAGTGGTCCCAAAGAAGAATTAGTACCTGAAAAACTTGAAAGGGTGAGACAGATTTATTAAAACAATAATATCTCCATGTTCTGATAGTTCTAATGAATAGATTGTTTTGATAGTGACATAACTTAGTCTTTGATTTAGAAGTCACTTTATAGTCCTCACATCAGTAATAATACTGGTAAAAATAAGTGTCAGTTGATAACAAAAATTAATTGTATGAACAAGTGTTTTGTAAACTTTAAGTATATTCCAACCTGTTTCTTTTATGCTTTACACTTTAGAGATAAACTTATTTTCACAGTTGTACAAAGTTTTAATTAT
>CM053591.1:129054732-129078331 GCA_028646515.1 Pseudochirops corinnae
ACCATGAACCCTTTAAGGCTAGATGACTCAGTATCACATGAAATGTATTTCTTCTTGGCTTTAAGTGCATCTGCTCATTTAACTTCTTTATTCTACTCTGAGAAAAGCGTGTAACTATTCCTTTCCCTGTTATCTGTTATATTCATTTTAAAAGTGATTTCGTGATTGTACCTTTTGACATTGTCTAAATTTCCCTCTCTAACCCTTTTCCTTTCTTACTTGCATATCCCAAAGAGCTATCATTTTACATAATAAAAAAAATTAGCTGGAATTTCATTTTCTGGTTTCATCTATGAGAATGACAGTATTGCTATATTTCCATTTTAGTATGTCTGCTCATTAGAGAAAGTTCTCACAGACAATAGTTTTATTAATGTTTAAAGATTATTTCTAAACTGTGACTCTTAGTGTATTGTGTGTGTTCCCACTCATGTTCTTGCCACCCCCAGCCCTCCCACCCGTTGCCACTCTCTTACTGTTGTAGAAGAAGTAGGAAGAACTACTAAGACTGAGGCCATTCTTCATTTTCTTTATTCCATGGATTACCATGACTAGAGAATTCTTTACTTAGTGGCCAACCTGTTGCTACTGAGTACTCCTCAGTTAGATTGGTCCTTAGGCAGCAGGCATAGTTTGTCTCGTAGTCAATACTTAAAGACTCCGTAGTTTGGTAGAACATGATGGAAGCTGCATTTCTCTCTCATAGCCTTCGTGTATTCAGGGAACAACAGAATATCACTTTTGTGGGGGGGGCCTTGCACTTAATAGGTGCAGAATTACTGTTTGTTGAGATGAACTTTCAAACTTGTATTCATGTATGTAGATACAAAATAATCTTCTAAGAGAGCTGTTTTCAGTATGTATTTAAAAAGGCTTTTTAAAACTTTTACTGCTTAGGTTTTTAGTTATTTGTATTTTATTTTTGCATTGTTTAAAGATATTTGTGGAATCATATTGCTTTTTGATTCCTAACAGTATTTCTACAGGAAAATTTTTCCTAACTATAGAGGGGCATGGTGCTTAATTGTAGTGTATAGAAGTCATCTAGGTTTTCTCAGTGTACAAATTATAGATTTGATTAAACAGCTTTATTGTCAGAGGATGTTTAATTAATTTACATATTTTTATTCTTCTTTCTTTAGACTTTAACAAAAGTTTTTGGGGCACTGGCTGATGGCAGCTTTGGAATCTGTAATACCCAGTATGAAGAATATCGGACAGCATGTCATAAACTGTTTCCCTTTTCTCCTGCCTTTCTGCCTCCTACAAATGAGGATGACAGTAGTTCTGCGTCAGTAAACCGTACAACTGTTAACCGTGATGTGATGGCAAATGAAATGTGAATGTCATGAAAGTATTGGCGTACAATCTCATGGCTGGATTCAGATCAGGGCTCTGATCTTTTCCAGGGCGCATTTTAGTATCTCACAGATACGGTGAAGTATTTGGGTAGTAAAGTTTAATAATGGAGCACGCCATTCACTTTTGTTCTTCTCCTGACCCCCACCTGCCACTCTTTATGTAAACCTTTTCTGTAATTATCATTGGTCATGTTTGTATTTGTACAGTTTGTCTTACCAACAGAACTCCCAAATTATGAGCATTACAATATATAAGCACTCTTTTTTCACCTTAGTAGTTAAAAAAATGATCATTTCTTATTGATTAAACTTGGACATTGGACAATTTTAGCTAATTATGTTGGATATAATACCAATGTTCCTTCTACATTTTATTTAAAATTTTTAATTTTAATCTGACTTGGTGGTTTTTTAAAAAAAAGCTTATTACTATGACTATATTGGCTGTTTGCATGATTTCTAAAAATATAGACCCCATTATAGAAGGTATAGAAGTATCTTTTAAAAATTATAAGTTGGAATTGTTTCTTTATGCTTTTTATGTTTTACTATTTTAAACATACATTGTCAGTGAGAAGTATTGCTCAAATACCAATGCCCTTCTTTTGTTTTCAGAAGTGCTAATTTAACAATTTAACCAAGATACTCCAATTTTGTGATTTAGTGATTAAGTATGTGGAGATTAGTTCCCTCCTCAATCACAGAAATTCACTGGTTGGTTTACATATTTCATACAAGTCATAGCCAAGAAATATAATGCTTTCTTCACTAAATTGCTTTTAGTACCACTAAGGAATTTATATTAAAAGAGAGTTTTTTGTAGTTGTTCTTCAAGGGGGACAATAGGCTGACTTTAAATTATAATGAAACACTTTCTTACTCTGTGTGTGTGGTGCATTAACTAGGGAATGCCTTCATACGTACCACATAGCAAAATGAATATTTAAACTTTGATTAGCTTAGTTGATAAAAATATGATCCTGCTCAATAATATAGCTTTTGGGGGGAAGGCAATAGCTTTTCATTCTATAGGAATGACTCTCAAACCTTCAAGTGTACTGCAGCTTGTACAGAAAAAAATGAAATCAGGCAGTGTTTTTGTTTTTATTTCACTGCTGTGTAAATATTAACTAGACCCTTTGAGGCAGAAACAAGGGGAGATTTTTATTAAGATAAATGAACTCTTCTAATTGAAATGGCTTATTTTTTGCCTGATGTATTTAGGTTCAAATTTTTGGGTAAAAAACTCACTGTAAAATTATGCCAACCAATGTAATGCTGTAATAAATTATTTTGTACACAGTTGTCCGTTTTGATCTTTGTTATGTAAGTTGCAATACAACATTATTTGTCTTGTACAATGTTCATCTTATGCAGAGATGGTAAAAACCTAGTCTTAAATCTCTTTAAGTGGTAGAAAGTCATTTTCACTTGGGGATCAAATAGACTTAAGTTTCTAGACTTTTCTGAAGTGTGCTTTCTATCTCGCTCCTTATGTAGCTGTTGAATCATTTTATTTATGTTCACCATTAGTTTCTATCTAACCTTTAGGAAAAACGATTCTAGTGTCTGGTAAAGGTCCATTTGCAAAAATATGTCAGCAGATTACCCAGCCTTCCCCTCCTACTGTGCACCCAATTGTGATGTGGTTGATTGATCTCAGCCTCTTGAAAATTGAACTTCTATGGAATAGTATTTAATTGAATTTTGAATTTGATAATGAGTTTATAACTGATGATGCAGTGCTTGGCTGGTTGTATTTGAGAGGTTATTTGTCTGTTCACAGATTTAGAGCAATAAGTGACTTTACGGATCACTGAATTCAATCCCATCATTTTATCTCTCTTTATGAATGAAATGAATGAAACATTTCATTGGAGAAAATTAAGTACATTTAAAAAATATGGCATGGGAAAATCTTTTAGTTAAAAGATGAACTCAGTAAATAGTGAACATTTCTTATTATAAAGAAATTAGTATTATGTTACCCACAAATGGTCTCAGTGGATAAAGCACCTCGAGTCATGAAAACCTGAGTTCTAATCTTGATTCAGATACTAGCTGTGTGACCCTGGGAAAGTCATTTAACCCCTTTTTCCTCGATTTCCTTTTCTGTAAAATGAGCTAGAGAGGGAAATGGCAAAATTGCTCTAGTATCTCTGCTAAGAAAACCCCCAGATGGGGTCATGGAGTCAGACATGACTTCAATGACTGAACAACAACAATCTACGTATTTAACTGAAAATGTGTTTAGTCCACAAGTAAAACAATTTAATCGTATGTACATGATATTAATTTACATTTGTCATCATTGCAGCTTAATTCTGTATCGATTAATGCAAAAGGTAAGCACTTCATAAAGGTATACAAGATCAGTGCCTGATGGTACAAAGATGATATTGAGATAAATACATAGATCAGTAATGACTTCAGATATAAAGTAGACCAAGTCCATTGGAGGCTTTTGTTTTACTTCTCAGCCTGGGGAGGATAGATGTATTGGATCTAAAATTCTAATGGAAACATAACAATCTGTTTGCACTTCTAGAAAAGTTAAGGGACTAAAATTTATCAGCTCTGTTTGGTAGAATGGGCACTCGTCTTAGAAGTGGGATAATTAGCAACTAAGCATGCTAATTATAAAGTGCTGCTTTTTATGTTTTAAGGGGCAGCTTCTTCCAATCGTTTTCATATCTACCATCTTCCTCTCAGATGTTTACTGGCTAAAATCTTTGGTAATACATCTGCATGAAGTCGAATGATTTCTGATTCTTTGACAGCATTTGATAAGTATCCTGCTTCCACCTTACAGGACTAAGAGGCTGGATACTGAGCAAAGAGCTCATGGCCTTAGCCCTGAGTACCAGTGCCTCCTGAGTGCTGCCCTGTGCCTTGGTGGTGAGACCAGCCCCTGGTCCTGCATTTCTCTTTACTGTTGAACCTGTCCACCATCTTACCTGAACCTCACCTTTTACAGATGAGGTGACTGAGACCCCTGCTAAGGGAAGTGTCTGAGACAGGATTCAAACATGGGTCTTCTTGACTTGAAGTCAGCACTGTCTACGATACCACGTTGCCTCTCATATACTTGAACATTACATGCACTGAACATAGAACAAGAAATTAGTGTTGTAAATCTCTTTTGTACAGCAACCTTGTTTTCTAAATAAAAAAATGGCAAATATGTTCCAATAAAGAGAATTTTTTAAAGCCTTATTATATATGTTTTAATTGAAATTGAGTGCCTCACATGGTGCAGTGAGACTGAAGATGGAACTGTGTTCAAGTCCCTGCTACATCACTATATGTCAGCTTAAACCTTTGAGCCACTTGTAAAATGAGGGTGGTTGCCTGTTTCACAAGGCTTTTGTGAGTATAACACTTCTAGTTATCTAGGATTATGGTTCTGTGTTAGTGCACTCCAACCCTTCACGTAGAAAGAGTCTTGAACACAGTAGAGGAAGGTACTGCCACCATGCAAAATGAGTCAAAAGTCTTACGAGGTTAAGTCTGATCTATCAACAAGTCATTGCTTATTGCTTAGACACAATGGAACTTGGTAAATCAGTTTACAACTACTGTGCACAGTGCTGTACTGGGCCTTAAGGATTCAGAGATCAAAATGAAGCAATCTGCTAGGTCAGATACTCCTGCGACTTCTCGTCATATATCCTGGGGAATAGACCATTTAGAAGGAGGAACACTGGAGGAACTTGGAACATTTTGTTTGGCACCAGAAAAGGCAATGCTTGTTGCTTAGGGAGGAAAATTTTTGGTTTTGGAGAGCTTAAAAGAGGGATCCAGAAATCAGACACTGCCCTTTTCTATCAGTTTTCCATCAGTGCTTTGCACATGGAACTTGGATGTTTGTTGAATTGATCAGTATAGCAATTTATAACTTGGGAGTTTTGCATTTCTCTCATAGTTCTGAAGGAGAAGAGCATCTAGGGAACATTTAAGGCCAAATAGGGGCCTTAATAAGTTCTCCCCCAACCTCCCAACACACTCAATAAGCTCTATCACAGTCATAAAATCTCTGATTCAAGAGGCACCTCAGAGGTCATCTAATCCAACCTGAACCTAACCAGAATTCTGTTCTTTTGCTCGTGCTTTCACAGATAGGAGCCTGATTCCATTCTCTTTATTGGTAGGGACTTTAAAAAGAAAGAAAAAAGGGAGGTAGCTTTTAAAGCTTTTTTTAAAAAAAGTTATTTTTATCTTTTGTTTTTAATACCAGTCATTTCTGAATATATACTCTACCACAGGAATGTATATTTTTGTGGTGTGGCTAGCTAGGAAGACCCAGCTTGAAGTTATGTTTTTGACAAATGCAGTTTCTATGACCTGGGTACCTAACACTATAAATTGCAGAGGAAGTGCCAATCTTTATTGCTGGAGGAATTTCATCTGGGAGCATATTATGCCAGTGAAATTGTAGTTCTCGTCCCTTTTCCTAGTCACATAATTATTTGCAGTGATGAGTTTAGTTTTATTTGCCATACTAAAACAGTTTATGATTTTTTTGTATGGCTTTAATTAGTGCAGGAACAAAGAACATAGATACTCTAGCCTAACGTAGCGGAATAGCTAGTAAATACATTCTTGTTTGGAGTCAGGAAGACCCACCTTCCTAAGTTCAAATTCAGCTTCAGATGCTGACTAGCTATGTGACCCTGGGCAAATCACTTAACCCTGTTTACCTCAGTTTTCTCATCTGTAAAATGAGTTGGAGAAGAAAATGGCAAAGAAATTGCCAAGAAAACCCAAAGTGGGGTCAATGAGGAGTTGAACATGGCTGAACAAGTTTTTTTCTTTCTTTTTTTCTTAAATTTCAGGAGCAGCAAATGTGGTAAAGTGGATATATATATAAAGTGCTGGGCCTGGAGTCAGGAGGACCTGAATTCAAATCCAGCCTTAGACACTAGCTGTGTAACCCTGGACAAGTCACCCTCTGCCTCAGTTTCCTCAACTGTAAAGTGGGAACCCTTCAAAAGGAAATGGCAAAACCACCCCAGTATCTTTGACAGGAAAAAGCAATAAAGGAGGTTATAAAGGGCCAGGAATGACTGAATGACTTCGTGCTAGGAATATAAAGATAAAGGTTATATGGTCCCTACCCTTACGTTGCCTACATTTCAGTCACAGAGAATACTATGTACCTACATAAATAAGTATGTACAGAACATATTGTTCTTGGTGGGAAGGACACTGGGACCCTGAATCAGTAACGCTCCTATGCAGATACTGCCTCAGATACTTTGTGTGGCCTTGGGCAACTCACTCCACTTTTTTGAGCTGCAGTTTCTTCATCTGTAGAATGGGCATGAAAAACACCTGCACTGCCCCCCACTTCCCTCAAGGTTATGAGGATCAAATGAGGTGTATGTAACACACTTTGAAAACCTCAAAGCATGGAATTTTTATCACTTGGCGCAGTGGGCAGAGAGTTGGGCCCTGGGTTCAAGTGTCATCTCTGACATGCACAGGCTTTGTGATCCTGGGCAAGGCTCTTAGTCTTAAGGGCTCCAGGCAAGTTTCTAACATAAATCAATAAGAACTTTCTCAGTAGAAAAATGTCCTTTCTAGGAGCTCACTACACTGATAAAATCAAGGTAGGTCTTGTAAAAAAAAAAAACCCACACAATTATTATTGTCCTTTAAACTAATTTTACTGTACATGAATAAGGAACTTCTTTGAGGGCAGAACACAACTAATACTTGCTGAAGTGAAACATTTTCCCAAGAATTTTAGGTAATGTGCCTACAAATTATTTGGAGTGATCATTTACCATCCTGTTATTTTTAAATACTGCCTATCCATTGTTTCCCCACTAGCGGGCAAGTTTTACAACTCAAAAATATTTCAGCAAATATTTGACAAGGAATAGGTTTTCTTAAAAAAAAAATACTCAACTACTGGCCTCTGATATTTAATGAATTATAAAAGTTCAGGAAAAATTGTTTTTATTGTTATTTTGCAACGTGTTTCTCATCCCTTATACTTTATATATCCTGATCCCTTTGTAGTTTTCTGGTTCAGTGTGCGAAGGAAATCATGTTTAAGCTACACATACTGCCATTCTGACTTTGCTGTCCCTCTTTGTCTCTGGTTGTACTACTGGTGTTGTGATGGATCTCATAACCCATACTATGAACATCTGTAAAGGCCACTTCCAGCAGATCAGCAAACTGGAGTAGGATGAATCTGGCCCTTCCATTGTCCGCTGAAAATGCTTATAAATGAGCTGTTTTGCATTTTATTGAATGGGGTGACATGATAATTGCCTAAGAAAGGAATGATACTGTCATTTTTTTGTTTTTGTCTTTTGGCGCAATTTAGGATTTAAAATCTGGAATGGTGAAAGTGATAAGCATGCTATTAAGTATGGTGGAGACAAATGTCCCTAGAATTTTACAATCAGTCTTCAAGACTCTTGATTGTATATTGGTGGGGTTTTTTTTTGAACACCATTACAAACACTGCATAATGCCTTGTAACAGGGAGTTAATTGCATCTAATTTCATCAGTTCAAACAAAAGAGAGGGATAGAGAGGCGGTAACTAGAGGCAGCTTGGTTGGTTGGTTGTTGTCCTTGGTTCTTGAAGAGGACCAAAAAGACATCACTATGCTAGAGTCAAGTTTCAATGTGTCTGCCTGTGGCTGATCAGACCAATGCATGCTCGGAATGCTCAACCATGGGTTGGGCACAAATTATCCATGTGAACATTTAGGGTGCATTCTCTAAATTTGCACATCCTGCATTTCCCTTGAGCTGTTTCAATTCTGCTTTGCTTATGGAGCCCAGCACATTCTCTGATGTGTGCACACTATGCTAACCAGTCCTGTGCCAGTGTGTCCCATGTCACACAATCAATTGGAGAGTTCTGAAGAGAGTCCTTGAGAGTGCCCTTGTATCACTTCTTCTGACCACCATGTGAACACTTGCCCTGTGTGAGTTCGCCATAAAACATTGTTTTTGTCAAGAGTACGTTTTGCATTTGAACAGTGTGGCCAGCCCTTTGGAGTTGCGCTCTCTGAAGTAGAGTTTGAGTGCTTGGCAGTTTAGTTCGAGAAAGGATCTCAATGTCTGGTACTTTATCTTGCCCAGTGATCTTCAGAATCGTCCTAAGACAATTCAAATGATTCAGTTTCCTGGCATGGTGCTGGCAGACTGTCCAGGTTCTACAGCAGTGGTTTTCAACCTTCCTAATGCCACGACCCTTTCATACTCATATGTGGGCATATCTGCATGTGGGCAGACCCGCCTGGAGACGGATAGAGGAGTGGTGTCTCGGTTCCTAAGACCATCAGAAATATGTGTTTTCTGATGGTCTCAGGCGACCCTGTGGAAGGGTCGCGACCCACAGATTGAGAGCCGCTATTCTACAGGCATACAACAGTGGGGTCAGCACAATGGCTCTATAGACCTTCAGTTTGGTAATCAGTCTAATACCTCTTCTCTCCCATGCTTTCCTTTGGAGCCTCCCAAACACTGAGCTAGCTCTGGCAGTGTGTGTGTCAGCCTCATTATCAATATGTACATCCCTGGAAAGTATACCACCAAGGTAAGTGAACTGTCCTCAACATTCAGAACTTCTCCATTTGCTGTAACTCATGGTTCCATGTATGAATGGTGTGGTCGTGGCAGATGGAGCACTTGTGTTTTCTTGTTATTGTTAGGCAAAAATTAGCACAAGCAGCAGAGAACTGATCCGTACTTTGTTGCATCTCAGCTTCAGAGGCTGCACTGAGTGCACAGTCATCTGTAAACAGAAAATCATGCAGCAACACTTGGTGCGCTTGGACCTGGCATCTGGAGAATTAACTAAAGGTGTGTCTGAGGTTATAAGGTAGATGACTGCTAAGTTGGTAGTGCCAATAACAGAAATGGGACCATTAGGAGAAAGGGCAGACTTAGTGGGGAAAAAGTTCAGTTTTGGATCAATTGAGTATTGTACGTGAGACATCTACATGAAAGTTAACCAGAAGACAATTCAACATTTGGAACTGAACTTTTGGAAAGAAGTTAAATGTGAAGATGTAGATTTGTGAGTCATACACAGAGGAGATAACTGAAATAATGGAAGTGGATGTGATCATCAAGGGAGAGGGTATAGAGCAGGGGTGGGGAACCTGTGGCCTTGAGGCTACATGGGCCCTCTAGGTCTTCAAGGGCGGCCCTTTGACTGAATCCAAACTTCACAGAACAAATCCCCTTAAGTCCTTGAGGCCAGAGTCCCCACTCCTGGGATAGAGGAAGAGAAGAGGGCCCTAGATAGAACCTTGGGCTCTCTTGTTGAAAGAGTGAGAGGGGGATTAGGAGCCCACAAAAGGAATCCTAGAAGGAATAGTCAGAGAAGCAGAAGAACTATGAGAGTACAATGTCAGAAGCCAAGGAAGTAAATAGTAGCTAGAAAGAGGGGGTACTTCACAGTGTGTCAGCAGAAAAAGGCCACTGCAGTCAGAACACTGATCACTTTGGAAACATCTCTTTCAGCAGAGTGATATGGTTGGAAACCATGTTGCAAAGAGCTGAGGAGTGAGTGGGAGGTGGAAGAGAGAGTAGAGAATTGAGGCTTAGTAGATTGAAAATGAATATGCTCATATCCTGCATTATGGTGAAGCCAAAGGCTACCATTGGCTATCACAGGAAAATAGGTTTTTTTAATTGATGCCATTCGCTTTCGTACTTTAATTTCTGTACTTACCATCTCTCCCTACCCCAAATCTTAATTTTCATCCTTGTATAAATGTATAGTCATTATACATTTCCTGAAAGTGAGAAACCCCTATGAATCTTGGTTATCAAGCTACATTCATTCCCATTCCCATTTGGCTCCAGTTTTTTTTTTTCCCCAGACCCTTGAATATCTGGGGCTAAAAGAGATCTAGGTCAGCTATGTGGGGCACAGTGGATAAAGCCTGGCATCAGGAAGACTTTTCTTCATTAGTTTATATCCAACCTCAGACACATACTAGCCATGTGACCCTGGGCAAATCACATAACCCTCTTTGCTTCAATTTTCTCATCTGTAAAATGAACTGGAGAAGGAAATGGAAAACACTTCAGTATCCTTGCCAAGAAAGCCCCAAAAGAGTCATGAAGAGTCAGACATGACTGAAAAACAATATAACAACAGAGATCATCCAAGTGCCAGAGTTAAAGAAATCTAGGGAGTTCCCTAGAGTAGAATCAAGCTGAGCCCAAAGGCAGCAGAGAAAACCTGGTGATTCGAGTTCAGTTTTCTTAGACCCATGAGTAAGAGGGACTTTTTCCCCCAGTCATGCTCCCATTGGAAAGAAAGGAAGAGGTGGTCTTGGGTCTTGTTGATTTGGGGTCTTTAGAGGCAAAAAAAAAATGCAATAAAACATTATCATGTCACCTTCCTCTCAGAAACTACAGAAATCAAGAAACCTTTAGTTATTCTTCCATTTATGAGGTAAAGTTCCAAATCTGTCACTCTTTTTCAGATTACCATGTTTTAAGGAAATTTTCTCCCATAAGCCTGGGACACAAGAAGACATAGATTCAAGACTTACATTGCCTTCAAGACACATTGGCTGTGTGACCCTGGGCAAGTCACAATCTCTCAGTGTCTGTGGCAACTCTCTTAAGACTAATTAGCAGAGACGGCTAGGTGGAGAAGTGAATAGAGTATCAGCCCTGGAGTCAGGAGGACCTGAGTTCAAATTCGGCCTCAAAACTTACACAAAAGTAGCCATGTGACCCTGGGCAAGTCACTTAACCCCAATTGCCCTACCTTCTCCCCTCCAAAAAATCCAATTTAAAAAAAGACTAATTGGCAGAACAGTTGCAAATTTATATTGACAGAGACAATTTCCTTACCAAGAGTTCCCTATACCAACGAAATCATGCCCAACTTTAAAATAAAAAGCCTTTTATTTGCTACAATGTCTACCCTAAATTCTGCCCCAATTTCCATTCTTCTTTATTCTTTAAAGCTTTAATTTTTCATCTGAATTATTCCAGAGTTCCCTCCTCCTCTTCTATTATTTCTGAGGGTTTTGGAAAATGTATTGCCCTAATTTCTTTTCCACTGTGGGGGTATCTTCAAAATCACTCTCCTTTTCTGCAATATTTATGCATTGTGCTATGTTCTTTTTTAGATTGCTTGATCATTTTTTCCTTTCGTCTTATGAAACATGGAAACAAGGGCTCAGCTTTTTTAACACCAGTATTTGACTGGTACTGGTGTTTGGTAGGTAGTTGGTTTATTTGTTTGAGGGTGGTCTTTCTCTCCAACCCTTCCTTTCTGGGACTTCTTGCCTTCTACCCTTTCTCCTCTACTTCAGGTAGTTTTTCCAGGGTTCCTTGTTCTTTGACCTTTCTCTACCTTCCCATTGCCCTTTTTTCTTGGGTTCTAATCAAGAGAACTGAACCTCTTCCATGATTTGCTTACATTGAGTTTAAAGAGGAGGAGTCTGGCTGAAATTCACCTCATGGAAACTCCAGAGAGACATGTACACAGATAGATTTTATAGCCTTCCCCTTGGGAAGTATTTTCTGCTCTAGCTAGCTTCCTATAGCTAGGTCTCTTCCTCTGCCCCAGTTAACCATTGTTGGGCTGGTTAAGTAAGGGTTGTGTATGAGTCATACTGGGTCATTGACAAGAGGTAACGGGATAGAGGTCAGCACAGAATATGAAGCTCAAACCGTTGAGGTTGGTCATGCCCAATCTGTGCTTTGTTAGGGGGCATAGGTCTTTTATGCATCCCTTTGCTGTTATTTCCAAAGATTTCTCCACCCCTTGGATGAGTGTTTCTTCTTTTAATTACCTTGGTGTATTTCTCATTGTTTTGAGGTGGTATTGGGAGTTTTGCTGAGCTGCAAACACTCACTTTGATACCTTCCTGGGACTCCAAGTTAGTTATTCTTGAGGACAGTGAGACTTAGAGGTAATTAAAGGTGGGAGGTGACAAAGTGGCATTGAGAGAACAAGCAAAGAACATATGAGAGAAGAAACAAAGGAGGCAGAGTAGTGAGGAAAGCGGACAACTTGGATTTGAATCTTATTTCTGCTAATTACCATGAGTTTGACCTTGGGCACGTCACATCACATCACATCACCTTGAGCCTCATGCTCTTCATCTAGTAAGTGGGAGTTGGATCAGACAATGTCCAAGGTCCTTTTCAGTTTTAAAAATTAGGACATTTTATGGCATGGTGCCCAATTCTCCTATTAATGCCTTTCCTTTTGCTCTCCTATTTTTCCCTTTTTTTCTACAGTGTTGGCACTCTACCTCATCACTACCCATCACCCCCTCTGTCCCTCTAATTGGAGGGTGGAGCCATGAACTCCAAAACCCCCATTTAAGGGGGAAGCTCAGCTGGTAACATTTCCTTGTTTCTCACCTAGCTGTACCACCAGAAGTGTTCTCTGACTTTTTCATGAAGTCTCAAGAAACTCATTATTGGGAAATCTCATCATCCTGCAAGCATCACTAACTGTGTTTTCACCAGCAGAATACTACACATGGTAAAAACCGCTATATTTGTTTATTCCATTTATCCAAGTCACCTCTCTTCCAAGGCTCAAAGCATCTCAGTGGTAGGAGTTCTGGGTTCAAGAAAGAGGTGACTTGAACTTTTTAAAATAGCAGCACCATTTAGTCCAGCTGAAATGCTATTTGTCTTGGCAACTGTGCATGTGTGAGTCTGGCTGTGGGAGTTCTGTGTCTGTTCTGTTGAATGTGGACAGTGTTTATCCTGTATGTATCTGCAGAGAAGGCTGCCTATTTACACACATTTGTTCTTCCATATGCTTCACTCTCCCATTTCAATCTGCAGACTTTTCAACAATATTTTTATGGTAACCAAATTTAGAATTTTATGGTGATCCCCAATCTCCACTTGAATCTTTAGACTCTAAGCTGAGGTTGCATTCTTAGAAGTGCAGTATCCAGAAGAAGGGAAGCAATAGTCTTTGCTACACTGTGCCATGGTCAGATCAGATCTGGAATGCTGGGTTCAGTTCTTGGAAGCATAGTTTATTATTTTTTGGCATCATATTTTAAAAAGGACATTGATAAACTGTAGTGTATATAAAAGAGGGTGACCTGGGTGGGGGAAAATTATACCATATCAGTCAATCAACTATTTTTTAAAATGCCTGCTAGGTGCTTGACACTGTGCTAGGCACTTAGAAAAGAGTCTAATAATAATCAAAAGAATCTGAAATCTCAATGATTTAGGAGTTCTCTCCAAAGATGTATATCACATGCCCATCCACGGTACTCATCCTTAAACTCTCCTTTCCCTCCTTCTCTTTCTCCCCCCACCCCTTCCTCACAAAGGGATATTTACTTTGAAGACAGAGCATTAAAAAAGGTACAATACTTTCTCCCCAACACCTCAGGGCCACACTCTTCTCTATCCCACCTTGGTCTCTGGGGAGCATCAGTTCAAACTTAGTTCAGTTCCAACATAGTATTAGTCTCACAAAGTTCATACCCAACCAGCACCAAAACTGTTTTTGATAATCACTGCTTTATAGTATAATTATAGGTCTGGAAGTACTATTCCCCTTAATTCCTACATTTTTCATTATTTCCCCTGAGGTTCTAAATCTTTTATTCCTCCAAATGAATTTTGTTATTATTTTGTTTAGCTCTTTAAAATTTCTCTTTGATTGTCTGAAATGTATAGCCCTACATCTATAAATTAATTTGGGTAGTGGCATAATTTTAATTTTGTTGGAGTGATATCTATTTTTAATTATTCAGAGTTTATTTTATTCCATGTCTTGCTGCCTATCAAACACCAATACTAGTCAAATATTAGTGTTTAAAAAGTTGAGTCCTTGTTTCCAGGAGAAGCTTGGGATATTTAAAGGAACTTTTCAACATCTCGCCCTTTGCTGTTTTTTTTATCTGATTTATAGGACTGGAGGAAGTTACAAACCACTAAAATAAAAATGTATTTTTGTATAATCTTAACTGGGCCCTCACAATAGCAAGGCAATCCATTTATCCCTAATGAATTCAGTCTCCCACCCACCACAGTGGCAATTGCAAATATTTTCATCCCTCCTTGAACCTTCCAAGGCATCTTCTATCCTCTCATCTGAGAACAATTCACCCACATTGTTAGTAAATTCATGCTCTACTAAAAAACTGATAATGCTTGAACTTTCTGCCTGAGTACCTTAATTTCAATTGTGAGTCATTTCACTGATAAATACATATACAAACTTCATATTTCACTGAAAAATATTGAAGTTATTTGCTGAGATCTTCCCCTTCTCTCCTTCATTTCATATGACTCAGTCATCTTCCACCACTATTTCTTCCTTCACATTTCTCTCTCAGAAGATGAAACCCTTATCTTTGCCAAGGTAAAAAACTTCTCTATTCATCCTTGATCCCATCCCATCCTGTCTTCTCCAACACATCATCCTCATTCTCTCTTTATCTATTTTCAGTGTCTCCCTATCTACTGGTTGCTTTTCTGCTGCCTACAAACACACCCATGTCTTCCTCATCCTTAAAAACTCCTAATTTGATTCAAATATCCCTGCTAGTTATCATTCTATTATGTCCCCCTTTTGTGACTGTACTGGTGAAGACCATCTCCATCGGTTGCCTCCTGTTCCTAGATTCCAATCCCTGTGCAGTATTGCTTCCAACTTCATCATTCAACTGAAATTCCTCTCTCCAAAGTTATCAATGACCTCTTAATTGCTGAATCAAATGGCATTTTTTCAATCCATATCTTTTTTTGACCTCTCTGCAGTCTTTGATAGCATTGGTCATTCTCTCCTCTAGGATATTCTCTCCCCTCTGGGTTTTCATGACATTGCTCTCTCTAGTCTCTTACTTGTCTGATACCTCTATAGTAGTGATTCTTAAACTTCCCTTTACATTCTTAAAATTATTGACCACCTTAAAGAGTTTTTGTTTTCATGGTTATATCTACCAGTGTTTATCATATTAGAAAGAGGAAACAACAACACATGGCTTCTTGTTGTTCCTTATACCACTTTATTTCCTGAAACCATGTCTTTTCACTGGCTGTTCCCCATTTCAAATCTCACTTCTTAAAGGGAGCAGTCTCCCTTCCCACCTCCAACCCATCTGCCTTTTGCTCCAAGATTACTTTCCATCTAATCTATGAATGTGTCTGACTCTTCGTGACCAGACTTTTATTCAAGTCTTCTTGCACAAAATGAATAACATGGAAATGTTTTACATAATTGCACATGTATAAACTACATTTGTTTGTATATCATTTCAAGGAGGGAGGAGGGAAAGGAGGGAGGGAAAGACAGAATTTGGAATTCAAAACTCTAAATAAAAATATTAGAAAACAAAGAAAGGACAAAGAGTAGGAAGTTATGGTCACCTGATGGACAATGTAAAGAAGCATATATGGAATCAACCTCTGTAGTGGCATCATTGTAAAGAATAAAGATCTCTTCAGGAGATCCTGGGTGGCAAATTCAGTGGAGGTAACATTGAGTGAAGAAAAGGGGGAAGTCACATGTAAAGGGTGATAGACAATAGATGGACAACCCTATTAACAATATTGGGTACGACAGGTTAACTAAGAGGTTGAAACTCCAGTGAGATGATGGAGTAGTCTTGTTTAGACAGAGGTAAAAAAAAATAATCATAGCATCCTTGGTTCTAGTGTTCTCTGGATCTGTTTCCATTGCCTGCTGGGGTTTGGAATAAATGAATGACTAGAAAATCCTTGAGTTCAATGACTATATTTTATTGTTATAACCTGAAGCACATAGCATGCACATTGCATCAGCCCAAGAAATATTTTTAAAGTTTAATTCTTATTATGCTTTGCACAAGTCACTTGTCTTCTCTGTACCTCATTTTTCTCATCTGTAAAATGGAGAGAATAATAGTTGTATAACCTACTTTACCGGTTTGAATCAAGGAAGAAATGAGCTATATTAAGAGCATTAAAAAAAAAAAAAACTAAGATGCATCGTATATATTAAACTATTATTAATAAAACAAGACAATGACATGCCAGATAGTTACAATTTGGAGTAGGAGGTAACCCCCACCAATATCCAAAAGGAAAAAAGAAAAACATGTCCAATACTAATGGTACCTACTAATATTTGGAAACAATTGAAACCTGCAGTTGGAAACTAGGTGGCTTAGAGAATTTCGTAATGGGATATGGAGCCTTTCATCTTGAGGTCACTCGTTCACATCCTACAAGTTTGCCAATACAAAGGTGTTCTGGCAGGAGAATGAAATGAATTGAAATGAATTGGGGTGTGTGTGTGTGTGTGTGTGTGTGTGTGTGTGTGTGTGTGTGTGTGTGTGTGTGTGTGTTGAGGGTAGAAATGAATAATGAAGTTAGTGTGACTGCACTGAGTATTAGCACAGGAGCTGGTCTCATAAGGGAAACTGCAGATTGAAGATAGGGTGCCTTGGAAAGTGGATGCTGTCTCTTGCTCTGGAATCTGTGTTTCCCTCAGAGACTTTATTCTTTGATCTAGCATATATTCATTCCTTCATTAGGTAATTTATTGAGGGTCTTTCCTAGACAAGGTGCTGTGTTAGGAATCATGCAGAACACAAAGTGTATAAATTAAAGTTTCCACTTTCTAGGAGTCATCTCTGGGATATCAGGGGCAGGAGGATACAGAAAGGGGAAGGGAAAACCCTAGGTCATCTCCGTGAGGGGTAAGTCAGACAGAGTCACTGTGTGTGATCCCTACCATTGTTCTATTAGAGAAATTAGACTAAAATGAACAGCAAATGTTACCATGAAATAAAAAGATGCCAGTTCAAAGGTTAGTGCCATGGCTAGTAATTGGAGACATGATCTTGCAGTCAATGAGACTTGGCACATACTGGCTGTGTTACCAGCTCTTCCCTAAGACAAGCTCTTTTCAACCCTGGCCCCATACACGTTGGTCCTGGAGGAGCCTAACTCTAACGAGGTGATGATATCTTTATCACACTCTTTGGCTCATTACATACCCACTCCATTATTTTGGGGACAATTTTCTTAAAGTTTAAGTCTTAGCTCCTAGGCAGTGTCTCCCTAAAAGAGAGGAGCAGAAAACTCAATGAACAATTTGGGAGAGGTATTTATTTCCTACACACTCTCACACACAAAAATGCTAAACATGTAACACAAGCACGTATTGACAGAAAGATAAACCATTGTTAACTTCTCAGTATTGTTATATTTCCTTAGGAGGTTGGTGCTTAAAACTCATAAGAAATATAAAGCAGTTTTGGGACTATCGTCATGACTATAGACACTGTTAATTGCACCTCGCCTCTGCGCTGTCATCTCAAAGTCCTTGACTGCTGAGCAGCCGGGCTTGATTTGTCTCTTCTTGGTGGTCATCTTCTCTGATAAAGGGACTTCTTTGGCTGCCACTTACCTCCAACTGATGGACCAGGGACTTGCAGAGTATTTGAACTTATGAGGTCACCCTACAGGTTGGAGTGATGTGAGATAAGGTGGAGGAAAAAAGAGGGCACACTTGGTCAATGGCCTCGATTATTGGGTGGGTTGTGAGATGAAATCCTTAATTGACAGAGCTGGAGAAGTGCCATGGAACGCTTGAGAAGAAATAAAGTTTGGAACAATTGCTATAGAGAGAGGAATACAGAATTGATTAGTGAGGAAGAGAAGAATAGTCTTGCTTGTACTGAGGTCAAGTTGAGAAGAAAAATTGTAATGGAAACAATCAGCATGGTTTTCTGACTTTTCCCTTTTCCTTTTCTTCCTTTCTTTTTTATTTTGCTTTTTGGAGGGGGGAAAGGCAGGGTAATTGGGGTTAAGTGACTTGTCCAAGGTCACATGGCTAGTGAGTATTAAGTGTCTGAGGTTGGATTTGAACTCACAACGTCCTGACTCCAGGACTGGTGCTCTATTCACTGCACCACCTAGCCACCCCTTTCTTTCTTTTTTTTTTTTTTACAGTAACAGTAATATTGTTCCCCCCCCATTCCAGATTCACTTTCTTTTTTAAAATTTTAGTAGTATTTTATTTTTTTCCAATTATAAGTAAAGACAATTTTCAACATTTAGTTTTTTCAATTAATCAATAAACATTTATTAAATGTGTACTATGTGCCAGGAACTGTGCTAAATAATCAACAGTTTTCTATCTGGAGATGGATAGCATGTTTCATCATGAGTCCTTCAGAATTATGGTTGGCCACTGTGTTGATCAGAATTGCTTAGTTTTTCAAATGTGATTATCTTTTCAGTATTGCTCTTATTGTATACATTTTTCTCTTCATTCTGCTCACTTCATTTTGCATCAGTACATACAAGTCTTCTCAAGTTTTTTTTTTTCTGAAAGCATCCCCACAGTGTAACAGTGTTCCATCACATTAACATACTGTAACTTTTTCAGCCATTACCCAATTGATGGGCATCCATTCATTTTCCAATTCTTTGCCATCACAAAGAGCTACCATAAATACTTTTGTACATGTGGGTCCTTTTCCTCTTTCTTTGATCTTTTTGGGTGTAAAGCAATATCATAGTAGTAACACTAGGTCAAAGAGTATGCACAGTTTAATAACTATTTGAGCATAGTTCCACAGTGCTTTCCAGAATGGTTGGACAAGTTCACAGTTCCACCAACAATGCATTAGTGTACCTGTTTTCCCATAGCCCCTCTAATCTGATGGGTATGAAGTGATACCTCAGAGTTCCTTTAATTTGCATACAATTAAAGTCCAGAGGCAATGATACTCCATAATTCTTCCTTTGTGCCAAGAGGGTACCTACCTTTACTTAGACTCATACAGTGTTAAACTTGGAAGGAATGTCAGAGAGCAACTAGTTGAATTATTTTGTTTTGCGAGGAAATTGACGCCAAGAGAGACATACACAAAGTTGCCCAGCCAGTTTGTGGCAGAGCCTAGACTAGAAGCCAGACCTTCTGCCTCGTTGGCTCTTCTCAGATCAGACTGCTAGCTGTGACCTAGGTCCTAAGGATACTCCTCAAGGGCTGCCTAAAAGACATCTTGACCTGGGCTAGTGGCACCTTCATCTCTGAAACTAAGCTTATTCTCTTTCTTTCGAAAACTTCCTTCTGACTTTACTATTTCTATCTGTAACAACACCATTAGCCCAGTCTCTCACAACTTGGTATATCCTTTAATTCTTCTCTCTCCCTCACTTCTTTTTTTAAAAATTTATTTATTTTTAATTTTCAGCATTTACTTCCATAACTTTTAAATTCCTCCCCTTTCCTCCCTCTCCAAGACAGCATGCAATCTGATATAGGCTGTACATATACATTCCTATTAAACATATGTTCACATTAGTCTTGTTGTATAGAAGAATTATAACAAATGGGAGAAACCAAGAGAAAGAAAAAACAAAACAAAACAAAAAAAGAAAATATTCTGCTTCACTCTGCATTCAGACTCCATAGTTCTTTCTCTGGATGTTGATGGCATTTTCAATCATGATTCCTTTGGAGTTGTTTTAGGTCCTTGCATTGCTGAGAAGGGCTAAGTCTATCAAAATCAGTCATTGAAGATCAGTGGCTGTTACTGTGTATGATGTTCTTCTGGTTCTGCTCACTTCACTCAGCATCAGTTCATATAAATCTTTCCAGGTTTTTTTGAAATTCAACATTCATTTTAAAAAGATTTTGAGTTCCAAATTTTTCTCTCTGCCTCCCTCCCTTCTCTGCTCCCCAAGACAGCAAGCAATATAGGTTATATGTGTGCAATAATGTACAACATATTTCCACATTAGTCATGTTGTGAAAGAAGAAACAGAATAAAAGAAAAAAAAATAACCCAAAAGAAGTGAAAACAGTATCCTTCCATCTGCATTCAGACTCCAGAGTTCTTTTTCCCGATGTGGATAGCATTTTCCATCATCAGTCTTGGAATTGTCTTAGATCACTGCATTGCTGAATAGTTCTTTTCATAGCTGATCATCACACAGTGTTGCTGTTACTGTGTACAGTGATGTTCTCCTGGCTCTACTCATTTCACTCAGCATCAGTTTATGTAAATCTTTCCAGGTTTTTCTGAAATCTGACTGCTCATCATTTCTTACAGCACAACAAGTCTTTACAGCAAGTCAAATGACTTGCACAGGGTGTCATAGCTAGTGTCTGAGATCATATTTGAACTGAGGCCCAGCACTCTCCACTGTGCCACCTAGTTGCTCCCAAACGAAAGAAACAGTCCCATTTAATAACCTTCTGATAATAGACATAAGATAAGGCATAATAAATCAATCAATCAGTAAATATTTATTAAGCACCTGCCATGGGCCAGGCACTGTGCTAAGTTTTGGGTATACAAAAAGAGGCAATAGTCCCTGCCCTCAAGGGACATACGATCTAATAGGGAGACAACATGCAAACAATTATATACAAAGCAGGCTATATACAGGATAAATAGGAAATATTTAACAGAGGGAAGGCTTTTTGAATTAAGAAGGGATGGGGAAGACTTCTAGGAAAAGATGGAGCTTTAGTTGGGATTTAAAGGAAGCTGGGGATATCAGCAGGCAGAGCATAGCTGGGACAGCATTTCAGGCATGGGGGCCAGCCAGAGAAAGTGCTCACTAATAGCATTTCCCATTATGATGAAGGAGATCCAGGGCAGAAGTATGGCCCAAGGGAGGATTCCCTGTGGATGGTGAGATACTCCTTTTTGCAGATGACACCATATTAATTTCATCAAGCCCCAACATTTTGTAGAGCCTTCTGGAAGAGATCTGTAATCACTCTCTTATAGGGGGCCCATTCAGAGAAATGAAAAATGTCTGTTGCCCAGATTCCAGCAAGCATCTGAATGGACCCCCTATAGAATAGTATATATAATGTTGGACAATAAGCTGAGCCCATAGTTGAAAAGGAGAGAAGGCTGAATTGTTTTCAAGAATCTGCAAAATATTTTTTTTAACTGATCCTGGGGTTCCATTAATAACCAATGTCCATATTTCAAAACGAACATTTAACCTAGGTTCTGCATGAAAGACTTAGAAGTGGCACTGCTTGCGAAGAATTAAAGTTATTTCGTTCTTTTGGCAAAGAGTGGATTTAATATAGCTATCAACAAAACGTTTGGGGAGCCTACCTGTCTCTTAAAAAGAACAGTAAATACAACCCCAGTGCTTGAGAGAGGCCTTCCCCTCTCTCAGCTGTAGATGGCGCTAGAGGGCAATGAGCTCCGGCAGCCGGTCAATGATTTCCTTCCAATCAGATTGCCGCAGCCGCGGCGCTCTCCCCCAATCACGCAGCACCTCGTCAGCTTTTTCTTGTCTTATTTTTTTTTTTCTTTTTTTTTTCCCGCCTTACGCCTTTATCCCCTCAACTCTCTGACTTGTTAAAGTTCCAATCTGGCCTTCTTCACCAACAACCACCCATCTCACACTTAGGTCAAACTAAAATAAAATCCATTTTTCTGTCTGGGAGGAGTGACCATCCTCGTCTAAACTCTCTGCAATCCCCAAGCGGTAATTTGATTTGTGACTGTCAGTTATCGCCTTCGAACCCCAGAAAAGAGTCATATGCAAATAAGCTACCGAATGACGTCTCGAGGTTTCTGCGTTTTGTTCTCAAACAGGTCCTCTCGGTGCCTGGATAAGAAGCGCAGTTTCCAATCAGGTCTGGCCATAAGTCTGTTCCTCTCCGCATGCATTCTTATCCCGGGGTTTTTTTCTTCTCAAGCTGATTGGATCAGTGTTCCTTTCAGCAACCAAGGGGACAGTACCTTATAGACGCACACACGCGTAACACATATTCACGTGTGCATGCTTGCGTGCATACACAACTCACATCCATGCACACACATACGTGCATGTGTTGGAAAATGTTTTAACAACAGAGACTCCGAAAAAGGGTGTCCAGGGTTCATCTTTAAGTAGAATCTGCATTATTAATATTTCCTCCATCGCTTTCTAAAGTCTTAAGCCTGAATTCTGAGGGTAACTGTTCACAATGGAAATTGTTTACACTGGAAATTGAACAATAGGCTTTTGGGAGCTGGTAGGAGCTGGTTGTAAGACACCCTTGTCTTATATTCAGCCCTTAAAAATGCACTAAGACTTTTGGAACATCATGTAATTTTTGTATATACATATATTACACATATATACACATATATGTGATTTTCACTTCTCTTGTTAATGACTTGGAGAAATCTTTCAGGTGGTTGTTGATCTTTAAAAAAGGAAAATTCTGCTTGACTTTTTCTAAGCACTTCATCTCTTCAGGAGAGAACTGGGTGTATGAACAGTTAAGATTCAATTCCTTTAAAATGGAAATGAAATAGGATCAGATTCTTCTATAAAATTCATATGGGTAACAAATATTTCTATGCTATAAATGCATATGTGTATACCCATTATAGATACACACTATTCTATCTAAGAGAGATCTATGCTATCTGTCACTTGTCACATAGTAGCCAAAGGGTGCAGAACTGGACCCAAAGGGTACAGAACTGGGGCCGATTTAGTGTAGAGGGAACCCAAAGTGCAGTGGAGTGCAATGGTTTGTGCTATAACCTGTGAGGACACACAATCACCTTGTATTGCCTATTCAATTTTGCAAGAAGAAAAGTAATTGGTGAATCACCGTACAATGAAATAATAGCAATGAAAATTTAGAGGAAGTAACTGAAAGTTGTGAAATGTTGTGGATTGAATCTCACTTATTTCAACATAGGTGATGGCAAAGAAAGTTTAATTTGTTGAATTGATATACAGTATAGTTTGTAATAAATGACTAATAAGGATGAGAGCAAAGCACTGGTCAGATTATTAGAGGGACAAACAAGGCAAGATACTCTGATGGAAGCTGAGGAAGGACTTGTCTAAAATATATATTGGATGGATGGCAGAAAGAAGGAGGGAAGTCATATCATATGCAGTAGTTTACATTACTGTTCATATCCTGGGCATTTCCACCTATAAACAAAAAACTGATCTACTTGTCAGTCTGCATAGTGATAATAAGTACAGGTGCCGGGAGCTGGGAACAATTTCAGTAGACAGACTTCTTTGAAAACTGGTGTGCTCGAAGAATATTGACACAGCTGGAACCAATATGTTTGTAAATGTGACATAATTCAAGCCATTTTTTTTTTAAAGAAAGATTGTAGAATAAAATCAGTGTCCTGGGCTTTTCTTAATAAGTTAACACACAGCCTATAAAAAGAATATTGTCCTAATAGCTATGTGATACACCCAGGTGTTGGCAACATTGAAAAAATATACTAAATTGGGTATCTTGGCCTA
>CM053591.1:129078831-129115000 GCA_028646515.1 Pseudochirops corinnae
GACATAGGAGAGAGTCAATTGGGGGAGGGGGGATACACTGGGATGGCTGTTTTAGGATGGTGGCTGTGGGAAAGATGGGGAGAAAATCTGTAACTCAAAATCTCGTGGAAATGAATGATGTAAACTAAAATAAAATTTAAAAAAATAAAAAAATAAATAAAAGTAGTTGTCCATCAAAAAAAAAAAAGAGTCTACCCCATATGGTGAACTATTAATAAACTTTGTTTTTCTTTGGCTGAGGAAAAAAAAAACAAGTATAAAAAAAAACAATAAGTAAAAAAAAGAAAAAATAATAAGTAAGATTAAAAAAAAGATTTTTGGTTTTGGTTTTTTTCTGATGTGGGGAGATGGGAGAAGGAGAAAATGAGTAATTAACAAAAAGTAAAACAAAATAATCAAAAATAGTACATTCTAGAATATTGCCAGGAGTCAAAGTCAAACTCATTGGTTTCCAGTTTGCTATTTTCCAGACTCTATTCCCTTCTATTTTTTGAACACTTGAACAGAATGATGATGGCATGCTTCACACCTCTAAGCAGTGAAGTGGTTTACTAGGAGTTAGGAATGAGGCATACAATTTCAATATGTTGATTGTTGTTGTTATACTTATTGGCTTAGAAAAAGAGGGTTCTGAGGAGTGGTAGAGTCAATAGAAGGGGATAGTGATGTTTAACAAAGAGCACCAATAAGACTTTCATAAAAAAGGAATTGAACTTCTATTTTACAAACACATTCATATTCTTTCTGCCAACACTAATTACTGGTAAAAGTGATTAAAAAGAGTAGAAAAGGGGAGCAAAGTTTAATGTTTTTGAAGCTTGCTGACTGATTTTCATTGTTCTTTCTTCTCACCCATAGTAGGCACTCAAATGTCTTTTTGATTGTTGGGCTGGTTAACTACAGTTTGGTGTCCTGGAGGCTCCATTTCTTCCAGGCTCTGAACAGATGCACACATATTTTCATGACATTATTAAATGGCATAATAAAACATGATCTTCCTTTCTCTGAACTTTATACTCTGTCATCAGAAATCTTTAAAGCAGATGGGAAAGTATTAAAACAGCCTTTCTAATGGAGTCATCAGGTTGACTCTAAAAGGCCTGGCCTGGTTGAGCTAGGTAGATGCCTGGTTGAGCTAGGTAGATGCCTGGCCACTATTGTTTAAAAGAGGGTTGGTAATCTGCATAGTTACAGCAAAGCAGATCATGACGAAAGCCAAGGATCACTGAAAGATACTGAGGAAAGATGTGACCTTCTGGATATCTCAACCCTTAAATTGAATGAATGCTTTTTTCCTTAACCCTCATTGTCAAACACATTTTACAGGGAAGGGTCTTCCTTCAACTAGAATTACAGAATCCCATATTGGGAACACACCTCAGTGGTTAGTAGTGCAACCAAAACTTGAAAATAAATCTTCTCCAGTCTACTTGGTGGGTGGCACAGTGGACAGAGTACTGGATTGGAATTAGGAAGACTTGATTTCAAATCTGGTCTCAGATACTCATTGTTTGTATGACTCTGGCCAAGTATTCAAAATTCTTTATGCCTCAGTAAAAAAGGGAAAATTGGATTTGATGGTCTTTAAAATTCTTTCCAGCTCTATCTCTCTGATCCTAAGTGGACATCTAACCTTTGTTTAAAGACCACCAGTCTGGAGGCATTCCCTTTCACTTTTGGACAGCTCCAATTGTTAGGAAGATTTTCTTCACACCAAGCCTGATTTTTCCTCTGTAACTTTTCCCTGTTACTTTCAGTTTTGCTTTCTGGGGCAAAGTAGAATAAATCTAATCTCTCTTCTGTGCACCAGCCCAGATATTTAATGGCAGCTATTCTGACTCCCTATCCCAACCCTTTTCTATTTTAGGCTAAACAGGACTCTTAACCAATGAGTTATTAATCTTCATTGTGTCATGAACCCCTTTGACAGTCTGGTAAAGCCTATGGACACCCTTCTCAGATTAATATTCTTAAATGTATAAAATAAAAAGCATAGGATTTCAAAGGAAACCAATTATAATGAAATAGAGTTATCAAAATATTAAAACAGCAAGTTTATGGACCCCGGGTTGGGCTTAACCAGTAATCAATTGGCATGAACGTGAAGCCCTTCACCGTCCTGGTTGCCATCCTTTAGTTTACTGATGTCCCCATTTGGAAGGTGGCATTTCAGAAAGAAATATTTTGGCTTTGAGGAAATCATTAAGATACAGGATTACATTTCCCCTTCTAGCTCCTTCTATATCATAGTAGATGGTTTTTGTGGCCATTCTATTCCAACACCTATTGGTGATGTAAGATATCCTTGGCTTCTTAAAGACTTTTGCCAGAGGAGCTTGAGGTTTGCAAGAGCCTACAAAATTAAAACGGCTCTGAGAGCATAGGCCATGGAACAGATCCTATATCTGTCATCCTTAGAGATAGCATGGTGGAATGTTTAGAGAGCTGGGCTGGAGCCAGAAAGACTGGGTTCAAGTCCTACTTCTGACACATATTAGTTGTATGATCCTAGGGTAGACATTTAACCTGTCAGAGTCCCAAGGGTCACTTTCTAAGACTACAAGGTATAGAGATGGTGTTCAAGTGTATTGGCAGAGCAAGTTATCTCTTCCATACCAATGAAATCATGGGTCTAGCACCTCTCTCATCCAAATGCCAGCATTATTTTGTGATAAGCCTAGCAGGCTGGTCCCTAGGGATGGCTTTTTCTTGGCTGAACAAGCCAGAAAAGATGAGGAAAGATTATTATCTATTCTACTGGAGGGAACTCACAGAGCTGAAATCATACATTGATGACATCATCATTAGAGGAATGAGTGGTATTGTTTCTTCATGAGATCACTTGATGTAACACTGCTCTGTTTCTGTATGGTAAAATATGTCTTAGCATCATTGTTTAGAGGAGAGGGCACTGGACTTGGATTCAAATCCAGAAAGACCTGACTTCAAATCCCAACTCAGATATTTACCATTTGTATGATCCTTGGCAAGTCACTTAACATCTCTGGGCCTCAGTTTCCTCATCTGTGAAATGATGGGCTTGGTTTTGATGACCTCTAAGATCCCCTATATTTCTAAATCTTTGAAGGGGAAGGATACACCATATCTTGTTTGTAAATAAAACCTCTCTTCTATGAAACTGGGCATGTGGACAGTCTTACCTCAAAGTGGTAAGATTTTCCATATGTCAGGAAGATACTTAAAGAATTCATTCATCTGGGAACATACCTGATTCCTCAGTCATACAGATGGTGACAATTCCATGACTTAGTAGAGTGTCTTCATGAATTTCCACAGCCAGAAAAACCATTACCCTGTGGCCAATCTGATGATGTCTTCCTAACTTAGCAAGGCTATCCATTCAGACCAAAGGCATATAGTCCATATATAAAATTTATTGCTGGCCCCTTACTTGAAAATTTTCTAGCTTGATAAGACCAGCCAGAGCTTGTGTTCCAATGGCATAGTCTTCAACAGCCTAGGCTTTCCTCCATGACATGATCGGGGCATCAAAGGGGGACCTTACTGTAGGATTAGAATGTTAGTCAGCATCTAGAGATGAGGGCCCTGAGAACCAGACAGTACATGGGTTTGGGTTTATTCACAACACAGTGAAATGCTTAGAAGAGTCTGATTACATTGGGCTATTGTTGAAAGACTAGTAGGATCTCGCCCATGTTCTAGCTCTACTACTATCTGTATGACCTAGAACAAGTCATTTAACTGCTATGGGCCTTGGTTTCTTTACTTGGTAATTAGAATAGACTGAATGTTCTCTAAAGAATCTTCACCTTCTAAAATCCTGTGACTTGTTCTGTGATTATGTCTAGAGCAGTAACTAGGGTGAGAGAGCTGGGGTTACAACTTAAACACTGAGATCTGGAGGCAGGGTGCCCTGCCTCCTCAGAAGGATCCAATTCCTCCCTGATTCAGTCCAGAGAGTACTGTCTCCCCACAGTATTGGTGAGGAAAATGGTCCCCTAAAGAGAGGATTGTGAAGTGGAGTTTGAGGAAGGAGAGAAAATGACCTGCTTGCCCTCTCTTGCACTCTGCACTCCCCTCCTTCCTTTATTTGATTGGGAGGAAAGTTGGTTTTGAAAGAGGGTAAAAGTGCTGTGTCACTGACTGAGGAGTTTGTGGGAGCAGGGACAGGGAGAGTCATTCCTGGACAATGCTTCCTTCTTCACCCATTCATCTCATCATTTACCAGAGGTATTTCGATTTCTAGTTAGAGCTCTAATCCTGTCCCTTAGATATGGTACTTCCTTCCTCTGACACTCTGTGACCCTAGTTCATCTAAGCCTCACTTTCTTCATATGTGAAATGGGGATAGTAATACATGCACTACTCAACTCACAGAGTTGCTATGAGGAAAGTAAACTAAAAGTTCTAAATAAATATTACAAATTCAAATAGATCTGTAATTGCATCAGTTTAGAAGTTCTATTCAATGATGTTGACCACAGTCTATCTATGACTGCTCATCTTGTCATCCTTATTCATATCATCCCACAATTTCACCAAAAAGGGCCCCCCACAATGTACTTCTTGCTTTTTTCCCTTACATTGCAAGAGCAACAGTGAATACTCTGACTGTTGACTTCTCATCCCTTGAGCCCTTGTCAGATGATCTAAAACTTCTTCTAGAGTTTTTGGTCATTAGACAAGTCTCTTACATTTAGGGAAAAAAGACAAGTTCAAATTAATTGATGGTCTAAAAACAGTGTGGTTCTTAGTATCCTTTGACTCTCCTATCACTCTGCCTCCATTACTGTAGAAGTAGAAGAGGCTGGACTGAAGGCCATTTTTTATTTGATCTTTTTGTTTCACAGTTTTCCATGATCAATAATAACAACAACATTACCAAGGAGTCAGACTAATGATTCACTCATTCCATTTAATCCAGTGACTCTGGTCTCCTTGCCATGCCCTGAAAAACACACTCCATCTTCTAATTTGGGGCATTTTCCCTATGGGTCTCCACACCTAAAATGCACTTCTTCCTCATCTCCACTTCCTAGCTTCCCTAACTTCCTGCAAGTTCCAATTAAAAACCAAACCCTATGCAAGATGCTTTTTTTCTTTCCTCTCAATGCTAGTGTCTTCTCTTTGTCTCTCTGTCTCTGTCTCTCTTTCACAATCTCTCATTTTTGTACAGAATTGTTTGTATATTGTTTTTAGACTATAAACTCCTTCAGAGCAAGGACTGTTTTTTGAAAGTCAATCTGTAGTTTTGCTCCATGAGGGCAAGTAGCTAGATCTCTATTCTAAATAAGTCTACAGAGAGAAGAAATAATATAACCCCAAATCCTATAGCACTTTAAGGTTTACGAAACAATTTCCTTACACAACCTTGTGAGGCCTCCATTTTGCAGATGAAAAAAGTCAGGTGCGGAGTTAAATGACCTGCCCATGTTGACTTGATGAGTAGTCATCAAGTCTGGAATCTAGTTCTCCTTTACTACAGGCCCACATACTGTGACTGACATCATGCCAAGTTTAGGTGGAAAATCTGACAACTCTTGAAGATTTGAGGGTTATTTTTGAAAATTACAGCCCTCTGAGCATTGCCTGATTTCTCTACAATCCTTATTTGGATTATGTGAATAAATCTTGTTATATGGGATACATGGGTCATCTTGGATTAAGGACTTGCTTTACATAATGTTTACTTGAGAAGAATTGGGGAGATGGTTAACTTTAGTGAACATTTTAATGATTACTAAGTTCCTATGTGAAAGAAAGAAATTAACATCTGCTTTGGGCAAAGATTTACATTTCCAAATCTGTGGTCAAACTCAGGAGTTCCATGCCAAGAAGTGTAGCTAAAAGTTTGGAGAGAAGAAGGAAAGTAGTATCTTCACCAAAGATTTTTTTTAAAGGGAGAGCCAGATTCAAACAAGAAAATCACTCATTGTACAATCTTGGGTAAGTAATCTATTTTCTCTGTATTTCAGTTTCTCCATTAGTAAAATTTGTCCTTTCCCTCACAGTCAACAAGCATTTATTAAATCCTTACTACAAGTGCTGGTGGTACAAAGAAAGGTAAACAATGAAAAACAAAGAAGTTCATTCCCTCAAGGAACTCACATTCCAGTATAGGATCTGCACAGTGTCTATGAGAGGCAATTTCTTTTTTCTCCTCAATAGTATTTTTTCCCCAATTACATGTAATGATAGTTTTCAACATTCACTTTAATAAGATTTTGAGTTCCAAATTTTTTTCTCCATCCCTCTCTTCCCTCCTTCCCAAGACAGCATAAAATCTGATATAGGCTATACCTGTACAATCCTACATATTTCCACATTAGTCATGTTGTGAAGGAAGAATCAGAACAAAAGGTTTAAAAAAGAGAATCTGCATTCAGATTCCATAGTTCTTTCTCTGAATGTGGATAGCACTTTCCATCATTAGTCTTTTTGAATTGTCTTAGATCATTGTATTGCTGAGAAGATCTAAGTCTATCAAAACTGGTCATCAAACAATGTTGCTGTTACTGTGTACACTGGTGCTCTTATACTGTCCAGATTTCACAGGCATACAACAATGAGATCAGCTCAATGGTTCTGTAGACCTTTAGTTGAATGGGCAGCCTAATAACTACTTTCTCCCACACTTTCTTTCAGAGCCTCCCCAAACATTGGGCTAGCTCCGACAATGCATGCAACAACCTCATCATCTATGCATACATTTCTGGAAAATATAATGCCAAGGTAAGTGAACTGATCCACAGTATTTAATATTTCTCCATTTGTTGTAGCTGATGGTTCCAGATATGGATAATGTGGTGCTGGCTCATGGAGAACCTGTGTTTTCTTGTTGTTAATTGCTAGTCCAAAATTGGTACAAGCAGCAGAGAAGTGATCCATGCTTTGTTGCATCTCAGCCTCAGAGGCTGCATTGAGTGCACAATCATCTGTGAACAAAAAGTCATGCAGCAATTCTCCCTCTACCTCAGTCTTGGCTTGTAGCCTGTTCAAGTTCAATAATTTACCCATCAGTGTGGTAGTTGACTTTGATGCCATTTTCATCTTCATTGAAGATGTCTTACAATATTGCAGAAAACATCATGCTTAAAAGTATGGGAACGCTCAAACACAGGAAGATGCCAGCAAACATAATTGGGTAGAATTCAAATAACATAATGTCCTAATCTCCCAGCAATGACAACAGCACTGCACAGAATCAGGTGTTGAAATTGCAAATTTAAAGACTGATTTTGCTGCTAAAACTTGTTATTTCTTAAAATGTCAATCACAGGATTTATATAAGGCATACTACACTTATAAATTTGTTAATATTTATTTTATTTGTAAGAATGAGTCACTGTTAGCAGCAGATAGGGCCTTGAACACACTCTTAAAACATGGAAACAGTTACAAGTAAGACTGACTGATACTTGTTACTACTTTTCTCCTACACGTTTGTGTCCTGGTTCCTGGAAATGTCATTGTTAACACTTGACTCCACATGTCAGCATTTCTTGCTTTTGCTTTTCACTTGAGGCAATTAGATTCCTTCGAACCAGTAACATCTATGTTGATTGTTAACCTTTCGTTCTTGTAGGAGAATTAGAACTAATTTCTTTACTGATTTTTCTTGAGATTTGGATTTGCTTAATTGATTTTATCTGTCACAAGAGAGCATTCGGTCTTGGGAGGGTTAAAATGACTGAAGTGAAGATAAAAGGCATCAGTAAGAAGCCTTTTCTTAAAATACAAAATTTAATGTACTTTAATATAATATTTTATCCCTGGGTTCTAAAAGAATTTAATATGTGTATACCCAGCTTGAAAATTTCAAAATGTCATATACCCTGACCTGAAAGGGAGAAATGTCCAGGATGGTTAGGTAAGAGCGGTGAACTTGGGACCAAATTTGTTGAATCTCAGCTAAAGAAGGGCCCTGAGATCCTTCCTTTCTGCAAGGAATAGCTTGGCTTTTCACCAATGCAAAAAAGGTGGTTTACATTCCCTGAGTAGTAACTGTGGTGAAAATGCCCCCATCCCAGATTTTAAGGTAGTTGGTTGGCTGCGATCAGTCTGGTTGGAGCCAGGAGAGTTGAAGTGTAATTAAATGCAGATGGGGAGCTGCTGACCTTGGAGCTGAACCAGGTGAACTGGGGGATGGGAAAAATGTATGGATGCATGGATCATGGAGAGGCAAGGTCATTTTACCAACTCCTGAAAAGCAGCTTGGGAGGATTTTAGAGCAACAGTGGGTTCAGAGAGGAAGAAAAACCAGAGCGATCTAAATGATCCATTCGAACACCAAAAGGGAGGTTGAGAGAGCAGGAGAAAGAATTAGAGTTGGGCAAACTCAGGATGTGCTTAGGAAACTGAGTAAGGCATTGAGTCCCTTAAATCAAAGAGACATCTATGCAGAGCATTCCCATGAATGGAGAGCTCAGGGGACACAGGTCAGTCCAAGTTTTCATTTGAGCCTGAGCTTCCATTGAGATCTGTGGTCTGATTGGGGAAAGAATTTGCTGTTTTCCACAGACATAGGAAGCTGAAATAAAGAGAGCTTGGTCTGGGGTTGCAAGTAAGTTTTACTATGAATTTAGTAGAGCTGTGAGTGCAGTAGAAGCTGTGGAGGGGTGGTTGGTTACTTCCTCTTGTCTGGATCCCATCTTTGTGTGGACAGTACCACTTGTTCTCAGCTCCTCCTCTTCCTTCTTGCAGCTAGGTGACACAGTGGGGGGTCTGGGGTCAGGAAGACCTGAGTTTAAATCCAGTCTGACATTTACCAGCTGGTCAAGTCACTGAATATCTGTCTGACTCAGTTTCCTTAACTGTAAAATGGGGATTATAATAGAACCTATTTCACAGGGTTTTTGTGAGGATCAAATGAGAATATTTGTAAAATGCTTAGCAGAGTGCCTGGCACATAGTAGGTACCTGAAAATTCTTTTTCTTTTTGGCTTTTCAGGCCTGAACTTCTTGTTAATGAATGCCTCAACCTTGCCCCTTGGAGGGAAGGGTTTCTTTTCAAACCTGCCCTGGAAAGGAAAAATGATAGAGGAGGAGAACCTAGAGGTAACTGCCTTACAAAGTCTACTCCAGCTCATTTATGACCCTTTCTCCAGCAGGACTGCCCAAGGCCCATTAGGTCTGGATATTGGTTCAGAACCATGTGTTCTTCCTGCTTTTAGGAAGCTATAAACTCTAAATAAATAAATAGACAAATAAACTTGTGTGTATACACATACATATACATATGTATATCAATCTATACATATATAATATACATGTATATCAATAAAATACCTTTTTTTTCCCTCTGAGCTCCCAATTTTATGCCAAGATTTGCCTCTTCACAGTATTAAAATCTACCCATATCTCTTCATTAATTTTTCACCAACCATACCTTCCCTCTTGGCTACAATTAATATCTCGGGGTCACATACAAATCAGAACTTTGATGAAAAATCTTCAAGAACTTTTTTCTCCAAAACAACCGGTGAAACAGAAAACAATATAAAGTCTTAAAGAACAAAGATTGGGGAGGGGTGGGGAATAAAAACCATGTTTCATATCTCCCTTTAAGAAACACGGAGGGGCAACAAAGAAACAGAGAATGGGAACAAGTACCATCAGCTTTGTTCTCAGCGGGACATTAACCAATTCCCTTTCACTCACTGTTTTTCACTCAGGCTTCTGATTACAATCTTTGTTTCAATGTCTGTGTCCTCTTCTCAACTTGATGCCTTTCTACTGCTTCAGCCTGTTCTAGCAGTGACTTAATATGGTGGATGGTACTGCCTTCACAAGTTGCGGAAGTTTCTAACTTTTCTAGCTAACTAGTTTTAAAAAAAAAAGCATTTATTAAGTCTTTGCTAGGCACTACTAGGCACTATATCAAACTTAGGGTTTTAAAGATACAAGCAAACAAGAAAGACCTGACCTTCTAGACTAGGGCTTAACACTCTAATGAAGGGAGAAAGACAGCACATAATGGAGAGCTGGAAAGGGGAAGGAGTATTTTCAACAGTGGTTTGGTTGGGAGCTGGTGGTGACTCGGATCACAGCATTATAAATTGAGACCTAATCTATCAGAAGTCTCCACTGGCGTAGAGGTGGGGATGAAGGTCATAGTGGAGGCAGAATATTTTGGAGCTGGGGGTTGGGAACTTCTGAGAACAGAGGTAACAACACTACTATTCTTGACAAGGGCATCTAAATCTATTTTCCTTTTACCCCAAACTTCGTTCTCTCTGACTATTCTAAAACACACCCCCTTAGTGGCGTTAGGGTAGGAACGATCCTGTTTGCTTTGCATTCTCAGTGCTTAACTGCGTGAATAGTACAGAGTAAGATGCTAAGCCGTTTTTTCAGTCTTGTCCGATTCTTCGTGACCCCATAAGGGGTTTTCTTGGCAAAGATACTTGGAGTGGTTTGCCGTTTCCTTCTCCAGGTCGTTTGACAGACGAGAAGCTGAGGCAAACAGGGTTAGGTGACTTGCCCAGAGTCACACAGCTAGTAAGCGTCTTAGTTTGGATTTGAACTCACAAGGAGTCTTCCTGACTCCAGTCCCGGCGCTCTATCCACTGTGCCACTTAGCACGTAATAAGCACCTTCACAATTACTCATTCATTCATTGATTTGTTGCACCAGAGGACCTCCTACGTACTTCTAACTAATACCAGTGGAAATCGTCCTACAGGCTCAGCCTGGACCTGGGAGGTGCCAGGCTCTGGCCAGCTCTTGGCTGTCTCCCAGCCGAAGGGCTGGCTCTCCCCCAGTTCTACAGGTCTCCTCCCACCGGTCTCTCCTCCGGCCCCGCCTCCCTGGCCCGGTGAAGGGAGGCTATAACAGCTTGCGGCCGCCTCCGGCTTCAGAGGAGCGCTGGAGCGCACTGCAAGGGGAGTCGCTCGCTTCCTTTCTAGCTCGTTAGTGCTGCCGAGTCCAGAGTGCGGCGGGCGCAGGGCACGCTGGCGGCGGCGCTAACGGGTTTGGGAGCAAGATTATCTGAGCCTCAATCGCGGAGAGATCCCGAGCTCGGTCCCATGAAGTCCCCCACTGTACAGCGCAGCGCCGGGAGCGCGGCGGCGACCACCGCCGGGGCAGGTGAGTGTGGACCTCAGGGCAGCGAGCTCCGGGGGAGCTGACCAGTCCCGGGAGGGCGCGGGGACTGGGACCGACCCGAGAGTCGGACCGCAGCCCTGACCTGGAATGGAGCCTAATCACCCCGGCTCCCTTAATCCGAGCTTCATCATCATTTTATCAGCTAGTCCTGGACGATCAGGTGGGGTCAGATTTGAGAAGGAAGGTCATGTGGAAAAGGGTATCAACTTCGAACTCCCTCCTAATTCTCAATAGAAGAAAAATAAATTTCTGTTTATGAACTTCTGAAACACAAAAAAATCAAAACGGAAAGGAGAAAGGAGAAAGAAAGGTTGTTGCTCTGTCTTTCTCGGTCCTCTGCGTTCTCCCTTCTGATTGCTTCTCCCCTTTTTTCCTCCCCAGCTGGTACACCTCTTCTGCCTCTGAGCGAGACTGACCCTGGTTTGTTTTCTTGGGTTGGAGGGAGGCTTAGAAAATGCGATTCAAAGAACTGAATCTCTCTTCTTTCTGCCTTTCTATTCCCTTCCATCCTTACTTGTTAAACTGGCAGAGACTGAGATGAGGTCTTGCACCCATCTTCTCCCAGCTGCAGTGGTTTGCACGGGACCCTGGAAGTCCCGCAGCTTTGGGATCCTGGAGGGAGGAGGCTGATGCAGGGCTGGTGGTGAGGAGGTATCTTGGCTGGGCTGGGCTTGCCTCTCCCCGTCCAGCTCACATTCTACGGTCTGGCTCTTCGTCTTTGTAGTTACTTCCCTGGACTCAGTGGTGGTTGCAGACCTGTCTGATGTCCTGTGTGAGTTTGATGAGGTCATGGCTGATTTCTCATCTCCCTTCCACGAGCGCCACTTTGAGTACGAGGAGCATCTGAAGAGGATGAAACGCAGGAGCAGTGCCAGTGTCAGTGACAGCAGCAGCGGTTTCAGCGATTCAGAGAGTGAGTACTCCTCTTCCCTTTCCTCTTCTCCCTTCCACTCCTCCTGTTCTTCCCCTTCCCCTTCCCCTTCCTCTTCCTCCGCTGCTGGTAGTGGTAATATTTCATCTCCTTTTTGGACAAACCCTGCTGGCTTCCACCTTCCCAGGCCAAGCAGGAACTCTCCACTTCAGAAACTTTCTATGCCTCTCTGCGGGTAATAACTGAAGACAAGAAGTGGGGGTGAGGGATAAAAGCTATTTGTTAGTAGTAGGGAAGGGAAGGATGGTCCCTGGCTGGTACAGAGGGAGGTGGAATTGAGTCCAAGACCTCTGATCCCTGACCACTGGATTTCAGCAGGAACAGGAGTACCTGTTCCTTCCAGGGACCTTGTGAGAGCAAGGAGATAAGAGTCATGTGAGTGTTCTTTGGGGTAAAAGAGCTATGCCAACTCATGTCTGCAATCTTTAGTATCCAGCGACACAGAAAGGTTAAACAGTTGTTTTTTCAAATCACACAATAAACTAGTGCATATTTGGGAACATAGTTTAGTTAGACAGAGGTGGGGAAACTGCAGCCTCAAAGCTACTGTGGCCTTCTAGGTCCTTGGGTGCGACCCTTTGACTGAGTCCAAGTTTTACAGAACAAATCCTTTTATTAAGAGGATTTGTTCTGTGAAGTTTGAATTCAGCCCAAGGGCTGCACTTGAGGGAGGTAGAGGTCCACATGTGGCCTGGAGGCTGCAGGTTCCCTACCCCTGGTTTAGGACTTTTATAGTTGCTTTAAATCAGATACTGAACCTTTTAGGAAGAAAAGGAACAAAGGAGCCTGGTAAAAGACTTCATTCAAGGCTCTTTGGGAAATGACCAGTAATGCGGGAATGAGAGAGATAAGATCTAGGCTATAGAAGGATCTGTGAAGCTAAGAATTAATTTCTAAAAATGACACCTTGGGAATTCTCCAAATAACCTCTTGCACTTTTTTTTTAAAAGGTCAGAACCCCAGGCTTGAGGTTTACATACTGTTCTCTGACCCTGGGCAAATGACACTACCTCTGCTTCAGTTTCCTCATCTGTAAAGTGGATATAATAATAGCACCTACTTCTCGGGGTTGTTGGGAGATACAGCTCTTAGCCTGGCGCACAGTAGACACTACATAAATGCACATTCCCTTCCTCCTTGCCTTGTAGTTTCTGTCTTCTGAGTAGAAGTGACTTTTATGACCCTCCATTCTATGGAAACCTGGCCCCATCCCCCAGGGATTCCCACTTCTCCTTGTGTTTACTGAGTTATGCCAACCTGGCATAAACTAGGATGGTGAAAAATAGGAAGAAAGCCAGTCATGCCATGAGCAGACAGAAAACTGACTCCCCAGAGGCACATAGCTTGCTGAATTATATTTTTCTTCTCTTCCTCATTTACTTCAATATGCTGAATTTAGAAGCTTGGTTTGCCTAGTCACTTACCAGCTGATATGACTGTTTTGTACTGCTAGGGAATCTAGATCAGAGGTTTACAGCTGGAAAGGACCTCCTAGGTCTTGGTCTATGAGACCTCATTTTACAGATGGGGAAACTAAGAGAGAAAGGGTAAGGACAGCCCCATGTGAACTGGTTTTCTGGAAAAATTAGATATTCATGGAGATTTTCTGACTGTGAATTCAGAACTTTTAAGTCTATTATTATTGCTATTATTAATTCTTTAATCATTAACAAAAGTGACTAGATCTTTTAAAGCACTGTAACCTTAGGTTTTAGTACTTTCATGTAATTTAAGTGCTCACAATTGTATTTATATGCCTTATTGTTTCAAAGCGCTTTTGCATACATTTATTTTATTTTCAAAGTAACTCTCTGACATGCAAGGCAGATATTATTACCCCCATTTTGAAGATAAGGAAACTGAGTTGCAGAGCTGAAGTAGCTGGTGAATGTCAGAATGGGAGCTCAAACCCAATCCTTCTGATGCCTTCATCTAGTCCTTTTCCCAAAATAGTATGTTGCTGATGCTAACCCTCTTACTACTCTTTATTCTTGAAGTGAACTCAGTGAAACTTGACAGCCAAAGAAACAGTTTCAGGCAGTCTCTCAAAGGACCTCAAGAGATCATTTAACTCAACCCTTTCATTTTGAAGATGAGGAAACTCTTTGTGATTGTACTTAGAGAAATGAAGAGCTGTTTTCTCCCTTTCCTAGGAAGGAAAAATTCTGTCATCAAATTTGGATATAAACTGATATTTTTTTATGCAGATAAAGGGCACTCAGTGCCCTAACCCAGGATTTGAGTCAGGCACTTGACTTCCAGCTTTGGTTCCTTTGGCAGCCACAGCCCAGACACATCATTTGGAAAAGAAGGATAATTCTTACTTCACAGGGAGGTTTAAAATGAATTACAACTTCTAAGAGGCAAAGGACTGAAATAGTTTTTTTTCTGAATTTTTTTTTATTCTGCTGCTAATGGCCTGGAGCTCTTGCTGAATAGAGTGAGAAAGCCTCTCTCAGTCTAGATTCTCTTCAAATTTGATGTCAAAAGGAAATCTTATATTTCTTGAAATTTGTCTCTCTGTGGCCACGCTTGAATATGCCAGCATCAACCATGGTATGAGATAGAAAGTGAGACATGAAATACACATCCTCTCCTACCAAGGCAAGAAAATGAGTGCTATTGTCCAGTGCTATTTCATTGCAAAGAAACAACTCTTGTTCAGGCAGTGACCACACTCCTCTTGAATAGAGTATAAGATTGCCCATTCATAGACTATCAGGACTTCTATTTTGTAGGATCTCAGATCCAGAATCCTTTCTTGTTTCTTTTGTGGACACAGGAAGAAGGAGCTAGAAAACATCCTTAACCAGCATTGGGGGAGGTATTTCCAGTGTATGAGTGTGTGTGTGTGTGTGTGTGTGTGTGTGTGTGTGAATGAAACTAACCATTACTTTGATGGTTAGGAAATGAAGAAAAATGGATCACAGGTTATACACATAATACCCCTTACCTAATTCTCTGCTGGTTACTTGAGTCCAGCACCTGCAGAAGATTAGAATATAGGCTCTGGGGTAGCCCGTCATATACACCATCATTTTTTAAAACAGATGTATTTTAATCTGCATCTCAGTTGCTGCCGGGAATAAACTGCATGGATTACTTGTCATATTAATTAGTTGGCTTTTCGTGCTATAACTTTAGCCATATTTGTTAATAGCTACGCCACTTGAGGGGAGGGTCAGCAGGCCTGTTATACAAGTTGTCCAAAAAGTTTTAGCACAGTTTTAAATTTTAATAGCCACATATATCCACTTACCAGATGGGAAAAAAATAAGTGGTAGAGATCAAAGTGTCTCATTTAAGACCTAAGATTTCTTAGCAATGAGTGAATTTGAATCAAAAAGTATATAAATGCCTCCTGTATGCCAGATTTTGTGCTAAGTGCTAGGGATGCAAAGAAAGGCCAAAAAAAAAGTGCTGAGCCTGGGCACAGAACCCAGATCTCCCGAAATGAACTCAATTTTCATTTAAGATATTAGTTAAGATGCCTCAGTGCCAATTTTAGTTATTTTTATTTCTTTTAATTTTTTTTTTTTTTTGCTTTTTGGAGGGGCAATTGGGGTTAAGTGACTTGCCCAAGGTCATACAGCTAGTGTCAAGTGTCTGAGGTCAGATTTGAACTGAGGTCCTCCTGACTCCAGGGTCGGTGTTCTATTCACTGTTGGTTATTTTAAAAAGGTGGTGAATCATGGCTACAGTCATAGGATCATGTCATAAGAATACCTCTAGGTGTTCTCATCGAGTTACGCAGGGACTTCAGGCAAATCATTGAGGTATTGGTATGCCTTGGTTCTCCATCTGTAAAACTAGAACGTGATTACTTGGATCAAAAAGTTCATATTTAAAAAATACTTTGGCATCTTCCCGAAACTTTTATTTCTATCACTTAATAATAACTGACAATGCTTTTTTGTGTGTAAAAATGCTTTATTTATATCCTTTCATTTGAACCTCACAATAATCCTGTGAGGCAGGCACTATAGGTATTATTGTATCTGTCTTTCCAGGTAAAGAATCTGAGACTCGAAGAGTTTATAGTGATCCACCCATGGTCACACAGCTAATAAGGCTATCCATTTTATCAATAAGATCTGAATCTCTGTCAAATCACATGTTGATTGTAGCAATTGATCTCTCTCACATATGAAAACATGTATCCAGTTGTAAACTCAATACCATTGTGGTTTTTCCCCATTTCTTTTCACCCCCTCCATACCTCCAACTCAGCTTTTAAGGAGAGATCAAAACGATGCCATTATCTGAGCAACCAGAAAAGAAGAAACTATCAAGGGTGTTTTTCATCCTAAGGAGAAAATAAACATAGCACACATTCCTTCTTAGTCCTACAGTTGCAGACCAGTATGTGCACTTGATGGAGGGGTGGGGTGGCTAGAAGTAAACATTTAAATGAGCCAATACTTTTCCTGTTCCAGCTTCAAAGGTGGTGTCCTAAGTAGGACTGAACGCTAAAATAACTCATGATAGTACCTTCATATGGATAGTACTGTTTTCTTGGTTCCTTCTCCACAAATTGTTAAGTTGATTGGAACTGAATTACTCCCTCTCCTTGTCTTTCCCACAAATCTTTGCTGTCCTGAGTTTGAGCAGATAATATCAGAGCTTTTAGTGGCTATGAAATTACAATTGTCAGAGTTTGAGGAAGATTGTAGGAAGCTTTTAAGGAATGTGGAACTTTCTGGAAAGGACTACTCTTGACTTATCTAGCATAACCTAAGGGTTGGAAGGGAATTTGAAGGATCTTTGAAAGTTTGCTTTTGCTTCTTACTGGGCAGGATACTGGCTGGAGACCTTTATTTTGGGAATGGTGAGTGTCATCACCACGATTAGCATTCACTGCCCATGACCTGCTTTTAGGATTAGACTGAAGGCTGAGTCCTGTCTCTAGACACTGACAAAGTAAACAGTGTCCTGGGTGGCTTGGGATACTCATGCCAATTCTATGATGTATGGATCATATTATTAGGCAATCTGAGTGGGAGGTTTGTTGTGTTCTGACGCCTTGGCAGGACTGGAGCCATCTCAGAAGAATAGCTGATGGCAATGTTGGTCAGATCCTACTTATTTGGGCCACTGGAACACAGACGCCAAAGAAGGTGACCGCGTTCTCTCCCCCCATCCATTCCCTATGACAAAAGGCAAACAGGTCTAAGGTTTTCCACTAAGTTAATTACTATAGTTCACTTGCCTGAAACTTGTGGGGTAGTTGTTCTATATTTGTAAGAGTTTGGGGCAAGTTTTACGTTTTGTGGTTTCATTCTGTTTTGAAATAGAAAATGTTAGCGCTAACCCTGAATTACCCTTCCCTCCTCTCCAAGCTAAAACAACACACCTCCCTCTTTAAAAAGCCTTGTATTCTGACTTCTCTAGCCAACTAACATTCTCAAACTCTAGTAGTGTTCAGGTATTTAATACTTCTTCATGGTATTTTAAAAAATGAAGTCATTTGCACTCAGTTTGAGATTTCCAACTAGAGAAAATGAAGTTGATTTATCAAAAAAATGTCTAATTAGGACAAATAGCTTTACAAACTAGCCATGCCTTTAAGGTTGGGGAGGGTAGCTGGTTCAGGGACTCAAAAATCCCTTTCTCTCTGTGGTATTGAAGAGGTTTACCCACAAAGAGGGTTAGGGTTGCCTGAGACCCCAAAATACCAACACGCTGGGTCCTGCCAAAAGAATTCGACTCAAGTCTTCTCAGCCAAAGAAAAGTAAAGTTTATTGAAAGCTCGCCATATTGAGTAGACTCTTAAAGAGCCTAGGTATCTGTGGTGCTTGCATTGGGCAAGCAGGACAGAGTAAATCTGTCACAGAATAAGGCTGTGCTAAGCCATTCTGCGGCTCTCTCACAGAGCAAGTCTGTGCCAGGTCATTCTATGGTGCTCTCACACCACATGGAGAGAAGATGGGATTCTATATACAGAAAGGTTGTGGGAGGAATCTAGGTTGGTCTAGAGGAGGAGTTTGGGAAGGGTCTTCAGGAGGAGTCAGATGAGGTCAGACTCTAGTAATGAATTTAGGGAGGGTCTTCAGGAGTCAAGTCAGACTCCAGTAATCAAGGGTAGGGAACTGTTGGAACAAAGGAGGGCTAAAGACTTGGGCAGAGCCACAACTTAAGGCCCATAACTTTAGGCAAATGCCTTCCCTTGGGAAAATTCAAGGAGAGCTCAAGGGGGGGGGGTCTCAGAGCCTATACCTCAAAGATTCAAGGAAAGCTTAAGGGGGCTCGCAGAGCATCTCATCAGTATAAAAGCTTTGAAATGACCATTATTAGAATTAAATGGTTCTTTGGGTTGAGGCATTGTGTCCATAATGTCCCTTTCCTGGTATTGGGTCCTATGACTACAACAAGGCCCATGAACATGTTACTGTTATTTTATTATATTAGCTATTTGACTAGTGGAAAATAGGGATTTGAAGTAAAAAAGGAGTGAAGTATGTAAAACAGGCAAGTTTTTTTTTGGGGGGGAGGGAAATAGGAAATGTCTGAAGCATCGGATACCTCAGAGGGGATGAAAACCAGGAGAAGGAGCAAGGAGGTCAAAGAATCGCAAAAGAAGAGGAAGAGGCTCCTCATTTGAGTGAGAGAACTTCTTGGCTTCACTGATCACTTTACAGGAAGAGAGGGATCGAAGTGGAAAGAAAATGTAAGAGTCAGGGGACTTGAGTTCAAATCTTGACTTTGTTACCTTGGGGCCTCAGTTTCCTCACCTGTAAAATGAGGGATGTGGAACTAGACCATCCCTAAGGTCCCTCCTGGCTCTAAATTTGTGACCCTATAAAACTTCTCTTATTTACAATTTTGCCTTAGAGACAACCCGAATGTTCTATTCAGTTTTTAGGTCACTGCCTATAAGACCTTCTGAGGAAGAGAAGGGAGTCTATGGTGAAATTTTCAGCGGTGATCTTTTTTGGGCTTCCTTTGTATCCCTCTCTCCAAAGCGCTAGAAACTTGGATCAAATCAGCATCAAAGCCAGAACTTATAACAGGCCAATAATTTGTCTGGGGATTCCTTAAGACCCTTGCTTGGCCCTTCCGTTAATAAAGTTTTTTAAAAAGCATTTTTTTTTCCCACTAGAAAGGGGGACACAGGAATGTTAAGGGGATTTGAGCAAACATCTGGATTGGTTATTGGTGGGGAGTGGGGTATGTGAGTGAATCTCTTCTAGGTAACTTGGGTTTAACATTTGCAGACACTACCCTGATAGCTATTACTAGAGTGTATGCCTTGGGACCCCATTCCATCTAGAGATTCGTGATATTGGAATGAGCTGGACAGGATGTAGGGAAGGATGTATTGGTTTGGTGGATCAAGATTGGGTGCTAAGCATGGGTTTATTTAGACTTGAGGTGGGGAACCTGCAGCCTTGAGGCCGTAGGTTCCCACCCCTGATTTAGACTCTCCAGGTATTAAACTTCCTTTTAAGTTGTGTTAAAAATGTATTCTATAGGGGAAGCTAGGTGGTACAGTGAATAGAGCACCCACTCTGAAGTCAGGAGGACCCGAGTTCAAATCCAGCCTCAGACCCTTTAACACTTAGTTAGTTGTATGACCTTGGGCAAGTCATTTAACCCCACTTGCCCTGCTTTCCCCCCTCCAAAAAAAAAAAAAGACAAAAAAATGTATTCAGGTAGAAGTTAACAAACAGACTTTCTAACTTCTAAAATGGCTGAGGCAAAAGAGTTGATTCATACTGCTTGTTAAAAATAGCCATGCCTATCTAATTAAAAATAATTATATAATATTTGTGAGATACATATGTGTGCATTAAATAATTTTAAGAGGCTCTTTCCTCCAATGGGTTCCTGTGACGTTGTAATAGCTCAAAGACAGATGGGAAAGGGCAGGTAAATATGTTCTCCTTTTACATATATAGAGACTCAGGCACACTCAGAGAAGAGAAGGCAATGGCCAAGGTTGTGCAGGACAAGATGAGACTAGTATCTGTGCACTCCCAGTCTGGCTTTCTATTAGTCTAATCTACTAACTGTAAAGGCTCAGGTTTTATGGAGTTTGGCATTTGGTGGCTGTGAATAGACATAAATACGGGTCCCTGGGATTAGAGGTCTGAACCGTATAAAGTTTGTTTGATTATATATACAGTCCTGGTTGAAAACATTCACTGAAAGGTCACATTTCTTTAAATAGGTGCTTTGAAATTGTGTTACTGGGCATAATTTCACATACTTGGGGCCTTGGATTGAAATGCCATTTCCAAATTTCCTTTGCAAGGCCAGCTTGGGAAGGTCAGGACAACGTCAGTTTCCTGTGGAGCTTTCTGGAGCAGGGCTGTCTAGCTGCTGCTGAATGCTGGTTCATTGGAGTGTCTGGGTTTTGGCCACATGGGTTTTCATTCAAAGGACTATGAGCTAATGTTGTGTTTTATATTGCCATTGTTGAATCTGCCTGTGTTTTCCATCACAAATGTCCCCTGGTGTATAACCTGGCTGTAAAAATATGCTTGGGGCCATAAGTTTGTATTAAAGTTCTCCCAGAAGCAAAGTAAAAGGGGTTTCTAAACTTTAGTCAAATATTCACATTGTTTCCACATACTAACTTTACCCCCCAAATGAACATGCTATTATCTGTCCCTTACCCCAAATTACAAATTATTGATTAATTTTGTGGGCCTAATTTTATGTGCTTTTTTATGGAACTTTTTTATTTTGCATTTAAAAAAATTAGTCTGTTTTTTATGGAACTTTTAATGGAACTTTAGAAACACGACTTCTGCTTATATAAAGAAGTGACTGGTATCTTTTCCCTTTCTTAATCACCGGAGGGGCATGCCTTAATTAATAATAAGGACCTTATATAGTATTAGAACAGGAAGAGAATAATAGTTAGCATTTGTATAGAGTGTCAAAGTTTGTAAAGTATTTTAAATATGTCATCTCATTTTATCCTCCTAACAATATCCCCATTTTACAGATGAAGAACAATCTGAGAGGTTAAGTTTCTTGCTTTGTCTAATTGCCTGTTCCTATAGATGAGGAAACAGCCCAGAAAGGTTACATGGTTTAGTGGCAAAGCCTGAGACTAGAATCTGAGTTTCCTGACACTCTCCCTCTAAAAATCATTGATTTCTTTTTGTTTTCATGTCACCTTTATTTCTAAATATATCCCTCCTCCTTCTCTTATCTACAGAGATATCACTGTAACAAAAAACAGAAGGGATTTTTTTTTCCAGAAAAACTAGTTAACATATCATCCAAGTCTGACAGTAATATGCAATGGTTCATACCCAATAGTCTCTCACTTCTGCAAAGAAGGGATGAAAACGCTATTTTTCATATCTTCTCTGAGGCCAGACAAGCTGATTTTCAAATGCTTTCCATTAACTCTATTGCCTTGGTGTCTCTGATGTTACCTGTATGGCTTCTACCTTTCTTTAAATTCTGATGTAAGTTAGAGTAAAGGAAGAAATGGAGACAAGCAGCCTTGTAGTAGGTGGGGTCAGGGGATAAATGGTTATTCCTAAAAGCTATAGGTCTTAGAAGCTTCAGTTATAGGGCTTAGAACACTTCTTCCAGGGCTTTCAGGCTCACCCTTGATTGACCTAACTCCCAGAGATGATAAATCTAGGAGGAGGAACAGCCCTTGGATACAGCTGCCCAGGTAAAGTTTCACTGAAGGATCTTTGGAAATACTCTTTGAGAAAGGAGTAAGGATCTAGTCACAAGATCAGGCTTCCTTGTACTTAAGTTCTTAGGGGAACTCAGATCATCTGGCACAGGAGGGGCTAGAAACAATGTCTCTTTTTATTAAAGTATATCCCTGTATAGAGAAATATTGCCTCACTTGTGACAAAACGATTTCTCCACCCAACCCCTCCACAACCTGAAACAACCAAAGCTATTATCGACCTGGGTGAATGTGGCAGACACAGAGATCCCTGCTATCCCAATGGAATTCTGCATATTATTGGAATAGAGGCAACTGTTAGGATCTCATCATATCCTTCTTGATTTGTGGTGGATATGGGAGTTTTCATTGTAACACCTACCACACAGGAGTGCAGAGAGGAAAGCACTTTGTAAACCTTCAAGGGCTGTAAAAATGAATCCATTCATAACAATCGTTATATAACATAATCATATAGTCATTCTTTCGTGTGCTAATATGCAGATTGTCATAGAACATAAACTCCTTGGGATCAGAGACTGATTCTTTTTTGCATTTGTATTCATAGAGCCTGGCACATAGTAGGCATTCAGTAAATAATTGATGGAGTGATATATGTTTATATCTATAATATTCATACACAGGCACATAGATGTGAAATCAAAAGCATATAAAATTATGTCTGTATATTATGTATTTATTTAGAAAGAGAGAAACATATGCATGTATATTTTTCATTCATGGACACATATGTGCCTAGTTCTTGCTCTCCTTCAGTCCTGAGAAGGCTGACAACTTTTTAAAGAGTTGTTCATTTATTTTACATTACTTAATATTGTTAGTAATAAATTACCATTCATTACAATGCTTTTCAGACCTTTAGTGCATATAGATATTACTATATATACAAATATATATACACAAGCACACATTATATATGGTTATATGTATGTATATACTATAAAGACCTCGGTTTTAATTCCAACCCAGCTAATTGCTTGTTATATGAACTTGGGGAAGTAATTTAGCCTTTTTCATGCCCTTTCTTCATCTGTAAAATGGGGATTACTATACCCAAATTACCTAACTCACAGAGTTGGTGAGTATCTAATGAAATAATTTATATAAAATGTTTTGTAAAGCCTAAAGTATTAACCATTGTGAGTTATTACTAGCCTTTAGATGTGTTTGTATACATATGTATGTGTGTGCATATTGTTTTCTTGGGAGACTTAGGACTTTGTTTCTTTTAGAGACTGTACTTATGACTATTCATTATTAATATATCTTCTTCCTAATTGTCTTATGTGCTCTTTTCCTTAAAGGTGCTGATTCCCCTTATAGTCACAGTTTCAGCTGCAGTGATGAAAAGCTGAATTCTCCAACAGTCTCAACGCCATCTTTGTCCTCTCCCCTAGTTGTTACTCGTAAAGGTAAATTTAACAAGGGGCACATGGTCTTCCCATTCCACTTCCCATCCCTTCTCTCCAACTGTAACAGACACTGGGGCCACCTCTGCCCAGCACTGAGGGGTCTATACTTCCTTGACCTCTGTGGATCAGAGTTGGTGAGCAAGATTTTGGATTTCTCATACTTGTATAACTTTATGTGGAGAACATGTGTGCAAGTGATTCCAGATGGTCCTTTGTTCTCTTCCTTAGCACAGGTTGTAATCTGATGAGAGGCCGAATCTGTGCCAAACAGCAGTGACTGGCAGACTCTTCCCAGGCTGGTTGGTTCTAGAATGCAAAATCCCTCTGTCAGGATTTGTGGAAGGTGGGGTTTTATAGCTGCAACAATTATTTCACCCACATTCTTAGTAATTGCACCAGCTCAACAATTAAAGAGGATTTTCATGATATGCAGTGAGATGCCCTGAAATAAGTCAAGCTAGAAGCTTTAGTATTTCCTGACTGTTTTGATAACAAAAGATCCCCAAATTTGGAGTACAAAGGATTTTAGATAATTTAGATCCAAACCCCTCATTTACAGAAGAAAACAAGCCCAGAGTGCCCAATCACACAGGAAACAAGTAGCAGAGATGGGATTTGAACTCAGGTGCCAGAGTCCTAGCACAGGCCTTTTTTCTTTCTTCTTCTTCTATATCATACTGTTTCCTGGGTCTTTAAAACTCATGTGAACCCTCCTGGGACTTTGGGGTTAGTGGATTAGCTTGGGTGGGTGGGAAGAAAACTGACCTTAAATGTCCTCAACCTCAAATGCCTTTACTGGATAGCAGAACATCAGGTTACGCTGGACAGTTGCCTTCCTGACAACAAAATGATGTGTTTGTTCTTTAGAAGAAATATTACCCTTGGTGAAAATTATAGAATTTAGCCAAAAAAAGGGAAAAAAGCTATAACATTTTGGATTTCACTACTCCCTAATATTAAAACAGAACTTTTCCTAAGAGAAAGATTTTCCATTTCCACCCCCCTACCTCCAACCTGGTCTTCTAACTTTAGAAGCTTCTTGGGAATTGGTGCAGTCATATATCCCACATTCTCTGATGAGCCCAGCATTTTAAGAGTAGTCTCAAGATGGCACATCTTGCCTGAAGTGGCTGTCTGATCCTGTTGAGGGGTCAGCTCAGAGAATGAGCACCTGTTGGCAAATGGACCATAAGGGCTAAAAAGCAATGTAGCATGGAATTATTTATTACTAAAAATGTCAAAACATATACTTTAACAGCAAAATAAATGGACAGTTCTTAGAAAGTTGTCAGTTTTTTCCAGACTGTTGGTTATAAGCTTGCTTCATTCCTATCTCTTGTAGGAAGCTAGTTCAAGAAAGGAAAGTTGGTTAGATTATTGAGCCCGGGGTGCCCAGTGGTGCCTCAAAGTGAACATATCTAAGAGCAAACTGATCATAGTTTCTATTTCCTGTTTCTCTCCCAAATAAAAATAGAATCCAAACTCCAGCCAACCCCTAATTCTGACTTTTCTTTTCTTTTTTTTTGGAGGGGGGCGAAGGCAGGGCAATTGGGGTTAAGTGACTTACCCAAGGTCACACAGCTAATAAGTATTAAGTGTCCGAGGCTGGATTTGAGTTCAAGTCCTCCTGACTTCAGAGCTGAGGCTCTATTCACTGTACCACCTAGATGCCCCTAATTCTGACTTTTTTATTTCTGAAATAACATTATTATTTCCCACCTTCCCACCCTGCTCCCCCAATTACCATCCCATGCCAGTCACTCATATGTAAAAAAATCTCAGAATGTCCAATGAGAAACCCCTAGACATTTTTATGACCTGTCTTAATCCTGTTACTTCCTTCTCTGGGTGTATATTGAGAGGACCTGACTGAATGATTAGACAGAGGATTTTATTTCAGTCTCTCCAAAGACAGTGAAGGAAAACTCTCTACTATACTATGAAGGAAGAAAATATTTGGCTTAAACTTTAGAAACATTATTATGCCAGAATCTTGGAGCTGGTACCCAGAAGAAATGGTAAAAATCAGTTTGTCAAGACAGGGTCTTGACTAAGAGTCTAAGTCACAGAGAAGGTACAAACCTGGACTAGAAGAGGTTTCCTTCTCCAGGAGTTCCCTATATCAATGAAACACAGATGTAGTCCCCCATCTGAAAGAAACCATTGGATTGTAAGCACCTTGAAGGCAGCTCTATCTGGTGTTGTCTCCTTCAGCACCAAGCTGGTGGTAGCAGCATAATGGTTGTTGAGTTTTATCAAATGCAAAATTTAATGCCATTTATTTTGCAAAGAATGCAAGAGGTCAAATAATTCTGAATAAGGGTAACATGTCTCTTTGTATTATTGATGTGTGAAAACTAAATTTTATCTCCTGTTTTACAGCCAAACTTGGAGACACCAAAGAACTTGAGGACTTCATTGCTGATCTGGATAGGACATTAGAAAGTATGTATATTTCTGGTGATTCCAAACAAATAGCTAACAATCACCCCAAAGATAAAGATACTGTCTATGATTTCCTTGATGTAAAGAACTCCCTCTACACTGTGATCAGAGAAGCTGCTGACAATTATTTGCCCTGTGTTTTACATATAGAAGGTGCTTAATAAATGCTTATTGATTGATTGTAAAAATGAAAACATTGGTTTAGGGTCTGACTAGCCCATTATCTTCACTAATAATCCTGTCATAACCCCATTAGACATTAGGTAATGTGTTTCATCAGAAAGATGGGGCTTTAAAATGGAAGAAAATGAGCAGATTTACCCCCACAAACATTCTGCCATCAACATAGGTCTTGATAAAGTAGTGATCTCCAAAAAGTAATAGATCATGAAGACATGTGTGGACTAACCCTCTTTAGAGGATTTTAAAGAAAGGAGGAGTATGCTCATGGGAACTTGAATGGGGTAAGAGCAGTTAAATCTCCCTTTCTGTAATTTGATTTTAAATATTTTGCTTTTTTTTTTTTTTTGAAGGAGGAGGGCAGGGCAATTGGGGTTAAGTGACTTGCTCAAGGTCACATGGCTAGTTAGTGTTAAGTGCCTGAGGCTACATTTGAACTCGGGTCCTCCTTGACTCCAGGGTTGGTGCTCTATTCACTGCACCACCTAGCTGCCCCCTGATTTTAAATATTTCTAGCATTGAAACTCCTAACTTAGAAATTCCTAGCTTTTTTTGGGATGGGGATTGACATAGAATAGTATTTCTTGAAGCCTGAGGGTAACTTCTTTTGGAATGAATTAAACTGAGCCATATTTATGGAGATTTAGGTCTGAATCTTTTTATTATTAAAATTATTTTTAAAAAGAAGTTATGTAAAAATTTATTAAAAGACACATTCACATGCCACACTAAGAAAAACCCAAGCTAAGTACTGAATGATAGAAATTGTTCTATATGCTGCTTCCCATTTGGAAGCTAACTCTGATACTACCCTATTGGCATACCCAGATGCATAATCTATGACTTTCAGCACACTGTGAATAATAGATCCTTTGGGGAAGCTTGAGGAGCCTCTCCCATGTGTAAAGGACAAATCAACTAGACCACATTCCAAAAGGTATAGGTAGGGAGAATTGAGTCAAGATCGAGGTGGAGGGGAGGAGCAGTGTGAATTCCCCAGGATGGGTCCTTGACAATGTTGAAGATTTTACTCTTTGAATTCCCCACTTCCTAGTCTAGCTTTGCTTTCTTCTGAGCTCTATGGAGGAAGGGGCACACCACCAGTAATTGTTGCTTGAGTTATTTTCCCACCAGGGACTCCACTTGTTCAGCTACTGCTAGCAAAGGCATGGTAGTTGAATTTTGACTCAATTCCTCAGTTTCCAGCAAGGGCTTTGATTTATGTAATTGGGGTATTTTGCTTTAAAACTAGGTTTACATCTTGCCAAACATCTGGATAACAGTAACTAGATTTGAGTTTAAAGGTATGCAAGTATTTTTGGCAGTGTGTAGCTACAGTCTTAGATGGGACTGAAAGTAGAGGAGAGAAGCCTGGTACTGTACAAAATCCTGTTTGAAGATTTTTTTTATTGCCCATTTTAACACAGTATCCTTCTACTTCAGACAATATAAACCTGTTTTGACAGACATTCCTTATAATTTCCCCATAGTTTATCAAAGGGCCATGCTACAAACTTGCCGGCTTTATTTGAGTTGTGAAATTCTGCCCAATCCTGGCAGTTAGAACAGACAGGAATTAGTGGGAAGACTGCCATTAAAGTTGGTCCTTTGATTCATGTCTATGAAGTACAGCCCAATTAAGTATAGGATTTGTGTAGCCTTATGAATAGAAACTCTTATTTATTTAATTTTTTAGGTATGTGAAAAGAGAAGAAGGTGTGGGTACCTGTTCTTTCAATGGGAGAAGCTTCAGAAAGCTTTGAAGACCCAAGGAAGCCAACTGTTAGAAACTGCTGCCAGCACTGACTATGATCAGTGTATCCTACCATGTTATCTGAGATTCTGTTATTTAAAATACAAACTTAGGGATCATTTTTGCTGGATTCTTAGGTGTTAAAATTGACTTAATTAACATGAGCAACAGATGAGGGCAAATGACTTGTGCTAATATTATATTTTTCCTTAAACATACTCATATGTAATTTAAAATGCGTTTATGGAGATATTTGTAATTATATATAGTTGGAAACAGTAATGTTGCTTTATCCCTTTATAATATATTTTTGTATGCAAATAAAATTTGGACTGGAGTTCGGATTTTGTCAGCATTTCTTCTTCCCTTACACCCCCACATTTCTTCCATCATCCAGGTCCAAGAATCTTATGGGTGGAAAAAAAAAACTTGTAAGGGGCTTTAGATGTTAAACTGTTTAACCTACTACCTAAAACATGAATTCCAACTACTAACAGCATCACTGACAAGTTTTCCAGTTTCTGCTTTAAGGCAGCTCTCCAATCCTAAAAGGGACCCTAATCTATTTTTTTAATAACTTTAATTCTTGGGGAGTTCTCTATTATTCTACAAAGAAACATTTGTTGAGCCAAAATCTGCTTTCCTATAACTTTTTTTTGGTCTTAGTTCAATCCTCTGGCCAAGAAGAAAGTCTGATTCTTCTACATGACTGCCCTGAAATTATTTAAAGGCAAATGATCATGGTCTCCTAAATCCTTCTCCAATGGGAATAAAATAGGGTTTCTAAATAATTTGATATTCATTTGATATTTCAGGTAAACAACTAACCATATGTGTGATATGAAACTTGACTTCGGGTATTGTGCTTTTGTTGGAGATCACATTTCTGACCTGTCCTCTTTCCTTAAAGCTAGAGATTATGCTATGAAAATCCCACCTGAATAAATCAACTTCCTGAATAAAGGGAAATCTCAGTCACAGGCAGTTTCCTGCTTAGAACATTGGAAGGTCCAAGTCAAAGCTCCCCAGTAAGCCAGCTGTGCACAAAACCCAGGTGTGGGGAAGTTGGGGGCAGCTGAAGTGGTGATGTTTCAGCTTGTATGGGTGAGGAAGTGAATATCCATTTTAGCTCTGGTACTATAATTACTGTAATAGATTATACTTCCATAGGGCTTTTTATGCATTATTTCATTCAGTCTGCCCAATGATCAGATGAGGAAGTGTAAATTTATTATGTCCATTTTCTAGATAAGGAATCTGAGATTCACAGAGTTTATATAATTTGTCCAAAGGCAGGTTGGAAGAAACTTTTGAGGTTACCTAGTCCTACCACATATTCCATTTTTCACATTGCTGAAAAATAGCCTTGAAGGCCTTTGGTGGCAGAAAACTCACAGTTCTCTAAAGCAACTGGTTCCATTTCAGATTGTTCTAATTGTTAAATGAATGAATGAATGAATGAATAAAGCATTTATGAACTGCTTATGATGTGTGAAACACTGGAAACAGACAAGTCTCTGCTCTGAAGAAGCTTGCATTCTAATGGGGCAGACAATATATATGGAAGATTTTGGTCACCAGACATATGGCAATGTCCCATTAGAGGGCAACAGTAAAGCAAATGGTAACATCTTTGATGTCATTTCCACTGATAAAATCAAATCAGTCTTTGATGTTGAAACATTTGGTGACACCAAGAACTTTTCTAGATCTTCAACAGAAGCAGAAGCAGTTGCCAGGTTGATGCTGCTTCCCAGTTTGAGGGTATCAGGCACTGCCTGGAAGCGTGGCCATTCCCAAGGCTCTAGAGTTCAGTTTACTGAGCTGTCTCCATCAGTCTGAGGGGAGATAGTGGTCGAGATTGTGGTGGTGGCTTGAACCGTCTGCTGCAGGCTACTTCTTGTCTTCCCCACTTTGGGGTGACTTGGTGTTTCGGTTAGGCTGGATTGCCTGTCCTGTGTGTGGCCATTGGTTGTCAGCTGGTGGGGATGGCTGACCCCTTCTCCACAGGAACTGCCTCTTCAGATGATGGCTATGATTGGGATGAAAGTGAGTCTGGTGGTTTGGGTCACTGTTATTCCCAAGGCTCTTGGGTTCATGGTCTTTGGGTATCTCCACCAGAATCTGGGGGAAATGGTGGTCAGGTGGTTGGTGGTTTAATTAAATTTGATTTTCCTGACTCATTCTGCTTGTTGGCATTCCCCAGAGCTGGTGTCCTGTTGCTTTAGGTGGGCTGGCTTGTCTGCACTGTGACTGGAAAATTGGTTAACAGTTGGATTTAAGAATTTTTTCTTCATTCAAATAAACATTTATTGAGTTGGAATTAATTTCTCTGTAACTTTTACCTATTTTACCCATTGGTACAAGTTTTGTTCTTTGGGACTGAATAGAAAAAGTCTAGCTTCTCTTCCACATGATAGCCTTTCAAATGTTTGAAGACAGCGATCATGTACCTTCCTATGTCTTCTTCACTCCAATGTACAGAGCTCCTTCCACTGATCTTCCTATGGTCTGAGTTCCCTCATCACTCTGGTTATCCTCCTGAGGATGTACACTAATTGTCGATATGTGAGGGATATTGTCAGTTCAGTACCCTGCATTGCATCATTAAAAAAATTTATTACGAACTTAGGCATCAGCAAATATGAATATTTCAATATACAAAAGAACAAAAAAAGGATTGTATATGAAATAGAATTTCTGTTACAGTTTATTCTTTAAAAAACATATTAAATGTACATGGTAAATAAACATCTGGTGTTTGTATGTCCCCTTCTGAATTTCATTCTGCTATGTTCTGTTATTTAAAAAAAAAACTTTTGTTGATCATCTTTTCTTTATTTTTTTCTGTATCTCTATCACTATACACTTATTCCACACCCACCAAAAGAAGCCCTCTTTTGTAACAAAAAAGTAAAGCAAACCAATTCACCAATTGGCCATATCTGAAAATATATCACCAGGTTGCCAAGAGGTGAGTAGCATGCTTTATCCTTAGTCTTCTGAAGCCATGATTGGTCACTGGACTGACCAGAGTTCTGGAAGTCTTTCAAAGTTGTTTATGTGATTATTGTTGTGTAAATTGTTCTGGCTCTGTTTACTTTACATTGTATCAGTTCATGCAAGTCTTCCCAGGTTTCTCTACATTATTACCTTTCTCCTGATTCTCCCACAAACTAGTTCCATTAAACTAGGGATCACACAATCAAGTGAGAAATCTGGCAACAAGCTTTTAGTAAGTCTGCTAGGTGCAAGAATGGTCTAGAATTGGGCTTGACTTTTTTCCATGCTCACTCCAATCCAGACCCTTAGTCAGAAATGAACAAGATGATAAGGTAGCCTGATTCCATCATTTAGTATCCTCATACCCTTTTTCTTTTGTCAAAATTTGCTCTCAGTTAGCTGTTAGCTGAAAAAGATCTTAAAACACAAATTTACTTTGGGAGTACAAATGAGAGATAATTTGTTCCTTCTCCCAGAGATATTTTCTTTTTAATGAAATCTATCCCCTAGGTCAAAGAAATAAATTTGTAAGGGTATAATTTCAGAGAGAGCCTGAGTTTTGTAGCCTTGGGGATTTCAAGTGCTAGAAACAGTGGAAGCTAGTTTCCTCAATATAGGTATGGCTCTAGGGTTCCAATCTATCTTTCAAAAGTCCATATCTCATCCTTCAGAACTTTCTCTCTTGAACTCCTTCCAAGCAGGTCCTCCAACAATCTCAAGAAGTCCCTTCTCACCTCATGCAGGTACATAACATGGCCCACTATTCTCTCAGCCAATCAGGAGTCATGTCTCTTTACGAGTATGTAGTGTGCAGTTTCATAGAGTTATACTTCATAAAAACCACCTCAAGCTTAGTAAAAATCAGGCTTATATCTTTAACTCAAAAATTCTATAACTATGATTTTAATTTCTGAGTCTGTTTCTTTTTCTGTAAAATTATATTAGTGTTGGATTAGACTGTCTCTAAGATCCTTTCCAGTGACAACATTTAGGGATATATACACACTTCACTAAGTGGCCTGGGAGGTCTGGTTCAAGGGTAGGATGTGTCTGATCCCCTGGTTGTCCATCTAACCTCTCTGCTAACATCCAAGAAGCTACAAGTGTTTAATTTTACTTCAGAGATCACCTAAAGTAGCATCTTTCAGTGGAAAGAACACTGAATTAGGTACAAGGAGATTTAGGGTGCTACTTATATCTCTGCCACTAGCTAGTTATAAGACCACAAACAAGTCTCTTACCTTTTCTGAGCCCAGTTTCATCATCTATAAAATAGGAGGTTGGACTAGATTATCTCCCAGATTCCTTCCACCATAACACATAGAAAGGGAAGGAAAATGGTACAGTTGGAAAGGGTATTGGAATTGGAATGAATGAAGTGTATGAAAATGAATTTATTAAATACTATGCCAAGATTACTGGGATACAAATACAAAAGCAGTCAGTCTCTGCCTTAAAGGAATTTATAATCTGATAGGAGAAACAATATATATCAGGAACACTTTGGTCCTTAAAAAGATGCATGAATGAGGGGAGTGGGGGAGAGACATAGGGAATATAGTGATATACTTCATTCTGGAACAGTAGCAGAGTTCATTTAGTCATGGTTCCTGACTGGACGGTTGAGCTATTGGTGAGATGGTGGCTTGTATTCACATCCTGGCTCTGCTAATTATTACCTGTGTGATTTTGGAAAGAACACTGGACCAGGTACTTCAATTCACTTAACCTCTCTGGATCTCAAGTTCCTCAATTGTAAAATGAAGATTGGTGGTGTCAAATTCAATAGAAATGGGGACCACAAAATCGTACATAAAAGATCCCTATAAGCACATAATGACTTAGAAAAGCATATTTTAGCATTATCTATGTTCTATTATATTTTAATTAATTTTGTTAAATATTTTCCAGTTACATTTTAATCTATTTCTGGGGGTGTGTGTTTGAAAACTTGGAACTAGATGGCATCAAAGGTTCCTTCAAGCCCTAAGATCCCATGATTTTTCAATGGTCTTGCAATTCTAGGAGATGGATTTTTTCTTTTCTCTTCCCCAAACCCACACCTCTTTTCTAGGAACAGTTTGTGGGTTTGTTGTTTTTGTTTTCTTAGCTTTTCAATATGTACTTCCCCCACCCTCTTTCTAAGTTGTTTTCTGATGTTAATTTGTTTGGCTGGAGAAGTTTTGTGGTCAGAGACACCAAACAGGAAATAGCTGTCATAACTGCTGTCTATCCACAGTTTATTTTTATTATTTTTAATACTTTCTCCTGCCCAATTCACCTCCTCTGGGCCCTGTGTAAGGGGGGGCAAGGGAAAGGGAAAGGGAAAAGGAAACACATTTTTAGAAGGGAATGATTTCCTTTGAGTACAAAGTTTGTAGAGGCTTCAGGACTAGACATATTAATAGTTACAGAATTGTGTTAGAGTAGTAACTATTACGAGCTCAGTAAATGCATGAGTGAATTTTCATACTCTGACTTACACTTTCCTATTTTCCATTTTTTTCCTTGATGACTCCTAATAAGAGAAATTTGGGAAAACAGCTGTTAAGTGGGCCTTAAGGAACCACAGATGTGAGTAGGGATCTGCCCTGCCTGGATTCTCGAAGGAAGGTGGGAGTGGGATTTAAAAGGACAATTTATCCCTGCAGCTTAAAGACATCCTAACTCTGTCTGACACTTGGTAGAGGGAGAGGAAGTACAGTCAGCTCTTTTGAGTGTTAACATATTCTCACAAGATGAGAAGGTATGGAAGAACAGGGTGTGAGCTGATTGACAGGGCTTTTGTGCAACAACTTCACTCTGTTGCCAGTGTGGGCACTATAGAGGGATGAAGGGAGAGGTTTCTGGGCAAGTGAAATTTAGCTCTGATGACCTCTATTGGGTCTCATCCTTCTTGACCCCCTCTCTCCCCTTATAACATCTGATATTGTTTATCATCTTTTCCTCCTGCATAGTCTCTCCTCTCCGGGTTTTTATGACACCACTCTCTCTGTTCTCCTACCTGTTTGATTGCTCCTTCTCAATCTCTTTTGTTGGATTTCCATCAATGCCACAACCACAGGGTGTCCCCAGGGAGTCTGTCCTGGGTTTTCCCTTTCTCTACACCATCTCACTTGAAGAGCTCATCATAAGGTGGATAGAGCACTGGGCCTGAAAGTCAAGAAGTTGTTTAGTCATTTTTCAGTCATGTTAGACTCTTTCTCGTGCCATTTGATGTTTTCTTGGCAGAGATACTGGCGTGGTTTACCATATCCTTCTCCAGCTCATTTTACAGATGAGGAATTGAGGCAAACAGGGTTAAGTGACTCGCCCAAGGTCACTCAGCTGGTAAGTGCCAAAGGCCTGCTTTGGACTCAGGAAGATGAGTCTTCCTGACTAGCCCAGGCACTCTATCCACTGTGCCACCTACCTGCGCCAAATCAAGAAGACCCGAGTTCAAATACATTTACAAGCTCTCTCACCATTTATCCTCATTAAAAGGTAATATTTGCTCTTGGTATTTGATAGATAGTAATCATTTTAAGGAAGATTTCATTGATTCCTATGCTTTCTAGTGTTCTTAATAGGAGTGGGTATTGCATTTTGTCAAAGGCTTTTTCTGCCTCTGACATAATCATATTTTTTTAAAAATTATTATACCTATATTTTTGTTTAACAATTCTTTCTTTTTTTTTTTTTTTTTGCTTTTTTGGAGAGGGAAAGGCAGGGCAATTGGGGTTTAAGTGACTTGCCCAAGGTCACACAACTAGTAAGTGTTAAGGGTCTGAGGCTAGATTTCAACTCAGGTCCTACTGACTCCAGAGCCAGTGCTCTATTCACTGTGCCACCTAGCCACCCCAATCATATGATTTTTATGGTTATTGCTATTGATATGGTCAAATAAGCTGACAGATTTCCTAATATTGAACCAGTCTTACATTCTGTAATAAATCCCACCTGATCATAGTGTATGATCTTTGTGATGAATTGCTATAATCTCCTTGCTTGTATTTTATTTAAAGTTTTTGCATCAATTTTCCTTAAGGAAATTGGTCTGTAACTCTGTTTTTGCTTTTCTCAAGCAACAAAACCATATTTGTATCATAAAAGGAATTTGGCGCGACTCCTTCTAAACCGTTTTTTTCCCCCAAATAGGTTATATAGTGTTGTTGAAGAGGTATAAGTAGGGGGGATTTCTATTGAAATCCTTTTTAGGTTCATCATCCGAAAAGAATTACTAACTCAGCTGTCCTTTGGCAGAGTTATAAAAGTTTATTGTTACACTGAGGCAAAAGGGGAGCTAGGAGACCTGCAAAGTGTAGGAATTAGGGTTAAGTGTTATGCTCTGCAGCGGGCAGATGGCCTGCAAAGAGCAGGGAGTAGATATGCAGTTTTTAAAGACACAAAACTGTCAGTCATAGGTTCATTAGGTTAAGTAGGTGTACAAAGGTGGAGTTAGAGAGGGACCTGGGAGGAGCCAAGGAGTGACTAATACTTAAAGGAACACACACCCTTCACATCAACTGTGCATGTGTTTTGCCCATAATTCACTGGGAGAAACTCCAGGGTGCAAGGAGTGGGAGGTGTGGTTTTTGCCTTGAAACATCATAAAGTCAACCAGCGGTCAAATTTGAGGTCAAATATAAATGAGAAGTACCCATCCAGTCTGCAAATGGATTAATCTTGTTTACTAGAACAAAAGGAGGTAATGCTTTTAGAAGATTCTTGTTATCATAGCTACAGAGTTAATGGTTTCAGAGGAAATACCTCTAGGCTGGGGCAGGGAGAGACAGAATTAACGCTTTACAGCTGTGGGGGGAGGGAAGGGACATAGTTAATGCTTTATGGCTTTTACAACTTAAGCTGATGTCACAAACTGATGGTACATACACAAGACTGAAGTTACAACAATGTTTCAAAATCATAAAATCACCCCAAAAAATATTACAAAGGCCACTCAGCACCGCCTCATTGTGATTTATTGTTCTTTAAATGTTTGGTGGAATTCACTTGTGAATCCATTTGGTTCTGGGCTTTTTTTCTTAGGGAGCTCACTGATAGCTTGTTCAATTTCTTTTTCTAAGATAGGGCTTTTTAAAAGTACTCCATTTCTTCTTTTGTTAATCTGGGCAGTTTGCATTTTTTCAATTATTCATCCATTTCACTTAAATTGTCAGTTTTACTGGTATATAATTGGGCAAAATAACTCTTAATAATCACTTTAATTTCATCTCAATTGGTGAATTCACCCTTTTAATTTTTGATACAATTTTACTTTTTTTCTTTCTTTAAAATCAAATTAATGAATGGTTTATCTATTTTATTGGCTTTTCATAAAACTAGCTCCTAGTTTTATTTATTAGTTCAATGGGTTTTTAAAATTTTTAATTTTATTAATCATGCTTTTGATGTTCAGGATTTCCATTTTGGTGTTTCATTGGGGATTTTTAATTTGTTCTTTTTCGGGTTCTTTTTTTAGTTGCGTGCCCACTTCACTTATCTGCTCTATATCTTTTTTTTACTGATATATGTATTTAGAGACATTATCCACAGATTTTGGAAATGTTATCTCATTGTTATCATTCTCTTTAACAAAGTTATTTTTGCTATGATTTGTTCTTTGACCTACTCATTCTTTAGGATTAGAGTATTTAATTTCCAATTCGCTTTTAATCTATGTCTCTATAGCTCTTTATTAAATACAATTG
>CM053591.1:129115500-129130828 GCA_028646515.1 Pseudochirops corinnae
GTATGCTAGATTGCGAAACTAAGGGGGCCAGTAACAAGGGCTTATCAAACAGAAGACTGCTTGCAAAACTAAGGGGGCTAGTAATAAGGGCTTAACTAACAGAAAACTGCTTGTTAGACTGTTCATAGAGTTGGGTGAAAATAATAGATTTAACTAAGCAAAGTCTATGAACTTGTGCCTGAGCAAAGTGTCTCTGTGCCAGTTCTAGTGAACCATCCCAAAGGGTGGCTGTCAAAATTCTTCATATTCTCCAAGAGAGACCCCATCCATAATTTCCCCAAGTCTCATTTTCTCAAAACTATTCTTCTCTGTTGTCTAAACAAAATTATCTTTGCTTCAAGTTCATTCTCACTGGTCCTAATCTCAATTGAAAAAAGCCACTACTCCTTGTTTCTTTTCATGTTGGTATTTACTATGAAAAATTCTCTCTTCAAAGATGAATAAGTAAGCTTCTTTCAGAGTTTTTTCCTGGGGTTCCTCTGGACCTTCTCCAAGCCCTCTATATAACTCTTTAGTCATGGAATTTCAAAAAAGACAAAATATATTAATAAAGTTCTGACCAATGGTGACAACTAAAGATTACCTCATAGTCTATAAAGGCCATAGTCCTCTATTTAAATCCCAGTTCCCAGCATGGGCCATGTTCTTCTGTTTTAATACCAGGCAAGCTTTAAGCTGTCACGTCTCCCCTAGACACATTTAGAATCATGGGTCTTAAAAGTAGATGAGGTCATCTCATCCAACACCTGCCTGAAGCATTGCTGAGAGAAAGCATGACATAGTAAATGGAGAGCTGGCCTCAGAGTCAAGCAGAGGTGTATATCAGTATATGACTATGATGTCCTGAAACTTGGATACAAGTCCTACCTGTAATATATACTCTCAATACCCCAATCAATTTTGTAATACTACAAGCTGCTGAGATGTTGTCCATTTGCATTGAGAAAAGAAGTTTTAGCAAGTTCAATGTAGTAAAAATAATTACTCCGCAATGTGGGAAAAATATCTCATTGCCAAAAAAAAAATACATTTTTAGGTAGGGTCTAGTCTCTAAACTTCTTTAAATGGCTTCTATGTATAGAAATACCATTTTAACACTTGAGAAGTTGGATGTCACAAATTGAAACCTCATTAAAGCAGAATTGTTCTTCTGGCTTATGATGAAGTCATGAAAGTATGATAACACAGAGTCCTCAAACTGAAGGGACTGTAAGTGTTCTAACCCACTGCCTTTCAAGACATACTCCCAGACAATTTTTCCTTTAAAAAAAAATCTTTAGAGAAAACAAAAAGCAAATCTGTTGGCTCCTCCAAGTCAGTTTCAGGAAATAGCATACTTAGATTCCTCTTGCTGCAGTTTGAATCCATTCCTCTTGTTCTGCCCTGGAGAAGGTTTAAAAAAAAAATAGTGACTATCCCATAAAACCTCCCTTCACATACTTGACTTACATTAAATTTCTGTTTAGTGCTTTGTCCTCTAAAATAAATCATCTCAGATCTTGTAATTTCCCATTTGCACTCAACTACCATTTCACCAGTCTCCATGTTTTCCACATCTCTCTCATAACATGGCACCTAGATTCTTGTGGTAGTGGAAACAAAGAGGCTGAACAAATTGTGGATTATGGATGGAATGGAATATTATTGTATCATAAGAAGAGACAAATGAGAAGAATTCAGAGAAACCTAGAATGATTTATATGAACTGATTCAAAGAAACCAGAACCAGGAGAACAAGATATTAAATGACTGCAATCAATCTAAAAAACAAAATTAGAAAGCTAAATTCAGGAATGCAACAACCACAAACACCCTTCCTTCCTGCCAATAGAGAAGCAAGGGACTATGGGTGCAGGATGTTATATAGACTATTAGATGCTTCCTTAATTATATCTCTTTCTTCTGAGGGAAGGTTGAAGCAGGGAAAATATCAGAAAATGACTATGATCTGAAAAACAAAAGGTGAGAACCAAACTTTGCTTTTCAAATGGGACCTAGTAGTGGAATGAAAGAAAAATGAATTTTGAATCAGAGGACATTGGCTTAAATCCTAGCGCTGTTTGAAATCCCAACTTTGTATTATCTGTGTGATCTTGGGCAATTCAATTTATCTCCCTAAGCCTGAGATTCCTCAGCTATACAATGAAGGGGTTGACTCTGAAAGACTTAAGAATTTTGACCAATTTGATGAGCAACCATGACTCCAGAGGACTAATAATGGTACATACTACCCACATCCTGACATGAGATATATCTTTTTAGGACATGGCCAATGTGGGAATTTGTTTTGCTTTATTATGCAAATATGTTGTAAGGATTTTCCCCCTTTATTTTAGAGTGGAAGGAGAATACAAAAGGGAGAGAACACAGATGTTTGTTAATTGAGAAAAATTTAATTGCTTTTAAAATGAGAGGGTTAAAGTAGATTGCATCTCAGGTTCCTTCCAGCTCTCAATCTATAATCCTAAATTCTTCAACCAGCAATTTATTAAGACTCTAAGCAGGTCTGGACTAATTATGTCTTTTGTCTTCAATGAAATGAGGCTTATCAGATTTGCAGGTGACACAAAGCTAGGAGGGATAGTTAACACATTAGATGATAAAGTCTCTATCCAAAATTTTTTTTGACAGGTTAATACTCTGGGGCTGAATGTGATAACATCAAATCCAAAAGAAATTAATGTAAAGTCTTGAACTTGGGTACAAACACATCAGGTTCACAAATAATGGTATTCTGGAGTCAGCTCACGCCAGCTGTACCAGCTCATACATCCCTCTCTAGGCTACACCATTGACTCATCTCCACAGGACTTTCTTTACTATGTCATAGAAACTTCTTTATCATGGAAGTTCACCCCAATCCTGAACTGCTTGTCACATTGGAAGTGCCCTCTGCCTCTATGTCATCACCTTCTGATTGACTGGTCTTTCCCAGAATCTTCCATTTAAGAAAACCCAGGCCAACACTGTCTCTATCCAGTCAGTCACTGAATCAATAAGCATTTAGTAGGCAACTATTGTGTGCCAGGAACTGTACTAAGTGTTAATAATCAAATATGAGAAACAAAGATAGTCTCTGCCCTCAAGTAATTCATAAGCTAATGAGGAAAGAACATGCAAATGGAAACAAAAAGGAGGTGGGGTTGAGAAATTACCCAGGAGCTTGACGCCATCCAGCCCAAGGAGGGCAAGATAGTGCGATATGAAGACTTGGCTGACCTGGGAGTCCTCTTTAAATAGAGACTTTTGGAGGAGTTCTTTGCTCTACGCTGCAGACTTCTAGTCAGAGGGGCAAAGGGTACTGATGAGGTGTGAGGTCTCAAAGGATGATGAGTTTCCTGATGACAAGGTTTCTTAGGTTCATAATGGAGACCAGTTCAAGGATTGTCTGCTGGTGGGAAATGAAGAGATGGTTGGCCTGGGAGCCCTGGAGGCTTGGGAGGAGTTCTTTGCTTCACTCTGCTCCTATACTTTCTTCCCCACTCCCATCTTCCTTCCCCTCCTTTTCAGCTCCATTTTATATGTTGTCTTCTCCCTTTAGAATGTAAGCTCTTTTGGGGCAGACGATGTCTATCTTTCTCTTTCTGTTTGTATTACAAGTGCTTAGCACAATTCCCCGAACATAGTCAGTGCTTAACAAATGCTTGACTCTTGATAAATGTTGACTCTTAACTGAATGCTCAAAGTTGACAAACATTACAGCTTAATTTTTTTCCCCTGGAGAACCAGTTGTTAAACATTTATTAGCACACTACCATCACCCATACATGATGAAGAAGGCATGAACAGGTAGTAGTCTGTCTAAAAAAGATCAAAGGATTTTAGTAAATTGCAAGCTTGATATGAGTCAGCAGAGTGATGTGGCAGCCAAAAAACTTGAATAAATATTTGACTGTATTAGAAAGACATAACTTTCAGAAGTACAAAGGTGATAGTCTCTATTTACTTTGCCCTCCTCGGACCTCATCTGTAGCATTGTGTTCAATTCTGGGCATCACAGTTTACAGATATGGATAAATTGGAGAATGACCAAAGCTAGGGAACTAGGAAGGTGAAAGAATTTGATTCCATTACACATGCAGGCTGATTGAAGGATTTGAGGATGTTTAACCGAAGTAAGAGAAGTCTCCATGTCTTCACTATAAACAGTCTTCATGAGTCTTTATTTTTCATGTTGGAATCATTAACACTTAGCACATGGAACATAGAAGACATTCTTCAAATATTGGAAAAGCTATTGAAAGGAGGAAGAATTTTATCTAAAATCAGTCTGGTCCCAGAAGGCAGAACCTTCTGGCAAGGGGTAGAAGAGAGAATTAAAGCTTAAAGTCAGGAAAAGCTTTCTAACGAATAGAGTTTTCCAATACTGAAATGGGATGCTTTGAGGAATGGTGGCTTCCCTTCCTTTAGAAGATTTAAAACAGGCTGGATGACCACTTGCCAATTATATTATGGTGGTGACTGCTATGGGTTAGATAACATGACAGCTCATATCTTACCTAGTCTTAAATCACTTAATCACTGAATGGGTGTTGGCTCAGACAAACTGAGACCTGGGAAAGACCTTAGCTTAAAAAAGCCAAGACTTCCCCACTACATCTGGGGCCATCTCCAGTCATCCTGACTTATGTCTTACCATTGGACTCAGATGACTCTGGAGGATAGAGTGAAGTTGATGACTTTGTACAGCCCTGCCTCACTTAAATCCAATTCACTTGCAGGTCAAGATATCACCCTCCTAACAAACATCATTGGTCCTCTTCAAGAACAAAGAAGAAACAACAACAGACAAGAGGACTGCTGAAATCCTTTCCAACTCTCAAATACTGTCATTCTGTGATTTTGTAAAGCAAGCATTATCCTTAGCAACCAGTTATCTTTAGAAAGGAATAAGAGAAGTGGAGCCAAGATGGCAGATTAGTAGCAGCCACCCAACTGAAATCTCCCAACATTTCCTCTAAACAACTTTAAAATAACACCTGAAATCAAATTTTAAAATGGCAGAGCCAACAAAAGGTCAGGATGAGACTTTCTTCCAGCTTAAGAAAACTTACCAGGTTGCCAGAAGTCTATGGCACCAGGGTAAAGGCCTGTCTGCAGCAACCACTGCAGCAATAGCAGCTTTAGGAGCTCTCAGCCCAGAGATGGTAAGAGGGTCAGACAACTGGTGAGAAAGAGCTCACAGGGAACCCTTTGCTGGCACTGGGTACAATTGGCAATGACTGGCAACTCTATTGCTCATGTGAAGTTCTAGGGTAGGAAGGAGTACTAGGGATCAGTCACAATGGAGAATGGGCCTTGGTCACACTTCCAAGGCAAAGAGAGTGCTAGTGCTCATGGCTATAGAGAACTAGGGGCCCTTCCTGCATAAAGACAAAAGCGCAGACCAGGAAAGCAGTGATTATGTCTCTCCCAGGATCGTATCACTTTGCAAGCAACAAAGACATGCAGACCCCAAGAACTAGCTCTGAAAACAGCAGCATTGAAAAGCCTGAAGTTTAAAACAGAGCCTCCCTACCCCCAGGTAAGCAGAGCCCAACTTTAACATAAGTTCAAAGTCAAGAAAAGTTTTTTAAAATGAGCAAAAAAAAAAAATGACCATAAAAAGCTACTATGGGTGGTAGGGAAGACCAAGATATAAACCCAGGAGAATACAGAAATGTGAAAGCAGCTATCAAAAAAAGCTTCAAAGAAAAATGCTAATTGTACCCAAACCCAACAAGAATTCCTAGAAGAATTGAAGAAAGGAATGAGTGGTAGAGGGAAAATTGAGAAAAGAGATGAGAGTGGTGCAAGAAAATTGTAAAAATAGAATTAACAGCTCAGAAAAAGAGGCACCAAAAAATGAAGAAAATAACACTTAAAAAAATCAGAATCAGCCAAATTGTAAAAGAGGCACAAAAATTCACTGAAGAAAAAAACTACTTAAAAATCAGAATTGGCCAAATGGAAAAAGGGATATTTTTATACCTCTTTCATTGAAGAAAATAATTCCTTAAAAATTATAATTGGGCAAGAGGAAGCTAATGCCTCCATGAGACATCAAGAAGCAATTAAACAAAGACAAAATAATGAAAACAAAATAAAAGAAAATGTGAAATATCTGATCAGAAAAACAACTGACCAGATAAATTGATTAGGATAATTTAAGAATTATTGCTATAATGATCAAAGAAGTAGCCTAGACATTTTACTTCAAGAAATTATCAAGGAAAATTACCCTGACTGAGGTCCTAGAACCAGAAGGTAAAATAGAAATTGAAAGATGATCACCTCCTGAAAGAGATCCCAAAATGAAAGCTCCCAGTAATATTCCAGCCAAATTCCAAAGCTCCCAGATCAGAGAGAAAATACTTCAAGCAACCTGAAAGAAACAATTCAAATATCATGGAGTCACAGCTAGGATCACACAAAATTTAGCAGCTTGAAAATTAAAGGAGCAGAAGGCTTGGAAAATGATATTCCAGAAAGCAAAGAAACTAGACATGCAACCAAAAATAATCTATTCAGCAAAACTGAGTGTAAAGTTTCAGGGCAAAAAAAAATGGATACTTAATGAAATAGAGGACTTCCCAGCATTCTCAATGAAAAGAATAGAGCTGAATAGAAATTTTGACATTCAAACAGAAAACTCAAGAGAAGCATAAAAAGGTAAACATAAAAGAGTAATCATGAAGGACTCAATAAAGTCAAATTGTTTACATTCCTATATGGGAAGATGATTATATGTTACTCCTTAAAACTTTATCATTATTATGGCAGTTAAAAGGAGTCTATATACAAAAATGTTGTGAGAGTTAATCAATTATGTTGGAATGATCTCCAAAAAAAAAAAAAATGGAAAGGGTGAGAAAAAAAGATGCACTGAGAAAAGAGAGAAGAGAAAAGTAGAATGGGGAATACTTTGTCACATAAAAGAGGCACACAAGGAAGAGCTTTTACAATGGGAAGGGAAATAGCAGGGAACCAATGCTTGAACCTTATTCTCATCAGGATTGACTCAAAGAGTGAAATATGTGTATATATTCATATATACTCATAGATACACAGTCAGTTGTACATAGAAATGTAACTTACCCAATAGGGTAATAGGAGGGAAAGGGGAGAAAAAAAAACAGAAGGTGGGGGAAGGGAATGATAAAAGGGAGACATTAAGAGAGGCAGTAGAAAATGTGATGGCAGGAAATATATAGCTAGTAATCATAACTGTGAATGTGAATGGGATAGGCTCACCCATAAAACAGAAATGGATGGCAGAATGAATTAGAAATCAGAATCCAAGAATATGTTGTTTGCAAGAAACACACTTGAAACAGAAAGACACACAGAGTTAAAATAAAGAGCTAGAGCAGAATCTAATATGCTTTAGCTAAAGTAAAAAAGGCAGAGGTAGCAATCACGATTTCAGACAAAGGAAAAGCAAAAATAGACCTAATTAAAAGAGATAATCAGGGAAACTACATTATGTTAAAAGGTACCATAGGCAACGAAGTAATATAAAAAAAATTTTTACAGTAAGTTTCTCTGATAAAAGCCTCATTTCTCAAATATATACTGAATGAAGAACTGCATCAAATTTATAAAAATAAGAGCTATTCCCCATTGACAAATGGTTAAAGGATATAAATAGGCAGTTTTCAGAAAAAGAAATCAAAGCTATCTATAGTCATATGAGAAAATGTTCTAAAGCACTATTGATCTGAGAAATTCAAATTAAAATAACTCTGAGGTACTGCCTCACATCTATCAGAAAAGACAAATGCTAGAGAGGATGAGGGGAAAATAGGTACACTAATGAACTATTAGTAGAGTTGTGAACTGGTCCAACCATTCTGAAGAAAATTTGGATGTGTGCCCAAAGAGCTATAAAATTATGTATACTTACTAGCTGTGTGACCTTGGGCAAGTCACTTAATCCCATTGCCCCTATGAAGAAAAGCAAAAAAAAAAATTATGTATACCCATTGACTCAGCAATACCACTGCTAGGTCTATATCCTGAAGAGATCAAAGGAAAAGGAAAAGGACCTATATGTACAAAAATATTTATAGCAGCTCTTCTTGTGATCGCAAAAATTGGAAACTGAGGGAATACCCATCAATTGGAGAATAGCTGAACTAGTTGTGGCATATGATTATGATGGAGTACTGTTGTGCTATAAGACTTGAAGAGAGAGGGGTTTCAGAAAAACATGGCAAAACCTGCTTGAACTGATACAAAGTGAAGGAAGAAGAACCAGGAGATCACTGTGTACAGTAAAAATAATATTGTAAAGATGATCAACTGTGAAAGGTTGGTTACTCTGATCAATACAATGATCCAAGACAATTCCAAAGAACTCATGAGGAAAAAATGCTCCAGAGAGAACTGATTAACTCTGAGTGCAAACTGAAGCATAATTTTCTCACTTTCTCAATTTTTCTTGCTTTTAAAAAAATATAGCTAATATGGAAGTATTTTACATAATTTCATATGTATAATTGATATCATATTGCTTGCCTTCGTGGTTGAGAGGGTGTGGGGAGGAAAGGAGACAATTTGGAACTCAAAATTTAAAACAAAAACAAGAGTTTAAAAAAATTTTTTTAATTTAAAGAAAGAAGTAAGAGACCTCTTCTATAGATTCTCTTGTCTCCGTCTCTATCTCTCTCTATCTCTTTCTTTCTCTTTTCCTCTCCTTCCAGGAAATCTTTTTTTCCCCTTCAGACAACATTTAATATAAAAGCATAAAACATCTGTATTCCAGGATGCATATGGATTTGTAAGTTAAGTTTCAAATGCATAGAAAGTGACTTTAATATCAGTAACACCAACTGCAAAGCAGTTGAGCACAGTACCAACTGGGCCTGGAGAGCTCTGTTTACAACCCTACCAAAGACAAGCAATCTGTTTATTTTCTGGAACCAAAAGAATCCCATAGCTTTCCTCCTGCCCCTAGAGCCAAAGGGACCCAGTCCCAACCTGTTTCGTAATTGATATAAGGTCTGGCTCTAATCTTAGCACAATGGACTTCCTTAGAGCTGAAGTGAGGGGAGGAGAGAAGAGGTTAGGAGGGGGAGAAGTAGGGGAGCCACACCTCCCTGCCGAAATGTTTTTCTTCTCCAATGCTGCCAACCACGCCCAGCCCTTATTTTCTGACTCCCAACCTCATCAACCGATTGCTTGTACTGTTTTTATCTTTGTCTAAAGTCCCTGGCCCCAGTGAATGGAAATCTCACCCATGGGTTACTCAATAATACCTGTGGTTAATCAGGGTACCTGAATACAGAAATGTTAAGTGATTTGCCCAAGGTCAAGTAAATAATCTGGGCAAAGGAAGGGAGTCTAGTTACTCCCAGCCCAGGGCTCTAACAATGAGAATATTAAAATGAGTTTACTGCCCTTCCTTTAAGAATGACCTCTCTTGGCAACAAACTATATCTCATTTCAAACCAAAAGATTATTTTAAAATCCTTCTTAAGTCCCTCTTCCAGCCTTTCTCCCTTTTCTCCTCTTTCTCACAGAAACCTTACGAGGTATTATTATCCTGTTCCTATATGCTATTCTAATTGCCTAAGCAGAATTAGAAGGCTTCAAGATGGAAGAGACCTTAGAGATTTCTTGTCTAACTTCTTCATTTTGCAGATGATGAAACCCAAGCTCTGATGCTTGATCAATGTCACACAGCTAGTAAGTTAAAAAGTCAGATTTACTCAGCAATGCTGCTGCTAGGTCTATACTCCAAGGAGAGCAAAGTAAAAAGAAAAGGACCTATATGCACAAAAAAATATTTATAGCAGTTCTTTTGTGGCAGCAAAGAATTGGAAATCAAGGAGATGCCGTCAATTGGGGAATGGCCGAAAAGGTTATGGTATATGTTTGTAATGGGATACTATCATGCTAAAAGGGAATGGTTTCAGAAAAATCTGGGAAGACTTATATGAACTGATGCAAAGTGAAGTGAACAGAACAAGGAGAACATTCCACACAATGACAGTAATATTGTAATGATGATCAAATGAGAAAGACTTAGTAATTCTGATTAATATAATGATCTACTAGAACTCCAAAGGATTCATGACATAAAATGCTAACCATCTTCAGATAGATAATTGATGAATTCAGATTACAGATTAAAACATATGTTTTTTCTTTATTTTTCTTGAGGGTTTCATGGAGTGGCAAAAGGGTGGTGGATAGGGAATAGAGATATCTAACTATAGGGGATGGGGGCAGAGAGAGAGTAAGGATTCAGACCCTGGTCCTCTTACTCCAAATCCAGTGTGCCTTCCACTCTACATTGCAAACTACATCATTGCATATAATGGTTTTCCCATGGGAGGAAGAACTCAATCTAAGATCCCTTCGGGCTTCTTACTCCCTTGCCCTGAGATGTCCTTTAGGGCTCTCAAACTGACCTTTCCACCTCTCCAGGAATTGCTCTGGACACCTTTAACAAATGCCTAGGGTCATGCTCTGGTCCTGTCCCTCCCAGACCTGTTCTTGGCACAGCATGGGCTTCCTTTGGCCCTGCAGTCACAGCCAAGCCTACTCCAAGCTCGGTTGCACAAGAACAGACTTTGGCCCTGGGCCCAAGCTGGTGGGTCACATGCCTCCTGGGAGTACACAGGAATGGGCCCTTCCCATCACTGGGATGCAGTCAAACCCAATTAGAAACCCAACTCCAAATATGTTTTGTAACTGTTACAAGCAAGGGCAAGCCTATTGGAGACATGAACAAACAGGCTGAAGAAAATAAATGCTAAGGGAAAGCTCTTCAGACCCCTGGAGACAAATAATGAAGCTACTAGAGGAATAATGGAAAGAATGATGAATCCAGGGATGTGGGGTCAGATTGTGTGACCCCTGGCAAGTCATTTTACCTTTTGGAACCTCAGCTTCTTCCTCTATAGAATAAGGAGGTTGGATTAGATAACCTGTAGGGTCTCTCAAGAGCCAGATCTAGAGCCTATTAATAGGACAGTGCAGGAAATTAGTGAACCTCCACGGAAGTCAACACATAAGTCAATTTCTTTGGCTTTCATCACCCACCACTCTCCAAATTGAGGTTTTTTAGTCCCATGATAGTACCTCTCCTTCTTATAGGGTTTATTCATTCATTAAGTACTATTAAGCACATACTATATACTAGGCACTCTGCTTGGAACTCAAGATACAGAGACAAAAAGCAAAACAGACCCCTGACCTCAAGGAGATTACATTCTAGTAGGGTGAAGCAACTCAAACACAGATTCCTCCTGATAACCTTCATTAAATAATAACTCACATGTATGCAGTACTTTAGGCTTTCTTGAGCCCTTCTCTTAACAGCCACATTAGATAGTTGTTATCTTAATTTTACAGCTAGAGAAACCGATGCTAAGAGAAGTTACATGACTTGCCCAAGGTAATATACTCAGTAAGTGTTGGACCTGGGATTTGAATCCATCTCCTTACTCAAAGATGAGCTTCTTTCCAATACACCAGTTCATCTGGATGTTTATTAAGCATCCAGTACACATATGGCACTGAGAAGACAAAGACAAAAATAAAATAATTTTACATTCTACCAGGAGGACACAATTGGTCCATAGAAAAGAAGGATATGAGCCCTTGCCTTGCTACAGGGCAGACAGCAAGACTTCCAGCTTCGCTCTCTCCCCACTCTGGTGTTTCTGGTGGTTTCCTGAGATTTCTTCAGTTGACCAGTCAGAAGTCAGTGGAGGGAGGGGGAAAGTCGGTAAGTCAGGTCAACAAACATTTATTAAGCACCTACTGTGTGTCAGGCACTAGGTTAAATCTGGGGATACAAAGAAAAGTTTGTTTCTTTTAAAAGGAAAGAAAAAATAGTCTGCTCTCAAGGAGCTCACAGCCAAATAAGGGAGACAATGTGCAGACCACCATGTACAAACAAGATGTCTACAGGAAAAATTAGAGATAATTAACAGAGAGAAGTCACTAAGATTAAGAAGAGCTGAATAAGCTTCTTGCAGAAGGTGAGTCTTTGGCTGAGACTTGAAGGAAGCCAGGGGACTAAGATGAAGAGGGGAGAGTGCCAGGCATGGTGGACAGCCAATTAAAATGCCCATAGTCCAGGCTTGAACTGATGAGGGTTTGCACCAGAGACAAGAGAATATATATGAGATGTCACAGAGAAAAACAAGACTTGGCAACTAATTAGATTAGTGGGGGGGGGGGGGAGGTGGCGAGGAGGAGTAGAGAATGACACTCAGGTTGCAAGCCTGGGTAACCAAGAGGCTGGTGATATCCTAGGAAAGTTAGGGGAAGGGCAGGGCTTAGGAGAAAAGATAATGAGCTGTTTTGGACATGTTGAGTTTGAGATGTCTTTGGGAGATCCACTTAGAGATGTCTAATAGATAATTGATTTCAAGTGGAGATAAGCAGAGAGGTTAGACTTGAAAATCATCTGCATAGATATGACAATTGAATCCATGGGAGCTGATGAGATCACCAAAAAAAAGTAGTGTGGAGGAAGAAGACAAAAGGTCCCAGAACAGAGCCTTGGGAGAGGCCCTTGGAGCCATGGTTATTAAACAACCTAGATCATGATCCAACAAAAGAGACAGAGAAGGAGAGGTCAGACAAGAAAGAGAACTAGGAGAGAACAGTGTCACAAAAACCTAGGGAGAAGAGAATATCAAGAAAGGGATGATCAACAGTGTCAAAGGCTCCAGAGAGGTCAAAAATGTTGCAAATTGAGAAAAGGTCATTGGATTTGCCAATTAAGACATCATTGGTAACTTTGGAGAAAGCAGTTTCAGTTGAATGATGAGGTCAGAAGCTGGACAGTTGGAAAGTTATAAAGAGAGTGAGAGGAAAGGAAGTAGAGGCACCAATTATAGATGACCTTCTCAAGAAATTTAGCCACAAATGTAAGGAGAAATACAGGATGGTACACTAGTGGAGATGGATGGATCACATGAGAATTTTTTTGAAAATAGGGGAAGGAGACAATGAAAAATGTTGGAAAGGTGAATGGGTAGTATTTGAATATTTTTCTGCAGTCTCAAAAAGACTTGGCAGGGGTGATGGGGTGCTGACTAGGTAGGGGCACACTACCTGTACCTTGAAATAAGAAAGAAGTGAATGGAATTCAATCACTGTATCTTGAAAATGAATGAGGTTTGGCACCCACTGGTTCAGTCCCAGCAAGTAGATAAATCTGCACAGCTGCCTAAGAGCCCCTTATCAAGTTAGGCTTGTGTAGCTGATTTATAAAAGCTGTGAAAATGTGTCAACCATCCCTGAAACCCATTAGCCCAGCTGAGTTCATTCCAACAACGATAATTCACTGAAGTAGCAACAGCAGAGGGAAGCAGATGGCTGCTACAGGGGCAACAAAGATGATGCCAGCAGCAGCAGGGGCAGCCCAGCAGAACAAGGTAACTGCTAAGTTCCATCGATTCTTTTTTCTGGTGAAAAGAGCAGAGTTGAGTAGAAAATCTGACATTCAAACAGAAAACTTAAGAGAAGCATAAAATGGTAAACATGAAAGCAAAAACATAAGGAACTCAATAAGGTTAAACTGTGTGCCTTTCTATGTAGGAAAATGACACATTTCTTCTAAGAAATGTATCATTACTAAGGCAGTTAGAAGAATTCTGTATAGAAAGAAGGTGTGGGAGTGAGTCAGTTATGTTGGGATGATGTAAAAACAAAAATGGATAAGTGAGAAAAAGGGATAACCTGAGAGAAAGGGAAAGGGAGAGGAAGAATGGGAAAAACTATCTCACATGAAAGAGGCACACAAGAAAGAGCTCTTATAGTGAAGGGAAAAATAGTGGTGAAGGCAGTGCTTGAACCTTACTCTCATCTGAATTATTTCAAAAAGGGAAAATAAATATACATATACACAAATATGTATGAGACTCTGTGTGTGTATACTCAACTGATAATTAAAATCTATTTTCTTTTTTTTTTTGGAGGGGAGAAGACAAGGAAATTGGGGTTAAGTGATTTGTCCAAGGTCACATGACTAGTAAGTGTTAAGTGTCTGAGGCAGGATTTGAACTCAGGTCCTCCTGACTCCAGGACCAGGGTGCTATTCACTGTGCCACCTAGCCACACCAGTAATTAAAATCTATTTTACCTAAAAGGGAACAAGAGAAGGAGGGAATAATAAAAGGGAAAGGAGATAAAAGAAGGCAGTGGTCAAAAAAAGAGACTTTGCAGAGAAGGATAAGCAGAAGAAAATAGAATGGTGGGAAGTACATAACTGTGAATATGAATGGGATGAACTGACCCATAAAATGGAAGGAGATAGCAGAATGTATTAGAAACCAAAACCTAACAATATATTGTTTACAAGAAACACATTTAACAGACACACAGAGTTAAAATAAGGGGCCAGAGCAGAATTGCTTATGCTTCATCTGAGGTTAAAAAAACAGGGGTAGCAATCATAAGCTCAGACAAAGCAAAAACAAAAATAGACCTAATTAAAATGGATGTTTGCTAAAAGGAACCATAGACAATGAAGCGATATCAATACTAAAAACATATGCAGTAAATGGCATAGCATCCAAATTCTTTTTGTTTTTGGTGTTGTTTGAATTCTTTTTTAAAATTTTTTATTCATTTTGAACTTAAATACAAGAAGACAAAAAAGGAATATTTCCACATACACAGCACAACATAAAAAGAGGATTTGCTATAAAACCACGAATTTCCATGTCACACTGTTTTCTTTTTCTGAATACCTATGCAATAAATAGTAGACATTGTTTTCAAAGCTACCCTGCTTTTCCAGGCTTTCTTCTGTTTTCTTTTGTTCCCTGCTATGCACTTTTTATTTTTCTTCTACCCCCCCATTCCACCCTAGAAAAGGCTACAATTAGACATAAATTTGTATATACGTATGTAAGACCGTAATATACATACTTCTATTTTTCAGTTCTTTCTCTGGATGTGGCTAGCATCTTCCTTCATAAATCCTCTGTAGTTGATCTGAGTTTTACAATACTCAAAATGATTTTGTCATTGAAAGTTGTCCTTACAACACTATTGTTACTGTATACAGCGTTCTCTAGGTTCTGCTCATTTTACTCTTTATTATTTCATGTAAGTCTTTCCATGTTTTTCTAAAATCAACCAGCTCATCATTTCGTTTAGCACAGTAGTTTTCCATCACAGTCATGTACCACAACTTGTTTAGACATTCCCCAGTTGATGGACTTGCCCTCTATTTTCAGTTCTTTGCCACCACAAAGAAAATTGCTATAAATATTTTAGAACATGTTAAGTTCTTTTTTTTTAATTTTTTTATTTACTTATTTACTTTTAATTTACAAGATTCAGTTCCACAATCACTTGAGTTTCAGATTTTCTC
>CM053591.1:129131328-129178981 GCA_028646515.1 Pseudochirops corinnae
TGGCCCGCTGAGGTTATGAGTGCGACCCCGATGCATCGGCTCTGAATTAAAACCTCTTGTTTTTTACATCAAACTGGTCTCCTACGTTCTGGGGAGGGGTCGTAACGGAAGCTCGAAATTGGGGTCTTACATCTATTCCAAGTCAAATACTTGACCAACTCATTGGCAGAGAAGTCAATTTAAGATTTAGAGTTCAAGAAAATCAAAGAAAATAGAGCAATGGAAAATTGGGTTCAAACCCTTGTACTAAGAACACAACATAACACAGAAATTAAAGCCAGGAACTGATAATACTCTGGGATTTTCTGAGGCCTGGGCCAGGATGTCGATGTGAAGGAAAGATTAATTTCCCTCTTACTATCAAGGACATCATCATATGTCCTATCGCCCAGGTTTGAAACCTCCATGTTATTCTTAATCTTTTCCTTTTCACTCACCCCACATAGCTAACCAGTTATCAGATCTTTTTTCAACTGGAGGACACAACTTTTTCAAAGCAAATGGACTTAAGGAAATAGCATAGCAAGAAAAGTAGCCATAGAACATTCTCATCATAGACCTGATGAGGTGCAGGTTTTGGGAGCCCCCTTGAGCTCTCCTTGAATCTTTGAGGTACAGGCTCTGGGAAGCCCCTTGAAGTAAATCTTCCCAGGGAAGGCAGTTGTGGTTCTGCCCAAATCGTTAGCCCTCCTTTGTTCCAATAGTTTCCCATCCTTGATGTTCCTGTTTCCACCCTTCAACTGGCCTGGCCCACCATTGTCTATGGTCTCCAAGTAGCCTCCAGCAACTTCTCACCCATAATCACTCATTACTGGAGTCTGACCCCATCTCAACCCCTGAAGACTCTCCCCACAAACTCATCCTCTAGACCACCCCTAGATTCCTCCCACAACCTTTCTGTATATAGGATCCCATCTTCCCTCCATGTGGTCTGAGAGTGCCACAGAATGCCCTACACAGACTTGCTCTGTGAAAGTGCCATAGAATGACCTAGCACAGACTTATTCTGGATTGCTTGCCCAATGCAAGCCTTACAGATACCTAGGTTCCTTAAGAGTCTACCCAATATGGCAAACTTTCAATAAACTTTGTTTTTCTTTGGCTGAGAAGACTTGAATCGAATTCTTTTGGCAGGACTTGGCATGTTGGTATTTTGGGGTCTCAGGCAACCCTAACCCTCTTTGTGGGAAGCCCTCTTCAGACCTAGGAGACAGTCTCCCACAAATAAACACATGGTCTATGGGAGGAGTGGACATGCCTGTTGATCTCTCATAGGAAATACATGTAGTCAGAGCACATACATGGAAGAGCACAAATGTAGAGAACGTGTATAGCCATGGCACATGTGTGGATGGAGAGAGTCAATAGATAGGTTGACATAGAATGTATTCCATTTCACATCTATGTTTTTGCTCTCCTTCCAATTTCATCTGTAAATGCTTCTGGAATAAATTGGCTTAGAGTGCCAAGCACTCTATTGTCTCATTTTCTCTTTGCTTGTCTTTCACATTTGCTCCAAAGCAGGGAATGCCAATGGGCCATTGATACCTAATGATGGTTTGCAGACTGTTACCCACACTCTTGGGAGCTATCCGTTGGTCTGCACCACAACAGCAGCCTCCTGGCTTGGGGGAGGCACAGCCACCTGGACACACACCCCCATGGGAATCAGCATCTTCTTGGAAGAAAGTCACAGAGTGTATCTTAATAAAGCTTTATTTATTGATATTGATACTGCTTTGCAAGGGCTCTTCCTCTTATGCAATGGTTGCTGGGCAGGGATAGAGCCTCGGGGGATCTCTGTGCATGAGCCTTTAGAAGATAACATAATGACCACACCAATGTACTGTATTTTCAGGGTGTTTTGTTTAGTTGTCATCGAAACAAGCTTCCCTGTAACCATTCACGGTCACTTAAGGATTCATCCAGAAGTTCCCCTTTATCTTTTCTATTGAACAGGGATAAGGGGATTGATTAATATCAAGCACAGAACTATGTTCTCTGATGCTTTTTCTGATTCCCCCAACTTCTAGCGCTCTTTCATTATCTTGTATTTATTTTGCACATTTTTTTTGCACGTGTGTGTATGCACATGTTGTCTCCCCTGATAGAATGCAAACTTCTTGTGGACAAAGAACTGTTTATTTATATCTTTGTATCCCCAGCGCCTGGGCATACAGTTCCTGGCTTGGAAAAGACACTTACTAAAAGCTTATTTATTAATTGATTGAGCTGGATGTTGGCTTTATGTGAAGCATCCCTTTCATCCTCCTTGGACAGCCTCCCATTCCTGCTCCTCTGTCTTCCACACTCTCCCATTCTCTGCTCTTTGGCTTAAAGTGAATGCCTTTGGTTTCCCAGTAGCCCATAAACTCCTGCTCCTTCTCTCTCAGTGATTTCAGTCTGCATCTTTCTCTCTGCTCACTCAATGCCCTCCTTGCTCTCCTCCCAGTGCTCCTCATACTCTGTATCTGGCTGAGCTAATTCTTTTCAGTGTAGCTATCCAGTGAACACAATCTCTTTTGTGTCCAGCCAATCTCTGCAGCTGCAGAGATGTTTGTAGACAATGATGAAGGTATCAATCGTAGAGCTCATTTTGAGGCAGGGAACCCATTTTGGCAGTTACCAAAACCTGGAGATCAATTCCCTCTGTTTTTTTTTTTTTTTTGGAGGGGGGAAAGCAAGGCAGTTGGGGTTAAGTAACTTGCCCAAGGTCACACTGCTAGTAAGTGTCAGGTGTTGAGGCTGGATTTGAACTCAGGTCCTCCTGACTCCAGAGCCGGTGCTCTATTCACTGCACTCAATTCCCTTTTTTATTCAACCATAAATCACTTCCTGCTTCAATGGGAGAAATTCCAAGAACCTGCAAATCACTTTTTGGGACGGGGTGGTTTTTTTTTTTGAGATACAAGAATTACAGGATATTAGTTCAGAATGAAGCAAAAAGCAAGCAAGCAGTCCATGTTCCCATAAGAAACACTTTGCCTGCTGCTTCTGATTTCAGGTTAGGAGAACAAGAAATACCTTGGTGCTGAAATGAATTCCTTGAAGGTAAATCCTTATGCCAGTATTGTGAGCCACTGGATGACTTTCTGAGGTTGTTAAGAAGTAAATAGAAATACTAACTTCAAATACCCTAGATAATCTTACACCCATTTCACATTTGCAGTCTGATCACAGAGAAAATATTTTGACTTGGTGAGCTGAGGTATAGGGGATAGGCACTGGATTTAGGATCTGAGAGACCTGGGTTTGAATCTTGCCTCAGATCTCATACTAGCTCATACATCTGTAATTCACCTAATCCTTCAGAGCTATAGTTTTCTCATGGAGATAATATTTAGATTAGCTGCCTCATCAATTTGTTGTGTTAAAGTTAGAGTCAGTAAACCTTTGTTAAGTGCCTACTATGTATGAGGCATTGTGCTAAGTGCTGGGGATAGAAAGAAAGGCACAAGACAGACTCTGCCTTCAAGGAGCCTACAGTCTAATGGTGGAAGACGACACAAAAAGAAGCTGAAAAATGAGGGAGGAAGGAAGGAAGGAGGAACCCCGCTGAGACATGAAGTCCTACAGCTGGGGTGGGAAATGATCTGAGGAGATAAGGATTACATTTTACAGAATGATGAGTTTCTGGAGAAGTCCAGGAAAGGAGCTGGGTAGGAAAGTGTATCAAAAACTTTAAAGTACTATAAAAATCTGAGTTACTCGGCTAGTTCGTGGTTTGTTTTATATCAACAATTTTCCCTGAACCACTTATGAACTCACTGGGACACAAGGGGACTACATTCTATCAAACTATTCACCAATTCAACCATCTTGCCTAGTTGTATTCCCATTCTGAATGACAAAGTTTTGTGTTCACACACTGGCACACACACTCACACATACACACATTTGTACACACCCACCCACACATGCATTCTTCATCTCTTCACATAGTTGCCACCACTTCAAGTCTTTAGTACCATCTCTGGATTTAAAAAATGGACTAAAATGAATGAGTAAACTCAGGACATCAAGACACATTGAGGCATTTGTTTCACTCTAACATCATAGAAGATAGTACTAGTCAATGGAATTGTGGACTGGAAGTAATGAAAGCCATGAGTCAGTAGTCCTAGTTTTACCACTATCTCTTTTGCCCTTCATCTAGTATAATAATTACATCACTCAATTCCTCAGTTTCTCCATCTGTAAATTGGGGCTGATGATACCTTTTTTCATCCTAGTATAGTTAGCATTTCTACTAGGTATTCTACCTATCCAACTTCATTTATTTCCCATTGCTCCCCATCAGCCAAATTGATTTCCTCATGCTCTCCAAACCATACCATGCTCATTCTCACCTCCATACCTTTATTCCTGCTGTTTCTCTGCAGTGTCTTTCCCTCCCTCTTTTCCTTTCCAAACCCACTCTTTCTTCAAAGTTCACATCAAGTTTCACCTCTTCCTTGAAGCCTTCTCTTCTGACGCAAGCATACAATGGCCTCTCCCTTCTCTGAACTCCTGTGACACTTAATGTCTATACTGCTTCCTGTAGTCTTTAATAATTTATTACCTTATATTGTTTCTTAAGTATTTCATTGTCTTATCAAGGAACTTACAAATATATGGGTGGGGCAAGGATCAAGTTCTATGTTTCTTTTATATACAGAGAAACCAATATGCTGCTGATAATATAGTTGGTACAAAGGATATTACATAATTATTGATCATTATTAAATCAAATTGTCGAGAAGAATGTAATGATTTATGGGAAATTTGTATTAGGTTATTCACTGAAAAAAAAAAATCCAATTTTTCTTGAAGGTAATTCTTTCACAGTCTTTTAATCACCAAATAGAGGAGTTCAAATAGGCTTAGTGATTCAGAAAAAAGAACTACTTTGTGTCATAAGGAAGCATCCAAAGAGATACTAACAGGTGTCCCCGGACTCAGCCTTTGGCCATCTGAGGTTCTGTGGTCTATATTTTCACACTCAAGTTCACAGACCACAAACACTTGTATTTTTGCATATTCGGTTAACATCCCAGTATGGTGTTTCAGCATCTGGTAGCTAACAACTTCAGAGCTACCAAAATTATTGGGCCTAAAAATAAAAAGACAAATTAAAAAACAAAAGCATAAGATAGTAAAGCCTCATTTCTTTGATTATGAGTGACACTGTGTTTCCTACGATTGGGTAAATAGCACCTTTTCTGGTGATTTCCAGTTTCCATAGCAAAAGTACAAAATATTGTAATGAATGTAGTTAAAATTCAAGAATCAAAAACATTATATAGTCAAACAACCTAGGACAGTCCTAAGCACAATTTGATTCCACTCAATTTACATACAAGACCACATACTAGGTACTGGATGGGATACAAAGCCATGGTCCTTCCCATTATAAAGTTTGCAGTCTAGTAGAAGAGGGAAAAAACACATATAAAAATAACTGTAATACAAAGAAAACTCTTAGAAGTACTCCTGGTCAAAGAGTTTGAAGACACTCTTCCTGTGGATGGGCTAGTTCAGAGATCACACTTGTAGAGCTTAGGTTCTCTTGGAAGCTAAGTCTAGATATTCAGGTTTGCTTGTCCTGGCTGGATATTATGCACATTAATATGTAATTAACTAATTAATATGCAGTTGTCTTTGATAATTATAGAGTCCTATAATCCCCCAGCTAAAAAGAACCACAAGAGACCACTTAGTTCAAATTTTTGCTTTCAGGCAGGCCTACGGAAAAATGATACTCTAGGTCTTAGATTTCTCATCTGGGAGATGGGTGGGGAGAATATTGGGTGGTCTGTCGAGTTTCTTCCAGCTCTATCAATGATTCTGCATATTTTTATCCTTCCCCAGAAAGGAAAGAAGAACTAGAATGAATGGATGCCAAGGCATTTGAAGTGTGTATTGATTTGCTCAAGTATGCTCAGAGAACTATGAAGGCTTCTTTCTTCAGCTCAAGTTTGCCCAACAACACGTTGAGCATCTGTTGTATACTTAGGCATGTGGACTTGGTTGGAGTTGCCATCTCTGCCTGGAGGGAAGGAGAGCAAAACAGAGCCCTAAAAGAGGACTCACAGCATTTCACTGATAGAGGTTGAGCCAAGGAATGTGGACAGGCCATATGCCCAGTCAACAGTGAGCCAGCCAAGTCAATCTGAGGCTAGACAGGTAAGAAATCTATACTCAGTGTATCTGGTACCTTTTATGTGTAATCCATAGCCCGAGGTCCCCACAAGAGTTCTGGGCTCACATGGACCTGGTCCATTCTAGGAGGCTTGACCTCAAAGGAGTTGAGTTTTTTTTTTTTGTCCCTCAGGCATATTGCCCAGGTCATTGCTACTTGGATTAATATGAGTAAATTTCTAAGATAAAGGTTAGGCCTGGTTCATGTCTAGGGTGTTTCCAAATGTGGGTGACATGGTCCCCAAATCCTGATTAGAACTGAAATGAATAAAAGAGAGGAAAAACCGGGGTGGGGGTAAGGGGACAGGGAGGAACAAGCACAAGTGCCTACTATGTGTTAGGCACTATGCTAAGAGCTTTACAAATACTGTCTCATTTGCTAGGGAGGATTAAAGAAGTGAATCCCCTGTATTTTTAGAATTGAAATATTTTATTGGTGTTTTTTCTTTTTGATACTAGTCACTTTCTAATGACTCCATAACATGAACCTGCCTGGCCCACCAATAAAACTCTCTGTAGTAACAAGGAGTACGCTTGAGCTAAACAAATGGACATATTGGCTGTGTCTGACAATATATGCCTCATTTTAATGTATATCTCAAGAAGAGGGGGGCATGATCATCAATCCTCTAGAGTTAAAATAGGTTACTGCATTGATTAGAATTCTGATATCTTTCACTGTTATTTTGTTGTTGTTTTTTAGCTTGCACTTCGAGTCAGATCTCTGAAGATGGAAAGTCCCCCAGTGTTCCTGGGTAGGCTCTCCCAGGGTTTAACCACCTAACATTATAGGATTTTAGAACTGCAAATAACCTTAGAAATTATCTAGTACAACTCCATTTCACAGATGAAGCTACTGAGACCTTGAGAGATTATATGACTTACTCATGGTTAGTTAGATTGGAACAGAAGCAAAATCTGAAATGAATTTTCCTAACTTGATATCCACTGCTCTTCCCACTTCTACGAATGACATTTTCTTAATGTTCAATCTGTTCAGGATTTTCTTTGTTCCTCTTTGTAAGCCTCTGTCTCCTTTCTAAGGGTCTTTGTTGGTGCCATTTTCTCTCTGCTCAGTGCAAGCTCAGCCTTGTACAGGCCTTGGGTGTGGTAGGTTAGTCTTAAGTACCCAAAAGCCATAAAGCAAAAAAGTACCCAGACAGTCATAACATCATTCTTGGACCAAATTCAAGTTAAATAAACATTTATTAAGTACCTACAATACATATGGTAAGAGATAATATGGCGTAGTGGATCAAGGGTTGACTTTGGAATCAGAAAGATTTGCATTTAAGTCTTTTCTCTGACACATTACCAGCTGTGTGATCCTGGGCAAGTCACTTAATTTCTCTATTTTTGAGGTAAAACTCTTAAGTTATAAATGAGTTGCTAATTTGCATTGGTGGAGGGAGTTTTCACATCAAGAATTTCCTACCTTAGTTAAATCACAGGTCCAGATCCCCCTACACCTTTTCTTTCTCCAATAAAAATAAAAGTTGTAATATGCACTGGAAATACAAAGATGAAAGATGACACCTGCTGCCCTCAAAGATCTTACTATCTAATAAGGGAGTCCATTACATGCACACAAATATAGGTGCTAGAAGGTAGAATGTGGTGCAGTTAATCACTATTCTTTCATGTTCATTGGGTTTTCATTTTGTATCAGGCATTGTACAGAATGTCACATGAAATCTATCCTTGTCCTCCAGGAGTCCATGGTCTAAGTTATGAATCTCAAACAACACAATACATAAAAGGGCATGCCATAAATCACATTTCAAAGACTAGTCTAATACTTTAGTTGTTTTCTATTTCAGTTTTTCTTTGAATTTTGCTGTCACTAGCCTGTTCAGCCCATAGTAGAGCCAGGGTAACAATCTCTGCGTATGGTACTTGTGTCCTTCCAGTACTCTGAGGTTCAGAGAGGGGAGAAAGAAGAAAAAATACTTTTTAATTCTTTGAGTTCTAGATATTAATTCATTTTTTAAAAAATTCTACATGGTTAAAAAAAAAGTGAACCTTCTAAGATTCCTATTTAATTCTTATCCTATATCTATCAATTCCTATTTTCCATCATTTTGCCCAATACTGTGATTTCTTATTTTTATTCTTTCTTGACTCGTTAAGTTTGAAAAGAGGAATATTGACATTAATTTTTTTTAAATAAGTATTTGATATATATATTGGTACATATATTTTTAACATGAATCTGTCTACTGAGGTATATATGGTATAGTTTCTTATCTCTCTGAAGTTATTTATTATGACTTCCACTTGATTCAAAATCAAGATTACAACTCTTTTAAAAAAAAAATCAGCTAAACTATGACAAAATTAATTCCATTCTTTTACTTTAAATTTATATCCTATACCTATGTTTCAGAATTATTTCTCCAGAGGTAGGACCCCATTTATTGAGTTGTGTTTTCTAATGCATCCTGCAATTCTTTTCCATTCTATAGGTGGGTTAAATCCATTTATTTTAAAAATTATGATTAAGTTTGATTATTCCTCTACTGTATCTTGCTATGTGGTTGGGTGTTTTTTTTTTTAAATAGTGAAGAGTACATTCTAGCTTATTTCACCAGCATGATTCCAATCTTAGATACCTACATAGAGACAAAGATACTTTTCCCCTCAACTCAGATCTTAGAATTCTAGATTTACTGATACTTTTTTTCTGAAGTTTCTCACTTTTCCTTGAGTTCCAGATACGAGTGTGGCATAAGTGTTATTTTCTTCATCTCATCCTTCCACTTTTTCTTTAATGTGTTCTTCATCTGTGGCTCTCATATTCAAAGTACAATTGTTTTCTCTCCTCTCTTCCTTCCTCACCCAAATTCTTCCTTTTTTTCCTTCCAAGTTGTCTGTTTCCTTCTGTTCCCTTCTATGTTGCTTTCCAACTCAATTCCTATCCATTGTTTTCTCAGTGTTCCTTTAACAAGGTGATACTTCAAGGAGAAAATAACCTTTTCCATGTAGTAGAAATGGGTAACAGTATTATTACAATATCCTTTTGGACATCCACTTCTCTTTGCTATTGGAATATATGTTCATCAAGTTCCTTTTTATTCATAGTCTAAGTTTTCTGGTCCCTTCATAGTATCAAGGAACAGCACATCCTACTGAAGTAATTTCCTAATTGATTTCTCTGCATGCAGGCTCTCCTTTAATATATTATCCATAAATTTTTCAACTGGCATTACTGTTTAAAAATGTTTGTGTTATGAACATAGTAAACATAAAACATTAACCTTTCAATATATGAAGGAAAAATGAGGAAATCATAAAAGGGGGGATTGTATATGAAAATGAAATTCTGTTATGTACAATTTGTCTTTTCCCCCACTTTGTACAATTTATTGGTTTCTATTTTCTATAGTTTAAATTTAACATGGTAGTTCCAACACTACCTTGCTTATCTGTACCTGCACATTAATTTCTATTTACTCTCTTCTTATTTTTTAATGATTCAGTAAAATTCCTTTTTCCTTCCTTTTCCTTCCTTCTTTCCTTCCTTCCTTCCTTCCTTCTTTCCTTCCTTGTTTTCCTTTGTCACTATTTCTACCCACTCCCCTCCACCTTTATCCATAATGGAGGCAATACAGTATTGAAAGCATCGAAGGACTGATTAACAAGGTATCTGAAGAAAAACAAAACAAAACAAAACAAAAAAAAGGTATCTGAAGGAAGAAAATATTACAAAAACACTTGCACCTTATTAAAACCAGAAAATTATGACTAGGAAAATATAGACAGCGATTGAACCTATATGTCTACTTTCCTATCTAGAAAAATTTGCAAAAATAATATACATTTCCATTTATGAGAGTATTAGTAGAGAACTGGATGGCTTTTGTGAGTCATATTCCACAGTATACTGCATTTTTACCATTTCACAATTGACTGAACATTATAGAGAACATAAAATCTCACTGTGCCTATTTGTCTGTTCACTATAAAAAACCCTTTTGATCCTGGAAAGCCAAATGCCACCCCACAGGCTCTCTTCTAATAAGCTATCTTACATAGTATACATCAAAAGATTTCTTGCAAGGCGGAACAGCAGAGGTAAGCTTGCTCAGTGACCTTTTTTGATCACCAACATCAGGTGAACTATAAAAACGGGAGACATGCTCACCAAAGGTTACCATCACTGTCATGGACGAAGTCCAGAATACAGTTTAAGTTGACAAGGGATTCTACACACACATATGTATACACACATATATTTATGTACATACATACTTACATATATTTTGTATATATATACATGCATATATTTCTAAAGAATACATGGAGAGTTCTGACTCTCTATGTTAATTGTTGATTCAGACAGGTTAGTCTTAAGGGGAGTAGAGAGGTGGGAGAGACTGAAAGAGAAACTTAGCTGAAGACTTGAAGTGGAAGAATGTTTTCCTAAGCCCCATTTTAACATCTGACATTCACTAAAGTTCCCACCTTGCTCATCTGGTGCCAGCTTTTGTGATACTTAGAGATTCTGGCATTTTTCTACATTAATCAGTGTGAGAACCTTTTCACATTTTATGGAGCAAGGAAAAAACAGTTACTCTTCATATTGCAATATCTGTGTTTGACAAGCAACAACAGTATTTTTATGGAACATTTAAAAATTTTATATATATACATACATATATATATATATATATATATATATATATATATATATATATACAAAATTTTTTTTTAATAAAAAAACAAACATAGTATAGGATTAGCATAAGGGAAGTGATAGGAGCCAGGGGAAACCAGAACCAAACCTGGACTTAAGAAGGGTTTTTCCATTTGTGCTTGTTTGATTTTGAGGTGGCCATGTTCATTAGATTATTTCTATACTTTAAAGATTTTTGTTGTGTTGGTTTACCTTTTGCTAATAAAAAGAAAGAGACTCTTGGCCCCTTGTGCAAGTGGTGATACTGTTGGGATTTTAGAGGTACCAGGGCCCAGATGAATCTTTACATAGTGAAAACAGCAGCATTGCTCCTAGGCTTAGGAAAAGACTAGACCAGAAGGATGCATGGAGAAGAGGTGGCTCCCTGGTCCCTTTTATCATCTTTCCAAAGAGATAACTGGAATTTACTTCTCCAGCAGTGGCTTGGGGGCAGCCTCATTGAATGAAGGGGTCTGTAGCACCCCACAGAGCCAGGTGAGGGGAGCATGGGAACCATGGACCATCTTTTCTGGCTGCTACCTGCTCTCAACATTGAAGTTTGGGAAGAAGTTTGTTAAGCTTTCTGGTTTGTTTAAGTCATTGTTGTCTTTTTAAAAAATAAAATAAATAGTTTCAGAGTATCTAATATATATGATACATACATATGTGTACATATATATACACCATATGTGTTTACATATATATATATATATAGTTTAACTTTTATTTTTTATTTTTTGCTTTTTGGAGGGTGAAGGCAAGGAAGTTGGGGTTAAGTGACTTCCCAAGATCACAGGCTAGTTTTTGTGTGTGTGTGTGTGTGTGTGTGTGTGTGTGTGTTAAGTGTCTGAGGTCACATTTGAACTCGGGTCCTCCTGACTCCAGGGCGGGTGCTCTATTCACTGTGCCACCTAGCTACCTCCCCACAGGAGTGTGTGTGTACACACACACACACACACACACACACGCACACACACACACACACACACACACGGTGGGGGCTCTCCATATTTTAGGTCCTTGCAGATGACATTGTGCTGGTTACAGAAAGTCTCAGAACACTTCAGAACCTATTGGATCTGTCTCCACTCAAAGGTTAGGCTAACCATCTATACAGGAAGAGTCAAGTAGATGAAACATGCCTATCATCCAGGTTATGAAATACAGTTGCTTATTTTTCAGTGTATAGATCTTGGGAAGAAATGGAAAATGGGTGAATTGGGCCCAGGAGAAAGAAGACAGGATTACTTTTGGAAAATTGCAAAACTCCTTTAATCACACTAAACTTCTCCCCCATATTTTTAATACTATTATTAAATAAAGGTCCACATTTTTAATACTATTATTCTCCTAGAGTAGCAGAGAATTATAAACAAAATAGATGCTCATTGATTGTGGAATGTATCACAAGTTGTGGTACATGAATGTAATGGACTAGTATTGTGCTAGAAAAAATCATGAATGTGATGAGTTTAGAGAAACATGAACAGATACAGAATGAAGTAAGCAAAGTCAGAACAGTATAAAATGACTACAACAAACCAATCAAAACTGAATACTGTGAAGTTATAATGATCAAGGTTGGCCCCAAAGGAGAGAGATGAGAAGATGTCTTCCCCACTATTTTTGCAACCAAAACTAAGTTTGTGGAATACTGCATGTAAAGTCAAAACTTTTTTTTAGGTATTGGTCAATCTAACTGAACTTATTTTTCTTTTTTGTCATAAGGGATAACTTTGTGAGGGGATTAGCAGGGCAGGAGTTCTTTCTGAAATGTAGGTGATATAAAAAAAGATACCAATGATTTATTTAAAAATATTCTAATGGTATAGTATGGAACTCAATAGCCCCTGAAGAATTAAAAATGAGCATCATTTATGATGGAGAACAAGGTACGAATGAACAGGTTGCAATATGACAAATAAGGAACCAGGAATAGAAACTGGAGTCATTAAGGAAATGAAAGATGGAAAAGGAAGAGAGACTGGCTATATTGGAATCTCCTGAGCTTGCCAGGAGGAGGCCACTCTACTTAGGAATATTCTCCTTTAATTCCATCATTCCTTCCTGCAGTCAGTAGCCATACCAACTGCTCTATATAATGAATTACAGAAATCAAGGGTATCAGAGAAGTGGGTTGTACCTAATTTTTATTCTGGTAATTACAATAACTCATTCTTCCCTTTTCCCACAAAAAATAGGTGGAATAACAAGTAACCAGCCATAGTCTGAACCTGTATGTCCCTCACATGATGCTCCACCTTACACATAGAACATAGATTTACCGAAAAGCTCATCTACTACTGGTGTCAGGTTGAAGGACATTGGAAGAAACATGAAATTTATACAGAGAATTAACATAGAAGCATACAACATTGCCAGTGGACATGTCATAAGACCTAAGATGTACAGCAGACTTAGTGGTAATAGTTCAAAGATTCTTCATCCAGGAGCTATAAATGACATCTGGGAATACTCACTGTGGGGCACTGAGAGATGGAGGGACACTAGACAGTTGTGATTACCCATTGCTGGATAGATGGTGTTTAAATTTTTTTCTTTTCAAGGGAAGAGTATCAATGACATATTAAAAATACACAGAAGAGAGGAGAAGGAAGTTCAAAAAGCAAATCAATATTGAGGCTATCATATGAGATAAGATTTGGAAAGTGCTATGTAAAAATATATATAAAATATATTCCTTTTCTTTTTCTCCTCCCCCTCTTCCCATGGTGTTAAATTTAACATAGACTTAGAAAAGATCTATGCAGTAGAGATTAATGGTTTCATATACAATCCTTTTCTCCCTATTCTTTTTTGTATATAGAAATATTCATGCTTGGTAGCGTCTGACAAGTTCATAATTTTAAAGAGGACATTTCAAATAAAAGTCTTCACTCAAAAAAAATTTTTTTAAGTGACGTTTTCTTCTGATGTGCTGTGGTCAACATGCTTACAAGTTGGAGAATTGGAGCCAACCTACAGAGAAGAGATTTCTCAAGTTAATGGGTCATGCCAAGAAAAATATGGCACTTTCATGAATCAAACCAAGTCTCTTTGGCATAAAGACTGAGGTTTGGTGGATGATGCATTTAAGAAGGAGGCAGGAGCCCTTAGTTAAACTGCTGGTTCCTTGGGACTCACAGACAACTCAGACCCTCCATAAAAATAATTTTTGTCCCCATGTGAACAGGGGTAAGTTATTTCACCAATTTGGGTCATCTAAAATGAGGGCATTGGACTAGATATTCCCAAAGTCTCTTCTAGCTCTAAAATTCTATGAACCTTCCTTTAGTACCAAAGAACTTTAGTGTTAGGACTTCAGAGGTCACCCAGTGTTATTTCCGCACGCATTCATATGGATCCCAGGAGTTTGTGATTAGTATATCGTGGGAGTGAATTAAGAACAAAGTCTACCCCTGTCTGGAAATGCCTGTCTCACAGCCTCAGTCAGCATGAGGTTTCCCCTCACCAGACCACACATGTAATTAGTGTGAAAGAGACTTCTGGGAACACGTCAGTCTTTTCAGCCACATTTGTATACAGAGGGAATGACTTACAATATGGAGGCCCAACAAAGGCTGAAATGACAACTCTGGTCCAAGTCAGAGAAGTGAAGAATTTTAGAGCTGGAAGGGGCTTGTCTCTTGGCTTTTTATCAATCTAACTTCACCATACAGATAAAAATTCACTTGGGCTGATTTATTATCTTTGGATTTTTGTGCAAATGGTGTAAACAGTGGGACTATTTTGGGGAACTGAGGACTTCTCTTGACAGGGAGAACAATTTTTTCCGCATATCAGCATAAAGCCAACCATAGATGGAGGTAGAGAATGTCAGTGTAGTGCTGATGTAACTAGGGAAAAGTCTATTTAGATGCTTTAAAAAAGCTTTGCAACTTGGTACCTTATATTTTTCTTTTTCTTCCTTTCCCATAGTCAGTAGAAAAGTGCCTGGAAATCACCCATGCTGACTCACCCGGGTTTCTGAGGAAGAAAGTGATGCTGCCTTGCAATAGAGTGGTGGGGGATCATAGATGAAAGATGTCGCATATACCAGCTGATTTTGCTTCATTGTTTTTCTTTGTTAAAAGGGGCTCATTTGATGACAATGGTGGTAGGGTATAAATGAAAATATTTGTGGTATAAAAACAAAAATCATCAATAAAATATGTGTTTATATATTTTAAAATGTTTTTTTTTGGGGGGGGGTGTCAGAGGAAATGGGAAAGAATTTGTTGATGAGATCAAGCTTTGCTCTTCAAGTAAAGTCATGAGAAATCACATCCCAACTAAACATTCTTGCTGGTAGGGATCAGGAAGGTGCTACCAATGAGTCAGATTTTGTAGCATCACATAATGTTGGAACAGTAACGGCTTTCTGAGATCATCTAGTCGACTCAACACTTTTATTTTAAAATTTTTTTTTAGTAGTTAATATATTTTAGTTTTCAACATTTACTTCCCTGTTTTAAATTTTCTCCCCCTCTCTCCACCTTTAGAAACCATGAGAAAGAAAACAAAACAAAAAATAGTCTGCTTCATTCTGCATTCTGACTCCATGGTTCTTTTTCTTCATGTGGATGGCATTTTCCATCATAAGTCTTTCGGAATTGTTTTAGGTCCTTGCATTGCTGAGAAGGGCTAAGTTTATCAAAATCAGTCATCATTCACTGTGGCTGTTTTTGTGAACAATGTTCTGGTTCTGCTCACTTCACTCAGCATCAGTTCATATGTCTTTCCAGGTTTTTCTGAAGTCTGCCTGTTCGTCATTTCTTATAGCACAATAGTATTCCATTACATTCATATACCACAACTCGTTCAGCCATTCCCCAATTGATGGATATCTCCTCAATGTCCAGTTCTTGGCCACAACAAAGAGTTGCTATAAATATTTTTTTTACATGTGGGTCCTTTTCCCATTTTTATGATCTCTTTGGGATACAGCCCTAGAAGAAGTATTGCTGGGTCAAAGTGTATGTACATTTTTTTTTAGCCCTTTGGGCATAGTTGCAAATTGCTCTCCAGAATGGTTGGGTCAGCTCACAGTACTACCAACAATGAATGAGTGTTCCAACTTTCCCACATCTTCTCTAACATTTATCATTTTCCTGTTTTGTCATGTGAGCCAGTCTGATAGGCATGATGTGGTACTTCTGAGTTCTTTTGAGTTGCATCTCTTTAATCAATAGTGATTTAGAGCATTTCTTCATATGATTAGAGATTGCTTTAATTTCTTCCTCTGAAATTGCCTGTTCATATCCTTTGACCATTTATCAATTGACTTGTATTCTTGTAAATTTGACTCAGTTCTCTATATATTTTAGAAATGAGGCCTTTATCAGAGATACTAGTTGTAAAAGTTCTTTCTCAGTTTTCTGCTTTCCTCCTAATCTTGCTTGCATTAACTTGGTTTGTGCAAAAACTTATCAATTTAATGTAGTTAAAATTATCCATTTTGCATTTCAGAATGGTCTCTGTCTATTGTTTGGTCATAAATTCCTCTGTTCTCCATAAATCTGACAGACAAACTATTCCTTGCTCCCCTAATTTGTTTATAGCATCAGCCTTTTATATTTAAATCATGTACCCATTTGGAATTAGTCTAACACTCGTAAGAGAAAGCTGAAGCCCCAAATGGCTGACTTGCTTAAGGTTACAATATTAGTAAATAAGAAAGCTAGGACTATGTCTTCAGATTACACTAGAAGAATATTGGTGTTAAAAATATAGGCTTATATTTCAGAGAGAAGCTTAGAGTTATTAAAAACTGTGCCATTTCCCTAAGATAATCCCGCTTGCCTTTCCTCTTAGTATTGAGCTTTAGAGATCTTTGTCTTTATACAGTATCTGTTCAAGATATTAATACTGATGAATCAGTTCTATGGGTTGTCCATTCAGCTGCAAATTGTAGTCTGGAAAATGGGCACTCTCCACCCATCTGGCATTTCCTATGAGGATATTTAGATCAAACCCTTTTTTATTGATCGTGGATGTCATCTAGGAGAGTCTGAAATATGTCATGGCTTGACACAATCATGGCATGATTATCTGCATACAGTAGTTTGTGGAGGACCTCAGTATCTACATGAATTCATCTTTCATTTTAATTATTCACTGATTATCTCCATGATGGTGGCAAGATGCTTTGGTGATCATACATCTCCGTTTGATATCGTTTTGATATTAATAAGATATTGTTATATCTTTTAAGGAATATAATATGATTTTGACATATGCGTGAGAGATAACTTGGAGTAGCATCTTTAAAGTAGTATTTTGCTTTATTCAACCAAGTGGTTTTTAAAGTCAATAAGCAATAAGCATGGTGGAATCTTGTATTCTTGGCAACCTTGAGCCAAATATATGATTGTAAATATGTGTTATGCTATACAATATATTTTGTGAAAGCCTACCTGTTTCCTTTGAATAGGATAATGAAAGATGCACCTGATCAATGTATAGATAAGTCTATAAAATTTTTATGTAGAAATGGGAAAATAAGTATACTAGCTACTAGATACTGATAATTCTTGCTCACTTGCTTTTGGTAATAAGTTCAAGATTTTTTCCAAGCCTTTAATATTTTTCCTTCTTTCAAATGCTTTAAGAATTGGTCCTTCAGCACTCTAAAAATTGTGTCATCTCTAGCATGGACCTCCTCTGTGTACATTTGATACGGTATAATTGCTCTTCGCAATTTTGTTTTCTTCATTGACATTTCCACTGCTTCATGCAATGTATCCAGGACTATGATGTGTCTAAATATGGTGCCTCCACTGTCATTGATGGCAAAAATAGTTTACTACAAAAATCTTAACAGAATTTTTCCATTTTTCATCTATTTGCTGATCCATTTTCAATTTCAATCTTAAATGCCCTTGGGGTGATATGACTTAATTGGGTCTTTTGCCAAGCTTTCCATAAACTTTAAAAAAAATTTTTGGCTCTTCCTTATTGTTTTATGAAGACATATTACTCATAATCTTCTACCACTGTTATTTAGAAAATCTAACAAGAAGTTTTCATTTTAAACTCATTTTTTGCCCTTGCTTCTCTCTCTACTTGGCAAAGAGATAAAATGTTTTGTTGGTTGAGGTGGTTTCTAGGCTCTTTTAGACATCTCATGACAATTGATTTACATTAGCTAAACTTCCTTAGGAAACGGAGATAGTCTGTGCTAATGTCTTGTTTTTTTTAAATCCATTTCCCATTTTTTTTTGGCATCAGATTATATAAATATGTCAGATTAAAATGTTCTCAATTGCATGCCATTTGTTCTCATATTCACTATTTCTTCTAGACTTGTATAGACTTTGATCTTTCCGTAAAAAAGTTAGTGGTTTGATTGTACAGATAGTAAATTCAAGAATGATTTCCATGTCTCTAACCAGTCTTCTCCCGACTATGAAAATACAATCAAATTCTTTTTTGTGTGTGATGTTCTTTTGTGCTTGCTGCATCCAGTGCTTTTCAGCACTTTTATCAAAATAAGTAATTATGAGAACTTTTTTATCTTCTTTAAGCCTTTGGCTGTCTTCATTTCTTACTCATGAATCATATTTACCATTACTTTTTTTTTGGCTTCATCTCTGCCTACTTTTGTATTGAAGTCATAAAGTATTAAAGTTAACTTAATTTGAAAAGACTTCGACAAGTTCTTCAATAGAATGTCATTACTTCATTAATCTCTGCAAAAGATGTTGGTACACACGCAGTGATTTTTGTGGTGGTCTGTTGGTGAATACTTATTAAAATCACTATGATATCAGACAAATGTACATCCCAAGAAATGAAGCATATTTGATGATATTTTCTGTCTCTTCCTGTGGAGAATAACTCCTTTTATCAAGGACTCAGGAAAATATAACAAGTTTAGGGAAGAAAGAGTTTTTGCTAGTAGGATGGAGGCTCATAAGCTGATTCTGGCTGGGTAGATTCACATCCCATAGACTGGTGAATCGGTACAGCCAATCAGACAAAGATAAAACTGGGAAACAGAAGTTCATTCAATGCTCTGTGAATCATGGAAAGTTCAGTACTTCTTTAGCATTTTTGCTCATCTCTAGCATCATTACTGCCAGAGTGACATGGGGCTTCCAGATTGTGTATCTTTCCATTCATTAGGATCAGGTTATTGACTAGCAGCATCAATTGGTGATTAAATGACACTTTGATGACTAAACACCTTTGGGAAGGATCCCAGATAGATCTGTCTTATATCATATTCTAATCATAGGGCTAGTGGGAGATTTCAAGGTGACAAAACACTTTCCTAGCAGCCACAATTTCTAGGTCCAACTCAGTACTAGTATAAGCCTTACTCCTTCCAGAGCTTATATTCTCCTGACGTAACCCTCAAGAACCTAGGGCCATGCCCACAAAATTCTATTCTTATGTTTCATTGTAGCATGGAGATGCTAGCATTCCCTATCTCAATTGAGCACAAATTCAAACTGGCTCGACACTCCAGGTGGGTGCAATGCTGGAAGGAGGCTGTGTCTCCTTTCTGAGGACCAACATAGATAAGTGCTGAAACGCTTATCATCAGTTGGCTGAACATCTCACATAAACTCCTTTGACTATGGCAACCCATGAAACAAATTTTTTTTAAATGAACCTCTTTCCTGAGCAGTTCTCTTCCAGGTCTGCACTGATGATGGTAGAGTGGCAGAAAGCGGGGTAGAGAATGCTAAGAATCACAGTCTTTAGAATGTTTATGAGTACTGACTTAGCTCTTATACTACAGAGTATCAGTCTTGAAATTTTTGCTATATATAAAGCCAGAAGATAAAAAAGGAAGTTGCAGGTAAGGGTAGCATTGTTTTTTTCTTGGATAGGCAAGGAACAGTGTTAGGAGAACTGGTTTTATTGTGTGACAACAAGAACGGATAGAATGCTTGACTGTGCACACCATTTCACTCTAAACACAGGAACAATGAAAGTGACAATTAATAATAAAAATCTACCACAAAGTTGGGTACTCCATAACCCCAGATACTACATAGGGTACTTTAAACCTAGAAATTCTAAGAGAGTTACAGTACAGGTAGTTAATTTTTCATGGTGACTTTACCTGTGAGTAGGCAAAGGGATTCAGGAAACACAACATAGCCCCTAAATGATTTTTGACTTGTGCTTATGTTAAAGTCAGTCTTTGTTTAGGTAAATACTCAAGAACTTCTGAGCCTGAGTCTTTATGGCGTAGGGCATAGAATTGGGATCTAGTGAAAATTGGTACTCTTGAGGTTTGGTTCTTTTCTATTCATTATCCTATGTCTAGCAGGGACTTCCACTTGCTTCGCAACATGACTAGCTCCTTGCTCGTGGAACAGAGAGAATGGACTCAGTGGTAGACCTAGCAAGAAGAAGTCCTTGCTACCATACTGCCTGGGCATCTATGGTCTTGAATTCCAGTCCCTTTTTCCAGGGGCCAAGACATATATTAAATCTCTTATCTCCCTCTAAGCCTTAGGTCTTGTCCATGGTACCTCCCATTTGAGTGCCAAACTTCATCGTAACAGTAACAATAGCTAGCATTTATGTAGTATTATTTTGAAGTTTGAAAAGCACTGTATGTATATTATCTCATTACATCTTTATAAGAATGCCCATACATAGATGCTGTTAATTATCCTTATTTTACAGAACAGAAAACTGAGGCAGATGGCAGTGTGTGACTTTCTCAGGGTCACACAGTATCTGAGGCAGGATTTGAACTCAGGTCTTCATGACGCGAAGTCATATGCTCTTCCCATTATTCTGCCTACTTATCTAGAAATATATTGCAGTCTCTAAGGATTCTGAGGACTCACAATTAAAACCAAAACACTCCAGGAAGGAGAGGAGGGTTCAAAGATTGGAGAATGGTGCTACTATCAAAAATAGCTGCTAGGCTTTGGAGAAGATGACGAGAGTGGTGGAGACCAATTCTAGGCAAGGGGGGAGGTTTGAAAAGGTGTGCAAAAATCAGTTTTGAGTCCTCCGTTGCTCATTCAAACACTCTTTAAAATGTCCTAACCTTCTAATTAGGGATAAATCTTAGAGATGAGGGAGTTGATGTATAAGAGATAGTGAGAGGACAGGAAAAGAATGATATTAAATATATATGGAGTAGGAGAGCCCTGAAGGTACTAAAAAGGACCAAGTCCAAAATATATTTCTTCTAACTCCTTTATGCTTGAAATACCATAATTCTTTAATTGTCCTTTTTCTATTTTACCTAAAGGTTCTGTGCTCCATTAAAATGCAAATATCTCTCCTGTCAATCCCTGGTTTTAGGCTGCTGTCTTTAAGCCAGTAAAGAAGCTGAGCATTGTAGTGGAGAACTGACTTTAGAGTCAGGTTCAAATCTTGCCTCTGATAGATAATTGACCTTAAGCAAGTTCCTTGACCTTTCTTGGCGCCCCAGGGAACTCTTTAAAACTCTCCAGAGCATTTGCCAATCCACATTAGTTGAGAGAATTTTCTAATTAGGAGCTCCCAATTGCAATGGAATCACAGGTCTGTGTGCTCACAAAAACCCATGGTCCAGAATTCAAATCCCACTCAAGACTACCATCTTTTTTTTTTTTTTTTTTTTTTGCTTTTTGGAGGGCAATTGGGGTTAAGTGACTTGCCCAAAGTCACACAGCTAATAAGTGTGTCAAGTGTCTGAGGCTGGATTTGAACTCAGGTCCTCCTGACTCCAGGCCCAGTGCTCTATTCACTGCACCACCTAGCCACCCCTAATACTACCATCTTAACCAGCTATTTATTCACTTCTCAGATCTGCCCTTGCCTTGGATGGCCAGCAATCATAAGAACAGCATCCATGTCTCCAAAGGCTTCCATTTCTTTCTTAAAAGAAAAAAAGAATGTTACAATTTTGTGAAGTATAAACCAATCTTAAACATAAACTAAAAATAATGTAACAGATAAATGGGCAGCTAGGTGGGGCAGTGACCAGAGCTCCAGGACTTGAGTCAGAAAGAATCATCTCAGTGAATTCAAATCTGGCCTCAGACACTTACTACCTGGGTGACCCTGAATAAGTCACATAACCCTGTTTACCTCAGTTTCCTCATTTATAAAATGAGCTGCAGAAGGAAATGGCAAACCACTCCAGTATCTTTGCCAAGGAAACCCCAAATGGGGTCAGCAAGAGTTGAACATGACTGAAATGACTCAACAACAATAAAACACACACATATATATTTTTTTCAGTTGTCAGTGATGTTTGACTTTGTCACCCCCATGGGGTCACTTAAATAACTAACAACAATAACAAATACACACACGTCATTTTCAATCATATTTGACTCTTTGTGACTTGGGCCATTTCCTTTTCCAGGTTATTTTAGAGATGAGGAAACTGAGTTAAACAGGGTTAAGTGACTTGTCCAGGGTCACACAGCTAGTAAGAATTGAGGCCAGATTTGAAGTCATGAAGATGAGTCTTCCTGACTGCAGACCTGCCACTGCTCCACCTAGCTTCCCTACATACATACATACATATATATATATATGTTTATAGCATAAAAATAGCCATCATAATAACAATGCTATAAATGTGTTGAGTGGGCTTGTTTTTTTGGTATAAAGTTTGTCAAAATATGGTACCTTAGATGGCCCTGCTACTCATAGTTCTTTTTCAATTACTTATCTTTTTTTTCTCACTAATCTGTTCCTCCCACTTCATCCCTTCATTGAATAAATATTTAGTTTCTTTCCCAAGACTTCAAATATATTAAAAAATGCTTCCTAGTTTGCTTCAGGCTGATTCATTTGTGCCCATGCAAATCGCTAGAAGTATGTAGTATTGAGCAGGTCTGACAAATCTTGGGAGATTCTCCCCATCATCTTGTAGAAAGAAAATAGACCTCTTTATCATTGTAATAATTTGACAAATAGCTCCTCTACCCCTTGGCAGGAAGTCACAACTTACCAGTATTTGTCTCCAGTACACCAGAGTTGCCTCTAGGGATGTTGACATTCACCCAAGACTCTCTGCAACTGATATCCTATAAAAGGTCAAGGGTGGGGGTGTGGAGAGGCTCTTTCCTATTTTTGCTGACTATCCCGTGATGAAGGATCAGTCTCATGGGGAATCTATTAATTCAGATATATGTATATGTATATATCACAGATGGGGCTTTGTGTAGCTAGCTTAGAATCTATCATCACTAGCAGTTGCTTCTCAATCATCTTTCTGCCTGGATACCTGATACTCTTCTGGGGATTGGAGGCTCCTATGAAGTATTCAATGCTGACAGGGAGATGCAAAAGGTTCCTGGTTGTGGTTAAATCCATTTCCGTATTGGCTGGCAGGATGGGCGAGGAGAGACAAAGGCTTGCAGTGGTGGGGCTATGTCAGATTTCTGATTGTCTAAGTCATGTTCCTGTTTTGGCTGCTTTAGGGAGATCAAAGAAATGTCAAGAAAACAACTTGTGCTGTTCTTACAGTCCCTTCTCAATGGCCTTTCCTGTGTGCTGAAGTTTCCATCTGTTAGTCTGACAGGGATGACAGAGCCAACTCTATCACTCATTGCCTGAGTGCTCATAAACATTGTTGAGTTTCAGATTCTAACTACTGCCTGTGATCTTTGGTCACAGTGTCATAGATCTAGAATACCTTATGATCATCTAGCAAAACCCCTTCATTTTACAGTTGAGGAAACTGAGGCCAAAGAGTCTAAGTAATTTGAAAAACTACTGCACCACACTGCCATTGTGACTTTGCAACTTAATTCAACAAAAATTTAAATGTTTCCTTCTGCTTGTCCTGTTTTGAGAAATAATGCAAGGAGTCTTGGTGGGAAATTCTGGGGATTTAGGTTTTTGGAATAAAAGGAATACAGCCCTACTGTGGTATTTTTTCATAAGATAGTTCATCCACTGTCTTCCAAGATTGTCTTCTGTCTGAAAAGACTAGAACTATTACAAAATTCACTTCCCATTTTGAGAATGTCTGCAGATGTCACCTATGACCTGTCTTTTGCAAATCCTTCTCTTCAGCTGATTTTCTTCTCATCTAGGGTTTCCCTTAGGAACATCAGAATGTGAGTTCTGTCCGGGTCTTTATAGAAAAGGTAAAGTGGACAGCCCATCACCTGTAAAGTGAGCTGGTGGAGGAAATGGCAAATCACTCCAGTATCTTTGCCAAGAAAACCCCAAATGAGATCACAAAGAATTGAACTTGACTGAAATGACTGAACAGCAGCAGCAGCAGCAACACCACACAGACACACACACACACACACACACACACTTCAGTTGTTCTCATTTGTATTTGACTTTGGGACCTCATGGGATCACTTAAATGACTACGCAACAAATACACACACGTTATATATGTATATATGTATGTATATGTATATATATATATATATATATACACATACAAACATATATACACATATATACACACATACTTATCACCAAATAAGCCTCAAGCACTCAGGCTAACAACACATAAAACAGAGGACAGATTTTCTTTTACCTGACAGAAACCTAACACAAAGTACAATGGACTTGAACCCAAACCCCAGTCAAGACAGCCTTCTTTGCCCTTCTTGTAATTTCCAAGATCGTTCCTTCAGATTTATAGTACCATTCTAAGATTTGTGATTTCCAAAAGGAAAAAAACCACTTGTGATTACTAGAAAGACAAGCTCCTTTCATCCCTGGATGGGTTATTTCACATTACTGGCAGTACTATAGAAGTCCTGAATTACTCTTCCTGCCTTCACTTGTTCTTTGGCCTTACCTTCTGCCTGGTCTTAGAACTCTGTCTTTGGGTGCAGTAATTTGGTGTTGTGGAGGAATTCCACTTCTTTCCAGGAGACTTGTTTCAGTAATTCTCATTTCAGGGGATATTTCTTCCTTCCTATGAAACTTCCCTTAGCTGCTGTTTGCTGTCATTTGCACAACTTGCTGTGGTCATCAGCTGCTGGGCTGCTTTTCCTAGGCTGAGCTGCTGAAATCTGTTGGGGCAGTCTTAGGTTGCTGGGACTTCTTCCTAAAGAAGAGTGTTATCACTCTTTTGTCTGACCGCCCTCTCATCAGACCTAGGGTCTAAATGCTCTGTTGTTAGCTAGGTTCATCACTAAACTAAGCCCCCACCTGGAAAAAAGTCCCTTAAGTCAAGATCATTTCCCTCAACACTTTGCTGCCCCTTGGTGGAAACTTCCCTGAGTCCCCTTGATGTTTAGGTTGGGGCAGGTTCATTTTGACTTTTTTTTTTTTTTAATGTGTTTGGAGGCTAAGCAAGGCCAAACTGATGAGGTACAGATTCTGGGAACTCCCTTGAGCTCTCCTTGAATCTTCCCACTGAGGCATTTGTCTGAGGCCATATGCCTTTCATTGTGGCTCAGCCCAAATCTTTAGCCCTCCTTTGTCCAGCAACTTTCCACCCATGATCCTCCCAAAATATCTCTACCCAAATCTGTTACACCCTAGAACTGGCCTAGCCCACCATTATCTATCATCTCTAGCAATCACCTCCAGCAATTTCCCACCCTTAATCACTCATTTGGATTAAGTCTGACCTCACTGACTCCTCATGAAGACCCTCCCCAAACTCATTACTGGAGTCTGACCTCATCTAACTTGTGCTGAAAAGCCTCTCCAAACTTCTCCTCTAGACTATGCCTAGCTTCTTTCTACAACCTTTCTGTATATGAGACCCATCTTGCCTCCATGAGAGGAAGGCCAGAGAATGACCAAGCACAGACTTACTCTGTGTCAGATGATTCTGGCTCACTTGACCAATACAAGGGTCACAGATACTGAGGCTCCTTAAGAGTCTACCCAATATGGCAAACTTTCAATAAACTTTACTTTTCTTTCACTGAGAGAAGACTTGAGTCAAATTCATTTAGCAGGACCCAGCGTGTTGGTATTTTGGGATCTCAAGCACCCCTAAACCCCTAACCTCATCATTTTATGGTGAACCTCTTCAAAACAACTTACCAGAGAGCTTCTACAGGTCTCAAGAAGGCATCCACACTAGAGGGGTTGGGAGAGGGACCAGATGGTGACCTGCATCTTTGTGGCTGTTCCCAAGTCTCTGTCTTTCTTCCTTTGGAAACTCCAAATCTGCATGGCAGTAGGCATCTTGTCAATTCTTTTGCAGAAAGCAGTACTTGGTGCCTTAGGGGTATAGAAAGAAAAAGTACTATCTCTGTCCTCAAGTAGCTGATTATGATATTGGAAACCATATTGTCTTGTCAAAATGGAGCCCATTTCACATAGTGAGAGCAGCAAGGTTTGCCAGTTTTCCCAGGGGGGTCATCCTTTAAGTGTGGCCTCTGACTTTTTAACTCTCTCTGTGTATTTTCCTGGTTTTTGGATTGAACTTTGTTAGAAACAGCTTTGCTGAATTTGAGTCACTCTCCTTGGAGCCTTTCCATATATTACATGGAGATGGGAAATGAAAGGGCAATTCTGATGAGGACAAACTAGTTATCTTTGAAAGAAACTATTTCAACTTCTCCTTGAAAAGCACTAAAGATCTCATCATGGGTTCAATTTATACTCTTGCATATGGGGGCAGCGGTGGGGTATGTTCATCATTTTGCAGGAATGAATGTGGTTTATGTGTTTGTTGCAAATGTTGGAAGTTTTTGCCAAACCCAAGTAGGGAGAGAGAAAGGACAAGCATTAGGAGAAAAAAGAGTGGGAGAAGAGAGAGAGGGAGAGACAGACAGACAGAGGAGAGAGAGACAGAGAACAGAGAAAGAGAGGAGAAAGATACGGAGAGAAAGAAGAGAGACAGAGACAGAGGAGAGAGACAGAGACAGAGAAAGAGAGGAGAAAGACATGGAGAGAGAGACAGACAGACAGACAGAGGAGAGAGAGGGGGAGAGAGAGAGACAAAGAGACAGAGAGACAGAGAAAGAGAGGAGAAAGACACGGAGAGAGAGAGAAGAAGGGAAGGAGAAGGGGAGGGAGAGAGAGAAGAGAAAAGAAAGATGGGCAGAGATAGAAACTAAGAGGAGAAAGGAAAAAGAAAGATAGACATATATATACAAAGTGCTGCAAAAGTGGAATTTAGGAGTGTTGGTTGTTGAAAATAGATTCTCTCCAAGGGGATTCAGTTCTTGTATCCATGCATCCTGTATCCACCTAGAGAGTGGCTTTTCTTACAATGCAGACTGCAAATCCAGTTATTTTGAGGGATGAGTAGACAATTTTTATCCTACAAAGATTCAGAGTTTTGGGAGAGGTTGTTTGGGAAGGCAGGATGAGGTCAGATCCTTACTGCATTTCTGGATATATCATTAGGAATAATCCTCATTTACCACTCTGGTTTGACGGGTCTTTTTTTCATGTTGGTTTTGTAAAATAACAAATTAGAATCACAGAATGTAAGAACTGGTCACCTAATCCAAGCTTTTAATTTACAATGAAGAGGCTGATTTTTACTTTGATTAACTATTGGAAATGGGACACCATCCAACTTTGTAATGATGGTGGGGAGAGGTTTTCTTTTTTCAAACCTCTGTTCTTTTTCACGTGAAGTTCTCATTGACATATAAAGTTAGTTACTGTCATAATTAATGCTCTATATTAGCTCTGCAGTGAGCTAATTTTTCTCTAAGTGAGAAAAATATCTTCCTGAGGCAGTAGGCATTGTGTGACAAATGAGGGGAAGGTAGGCAGCATCATTCCTATCTTATTGATAAAGTAGTAAAACAGTCAGATGACAAATATTAATTAAGTGACCACTCTGTGCCAGGACAGGTAGTATGGAGGAGTGAAGAGAGGGCTGCCAGCAGAACCAAGATGGTCTTTGACATACACTTGCTCTGTGACCTTGGGTAAGCCACTTAACCTCTGAGTACTCTATGTAACTCTCTAAGACCCCAACGTTTTAGGAAAGTTGCTACTCTGTCCTGAGAGAGGAATTTCATTACCAGGAGCTCACTCACACAAATGAAATCACAGATCTAGTCCCTATATTCCAGATGCTAGAGATATAAAGGCAAAAAAAAAAAGCCCTGCTCTCAAAAAGCTTATGGGTCTACTAGGTGAGATGTATAAATATGGATACAACAATAATGATTAAATACATAAATACTAGGTAACATTGGGAGGAAGGCACTAGCAGCTGGGATGGGAGAAATCAGTAAAGTCTTCATATAGAAGGTGAGGATTCAGCTGAATTTTGAACAAGGGTCAAAGAGTGAAGTGAGCAGTGGAATTGAGAGTCTGGCTTTTGGTTTTGGGTTTGGTCTACTTCTCCACCATTGGGTCAGAACCAAAGATTTCACAGCCTTGCCCCATAGAATGGGGCTGAATTCAAGCTGTGCCAATGACTGGAGTACAATCCACAGGACCCAAGAGGAAGGACCTTACTGGGGCAAAGAGGCCTTGGAGAGAGTAAACCACTCTGAATCACATCAGAGATCAAAGGATAACCAAACTCAAGTCTTAAGAGGCTATAGAAATGCTATTAGTATGGAGACAGGAAGGATCCACAATAGTTAGAGCTTGTTGGGGTGGCTAGTGGCTCAGTGAGTAGAGCACTGGAGTCAGGAGGACCTGAGTTCAAATCTGGCCTCAGACACTTAACACAAAACTAGCTGTGTGACCTTGGGCAAGTCACTTAACCCCAATTGCCCTATCTTCCCTCCTCCAAAAAGCTAAAAAAAAAAAAAAAAAAGAGTTAGAGCTTGTGGTACCTTAGAGGTGATGTAGTCAACGCCCTCATTTTTAAAGATGAAGAAACTCTGGGTTCAAAGAGGTTAAATGGTGGTTTGCCCAGTGACACAAGGTAGTGAAGGGTAGAGTTATGATTCAAATCCAATTCTCTTGACTCCATGTGCATGGCTGGAACACACACTGCAAGAGAGAAGTAGAAGCAGGCAATCCTTGGAAGGACTGGTCCATCTCAAGCAATTTCTCCACTAGAGATTGCATTTATTTGTGGTTCTTAGTTGCTAGCTAGCTACACCTCATCCTTACTCAGCTGCAAGGACATTTCTAATTCAGAGGTTCAGTTATTCTTTGGCTGTGTCCACTCATCACTCTTTATGACTCCATTTAGGTTTTTTTTTGTCAAAGAGACTGGAGTGGTTTGCCATTTCCTTCCCCAGCTCTTTTTACAGATGAGGAAACTGAGGCAAACAGGATTATGTGACTTGCCCAGGGTCACACAGCTAGTAAGTATCTGAGGCCAGATTTGAACTCACAAAGAGGTCTTCCTGACTCCAGGCCTGATACTCTATTCACTGTGCCAGTTAGCTGCTCCAACATTTCTAGTGATCCTCGATAAAAGGTAAGGATAACACTAGTGAAGGGAGCAGTAGAGAGAGGGATTTTTCTTTTTCTTTTTTTCTTTTGGTCCAGACTTATACTTTTATCAGTATAAGGAACATTTGGTGTAGAAACTAGTTTCAAAGATGAAGAATAATAATTCATACTTAATTTAATATTTTGCCAGCACCCTGAAAAGAGTAACTTGCCTTTATTAATACAACTAATATATGTAAGATGCAGGATTTAAATCCTGGTCTTCCTCATTCTAAAGTGAGTCGTCTGTCCTATGCAATGTGCAGAGAGAGAGAGAGACAGATGGGCAGAGACAAAGAGAGGCAGAGTCAAAGACAGAGAGTTAGAGAGAGAGAGAAACAGACAGACAGAGAGATAGAGACAGACAGACAGACACACAGAGATATACAGAGATACAGACACAGACATTAGAGGGGTCAAGGGCTGGATGGGTTGCCAACTACCCTTCCTATCATGAGACAAGGAAAGAGGCTCCTGTGGATCTGATAATCTAGCTAATGCCAGCATTACTTTTCTATTGGATTTCCACTCATCACTAACACATTTCTTCCTGCCAGAAGGATTTCCCTTTGTAGTGTCTGAATTCTGTAGTGGTTTGGACAAATGCCCCAATTGTGGTTGCCTGAATGAGTAAGTCATAGTTCAGTTTTCCCTGTCAGGCAATCCAAAGGAGAGCAGAGAAGACTAGGGGAAAGGTGGGTGGAGGTTGGAGAGAAGAGCTTGTCCCAAAGGCTTCAAAAAAAGCACCAGACAGGTCACAATCTCACTGTGGAGAAAGGGGCCTGAGTTCTGAGTCATAGACTTCAACAATGTTCAAAACCAATTCCCGTGGATACAAAGCCTAGCTTTCTAATGCAGCTAAATGGACCATAGCAAAGGGATTTGAGGATTAGTGAATAAAAAAACAAGCCCCAATTCCCCATCTCAGCCCCTTAAATCTTTCCATCTTTTGTACAGTTTTTGCACTGGAAAGAAGCCAAATAGGTAATAATGGAAATTGCTAAGCACAGCAGAAGGGTCTGGCTAATTCAGTGCTTGGCGTGTAACTTGGCAGTTAAAGGAGACTTACTTTTTAGAGCTGGTTCTGCACTTCTCTGGTAGGAGACCTCAACAAGCAAGCTGGCTAGGGCAGCAGGAGTTAACCTTCCAGCCGGGGCCAGGCTGAGGAGGAGTGCTTTGTGATCCTGGATGTTTTCTTCCATGATGGAGATCTGCGAAGATTGACTTGGTACTTGGGCCATTAGGAACCCACCCCCATCCTCTGCTTCTTGTCTCCTTGAGTCCTGACCTCTATGTTTCTAACCCCACCTGGACAAAGACAGATTATGTAGAAAGTCAGATTTTTTTTCCAGTCCTGAGTCATTTCTTGGTAATCCTTAGTTAGATCTTGGCCTTCTAGACCATGGGGTGATCACTCAGTAGGGTCCTTGAACAAGAATGGATTAAATCCCATAGCCTGGGCTTGAACATTCTTTCCTCAGAGACAAACTTGTCAGAGGATCAAAGATTCTAGGTAGTGGGAAGAACTAACTCTCTGAGTCAGGCAGTGTTTCCTTCTTTCCTGAGGCCCAGAGCCATTAAATCAATGCTTTTGGAGCCAAGCCCTTGTCAAAAGTGAGAACTGTTAACCAATGGTCCACTAAGAGCCCCTTCATGACCATCCTCTGATCCTGCTCAGTCGCCTAAGAGAAGATCACCAGGCCTCTGCAAAGAACAGATTCAGACCAATGGGGCCGAGCTGTGAATGGGAAGAAGAAGCTGTTGGGTTCTTTCCTGAACAGCAGCTCACTGCCAATGACTCAAGCTGATTGGTTTCCAATGGAAACCACAAATTGGACCCTAGGGGGCTCCTTCTGGGAACCTGTAATGAAGCAAGAATCTTTTCCCCAAGGTCCCTACTAAGGGAGTGAAGGGGGAGAATGTTCACTATTACCACAAATATTCATGGACTAAATTGCCTTCAGCCTCAGGGAACTGGGCCCATTTTTATTTGTCTGGAGAATAAGAAAGAGACTGACTTTGCAAGGTTCAGGAATGTGCATTTAAAAGGAATTAAGATGTTTCCTCGTGTCAGGACTCTTTTGCACCAATTATTCTTCCAAAAGTAGAAAACATCACCAGAGAGGCAGCTAGGTGGTTTGGTGGAGAGAGCCCTGGGCCTGGGCTCAGGAGGATCTGAGTCAGAAACAAACTAGCTGTGTGACCCTGGGCAAGTCACTTAATCTCTGTTTGCCTCAGTTCCCCCAACTATAACATGGAGATAATTACAGCACCTCCTTTGAAGTGCTGCTCTGAATAGCAAATGAGACATTGGTAAAGCACTTAGTACAGTACCTAGCAGGTAGTGGGTATTAAATAAATGTTTATTCCCTTCCCTTCATCTCTGAGCTAATCCTACCTTAGCCGTTTACTTAATCTTTGTCACCTTCATCATCTTCTAAAATGGGGATAATAATTGCATAAGACATAAAAGAAGGGTAAAAGGGTGTGCACCTTTCCTCCTAGGAATCTCATCTGTCTCTCAGGCCTTTGATGTAGCTCTTGCCCTCACCCAGAGGGCAAGCTGGCCTCAGGCCATAGAGCCTGAGGAAAAGACTCTTTAGCCTGAACTTCCCAGCTCCTCACTTCTGGCAGGGCTCCCAAAAGAATCAAAGACAAAGTGTGGCTGCTTTAGATCACCCCATGTAGCACCTAGGAGGCTCTTGTGTGCTGAATTTCTGAATTTTCCCTGCAAAAGACAGCAACTTTTTTGGGATGTATTTCTTTCTGAATCACTTGTCTGCTGGTGGGTCCTGTCTGCCTCTTACATGACACCTGCCTACCAGAGTCAGTCCTGCTGAACATGAAGAAGTTACCCAAATCATCCTTCCAATAGAAAAGGCTGGGCTCCTATAGGCTTTTGGCTTGGGCTGAAGCTTGAGGCCATGTGGGTGCTGTAGCCAGCTTTGGGCCTCCCCAAAAGAATGTTGATCTTGGGTTGGCTAGGTGGTACAGTGAATAGGGCATCACCCCTGGAATCAGGAGGACCTGAGTTCAAATTTGGCCTCAAGACACTTGACACTCATTAGCTATGTGACCTTGAGCAAGTTACTTAATGTGATTGCTTTGCCTTCCCCCTTGTAAAAAAAAAATTAATTTTGTTCTTGAATGGAGCAGTTTCATCAGCAACCCCCACAGATGTTACATTTAAGAGTAAGAAATGAAGAATGTGAAGAATGCAGAGAAACATAGGAAGACCTGAATTAACCAACAGAGAGTAAAGTAAGCAGAAACAGGAGGAAAATATATGTGATGTCTCCAATATCATAAAGGAAAAGGGTACTAAAAGGATGCTAAATTCTGAATGATTGTAATGGCCAAGATTGATCCTGGAGAAAATATAATAAAACCTACCAGGGGATTACAAGGACAGAACAGAATATTGATGACTAGTCAGAATTGGTCATTCTTTGTTACAAGAAAAAGTCATTAATAAAACTTGTTTTGTTAAAAAAAATTATCCATGGCAAGACAGGCTCACCAGTAACAAAGTCTGAAACTCTAGTCTACTTTGAAGGACTATTTTTTCTTTGTTACAAGAGAAGTTTTAAGAATAGGAGTGAAGGGTTAGTGGCAGTGGGGTAGGCTATCCAGAAGTTACTGTGGTATAACAATAGAAAGCGTCAGTAAAATTTATTTTACAAAAAAAAAAATTCTTGGCAAGACAGGATCCCCAGTACAAAGTTCTGGGATTCAGGTTACGCCAACTTCTTCCAAGACCTCTGTCTGGGCACCTAAGCCAAGGTGTCAGGTTGACATGGGCCAACTTCGGTGACTAGGCTGGAGCAGACTTGGAGCAGAACCCCAGATGATGTTGCTTAATGATGACTTGCAGGGAAGCCACAGTGCAATAACTACAATAATCGTTTACATTTATAGTTCGTAAAGAGCCTTCAGTACTTTATCTTATTTGAGCCTCAGGACAACCTGGTGAGCTATGTGTGGAGTCAGGGACATGGGTTCAAGTGTGACCTCGGCTACTTATCTATTGACCGTGGGAAAGTCATGCAACTGCTGTCTGCCTGAGTTACTTTATCTGTAAAACATCATGATTAATATCTACTGCCCAGCTAGCTTCTCCATCCCTAATGCTTCCCCTTCCATCAATCACATCACACACAGACAGACAGACAGACACACCCCAGATCTGCCTTCCTCCCTGTGGTCAAACCTTAGCAAAGTTATCATGCTGTTATATCTTGACTACTTGGTGCCTCTCCACTCTCCACTCTCCTCATCTCTTGAATCCCTAGCCCCCTCATCATAGCACTGACTATGCTCTGTCATGCTTCAGCCTTGGATCGCTTCCACCATTCATTGACTTCATGTCTACATATGTGCTGCTGAATGAAAGCGAGGAAAATCATTCTGACTGGGTCCACTACAAATTTATATTGCACAACCTGGATTGCTGCTAGGAAATCCTACTGTACCTCCCTTATCAACTCACTCTCCCACTCTTCATGGGGCTCTTCCAGACCTTTTAATCCCTCCTCAAACTTCCCATGGCTCCCCCTCCTCCCACTCTCTCAGCTGGGAGCCTTACCTCATATTTTACAGAAAAAAATGTGACCATTTACTGTGAACTCCTTCTCCTCCGCTCTTCCTCATCTCCTGCCACTCAGACGCCTTTCCATTATCTCCTCCACCCCTCTCCCACGTGATGAAGTGGCTTTCCTCTTTACCAGGGCTAGCCCTTGACTTGTTCAAGTGATGATCCCATTCCACCTTGATCTCATCCCACATCCTGAAAAAGAAAAAAAGAAAAAAGACCCATCTAACTCTGCGTAACTATTATCTTATGTCTTTGTGACTAAATTCCTTGCAATGGCCATCTAACAGTAGATATCTCCACCTTCTTTCCTCTCTCTCACTTCTTAACTGCATATAATCTGGCTTCCAATTTATCATTTCACCAAAACTGCTCTCTCCTAAGTTACCAACACCTCTTTGTTGAAAAATCTAAAGGCCTTTTCTAGTTTTCATTCTCATTGATCCCTCTGCAGCTTTTGACCCTCTTGATCACTCTCTCCTGTTTTTAGGACACCACTTTCTCTCTCCTGGTTCTCCTCCTACCTCTCTGACCATTCCTCCATCTCCTTTTCTGGGTCCTCCTCCAAATCTCTTTCTCTGACCGTAGGGGTCTCTCAGGGCTCTGTCTTGGGCCCTCTTCTCTTCTCCCTCTATACTACTTCACTTGATATCATCAGCTCCCATGGATTTAATTACTATCTCTATGTGAATGAAGAGGTACTGAATGGCCTATGTAATATATTTTGGGGTAACTTTATCATTTTATTCATTCAGTTTTGTGTTAAGCTGTAAAAGCCACATTTCTTAACTGTTTCTCCCCTTCCCCCTGCCCCAGCCTAGAGTTATTTCCTCTCAAACCATTAACTCTTCATTCAAGGTACTACCTCCTTTTGTCCTAGCAAACCAAACTCATCCACTTGCAAATGAGGAAATCAGGATGGGTGCATCTCATTTGACCTGACCTCAAATCTGTGACTGCTCGTTGACCTTATGACGTTTCAGGGTTCAAACCATCCCCCCTGCCCCTTCCCTCCTGCTGTTTGTCCCAGTGTATTATGGGTAAAACACATGCACAGTTGATGTCAAGGGTGCATGTCTCTTTAAGTATTAGTCACGCCCTGGCTCCTTCCAGGTTCCTCCCTAACTCCACCTTTGTACACCTCATTAGCTTAATGAACTTATGATTGACAGCTTTGTATCTTTAAAAATTCCTCTCTGGCACTTAGAACTTTGCAGATGGCCCTTTGTAGTAGGTAGCTTTCTCTAGTCTTTTCTGGCAGGTCAGGTAGGCATTCTGGTAGGCCATCTGCCCGCTGTAGAGCATCACACTTCCAGACTTTCTCTGACTCCCCCCCTTGCCTCTTGCGAGCTTTTCCTAGCCAGGTTTCCTCACCCTACCCCTTTTGGTCCTGTGAATCAATAAAACTTTTATAAATCTACCAAAAGACAGCTGAGCCTGTAATTCTTTTCAGATGAGAACCTAGAAAGGATTTCTCATTAGAAATCCCCCCAAAACCTATCTCGCATCATGATGACCCTCAAACATCTAATTTCACCTCTCCAACATCTTGAACTGGATGTGCAGTAGATATCTTCAACTCAGTTATGTCCAAAAGAGAACTCATTGTCTTCTCCCCTAAACCCTCCTCCCCTCCTTCCTTTTGTCATACTATAGAGGGTAACACTGTCCTCCTGGTTCTAATCTAGGAGGCATCCTGGACTGGTCACTCTCTCTTAGCACAGTGTCTGGTACATGGTAGGCATTTCATAAATGTTTACTGACTGACTGTGATGAGGTGCATGCTCCAGGACCCCCCTTGAGTCTCCTTAAATCTTTGAAGTATAGGCTCTGGGAAAGTAAATCTTCCCAGGGAAGGCATTTGTCTGAGGTCATGGGCCTTAAGTTGTGTCTCTGCCCAAGTCTTCAGCCCTCCTTTGTTCCTATAGTTTCCCATCCTTGATGCTCCTGTTCCCACCCTTGAACTGGTCTGGCCCACCATTGTCTATGGTCTCCAGGTAGCTTCCAGCAACTTCCCACCCTTAATCACTCATTACTGGAGTCTGACCTCATCTTGAGTCCTAAAGACCCTCCCTACTGGAGTCTGACCTCATCTGACTCCTCCTGAAGACCCTCCTCAAACTTCTCCTCTAGACCACCCCTAGATTCCTCTCACAACCTTTTTGTATATAGAATCCCATCTCCCCTCCATGTGGTGTGAAAGTGCCACAGAATTCCCTAGCACAGACTTGCTCTGTGAAAGCGCCATAGAATGACCTAGCATAGACTGGCTCCTTAAGAATCTACCCCATATGGTGAACTTTTAATGAACTTTCAATAAACTTTACTTTTCTTTGGCTGAGAAGACTTGACTCAAATTCTTTCGGCAGGACCCGGCGTGTTGGTATTTTGGGATCTCAACCCTAACCCTTTTTGGGTAAACCTCTTCAACTGGACCTCACTATCCCCATCAGTAAAGTGAGGGGATTAGACTAGCTCTAAATCCTGTGGTCCTATGGATCCTAGTTCTGATTCTTCCTAGTTATGTGATCAGGTGCAACTCCTCTGGACCTCAGTTTCTTCATCTGGAAAATGGAGATAATAATCTTCCTCTACAGTCTGATACTGGTACCTCCTTGTGGTATGGAGGTGACCCTGGGCTCACCACGGCTATACCAGCAGAGCATAAGTTCTGGTAGGTCCTACCAAGCTGGAAAGGCTTTAAATATGATCCCAGGGATGGATTGTATGCATGCCTGTTGTGTAAGGACCAACCTTGTTAAACTCAGAGAAAGACCAGATTGGTTATAGGGTGATGATTTTTTTTTTCCATAATAATAGTCTTGGAGATGTCCATGCTGTTATTTACAGAGACAGTCTTTAACTCAGACTGGTTATCATTATTAGCTGAAAGGTTCATGAGTAGCCTGTGACAAACAAAGTTGTTTCACTTTAGGGACTTCAGAGCACTCTGTGACTCATTAGTGCCAGCCCTCAGCAAGGGGTTGCCCACATTTCCTCCCCTTTCTCCTTTATAGGATGGAGAAAACAAAACATGCCTACTCCTCCTGGGGGTCTCAAAGTCTGTGGTCCACAAGACCTACAGCAAAAAAACAGCTGGAGTTCTAGACAATCAATCATCCTAGCCCATCAGCTGGAACAATCAAGTCGACTCTATTGGCAGTCATTTTGAACTTTCACATTCACATTTTTGCCAAAGTGGAAGCAATAATAATACTTTAAAAAAAATCCCACATGAGCCATGTCCTATTGAGAGGGGATAAAAAAGTACAGAGGAACAGTGGGTCTTCTGTTAGGGAGTCTGGCTCCATTTAAATCTCATGGGACCCTCTACAATGCTGTGGAAAGAGTTTGGCTGCAGACTCACAGTTGTCCAATGAGCTGGGGTTTACAGAACGGTCAGTAGCAACCCAATCCTGTGGCCTTGACCTATAGTGGTGGTGGCAGTGGGACCTAGTTTCCCCCCTTTCCCGTCCCCCACTCTCTGTTCTCAGAATGGCTCTGATCCAACCAGCCCCTATGGCCCCTTCCATGGGTCTCCTCTTTGTTGGGAGGTGGTGGTTGCTGGGGACTGGGTAGGGGGCAGGGTAGAGAAAGCAGTGCTTTCCCCTTTGCTAAGCTGCATTTTGAAGGGCAAAGGCATGCTTTGTTAGGAGAGTACCTTTCCCAGAATCCTCCATCTCCAGGAGCAGCCAGCTCTCCTTTTAACAACCAGACTTAGGAAGCAGAAAAAGTTGACATTTTTATCTTCCATTTTAAGATAATAGATAGAACAATAGCCTTAGAGCCAGGAAATCCTGGATTCAAGTTCTGCTTCAGACACATACCGGCTGTGTGACCTTGGCCAAGACATTTACTGTCTCACTGGAATGATCCTCCCTATGAGGGATGGGGCAGGGCTCACGTTCAGCCCAGGTAAAAATGAGAGGGAAGCCACCTTCACCTTCAGCCTCTTCCTCCTGTCTTTTGCCTGCCACTCTTCTTTGCCTTTTTAGTGCCTTATTTTGTCCTGTAGGCACCCAGGGACCTCACATTGGTCTGTTTACCTGGGAGCAGGGTGCCAGGCTCATCCCCCTCAAATTTAACTAGCTTTAATGTGCTTTGATTTATTAGGTACCTGCAATGTATCTTCTGTACCTCTGTCTGGTTTCAGTTGTCCAATAAATGAATCCCTTCATCCGTCCATCCATCCCTCCATCCTTCCATCCATTTCTCTCTCTCTCCTTTCATCCAATTAATTAGCTCATTAGTGCCAGCCCTCAGCAAGGGGTTGCCCACATTTCCTCCCCTTTCTCCTTTATAGGATGGAGAAAACAAAACATGCCTACTCCTCCTGGGGGTCTCAAAGTCTGTGGTCCACAAGACCTACAGCAAAAAAACAGCTGGAGTTCTAGACAATCAATCATCCTAGCCCATCAGCTGGGATGGGCTAAATAAATTAAAAATAATTTATTTATTCAGTTAGCTTATTTATTCATTCATCTATTTACTTATTCATTTAATCATGCATTCATTCATATCCAGAATTGTGATTATATTAATGTAGAGAACGCTAAATAAAGAAACTGCCTCTATCAATGCACATTAGTACTCAGAGGCACAACAGATAGAGTGCTGGATCTGCTGTCAGGAAGACCTGAGTTCAAATCCTGTCCCAGATTCTTACCAGCTGTGCAACCCTAGGCCAGTCACTTAACCTCTACCTGCTTCAGTTTCCTTAATGGAGCTAATAGTAGCACCTGCCTCCTAGGGTTTTATGAGGATCAAATGAGAAAATATTTATAAAGTCCTTAGCACGGGACCTGGCATCTTGTAGGTGCTGAAAAAATGCTTATTTTCTCCCTCCCTTGTCTGCAACTTACAGTCTTGAGGAGTTGTGACTTTACCCAAAGCCATATAACTAGTATTCCATTAAGGACAGATTGGAATCTAGGCTGTTCTGAGTCTGAGGTGAGAGACTATCTACCCACTAAGCCAGGATGCATTTCAGATTAATCCATACTCACTTCAGTTCCTTCACATTTTTCCATCTGGATAATCCTTCAACAAGGACAGAGTGCTACTCTTCCCTGCCTTAGGAGAGAGTTGAGCCTTCATTTCCTCTCCCAACCAAGCCCCAGCCCAGCATCATGGGAATTTACTGTGGTTTATAGAGCCTGAATGGTTAAAGGTCTATTTCCAAAATGGTAAAAAAGGACCAGAACAACTCATCTAAGAGGGCCTAGCTGGGGATGGATGGTGCAGGTGCTTTGAAAAGGTTATTTCCCAACTGTTTCCACCCATCCTTCCCCACAAGGAAAACTCCAGGACTTAGAGGATGGCTGGCTTTAGCACAATCCCTTGTCTATCCCTCTGCTTCTGTACAGAAGGAAGATGCCTCCCTGCTGGAATGACCTAGAGAAGCTGGATTGTCCTTTATTTTAACTTGGCTACTTCCTGCAGTCTTTCTGCCATTCAGGGCATTGTTGCTGAGCCAGGAGGGGTCGAGATGGGGGTGGTGGTAGAGACGAGTCAGGGTAGGCATTGTTTCAGACCCCAAAGCGCCAGTCAATATTTCACTTTTACAAAACTTTCTAGAGAAATAAGTGGAGGACACATCACCTAGGTTTGACTAATACGACAAAGTTTAACAATTACACAGAATATTTCCCTGACAACTTTCATTTGGGAAGGACCTGAATTTGTTAATCCTTCCAAATGGCCAGTCACTATTCTCCTGAGCCTATTTGAGGGATGAGGGAGAGAAGTAAAGACTCTTTAAATGTCCAGCTCCAAAGTGGGTCTTTATTCCCCAATTCAAATCACTGATGAAACTGAAATGGGATTGAATAGAGTTTCAGAAACAAAATTCAACACAGAACATAAGTCCTTTGTACCAGTAAATATCTCTAAGCAAGTCACTGAGTGACTTTGAAGTATTCCTAATGCATTTTAATTTCTTGAGACAAAATTAGTGCTTTATTCTAATGAGGGAGAAAGGGGGCAGAAAAAAAGACAGAGGATCTGTTTCTTCCAGCCACTTCCTTGCTCCAGCTGTCAGGTTTTCTGTCTTAGGCATTCATCCATCCCACACCACTGGCTTCTTCTCATCTGTGTGTAAGAATGCTCAAGGCTTTTCAAGGCCCCCACAACCTTCCCTTGGCCTTTACACCCCTTACAGCTACTTTTTCCTCCTTCCTGCTCCCTTTTACTGCCAGACTTCTTGAAAATGTTCAAACCAATGTGTCACTGCAAACATTTTAGGATTAAAAATACCTACTATGACATTGATACTGTGCTAAACAGTAGTCCAACTCTATCATTTTAAAGAGGGGAAATCAAGGCTTTGTAAAATGATAGCGTTTAACCAATATAACTTGTCTAAAGTCAAACAGAGAACAAGTGTCAAAAGTATGATTTGAGCCCAGGTCTCTAGCTGTAGAGCTGGGTTTTTTCCATTGTTGTCAAGTCCAGAGTTCTTTGTTTTCTGGCTCCATTCTGTGATTGCTTATTCCATCCTTCTGGATACTCCCTCCTCCCACAGCTCCTGATGACCACTCCTCTTTGCTTTCCTTTGCTGGCTCTTAGTCCTCTGCCCAACCCCTTAAGGTGGGTGTTCCACCAAGATTCTGCCCTAGGTGGATTCTCTTCTATCTCAGAACTATCTCTTAGCAATCTTAGCCACACCCAGTGTTGGTGCTACCTCGGTAGAAAACTTCCAAGTTTCTATCTCTAACCCAGATCTTTTCCCTCCACTTCCAATGATCTACAAGATAACTCCATTCAATGACTCACCTCAAATGCAGCCCAAGTAGGGCTTTCCTTCTGACTCCCCTCTTTCTATCAACAGGACCACAATTTACCTGGTTTTTCATGTTTAAACACTTGAGCTTAATTTTGACTCTCCTATCCTTCTCTCCTCTCGTACCCAGTTAATTCTTACATCTTCCCTGGCCCCCACTTGCCATGCTCATTGCTACTACCAGCGTAGAGGACATTATTTAGTAGCTTCCTACAAGGTCATTCTGCTTTCTCCCTCTCCAATCAATCCATTCTTTATATCTTTATCATATAATCTTCCTTATGCATAGATTAGGTTGTATCTTCTGCTCAAATATCTTCAATGATTTCTTATTGTCTAATTGGTAAATTTTAAAGTCTTTGGCATTCAAGGCCCTCCACAATCTGATGCTATTTATCTCTCCAGGCTTATTTCATATTATTCCCCTCTATGCTCTAGTCAGACTAGACTACTTTTTGCTCCCTGAATAGGCATTGCCCTTTCCAGCCTTTGCTCACACTGTTATTTATGTTTGAAACTCCCTCTTCCCAGGTTCTGAGATTCATTTCTTTGTCTTTTGAATTTCTACTCAACACAGATGTCAACTCCTTCATAAAACCTTTCCTGTTTCCCTCAGTTGTCAATGACTTCCCCCCTTATAGAATTAAATGAAATTTTATTCTGCATCCCTTGTATGCATTTAATACATATCTATCATCTATCTATCTATCTATCTATCTATCTATCTACCTATCATTTCCTATGCATTACCTGAGATAATCCCCTTTCTCATGTGGGACTCCCAAGAAACCTACCTAGATTTAAAGATCCTCTATAAGACCACATTCATTTGAGACTATAACTCTCCAGTCCCCACCAATGCACTTACTGTCATTAGTTAGCCAAAGGACTCAACTAACTCAAAGCAAAGACATTTCACAAAATAGAATAATGTGATAAGTAGCAGCAGACCATTTTCCCCATCAGCCTTAGGCTCTTCCTTGGGTAAGATGGTATTGTTCATGCACATCTATTCATCTCATTGTCTCCAAACTTTCTTTCTGATACCGACTACTAGATTTTATCTCTTTGGTGGTAGTGGTGGTGGTGAGGCACCTTCTGATCATCCCATTTGCAAGGATTAGAAAGCCTTTCCTTGATAATAGTAAGCTTAATAGCTCTTTCATCATAGCAAATGCTATGAACCACCACACCAGCCAAAGGAGCAACAGTCAGTTAGATTCTCCCTAGGCTAAGATTCAGTTTATTCTTTTAAAATCCAGATAGTAGGATTAATCTCTGCCCCAAGTCAATGAATAATTTAGCATTAGAAAATTTCTTTTAACTGCAGTCAGTTCTATATTACCAACCTGAATTCCCCTTCAGACCATTTTGGGACTGCCTTCCAACAAACCACAGAGGGTTACGTGAGTCTGAAGTTTCTTAATTTCACTCTGCTAAAGATGCCTTGGGTCTTTCCGTGCAAATGAAAAAGGCAGGAGAAAAGCAGTAACAACAGAAAGATGAGGTAGGGCCACTGTGCCTCCTCTCCTTCCCCCTCAGTTCCTTTCTTTCAAATTTCTGGATTTTTTACATGCATGTAAACTAGCAAATGTTTTAGACCGATAGATCATCACTCATTTAACGATAAGGTCCACCTGGGCTCAGACCCAATCTTAGCTTCATTTTCTATCTTCCCCTAGCACTTGACACCGTCTTCTGCACACAGTAGGTACTTAATAAAAGTTTGTTAATTATTGATGGACGTTGGAGCATCTGGAATCTGCTGGGAGGCTGTTAGACTTCTGTGAGGGCATGCCCCTCACAGAGTCATTTTAGTACTGTTGGGAAATCTGAGCCCAAACCTTTAGAAATATAGATCTGAGGTTTCCAGCATAGGCCCGATACAAATCATTAATCTGTTCATTCACACGCTCATTAACATGGTGCAGTGAATGAATCCCTGGGCTGGGATTTAGGATTAGAGGAGAAACCAGCTGTTTGGAAGGGGAATAAAACTGGGAATGAGTGGAGCTTGCTGCTTAGTGCTTTACTCGGTGCCAGTCTACTTGAGGAATGTGAGACTCTGTACCTCATGTTCCCAACCCAAGCGCAGTTTGTGGCCAGTTTGTTCCTACACTCTAGAACACAGTTGATGTACTTAGATTGGCTGTATGTGTGGTGTCCTACTAGGAATGGTGTCGGGAGAAGTGTGCCACTGGAGAAGATGGGGGGAAAATGTTCTTGACCCCATTTGTGTTATCCTTATCATGGTGGTTCTTGGACTTTGGGGCTCCCACGTTGGCACTGTTTAACAAAATCAATAATGCTCTGTGTGGGCAGGTCTATGATTTCATTCTGCACCCACTTGGGAGCCTTCTAAGTCCATACCAGAAAAAGGATCAGCAGGGAGTGGAAATAAGTCCAAATCTGGCTTTTAACTTAAAGTATTGTTCTTTGCCAGATAATAAGAAATGACGTCAATGAGAACCAAAGGACAGGAAAGATAAAAGTGGGACAGTAGAGCGCCAGTTTTCTCTAGTACAACAGGCAATGAACATTCTTTAGGTAATAGGGGTCTGAGAGCTGGCTGGTGTCCTGGGATGTTTAGTTCAGATGGACAAGCATTACTTTGGGACTACAGAATCCAGCATGCCTATCAGTCTTCAGGCCTCTATTACCTGTACATAAACAGTCTTCACTTCTGATAGCTCACGAATGTGAATGGCACTGATTTGTTTTTAGGCCTTATCTTAAACAATTTTTTGGATGTATGCCTAGGGAAAAGGAATACCTATGAAGAGACCTCATTAATCCCCAGGATTGGAGGTTAGCTTGAGTTTCAATGATTAGTTCATCCGTCTGTCAGACGTGATCTAGCTAACAGATGGAGTATTAATGAGGGGGAGAGAACCACTGTGTCTCAGGCTCACATGCCTGGAATTGATGTTACTGTGTCTCAGGCTCACATGCCTGGAATTGATGTTTGACTTGCTTCCAAGTCAATAAAACCTCTGGGAATCCTCCTTTCTGTTCTATAAATGGTTCTCTCATTCTCTCCTGGCCTCCAGCCACCATACCACTATACTGTGGTTTTAAAGTTGGGAAACTGACACCACCACAAGAACCCAGAGTGCTCTATGCTCCCTCCCAGAAACAATAGGTACTCCCAGATGAAAAGTGCTTTCCAGGCAGATGTACATTCCCCAGATTACATTTTAAAAATCTGTAAAGTAAACCTTGCTTTCTGATCGGGCTTGAGGAAGGGCCAACTGAAATGGGATAGTGTTAGACAATAAAATAAAATTGAAAAACTATTTATTATGCGCCTACTCAACGCAGAGTGAGAAGCAGTAGTATGGTATGGTGGACAGAAGGCTAGCCTAGGAGTCTGAAAGCCCAGGGTTCAAACTTTGGCCTCATTCATACTGGCCCTGCAAACCAGGCAAGTCAGCGCCCTGGACAACTCTCTAAGACTCCCTAAGTATAACCAAATTGACCTGCATCAGTGGAAGTTATTTCTCCAGTAGAAGCTCCCCACATGGACGAAATCACAAATCCAGAAATACCTTTCCTACCCCCAATCCTCACTTCATTCTCTATATATGATATTAGAACGTAAAAAACATAGTATGTCTATATGTCTGGATCTGAGCAAGGCATTTGGACAGAGAGATGATATCCCACATGCTCCTCACATTCTACTGGGGAGATAATTGCTATCATTATCCCTATCTTATAGTTGAGGAAACTGAGTCAGACACAGGTTAAGTGACTCACCCAGGGTCACATAGCTAGTCTAAGTGTCTAAGGTTGGCAGGATTTGAACTCAGATATTCCAGACTCCAGACGTAGTGTTCCATTCATTGTGTCACCTAGCTGCCTGTAATGGATGTCAGGGATGTCAGAAGGAAAAATGTCACAGTTGAAAGGGACACCAGAAGCCATCTAGTCCAACCATACCTGAACATGCATCACGTTTGGTCCTGAGGGAGGTATGAGAATAAGCCCTTGCTTTTTGTTTTCTTATTTGTAAAATAGAGATACTAATGCTTCTACTGCCTACCACGCGGTGTTAAGAAGAAAGCACTTGTAAATTATTTTGTATGGAAAATATTTTCCCAACCTCAAAGTATTATATAAAATGTCAGCTGTGGTTATCATTACAACCGGATGAATGTGAGCTACAATCAAGGCTGTGCTGGAGCTAGCCCTTTCCAGATCTGGAGAGCTGATTGTTAAATTTTCTATGTGAGTATTTATACCTTGTAAATCAGTCAACACTGGAAATCAGGGCTTGATTTACTATTTTGTTGATTTTCTAGTCTTAGAAAACAATGGAGGAAATGTTACTAATACATGTTAAAGATGTATATTTTTATACACGTATACATTCCCAACCTTTTCCTCTCCCCCAGCCTATTGTTAAACATTTACCAGGACACCCTTGGCTTCCATATTTATCATTACCATTGTCTTCTTGGGGGCAGAGGATGTTTTATTTTTATCACTGTAACCTCAATGCACAGAATATTGCCTGTCACACATTAGGCTCTTAACAAACTTATAGATTGATTAATTGATTAGGGGAGATAAAACAACCACACAATATAGATATCCCATGAATTGAAATAATCATAACAAGAAGGGTAGCTAACATTTATATGTCCTAGGCACTGTGCTAAGCTTTTGGGGATCAACAAGCAAGAGACAGTTCCTGTTCTCAATGATTTACATTCTAACAGGGAAAGACAATACATAAAACAAGACCTGGGAAGGAGGCTGAGATGGTGGGAAGGGGAAGGAAAGGGTACAAGCATTTATTATGCATTTACCAGGCACTTTGCTAAACCCTTTACAAACATCTCAGTTGATTCTCACAACAACCTATTATAATTCCCATTTTATAGTTGAGGAAACTAAGGCAAAGAGGTTAAGTGATTTGTCCAGGGTCACACTGCTAGTAAAGGTCTGAGGCTGAATTTGAACTCAGGTCTCCCTGATTTCTTGCTTATGATTTCTATGAACTGCACCACCTGTAGGTGGTGCATAAGTAGGATAAGACCAGAGAATGACGGGTGATGGCCGGTCTGGAGCTTTCCCCCAAATGGAGTTTCTAGGAAGAACTCACCAGTGAGAGAAGGGAGTAGAGTCAAAGATAGCTGAGACATGGTAGCTAAATGTAGAGAATGAGGGATGGCTGTTCTGGGACCCTTGCTCAAATGGAGGCTCCTGGAAGAACTCACCAATGGGAAAAAAGGGCCTGCAGGAACAGTCAGGTGGAAGAGACAGGTGAAGTCAGTTGATTGACCAGACCCAAAGAGTAGGGATCAATGGGTGGTTGCCAGGCTGGAAGTAGATCTCTGAGAGGTGTCAGGGATAAGAGAAACAAAGAATTTCAAATCTAGCCCATCCAATTCATAGCTGAGTAAGTATCTCTTCCACAACATTTCTGACAAGCTGTCATACAGCCTCTGCTCAAGAAACTCCAACGAGGAGGAGCCCACTGCTTCCTGAAGCAAGCAAGATCTTCCACTTTTGGACAGCTCTAATTGTTAGGAAGTTTTCCCTCATAATAAACCTAAATTTGCCTTTTTGTAACTTCTATCCAGTGTTTATAGTTCTTCTGTCTGGTGACAAGCAGAAATTAAAAAAAAAACCTAATCTTTCTTCCTTCAAAAGTAATCTTTCAAACAGTTGAAGACAGCCAATACATCCTGCCTGACTTTTCTTTTTTTAAAGCTAAACATCCCTAGCTCTTCCAACCGATCCTCACATAGCATCTCCTGGGCTCTCTAGCTTAACAATGTTTTTCCTAAAATAAGATTCCCAGAGTGGAACATAACACTTTAGATTGGTCCATCCAGAGCAGGACATGGCAGAATCTCCTTATTCCTGGAAGCTATGCTTGTAAGCCTGAAAGATCTCTGTTCTTGGACTTATCTTGTTGAATATATATATATATATTTATCAATTATGTACTTATCAAATTTGCAGATGACACAAAGCTTGTAGAAATAGAAATTGGGATCCTCAAAGATATTGACAGAGTAGAACAATGGACCAAATTTAATGAGATAAAATTTCTTAAGGATAAATGATAATGACAATAGTTGACACTTATGCCATGCTTTTAGGTCTATAAATTCTGGTATCTAAATTTTTTTTTATTCACTCTTTCCAAGAATTACTGATATTATTATCCCCAAGTAAATGCCTTATCTTGGGTATGATTAAATAGCTACCAACTCTTCTTGCAGCTTCTTGACTAGAGATTAATTTGGGGTGTAGAAATTTAGAAGTACTTGAGGGAAACTTGAAGACTAACTCAAGTTGAGGGAGGATTCAATTCCAGGGGGAAAGAGCATTAAATAAGAGTTCCAAAGGAGAAGGTAGTTGGTAACAAAAATTAAGTGAGAAAAGGTAAGTAAAATGAGTTAATATGACAAGCTAAGACTATATTGTGAGAATAGGGAAGTTGTATGTGTCTTTCAAGGCAATAATAGGTGATAAAGGAGAGTAAAAGGAACAAATCTGCAAAATAAAAGAAAATAAAAACTTCCAAATGCTATAAAAGGATATAAATGACCAATAAGAATGGAGAGCTAGAGGCTAAAAGAAATTGTGGTACGTGACCATAATGGAATATTATTGTGTTGTAAGAAATAACGAGTAAGAATTCAGAGAAGTATGGGAAGATATGTGAACTGATGATGTAAAGTAAGCAGAATCTGAAAAACAATATACATGATGAATACAAAAATGCAAATGGGAAGAACAACCACAAGACCATGGAAATCAAATCCCGTATAATTGTATTGACTAACTTTGGCCCTAAAGGGGAGTAAATACTTCTTTGCTTTTATTTAAAGAAGTGGGACACCATGAGTAGGGGAAGCTGCATATAACCTCAGACCTTTTGGGGGATATACTTTAATATTTTATTTTATTTATTTTAGTTTACATCATTCATTTCCATGAGATTTTGAGTTACAAATTTTCTCCCCATCTTTCCCCTACCCCCACTCTCAAAACAGCCATCCCCTTGTATGACCCCTCCCCAATCTAATCTCTCCTAAGTCCTCCCCCATCACTCCTCTAACTTTCCGATTGGGCAGGATGAATCTCCCTTCCATAGTGCCTGTGAATCTTAAGTTCCAGTTGGATGTAG
>CM053591.1:129179481-129216632 GCA_028646515.1 Pseudochirops corinnae
TACCTTTCATCCCCATTCCCCCTATTTTCCTGTGTGGCAAGATGTTGGGGATATATTTTAATTTTCCAGATCTTTTTTCTTTTCTTCCTACTTTGTCATAAGGGATTGCTTTTCAAATAGCAAAGAAAACATGAATGATGTGAAAACAAAGAATATCAATAAAATTTTTATTAAAAAGCAAAGCATAAGAAAAAGAATAAGGATCAGGAAGAATTTTGTAGAATTGAGCATGCAATTTCTATATTTTTGCCTTGGATAGGTGACTACTAATTATGCTCAAAATGCAGGTCTACTTCCCAAAAGTAGAGGTGAAGGAACACAAAGAACAGCTACCCACACTATAGGTTTTCAGGGGCAGTCAAGTGGTCCAGAAGGCCTCTATTGGGCAAACTAAAAAGAAAGAGGGCCTGAAGAGTCCAAAAAGGAAACAACATATTTCAGGAAGGTTAGAAGAATGTCATAGAGGAGGAAGGGCACATGGAACTAAGAAACAAGTCAATTTGAGTCTCTTTCTTCAAGGGGGTGGGATGGATTATTCTCAGTGGAAGCAGCTGCTTTTAGAAATGATAAAAGGATGTCTCAGGCATCCTCAGGTGGGAGATCATCCCCTAAGGGTCATAGGTAGAAGCGGTTGGTAACTCTTTGAGGAAAGGAACTGAAGAAGCTATTTGCCAACTTGATAACTACAATAGGGAGGTGTTGTCCTCCTTCTAAGACATAACAGATAATGCCCCAAGACTTGTCCAAACAGGTGATGATTACCCATGTTTTGAGATTCATGTGGGCACAAATGAAACTGCTAGAAATAACCTAAGAATCATTGCCAAATTCTACCCCAACAAGTGGGAATTATATTCTGGATTTTTTTTTCTCATCAATAGGTACAAAATTGTTGCTGGGGTAAAAATGATGGGAATCTTAGGGGAAAGTAGACACTATTGATGCTGGGTTTGTGAAAGAAAAGTAGAGGAAAGCTGGTTATAGTCTGACATACCCCCTAACATTTAAGACAACAGATTTTAAAGGATTTGGCAGACTCAATCAACACAGATTTTGTTAAATTCTTATTGAGTGGTAGGTACTGCAAATAAAAAAAAAAGTGAAATAGTCCCTGCCTGAGGAATTTTCATTCTATGATGCCAGTAAGTCTTTACCTACATAGATGAATACAAAATATAAACAAAAGAAGTAATTTTTTTTAGGAGAGGAAGTGAGGAATGTGCCAGAAGCTGCAGGGTTCAGGAAAACCCTCAAGTCAAAGTAGCTCTGGAGCTGAATCTTTAAGGAAAGTGGGGGGTTCTAAAAGGCAGAGTGGAGAAAGAAGTTTGTTCCTGGCCTGATGGGAATGCATTCCAGACGGTGCAAAGCATATGATAGAAGACAGAGTTCCATCTTTGAGGAACAGGTCATTATGACTGGACTACAGAGTGCTTAAAGGGGGAATAATGTCTGGAAGGGCTGAAAAGGTAAGTAAGGGCAAGGTTGTAAAGTGTTTTGAATGCCAAACATAGGAGTTTCTATTTGATCCTAGAGGTGATGGAAAGCCACTGGAGTCTCCTAAGTTGGAGAGTGACATAGTCAGATCAGTGCTTTAGGAAAATCGCCTTGGCAGCTGTGTGTCATTGCAGAGGGGAGACTTAAGGCAAAGAGACCATTGCAACAGTCCAAGTGAAAAAATCCAGCCTGGTATAGTGGAGAGAGCACTGAATTTGGAGTCCCAGGGGACCTGAGTTCAAATTCAGACTCTGCCACTTACTTGCTGAGTGACCTCAGACAAGTCAGTTCATACTTAAAGAAATCAGTTTTCTCTTCCATAAAATGATGGGGCTGTCCTAGATGACCAGCTCTAGAGCTATGACTTTATGATCCCATGGATTAAAATTCTACAGGGGAAATCAGCCTCATAGGGATGGCAAACTCTGCAGGATGAAGATATGAAGGGAAATAATTCTCATGACGAAGAAAAATAGGAGTTCTCTGAAGATACAGATGTGGGTGCATAGGGAACTCACTATTCACCTTAGATTGTAGAAAGATACTTATAGAAGGAAGGCTGGGTAGCAGAGGATGAATACAAATGCGCATTGTGACCCTGTAAAAATAAGCACTGGAGTGCTAAAATTCAGAAGGAGCTAAGACCAGTGAGGACGGCAAAGGACATAAAAAAAGCTACATTGAGGGGAAGAGGAAAGTTCTAGAACATATTACTAAAGAGATGAACATCTAGCAAAGGGCGGTCACAAAGAGCTATCAGGGATTCATCAAGAACAGGCTCTGCCAGTGTAACCTTATTAAATTTTTTTTTTGACACAGCCCTAGCTTTCTCATCTGTAAGATAAATGGGTTGGCTGACTAATTCTAATGTGAAAGTATTTGCAGATCCTATGCTTGACTGCATGCTGCCATTGGGGGAGGGGAGGGAGGAAGAAAATTTAAAACTCAAAGGATTGTGAAACTAAATTTTGTAAACTAAAAGTAAACAAACAAATTAATAAAGACAAAAAAAAAAAAGATAAATGGGTTGGACTAGATGGCTCTTTGCTCTTTCTTCTAGTTCTAAGATTCCATGATTCCAAATAGAATGCCTATGGGTGGCCCATAGGGATGGACTGATCGACAGTCCTTCCCTTCATTATAAATCTCAGCATCCAGGACACAGTTTGCCGGGGAAGGCCTGGGAAAAAGCTCTTCAGTTATGATGATCAGTGGAGGGATCCCTGGCTGCTGTTGCAGAGCCCGAGGATTTTAATACCAGCCTTCTATTTCCTCATTGGTCTACTGAGAGCCAAATTGTTGGGGTTTTTTTTGTTTTTTTTTAACAAAAGGGCTTATAAACGCAGAGGTTTTTTTTTGAAGGTTCCCTCTGCCATGGTTTGACCTTTCATCCTCAACTCAACTTGCAATCTCGGGAAAAATGAAGATCAGCTCATTTCTAGGGAGAAAAAAATAAAATAAAACAAAACAAAGACCTCTTCAGGAAGCCACCACACACAATGAGGCCTCAGACTGCGAGCTGTCATTGCCCTTGGCTCCAGGGGTGCCTGGTTGCTGAGCTTACCTCCCAATTCATACCCTGCCTGTTGGTCCTGAGGTCAGACACAGGACAGGCAGGGAAGGAAGCTCTCTTGGTATCTCCTGGGGAAAAGGAGTGTTGGGTTTTTCTGGACTGTCCCCTAGCTCAGAGCAGTTGGCAATGATAATTAAAGCTGGGGAGGGCAAGGGTGAGAAAGTTCAGTGAGAACAGTTGTTTCTCTGTCCCCTCATCCCCCAAACAGAGTGGCGTAGTCCAAAAACTCATGGTTTGAGAAACAGGAGGGTCTAATCTTGGCTCTGTCCCTAATTGGCTGTGACACCTCGGGCAAGTCATTTATTCTGAATGTCTCATTTGTAAATGGAGAGGGTTGGGACTAAGGTTCTATGTCTTTGAGCCAAGCTATGTTTGGTCCTGACCTGAAGTTCATTCTTGTTCCCCCTTTCCCCACATCTCCCCCTCTCCATCAGAATGCCCTTTGGCCTCCTCTCTACCTACCAAGTCTGCTTGGCAAAGGGTGCTGATGGCATTAGGAGACCTAGGTCTGTATCCTGTTTCACATGCTCACTTGCTGTAGGTGGTCACTGAGCTACTTAGGGACTCAGTTTCCTTAATTTTTAAAATGGTGACCTATCTATCTCATAGGGTTGTGAGGAAAATATTTGGCAAACCTTGAAGTGCTATATCAAGGTGAGTTAACATGAAATCTTTCCTAGATTTAGAATAATTCTGCATCCTCTAGATGGCTTCCTGAGTACTCTAGCCCCTACTGATCTCTCCTCTGAACTCTGCTAACACTTGCTGCCCATACCACTCATTTGGATGCATCATATTTACAGCTATTTAAATAAGGATGCTTTCCTTGTGTAGGTCTTTAACCAGTCATTGCTTGGATGGGGGTCAGACCTGTGGCCACACCACCTTCTCAGTCCTAGATATCTATGGTTTAAAAACAATTCAGTTCCACAAGTATTTACGTGTGAAGCTAAGTGCTGGAGGCTGATGATAGAGACAAAACCTCCCAATATCGTCTCTGCCCTCCAGTAGCATTGTACTGTACATCCAAGTGACTGTGATACAAGGTGGAGTGTGACTGGGGAGAGGCAGGGGAGAAGTGATCCAGAAGATGTACTCTAAGAAAATTTGAGGAGGGAAAAATACTTTTAGCAGAAAGGATCAGAAAAAGCTTCACAGAGCTGAGCCTTGAAGGAAGAATTTGATCGGGTTTATCGTGTTTAGAAGGCAGTGAGGAGTTTGGTCATCTTCATTTTCCTCATCTGTAGGAAGCTGGGGTTGGACTAGATGATTCTAAAGTTCCTTCCAGCTCTAAACCTACAATCGTGCGTTAACCTAGCAATATGCCACAAGCTTTGCATGTCACCTGGGTTCAATGACACAAGCCAGGCAAAACTAACCTTATTTAGGATCATTAGGCTGGTGGATCATGGACTATCCAGACTGTAGCGAGGCATTTGATGAAGTCTTTCGTGGTCTTCTGGACAAAATGCAGATATATGGGCTGGGTTAGTTAAGTGAGTTTATAGCTGGTTGAATTACTGTACCCAAAGACTGTGGATTGATAGACTTCTCAGAATCTCTGAGTTGTAGTGGACCTTGGTTGTCTGATTTAGCTCCTACCTGATCCAGGAAAAGCCTTTACAACTCCCTCACAAGCCAGAGGTCTCTCTTTTGGAGACCTCTGCTGATAGGAAGGTTACTACCTCCTGAGGCAGCCCACTGTACTTTGAGATAGTTCTAATTAACAGAAAAATTTTACTTATATTGAACAGAAAAATCTCTTTCTTCCACTTCCACTCATTGTTCCTAGTTCTATCCTTGGAGGCCAAGAAGAACAAATCTAATTCTTCTTCATGACTGCCCTTCACATTCTCGAAGATAGCTATCATGTTCCCCCTAAATCTTCTCTTCTCCAGGATAAACATCCTAGCTTCCTTCAACTTATCCATTGTTGTCAAAACACATCTCTCATCCTGTGATTTTTTTGAAGCCAAGACCAACTGTTATTTTCATAAAATGACAGCACCAGATGAGAACTCAGGAGCTCATCTGAACTATTTTAAAGCAGGTATGGTCACTGATCAATTGAGAGACTTATTAATATTTTAATGTAATTTTGTTTGGTAGTCAGAATTGATTAAAACTCATATTTAATAAAAACCTAATAACTAATTTGTTATTTTGTTTTAATTATCTATAGACATATACATATCTTTTTCTTTTCCTCTCTTTACACACACACACACACACACACACACACACACACACACACACACACACTGGTTCTCTTACCCCTTCTTTCTTTCTTTCTTTCTTTCTTTCTTTCAAGCCCCATTTCATGATCCTGGTTTCAAACCATGCTTCTGAAAAAATCCTTACTCTATGATCCTAGACAAGTCACTTAACCTCTATCCATCTTAGAAAACTCTCTAGAACTTATTATCCAAGTCATACATGGGTGATGACCCCATATATATGAAATCATAGCACCTTCACATGTTTACATATTAGGAAGGTAAATCTGTACATAATTCTGTGTTTAAAAGACTGGAATTTCAGCACGACATTTGACAAAATCTTTCATGATATCATTGGAGACAAATATGAAAAATGTGGGCTAGATATCACAGTTGGATGGATTCCAAGCTGGTTAAATGGCTCAGCCCTAAGAGTGGTTATTAGTGGATTAATGTCAATTTAAAGTATAATCTAGAGACAATCTAGTGGATTACCTCAGGGATCTGATGTTGGTTCTGGTCTATTCAGTATTGTTGCCATTCCAACACAGGGAACTTTGGAACTCAGTTTTGTTTATACTGACTCAGGGGTACTACTTTGTGATGACAAAGTCTCCTGGTTGGTTGAGGAGCTGAAAGGATTGATGACTCATTAGAAGCTCTGGAATGAGTAGGACTGCTATGAGTTGCTGGGTGAGGAGGGACAGTGGCCCTTATCTTCCACCCAGCCACCATGTGTTCAGGATTACTTTCTTTAGTGTTTGGTTTTTCCTGTTCTTAGATGAATGGAAAAGAAATTGGCAAGTTATCTAGTGAGCTTTAAAAGGGCGGAAGAGCCATTAGAGGTCCTCTCAGCAACTAGAATTGATAGAACTAGTAAGTGCAGTAGTCAAGTCCATTGATGGACTGCTGCCATTACAAATGCAGCTGAGTTAACTGCTTAACCTAGGTTTAATGGACTGACCTGTCCTGGAAGGAGCCAGACAAGCTAGGGAGCTTCTTGCCCTGAGGAAAACTCGGTACAGAAGTGAGAAAAGACTCCTGGGGCCAGGAGTCTCCAGGTACCCTTCTCCCTGACATGTATTAAAGTTTGTCCCTGATTCTCCCTTTGGGATGGTATAGTTAAAAAGAGAGTGTGTTCCTAATTTAGGGATTTTTTAAACTTCTAACCTTTCTATACCTTCCCATTAAATTCCATTTCATAAAAGCTAATTGATATCAACTGGATGATTGGTGGGAGCACACCATATGGGGATTCATGAGTCACAGTATTAGACATTCCAGACTCTTAGGGTAGCCTGATGACTAATCCAGTGACACCGTCCTCTTTGTGGTCTCACAAACATGGCACTCCATCTCTTCGCTCGGAACATTATCTTTGACTGGTCCCACATCTAGAATCCTTTTTCATCTCCACCTTTTCTTCTGTGGTTTCCTTTAAGTCACAAGTAAAATCCCATGTTCTACTGGAAGCCTTTCCTTCTCTTATTTATTTCCTATTTATCCTGTATATACCTTGTGTGAACATAAGTTTACTTGTCTCCCCCATTAGACTGTGAGTTCCTTGAGGTCAGGGACCTGCCATCTTTTGCCTCTTTTTGTATCTCCAGTACTTAGCACTGTGCTTGACACATAGTAGGCACTTAATAAATGTTTACTGACTGACTGAGGGAGTAGTTATTTGACCACTGGGGACCCAGTAGACTAGGGCAAATGGGGGTTGAAAGAGTGGGCCTACAGAGGGTACTACAAGGATACATATTTTTTCCACTATGCATGGAATCTTTAATAAAACTAACCATGTACTGGGGTACAAAAATCTCATAAACAAATGCAGAAAAGCAGAAATATCAAACACATCCTTAACTGACCACAACATAATAAAAATTACAACAAATAAAGTACCTCTGAAGAAAGGATTCAAACTGAAATGGAGACCACATAATTTAATTTTAAAGAACTTGTGGTTCTAAGAATAAATCATAGAAACAATAGGTAATTGCTTTAAGTAGGTAATTTTCATCAAAGAAAATTACAACAATGAGGAAACATGCCAAAACTTTTCGGATACAGACAAAATAGTCCTTGTGGAAATTTTCATCTCTAAATACTTTCATCAACAAAGAAAGAGAAAGAATTCATCAATACTTTGGGAATGTGACTAAAAGTCAGAAAACCAATAAATTCAAAACCTTTAACTAAACACTAAAATAAAAATTATCAAAAAATCAAACAAGAGATTAAGAAAATTCAAAACAAAACCCCATCAAACAGATACATAAAAGTAAGAGCTGTTTTCTTTTTTGGAAAAAAGTTTTACCAAAACCAAAAACAAACCTGTTAGTCCATCTATATAAGAAAAAACCCTGAGAAAAATAAAACTGCCAATATAAAAAATGGCAAACGAGCTTTAGAACAAATGAAGAAGAAATTAAAGAAATTATTAGAAAATATTTTCCTCAACTACACAGCAGCAAATTGATGCTTAAAGGAAATGGATGAATAATTACAAACAAAAGGATTCTCAGACTGAAAGAGGAAACAGAATTTATATACCCACATTCAGAAAAGAAACAGAACAAACTATAAATGAACTCCCAAAGTAAAAAGTCCCAGGAAAATATGGATTCACAAGTGAATTCTATCAACTATTCCAAGAACAATTAATTCCCATATTTAATAAACTGAATATAAAAATAGGAAAATAAAGCATCCCATTATTCCTTTCATTTTATGAACTGGGTTATGATATCTAAATGAGGAAGAGAAGAAGCAGAGAAAGAAAATTATGTAACACTCTCCCTTAATGTATTTAGAGGCAAAAGTACAGGCTAAAACATCAAGCTATTGGACTAGATGGCACCTAAAATCTTTTCCAGTTCTATGTCTATGATCTCATTATCCTTCATGAAGTCATCTTTGATATTGTCACTGATGGCCTTCCCCTTTACATGTCATCACACTTCATTTTGCAACTCTTTAGATGTACCTATCATGTTATGTGATCATATGTGCTTGCATTTTATCCCTTTACTAGACTGTCAACTCCATGATGGTAGGGGCTGTACATTGTCTGGATTTCATATCTCCTTCCATACTCTTACCCTGGTACATTTTAGGTGCTTAATAGATATCTGTTGAATTTGAAAACATGATAACAACAACAATAATAGGTAATATTTATATAATCCTTGAAGGTTTTCAAAGCACTTTACATATGCCATTTCCATTTGACCCTTACAACAATTCTATGAGGTGGTTACTACAATTATTCTCATTTTACAGAAAAAGAAACTGAGGATATGACTAGGATCACTTAAATAAGAGAGGCAGGATTTGAACTCAGATCTTTTTGACTTCAAGTTCAACATATGACACATTATTCCAAATTTCTTCTTAAAAAGAATTGCTTAGGGACCCTGAGAGGTTGTGTTTTGCCCTGGGTCCTGTGGCTGGTATGTCAGAGTCAGAACTTGAATACAGGTCTTCTTAACTCTGAGGCTGTTTGTTTCTTATCCCATGTTACAATATTCATTAATCTGAAGGTTTTGCTCTTTTCATTACTCCAAAAAATATTACTTTGGAGTTGTTTTTTTTTTGAGATTGTTACACAATGAATTCTTCCTAAATTCTATATGGCTTCATTTCATAAAATACACCAGACCAGAAGAGCAGTTCCCGCCTCCTCCCCCTTCCCCACCTCAGTCAGCTAAGTAGAGAAGTTTACTCTACAGAAGAAAAGGAGATATAATTTCTATCTGAGCTCAAGAGATTCCTGATATTCTCACTGACTAACCACAAATGAGTTCTTTCCGCAGGTAGCATTACTCTGTACCTTTCATTAAAAGGCTAAGGTCATAGTAGTGAAAAGAGATTCCCTGGTCTTGGAACTACACCAACTGAAGCATGAGTCATTGGTTGGGTCCACCATGTACGATGTTGAAGGAAATTTTTCATAAATCACTAGGGCATATTCTGGGATGGTAAAGGAAAGTTCCAGAAAAGTTGCTTTCTTCTTTATCTATAACATGAGTATCTATATTATCTACATGATATCTATTATCTATATAATATAGATACATAATATAGATATGGGATACGTAGATAATATAGACATATGATATCTATAACACTGATAACTTCATTCTTGAGCTTCCTATACAGGCTGAGGCTGTTTGGACAATAGTTACACTTCTGGATTTATCCAATTTGATTGGCTCTATTTATATCATCTCTCCCTTCTTCTTCACCTTACTTTATTGCTTCAAGGAGCTGTGACGTCATTCATCAGTGCTATTTGTACCAAACTCTGTTACACTGAGGACATAGTTTCTTGGGTTGCTGTGACCAGAAAAAAAATTTACCTGGTTGCCAATGTCCTGGTGATGAGCCTCTTTGTAGCTAGGCTGGGTTCTTTGATGACAGACAATTTAAGGCTATGCCTGTACTTGAAGCCCTGTGAGCATGCTAGGACCTGCCAGAGCCTGGGCTCCTCTGGCATTGCCTTCGGGGACAGGGTCATCTCCACTCTATGAGGAGGCATCGGAGTAATTGTTCGTTGAAAGTGTCCCATCCTTAATGCAACCATCTGTCTATATTCAGCAATTTTCCCATGATGCCACACAACACTTAGCTCATGGTCCCCTAATTTTCATTGTGCTTGTTCTTCCCTCTATTAGATTTAAGTCCCTTAGAACAGGGCTTGTGTTGTATCTATCTTTGCATCCTCAATGCTTAGGTGCAATGCCTTATGCAGTTTCATTAATTTTGGTTGGACCTGTAATATCACTGGTGTGAGAAATTCCTCCAGCTGGTGCAAATATGCAATTGTTCAGTAAGTTAGTCTTAGAGTTAACTGTGGCACTCAGAGTTAGTCTAACAGGTTCAAAATTCAAGGGCTTGTCATCAAATGCATCTCTCAAGTTTAAGCATGGAAGCTAGAACAAAAAGAGAGTTTTGAACCCGCCAACATCACAAAGTCAAACTTGTTCTAACAGGCAGACTCATTAGAGTTACCTGGTAGCCGGGTGGCTCAGTGGATAGACTGCTGGACCTGGGGTTGGAAAGACCTGAGTTCAAATGTGACTTAGATGTTTATTAGCTGTGTGACTTTGAGCAAGTCACTTACCATCTGTCTGCCTCCATTTTCTCAGCTGTAAAATGGAAAAAATAATAGCACCCACCTTGCAGGGTTTTTATGTGGATCAAATGAGACATTTGTAAAGTACCTAGCATGGAGCAGGCACTTAATACATGCTTATTTCCTTTGTTCTTTCCTCCTGAACTGTTTAATAACTTGCCACAGAATGTGGCAGAGGAGAATTTGAATTTGGATCTTCTTGACTCCAAGACTGACCTTCCATCTATTACACCAGGATGTCATATTCAGTAAGCATTTAATAATGTTAAATTTTGTTAATTAAAACTTCTTGTACATGGGAAGGGTTCATGATTACATCACACCTTTTCTTTGTATAGTATCTGTCTAAGACTAGAGTTCCTATGCTGGAGGATTTTGTTAACTTGAGAATGGTTTTAAATATAACACAGATACTGTCCTCATTTAAAGACAGCCATAGATCTCAGTATCAGGACCTGTCTTTGTTCATATACGATCACATGAAATTTAAACAAGTTTTATCTTCCAAATATAGTTACATATTTTAATTTTAATTGCATCCCAAAAGGTATAAACTGATAACACGTTCCAGGGCAAGACCATTAAGTAATAAGAACCATTGTCCACTCAGTCACCAAAGTGTTATTTCCTAAAGCACAGAGCTATGTCACTCAAGAAACCCCAGTTTTTTCCTCTAGGATCAAATGTAGACTCCTTTGTTTCTCATTTAAAGCTCTTCACAACCTGGCTCCAACCTACTACATAGCTTTATTTTGTATTACTCCCCTCCAAGTCCCCTCTCTAAGGTTTTGCATACATCTATGCCTCAAGGAGCTCTTTCCTCACTTCTTAGAACCCTAGCATCCTTCAGAGTCAAGTCAGATGCTTCCTTCTTCATGAGGCCTTTCCTGATCTCCCTAGCTGCTATTGCCTCCCCATTAAATTACTGTGGGTTTGTTTAATTTGTGTGTACTTACGTGTATTCATCTTGACTCTTTCTATAGAAGTGAGCAGGGGCTTTTTCATTCTTGTCTCTGTATTCTCAACATCCAACTTTAAACCTATGATCCACAGTACTAGCACGTAGAAGACTATTAACAAATGCTTGTTGGTTAAGATGGATATCCTTAGGCCATGGCTGACATGTCTGATTGCTTTATACTGCCCTCACCCTCAAGACGGGGGTCACCCTCAGTGATGTTGGTCTAGAGGCAGCAGGAGCCTATGAGATCCATCTGGTCAAACGTTTCCATTTTACACATGAGGAAGTGACTGTAAGTTCCCTGAGGGCAAAGACTGTCTTTTGCCCTTTTTTTTGTACCTCCAGTGCTTAGCACATAGTGAGTGTGTAATAAATAGCTATTTATTTATTGGTTGATGCCCAGCAAGGTCTGCTTCATGATGTGAGACGGTTCAGCACTCTTGTCTCTTTTCAGTCTTAGAACTTTAGAGAAAGCATTGGAGCACAAATTCTTGCAGTCTGAATCTGATTCAGTGTCATACTTGATCCTCCTTGGGGGTACGATTCTGAATATGAATTACTCCTGTGTGTTGTGAGTCCAAATACTCCTCACCTCTCCGCCTCCCCCCTACAAATTTCCCACAGCTCAGCAGCTTTTCTCTAAGCCCGTTAGAAGATGGGCAAAGGCCCCAGTGAGAAATGTCTTGGCCGCTGTGGTTCCTGCCATAGTTTGTTGTACTGAGAGGTCCCAAATGATGTGGCCTGTGATTTTTCCAAGCTTGAAAGACTCTGTAATAAGGTTTGATATAGTAGAACACAGCGTTCCCTCTGGCCTCTGGCCCCAAGGCAGCTCCAAAGAGCATTTCATCCTTCATCCCCCATCTCCAGCAAGGAGCCAAATACCGCAAGCGCCATTCTATTTTAGAATTATGTAACACTGGCATTCTAAAGCAAACTGCCCTGCTGTGCACCAACAGATGCTCTCTCTGTTTAAAGGGTAGTGACCCGATGGCATTTAGTCTTGGAAAAGAGCGTCAGATCATTCTCAACTTGAGCTGTGTGCTTGCCAAGCAATTTCCCTTCTCTCTAGGGAGGTTTTTTTTTGTTTGTTTACCAGGATTTAACAAGTTGAAAAAAAAAAAGCACAATTGCTCATTGTTCAGCAGGAGCACAAAGGTCACGTGCAGCTTTTGGTACACGGTGGTTTTCCACTCCCTCTCCTCTCCTTCTATTTGATTCTCTTGGTGGGGAGCAGCGGATTCCATAATTATCATTCCATTAAAGTAGCAACGGGCAAGGTAACTGAATACCGAAGAGGAACCAAACTTTGGTACCTAATGCTGAAGAGAAGTTTCTACTCAGCCACAAGGTAAAATCACTTTGCCCACTTCTATTAGAAGTCATTTAGTGGATCTTTTTACCCTGGGTCCTGGCTCTGTGAAGGCCATTGAGACTGCTAATCTTGGACAAACACATGGATGCATATGAGAATGCCACATAAATGCACTGGGTACAGAAATCAGGAGATGAGTTATCATTTTGTAAAATGCTGGTGGGCTTCTGAGGACCTTAAGAGAAACTGTACTAAGCTGTGTGGCTTTTGACATGTGCTGGGGACGAAAGTCAAGTCCCTGATCCTGAAATACATACATAGATTTCACATATTTTCCACAAGAGACATTACATTACCTTGAGTTATATACATATACATACTATGTACATATGCATGTATTTGTACATACATATGTATGTAGTCTACCATAGCAAGATTTTTCTTTAAATTGATAGCAAATAAGACTTTTCATGCAAGTGTGTTAAATGTCACTGTGTGGGCCAATTTAAAATCAGTGAATTTTAAAATATTGTAACAAAATAGCCTGTTGTGTTCAATCTGCCAGATGATGCAAGGACATTTAACTCTGCACAGACCTTGACCCCAGAGAAACATTATGCAGCACAGAGATATATGAATGACTTGTTAACTTGTTCTGGTAGCTGCTTTTCATGGAAAAAAAAATGACATCCCAAATCCTTATTTGCTATTCCCCCAGGCCCTCAGGTTGCCCTGCAGTTTGGAATCATTGACATTTCTATGTCCCTAGAAGTGTGATGCGGAAGCAGTGTTTGAATTGTCTGGAACTGGCCAGAGTTTAGTACTCCTACTCTCCTTTGCTTGTTTCTCACAAATGTCTTACAATATTGTGTGTGGAAAAATCACCTTCTAAATGGAAATGTGGCATTTGAAGTCCTGCTGCTTGTTTTCAAAAAAATACTGCTGACAACAATAGAGCTCTCCACCTCTGACATTTCATAGGAAGCTGCTATAAGGAATGACTCATGCAAAATAGATGAGGTGCTTAGGCAGTATTTCTTATACTGGGCTTATAGTTCTGCTTTTAACCTAGCTCTCCGTGGGTGAGCACAAAAGACTCCAGGGTGGGGACTTAACATACAGTGGGGCTGCTCTTTACTGCCCCTCCCCCTAAGGTATAACAATGAATCTTCTCATCATTTTGTGAATACCCCACTAAAATAGAGTGCCTAAGCTTTGGGTGACTGCAGAAGTGGGAATAAACTATCCCCCTCCCAATCCTTCTTCATTAAGAAAACAAGAAATCATTTCTCCATACGGTAGGATTTCCAACAAGGTGAGGAAGGGGGAGACAATGAGCAGAGGAAAAGTTTTGACCCCTGCAGCTTCTATGATTTTAGATAGTCAGGATTAGATTCCTGCTCCTCCCCCTTCCCCCAGCTGTTTCTTTAGTTGCTCAGAGGCTGGATTCTCAAAGACTTTTCTGGTCAATGCCACTGTGGTAAGTGGGCAAATTTTGGGTAGACTGTGGTACAGAAGCATACCCACAGGGTCCGTAAGCTAACTGCCAAAGTTCGTCACTGAAGCTGGAAGCAGTTGGTTACTGGGCAGTTTTGATTAAAATGACTAACAAAGAACTTTTACGTCCTCCCTCTTGCTTCCTAGGAAGCCCCTTCATGTGCCAGGCTGGGGGGGGGTGAGGCAGGTTGGGAGGTATCTGGGGGTAGTTGTAATGATGCCTAACTAGTGTCTACCGAGGCCTAGTGCAGGGAGAGGCTGCAAAAAATGACCATCAAGGGCATCACTGTTCACTCTGGAAAAATGGGGAACGGCCTTACAGTGCAATGAGAAAGCGGTGGCTGCAGTCCTCCAGTGTTTAAATCCACCCAATGATTCTCTGCCCAAATACTTTCAATGGCTAGAATCCTTCCCTCCACTGGACACCAGGGCAGCCTCAGGCCTAGGAGCCAGACAGTGGGCACACAGTCAGGCAACAACAACAGCAACAAAACACATTAGAAATTGGATTGCTTTTTATTGGACAGTCAATTACGGAGGGTGGAACACACAGGCCTGACATTCCTCCCAGACTCTCAGGCTTAATTAAGAAGATATAATAAGCTATACACAACTTCAATTCCTACTAGATTTTAAGGTTACATTATTTATAGGCCCTTGTTTTCCCCACTCAGGATGAAAATGCAAAGATATGTACCCCCTGACTTGAGGGTCAGCTGTGAACTAAGGCTGTGCTGTCAATGGAGGAGTCCAGCTCTTTGGGAAGGATTGAACTTTGCTGCAGAAGTGACATCCGGCTGGTTGGGAAAGGTCCACCAGCTGAAGCAAGTTTGTGAATGAGGCGAGGGAGGGCATACAGTGTGAGGATGTTTCCATCCTGCCACAGGGAAGGTACCTGGCTGTTCTCTGGGGCCTCCAGTATCCTGGCACGTTTTTATTTCCTTTATGCCTTCTTTTGGGGAGGGAACCCCCTCCTTAGTTTAACTGTCTCCTGAAGTAATGGTTTTTCTGTAGACAGACATCATTATTAGTTTGATGTTTTGCATACCTAAATGAAGTAGTGGAAAGAGTTTTTGTGAAGAACCAGGGAGATGGAGATGGGAAGGGAGGGAGATGGAAAGAAATCATAATGGGGCAGGGAACCAGTGAGAATAAATGTTTGTTGAATTAATTAACTATTATCTCCCTGTCCCTCTTCTTCCCTTCCCCCAGGAGACAGACAGAATGTCTTAAATGTCTTCATGTTTCATTGGAAAGTCATAGTAGTGTGACCTTTTCAAATTTACATGGAGAGAAAAGGCAATCTAAGAGTCCTTGGATTCCTTCTGGCTATATTCAAGAAAAGAGAATTATGGAGAGAATCCAGCCTTTTCTGTGAGAAGGCTATCTTCAGTTGGTTTCATTGGCTGAACACTGGACCATCCCACACTAAGACTATAACTATTGTTCTCAGGAATGCAAGGGGCTCAGGAGAACTGAGTGAGGAAATGGATGGCAGGGATTACTGGACAAGAGCAGGTTGGGGTGGACATGTGATGATTTGCATTTCCATAATTCACAGTGTGGTGTCAGTTTAGTTTCATATGGTTACTTTGTGTGGAAATGAGTGTCACTTCACTCACGAAAGCAAAGAGAGATTATTCTCTTCCCAAAAGGCTGCTGGCCTAGAGTTCTCAGCTGTCTTTCTCTGCTCCTAGTCCTCTGACAAAGGCAGACCAACTAAATTCTCGAACTTTAATGAATGCAAGCCCCACACCTGTCTTTTAGAATTCTTATCGAAGAATAATTATTTAGAGAGACTTGGGAAAGTACAGATTAAAATGTTCTACCATCCTTTCTTTCTTGAGAAGCAGATCTTTTCACAGGGACAGATATTCTTGTTTTAATTTACCTCTCATAGTGGCTAAGCTAGAGGGCCCATAAAGGACCATTCTTAGACACTGGACAACATAGTGGAAGTGAAGATCTGTTGCAAGATGTGAGGGATCTCCTTGGTATCCATGGCAACAAAGGAGCGGCCTGCTGGTAGAGTTTTCTGAAGCCTGTGGGTTTAGAATGGGAAAGAAAATTACCAATGCAAATTGGACCTCCCCTTCCTCAGCCAGCCTCTGCAACCCGGAGTCCTTTTAAAAAGGAGTTTCTTAAAAAAGGGAAGTTTTTACTTTCTAATACCTGGCCAGTCACTGGACATCCATCCAGCTGTCAGCAGGGATAAAGGGCTTGGGAAAGTAGTGAGGGGACCCACTGAAATGGGGGAGGACCCGGCATAAGGGTCTTTTCAGTAAGACAATGAACCTCTTTCAAAGGATTTCCTTTCATTTATTATAGTCACTGTTTCTGTTTGAAATTCCCTCCTTAGAGGACTGGATTAACTCGGCTGATCCAGGGGCAGTAAGGGCATCATAGACTTTATTGTCAGGATTTTTAACCGTTTATCAAGAAGACTGTAGTCCCAATTCAAGGATCACTTTGATATATCCTGTTGTTTAATGACTGAGGGGCAGTTTACATTTTCTATCTGCTACGAAGTATCATAGCAGAGTGGAGAGAACACTGGGCTTAGATTCTGGAGAGCTGGGTTCCAATCCCAACATGGACACTGATTAGCTGTGTGACCCCGGGTGAGCTCAGGGTGATTATCCTTGTACTGCCTCCCTCCACAGATGCCATGTGCGTTATTTGGGTTATGGGAACTGGGTGAAATTTCAATTCAATTTAAAATACTGAGCACAAATGAAGCAAATGAGCACAATACTGGGTACTGGAAATACAGAGGTAAAAATGAAAAAGGACACAATCATTTCACCTCAAGAAACTTAATCATTTGTCAGAATTGGGATATGAACCCAGGTCCTCTGTCTCCAAACCCTTAGCTCCTTCCATTCACCACACTGCCTCTATTGGGGGAGGGAAGGATCATTTTGGGAGCTGCAGGGAATAGGAAGACGACTCCTTAAAAAGGTAGGTACCTGAGAGCTGGATTTCCACAGGAGACGATAAGGAGGGGGAAGAAGAAACAGAGGGAGACACAGAATCACAGAGCTGGCACAGGCTGGGAGATTGGGATCAATGGTCCCCAGGACACGGCATTAGTGGTGTGGAATGTGAAAAGCAGAGGGCCAAGAAATGGCCTCTCTAACCCCTTTTGATTCTAATGAAATCCAGTGATAAGGCTAGAGGGGAGTGTTGGAGTTAGATTGTGGGGGCCCTTGAATGCAGTCTGAATAATCTGTATGTTCTTATGTGGAAACCATTACAAGGAACCACAGGAAAGTTCTCGACAAGGGAGCATGGCAATGAGACAGTGTCTAGGAAGAAGAGAAACTGGGAGTAGGGAGACTAGCTAGATTGAGACTCAGGACCAGACACACAGAATTGGGTATAGAGATGACACTGAGAGGTGAAGTTCCCTCTTGTAGGTGGGCAGAATTGATGAAGGTCAAAAAGAGAGTTTGGGGGCACTCCCACACTTACACAGTAGCAAAAAGGAAGACCAGTCCCAAAGGATACCGGGAAGCAATAGTCAGAGAGGTAAGAGAACCAGAAGGAAGTGGTGCCTCTGCAGGAAAATCACCAAAGGGGCATGGTCAATAGGATCCCCTACTGTGGAACAGTAAGGGATGATGGGGATTCAGAAGAACACCAAGATTTACTCATCAGGAAGTTCCTGGCAACCCTGCAGTGGCAGGGAGGGAAGTCAGACTTCTTCAGGGTGAGAAGTGGGGAGATTAATCACAAATAACGATAATGATAATTCATATAATGTTTCAAGGCTTACAAAGTGCTGGAACATATGATTTCATTTGATCCTCAGAACAACCCTGAGAAGTAGATGATATTATCCCATTTTACAGAAAAGGAAACAGAGATATCAAGTGACTAGTATCTGGCTGTGGCAGGATTTGAACTCTCCCCCACACCACTGAAGGGGGATTAGGAAATCCAGGCAATAAGAAGCATAACAAGTGAGTGGAGAAGATAGAAGGAATAACAGGAAGGAATAAACAGAGTCAAGTGAAGTGGTTTTTTTTTTTAAGGACAGAGAAGACCTGAGAATATTTGTGGACATAAGAAAAAGATAAAATACAGAGGCTGAGATTAAAAAATGAGAGAAAGAGAGAAGGGAAGATCAGTTCATTGAACAAGTAGTTATTAAAGCCTATTATGTGTCAGACACTGTGGTACTGGAGACAAAAACGGACAGTCCCCGTCCTCGTTACACCCTGTTAGAGGAGCCAACATGAATGCACATGTTATATATGTACAGATAGATTTGTCTACATAGAAACATATACATGTATTAAATACACATGCCTATATGTAATATGCTCACATATACATGCAGATATAGCATTAATATATATGCATTAGAATTAATATTATATATTATAAAATATAAATATATTTACATGCATGTACAAATATATATTCATGGACATTTCTATATGGATGAATAAATACAAGGTAATATTTAGGGGAAGGCATTAGCAGCTGGGGGATCAGCAAAGATTTCATGCATATGTGTAAGGTGGTGTATGAATTGAGGTTTGACAGAAAGTAGGGGTGCTAAGAGACAGAGGTGAAGAGAGTGTGCATGGCAGGCATGAAGGACAGTTGACACATTTCACAGACATCTCCTTTGTTTGATTCTACAAGAACACATACCTTACTGCTTGGTCCCCTAAAGATCCAATGAATATGGCAAAAGCATTTACTTGGGGATTGGCTGTCAAGATCCGGGCGAAGCTTGCTGGAGGTATGCCATACCGTTCCAGGTTAGCATCACTCAGGACAATGACAAAGTACTCATCAGCATCCTCTTTAGCAATCTCAGTGATGGCATGTTCTGTTCCTTCTAAAGTATGGTCTCCACTCATGCAGAATTGTGTATGAGCATGCATTGTCTGTGAGCAGAAGATATGGATCAAAAATCTTGGTGAAGAAGCCCCTTTAAATAAAGGACATTTTCAATAGCAGCTATGGGTGTGTATTAGCTATTACCATGGATACTAAGGACTTGATATGCTTGTACTACTTCTGCAAAAGATCCTTGAGAAGTTACATGATATAAAGCTGAGTTCTTAAATTGTTTCTTCTTGGCTATAGGGATAGAGGAAAATCAACTCCTTTTCTGTTTTGGTTTTCTGGGCAACTACTCCGAGTGTATTTGTTCTTTCTCTCTGTGGTTAAAGGCTATTCACAAAATTACAAAATTTAATGTGGAAGAGAGCATGAGAAAAAATTCAGTGTATTTTCCATTTTCCTTCTTCTCCCTTGCCTTCCACTCCACCCTCCCCCAAAATCTTCTTTATAACATCAATATATTTTAAAGAACAGCACAGATAAGCGAACAAGTGGATCTAGGCCCTGAGATAAGTCACAGAAGCAGGGTTCTGAGGAGAGTATACTGAGAGAAGAGGGAATATAATGCCTTTAGATTTAGATTCTCTTTGTTGGAGGTCCAGGGTCTTATGAAATACATCGCACCTCAAGGTGGGGCATTAATATTAGAAAATCAAAAACCTCCTGTTTACATCACTTCATTGTATGTTTTTAGTGACCAAAAGACACTTTCTATAGACCTACAGAAGCCTTCGGTACACAGAAGCATCCCCAGAATGTCTTTACCTTCAGAATCTGAAGTCTCTCTTTATTGTCCTTGGGGACTTTATCCATTGGAACCAGGTTAACGTAACCATCTCCAGAGTGCCCGGCGATGTCATACTGTATGTAAACAGCATTTGACAGTCAGAAATCTCCATGTACTTTTGACCCAACCACCACCACCAGCAAATCCAAAATCAGGTAACAGTGCCACTTCTGGGTAATTGTGTTCAGTTCTAGGTACATCTTTTAGGAAGAACTGTGACAACGTTGACTATATCCAGAGAAGAATATTAAGGTTAGCGAGCGATCTGAAAACTATGTCTTAGGAAAAACCTTTGAAGGAACTGAGAATATATATAACCTGAAAAAGAAGAAACATGGGGAATATGTGTAAATATGATACTTGTCCTCAAAAATCTGATGAGGTGTCACCTATTAGACAATATTATAGAGAAATAGGTTTCGGCTCAACGTAAGAATTTCTTACTATGATTCCTGGGAAGAGGAATAAGCTGTCTGATTTGGTAATGAGTTCCCTGCTCCTGTATGACTTCAAACAGAGGACTGGCAGGTGCTTGCAAAGGGTGTTAGAGAGGAGAAGAATGTATTGGTTAGGGAAATGGATTAAATGACACTATGGGTAGTACTCTGGTCCTAGCCTAGGTAGTAGCAAGGCATCCTATAGCTTTTGGTTGGTTATTTCAAGTATAGGGATGATGTAGGACTTGAGAAGTCATGGGAACCTTCAGGCAACTTTGGAATAAAAAAACCTAAGAAACACCAGTATCAATCAACAAATATTTATCGAGTGCCCACTTTTTGCATGGCTACAACAGAGAGAAAGACATGTAGGATGTGGTTTCTAAATATTTATTTATAGGAGTACTTTTTACAGTTGTAATATAGAAGTAATATGTATTCACTGGGCAAAAGCTGAACAAACTATAGTATATGAATATAATTATGTCATAAGAAATAATGACTATAAGGGTTTAGTAGATACATGGGGAGATTTGCAAGTCAAACCAGAAGACCAATGTATGTGACTGAAAAGAATGTGAATGAAAACGCTGAAGGATATCTGAATTCAGCTTTTGATGCAGCAGCCAATGATAAAATGCATTTTCCTCCTCTGGCAGAGTGAAGATAACCTGTGTGCATACTCCTCCCCAGACACCCACTCGCCCGGAGACTCTGGGCAAGCCTTTTCTTCTCTTAGCTTCTGTCTTCTCTGCGCCTACCTCCCAGGGTTGTTGTGAGGATCAAACAAGAAAACAGGCAGAGCGTGTTTTGAAAACCTCCAAGTTGTATGTAAATGCTAGCTACTATCACCATTATCATCAGTGGTAGCAGCAGTAGTGGAAGGGGATCACAGACTCAGGATGTGGCACACATCGTGAGGTTCAGATGCTGTCAGATAGTTTTGTTTAATTTTTTTCTTTGTTATGAGGAAGGACTCTATTGCAGAGAGGCTGATCCTAATAACATTAGGAATAAGATTATTTATAACATTGTTTCATGTCTCATTCCTAACACTTCTGGTATCTGAAAGATAGCACTGTGAACAGAGGCATTATGGAGCCATATGTACCACCATCCTCCCAGTCAGCCAGGTTTGTAAGTGCTGTGTGTGTCTCTGACTCCTTTACTACACCCATCCAGTCTAACTCCATAATCTCTTTGCATCCGACCCCTCCTCGAAGCCTACATGGCCACCACCCTAGTTCAAACCTTCATCCCCTCTAGCCTCCTAATTGGTCCCCCCCACCTCAAATCTCTCCCCATTCCAAGTATTTGGAATGGCCAAAGTAATTTTCTAAAGTGTGAGAATGACAAGTTCTTATTCTTCTTACCTGAAAAACTATGGGGGTTCTCTTGTAGCTCTAGCATCACACATCACCTCCTGTGTTTGGTATATGACACCTTTAACAACCTGATCCCAACCCACCTCTCCAGTCTAATCACATGTTACTCCCCTTCTTGCACCCTACCGTCCGGGCAGACTGGCCTCCTGCTGTTTCTCATGCCCTGCACTTCAGCTCATGTCTGTACCTCTCCCCTGGGATCCCTCCTGTCCTTCAGAGTTAGCTCAGGCCCCTCCTTCTACATGAAGCCTTTCCAGATACCTCCAGCTCCCCCAAATTATGCTGTGACTCTTCTGTATATACAATTACACATAATATACCCAGGAACAGACATCTTGTCTTCCCAGGCTAGACTGTGATGCCTTTTGCTTTTGTCTGTGTCCCCTAAAACATTGTCTGGCAATGCTTGCTGAGGGATTGACATGAATTTTTAGTGAAGTTCAAGAAAGGCTGAATTGGTTGAATAACCTAAACCCTTAAACTATGAAATAAACTTTGTAACATTTTCTGAAAATTATCCCAAATCTTTCAGGATAAAATAGTCATACACTTGGCTTTCTAAAAACCCCTAACCTTGTCTGAGACCCTTTAACCTTTTAACTATAATTTTATTGTCAATGATATTGGCCAGATGCCATTAGATGTTAACCAATTAGACTGAGTGTAGATCCATGAATGCTAAGAAGTTACTGAATGCTTGTCTCCCTGTGATGCAATTTAGGGTGCTTTTTTTCTGAGTCCCTCCCACCTCCCCACAAAACCCAACCCTAAATTTACTGTAAACATGAAACTCAGTTGATTTATACTATTTTCTCTAATAAAAGAAGTATTTAAAATTTTCTTTACTTTCTTGATAGAAAAATAGTTGTGCAGATGGAAGGAAATACTGGCATGTCATGCTGTTGCTTATGTTTTTCATTTAATTAAATTTTTGTTAGTTAAACCTTTTGACATAATGGAACATCAATACTAACATCAAGGTTGCTTTGCAATTACTTACATACTTAAATGAGTAATTTAACTCACAAAATATCACAACTTCTTGTCACTCTCTTTTGAATTATTCTCCCTCAGGAATCTTTTTTTGTTCCTTTATTTTCATTGACTTTTCCTTTTATAACTAGTGTACACATTCCATTCCTCTGTCTCTGCTTTTTATGTTCTACATTATTTCATACAGATTTTTCCATATTTCCTTATAATCCTCACACTTTTCAATCTTAATTTCATTACAGTATTCCACTACATTAACGTGTCACAATGTACTCAATTGTCCCCGTCAGACAGTAAGCTGCTTCCAGTTTTTTTTTGCATGAGTTTTTTATGAATATATTTAACAGATAGCTTTTTTTTTTTTATATCTTTCCAGATATTTAACTGGGTTAAAGGGCATGATTGTTTTTGTAACTTTCACTGCACATTATCAGATTGTTCATTAAAAAAATTCTGAAAGTTTATAATTCCAACAACGATGAAAATGCACCTGTTTCTCTACATTCTTGCTAGCATTGAGTTTCATTGCTTTAAATTATTTATGCTAATTTTATAGATATGAGGCAGTACCTCAATGTTGTTTTAGTTGGCATCTCTTTGATTATTTAATAAGACTAAATGTGGAAGTTGTTTCAAAGTATTTAAGAAATATGGATGTGAAGGATAAGAGAGAGATTGGTTGATAGATGAAAGGGTATTGGCGAAGTGGGAAATGAAGGTTTAATGAGAAAAGGAATGACTGTTGGGTCCTAGAAGAGGCAGATGAAGGGCAGACACAAAGGTACCAGCCTTATCAAGATATACTCTCTCATTGAGACAAAAGGTAAAAAAGTTGATGATACTAAAAGTTTTCAAGGTACGGAGGAGGGAAACTGAAGGAGTTTCTTGGCTTCTTTCAAGAGCCAGCTATGTGCCCCTCTTTGACTTTCCTAGACCCTCAGCTAGTAGTGTTTTCCTCATCTTCCCTAAGGTTACCTTGTACAGGCTGTATATGTAGATATCTACACATGTATGTAGATATCTACATATGTACATATTATCTCCTTCATTAACATGTGAGTACCCGGAGGTCTGAGATTGTCTCACTTTTGTATTTTGTGTCCCTAGTGCTTGGTAAGTACAATGTTTGTAAAACAGTAGGCATCCCTCTAGTGTGGTGGCACACCCCTACAATCCCTGCTACCATGGAGGCTGAGGACAGTGGATCACTTGAGTTTGGTACTTCTGAGCTATAGAGGGTTAAGGGGGACTCGGTCCAGGATTAATAGGGTAAGACCCATTGGCCCATTGGCAGGTAGTGGGGGACCACCAGGGTGCCTAAGGACAGGTGAACCAATCCAGGTCAGAAATAAGCAGGTCAGAACTCCTTGGACAATCTGTAGGAGGCTCAGCCTATAAATGACAGTAGCATTTTCAGCCTGGGTGAGATGGGAAGACCCAGTCCCAAAAATGAACAAACAAAACTAAAAAGTTTTTTAAAAATTCATTCATTAATTTTCTGGGGAGAAGAGTGAATGGAGTCAGAAAGACCTGGTAAGAAAGAAGCTACTTTAATAGCTGAGGCAGGTGATAACAAAAAAAATAACAGAAATAATAATAATAGCATTTACATAGTGTTTTAAATGCTTTACAAATATAATCTTATTTGATCAAATGTGAGCTCCTCAAGGGGCAGGGGCTGGTGTTTTTGCCTTTTTTTGTTCCTCTATTGCTTTACATCACGCGTGCAGGGGTATTTAATACATGTTTCCTGGCTGACTGATCATCACAACAACCCTGAAAAGCAGGTGATACTCTTATCTCCAATTTTTTGTTGCTGTTGTTCTGCTAGCTCATGACCAACTCTTCATGACGCTATTTGGAGTTCTCTTGGCAAAGGTGCTGGAGTGGTTTGTCATTTCCTTCTCCAGCTCATTTCAAGCTGAGGCAAACAGTGTTAAGTTACCTCAGGGAAACTCAGTGAGCAAGTGTCTGAGGCTGGGTTTTAACCCAGGTCCATATTCCAGGTTGACAGGGTGATAACAGTAGAAAAAGAAAGGATGGGAAATAGCTGAGGGCCTACAAAAGTTGCCCTTAGCAAATATCCTTGAGGTCTGTCTTATTTTAAGTCTTGAATTAAGCACTAATGAAGTGACAAAATCTCTTTAAGATTCCTATACAGAAGAGTGTGGAGGTCTTGGTAAATCTGAATCAAGAGTGGCCCTGGAGGGCACCACTCCAAGATGGTGCCAGGCAGACTGTCTATGTTGGAGGACTTGATGCAGTAATTTGCTAAATAGCTTGTGAAGAAACATGATCAGTTCCCTGAAATACAAGTGGTTTTCCTGCAGTGGGTGGGAATAAGTGGGCTATAAATGAATATGACTTTTTACTTCCATTTAGCTGATGGTTAAAATTCTTTTGTTCAAATGACATCAGATGAAGCTATGCAAAGCTCTCTTCCCTTACAAACTTCTTGGCTCCCAGGAGTCTGCCCACATGCTCATTTCCCCTCCTGAGGAAGATTATCTGTGTTTACCCAATGCCAGAACTGTTGGTCGATGCAGCCAAAAAGAAAAAAAGTCAATCTAGTTCTAAAAACCAGTTAAACCAATTGGTAGGGGTCTGGTAGATAATAAATAATAAATAATCAGACTCCTAGATCTTTTCCTTTTTTACAATAGTGTTTGGGCGTCACAAAGATCTTGCCCTACAGGTATCTTTGCAATATCTATCTCCTCTATCCTTTCATCACCTAGAAAATCCAAGTGCTGAAGACAGGTGGGGAAAATTCCACTGCAAAAAATATTTTTTCTTGGTGCTCCCAGTAATACTCGTCTGCAGAAAGATCTTGTTTGGTTTTTGCAAAATTTCAAATGCTTATTATTATCATTAGTAGTAGTGGTAGTAGCAGCAACAGCTATAAAGAGCTTGGTCTTCAGACCTGTGTTCAAGTCCTACCTTGGACATATATCAGATGTATGAGCCTGGCAAGTCAACGGAAACTGTCAGTGCTCTAGGCTACACTCTAAGATGGTAACTTTTAGAGAAAAGTGCTGATGTGCTTTGGTAGAGGGAGTTTCATCATCTAGGGGTACAGGGAATGTACTAATGCAATTTCTGGTCAGATCCTGATCCCTATTCTGGTTCTTATTATTCAGGGGACATATAACAGTGACTGAGAAGGCCTGTTCAGTGATTTCTAGAAGCTTTTATTTTTCTCTTTATATGAAGGAGATATGTGATTGTCCAGTGCCCAAAGTAAATAAAATGCCTGGAAGGAATGTAAAGCACTTCTGAGCATGGAACTATCCCCATGGTTATCATTTATGTAAAACTTTAAGATTCTTACATGAACCATATATTTATAATATCATCTAGCACCCAACTAGAACTCCAACTAGTTCTAGAACATCTAGAACTACAACATCGCTAACCAATATCATTTGAAAAAAATCTTTCTAGGCATAAGAAAAAGTATCCAGAATAACTTCTTTTCATTCTATAGCTCCTTCTTCTGCCATTCATCCCAATGTGGCAAACTCAATGAAAAAACAACAACAAACCAGAACCATATATCTCCTCATTAACACTGTATTAATCAGAGTAGCTAAGTCTTTCACATTGATTATCATTACAATCTTGCTGTTAACATATACAATGGTCTCCTCTTCTGCTCACTGAACTGTGCATTAGTTTATATAAATCTTCTGGGGTTTTTCTGAAACCATCCTGCTTATTATGTCTTATCATGCACAACTGTATTCCATTACAATCATATACCACAGCTTGCTTGACCATTTCCCAATTGATGGGTATCCCTTCAATTTCTAATTCTTCGCCACCACAAAAAGAGCTACTGGAAATATTTCTGGATATATGGGTCCTTCTCCTTTTTTCTCTCTGAGATATAGAGCTAGTGGTGATATAGCTGGGTCAAAAGATGTGCACAGTTTTGTGGCTTTTTGGTAGTCGTCCCAAACTGTCCTCCAGAATGGTTGGACCAGTTTTTAATTCCACCAACAGTACACCATTAGTGTACCCATTTTTCCACATCCTCTCTGGCATTTGTCATTCTCCTCTCTTGTCATGTTAGCCAATATGACAGCTGTGAGGTGGCACAGTTGCTTTTCTCTAGTCAATAGTGATTTCATATGGGTATCAAGAGCTTTGATTTCTTCTTTTGAAAACTGCCTATTCATATTCTTTGACTATCAATAAATCTGGCTTAGTTCCCTATATAACTGAGAAATGAGACTTTCATCAGAGAAACCTATTGTAAATTTTTTCACCCTCAGTTTCCTGCTTTCATCCAAATTTTGGCTGCATTGATTTTGTGCCAAAACTTTTCATTTAATTTTATCAAAATTATCCATTTTACTTCCTGTAATGCTCTCTATTTGTTGTTTGGTCATGAACTCTTCCTTTATCCACAGATCTGATAGGTGATTTTTTTTCCATGCTCCCCTAAATCTAACATGTTTACATCATGTAACCATCTTGGTATATGTGTGAGATGCTGGTCTATGACTCATTTCTTCAAGACTATTTTTTGGTTTTCCCAGCGGTTTTTGTTGAAGAGTGAGTTCTTGTCCCAATAGCTTGGTGATATTATTTTTTTGCTGTTTAGAAACAGATAAAATGAAAGACTCTAATTTCCTTACACTAACAAATGTTTTCTGCCTAGACTACTAGATCATGATTTTTTTTTCCATTGTTGCACGCAGTCTATATTAGTGATGCATTATCATTTGACTCTTTGTCTGGTTTTGGATAAAATGTGTTAAATTCTTTTCTGAACTCTTTGCAGATTCAGTTACCTTGAACTTCTCTTCATAGTTCTCAAAAGCCTCCATGACCATGCAGACAGCCTCCATGGAGCGTTCCAGTCGACCATCCACTCCATTAAAGCGGTACATGCTGCCAGACACATCTACCAAGAGCCGAAGACGTTTGGGTTTCTGCTGGGGACTCCCAAGCTGAGAGGAAAAACAAACAAACCCCACAATGATGAAGTGGAAAATTCTTATAAACTAAGGAGCTCTGCATTGTTCATCTCCTGAGACATCCAGGAGAGTAAATTGTGTTGGGAGTGAATACTGCTTCCTTGTATAAGCTGAGAACGTTAGCTCTCAAAGCACAAGGTCTTTGCTGTGAGGGACAGCAGGCTAACAACATTACCTGGGGTTCAGATCTTAGTGAGCAGCAGATAGAAAGGTTTTCTGCAGATTTAGTTTCAGAAAATGGAATCTTAGACATCTGCTTGTGGCGGCAGCCATATGGGAATGCTTTAGAATGCCACACTATTTCAAAGAGGGCCCAAGCCAACCTTGTAAAGTTAGTCTACTGAAGTTAATACTTTCCCCAAAATAATAATAATTATAATCATAAAAAAACCCAACTCACTTTTAATTAATGCCTCAATTCTGGTTATAGGTATAACTACCTCAGGGGAAAAACCCACATCTGCTTTAACAATCACTGGTACAAAGGGTTTCTTCCCATCCTTTCCTACTCCAAAATCATTTTTCCCATATGCCATAAGATGTCTGAATTCCTGAACAAAGTTGTTTGAAGAGATGGTCTGGTAAAAGGTTTATGAAAAAAAATATACACGAGTTATTTCTTTTGTCTTTAGTAAACCTTATTACCCATCACCACCAATTGCTGACCTGCTTATTTTCTCTTCTTTCCACTTTAACACTAGAGACAATGAAGCCACAAATCTCGTCAACCAAAATGTGTAATGTGTAGATCCAACTGAACTCTGCACTCTTCCCAGTCAATATGCAAGGCGTAAAGGAATGACTATTGCATCTTTCCTTTAGCAGACCAATTCCAAAATTAATCTGGCACTGCACACATCAGGCTCACATATGTGAAAGTTTTACAGAGAGGAGACAGACAATTTAAGGAATTGTTCCCTTTTACTTCTTGGTCTATGATCTCATGACCAAGGAGCTTCAAAATATGATGGACACTAGGCAGGGGCAGTTTGGCTCAATGGTTAGTATTTTTCTGGAAAATGGGTGTAACTCACCCAAATTAAGTACAGTAGCCATATACACTGCCATGCTCAACCAATAATGACTTCAAACATTCCTTTAAGGATATTTGATTACTATGATGTGAGTCAGTAAAGAGAAACAGCTGCCCAGAGATGTAACTGTTGTCATGCCAATGACATAGAAACAAGATCCCCCAAACTATCAAGATACCTTCTGTGAGTCAACATTTTAACATGATAAATGATCATGCAGCAATTTTAATTACCCATGAAGACAGGAAATCACCCATCTCTTCTGGCAACTAAATACTTCACCCTTAGGGACAAACAGGACCTCAGAGACTTCTGCGCTCAACTTATTATTTTTTAGAGATGAGGAAACTGAGGCAGACTGAGGTTAAGTGACTTGCCCAGAGTCAAACAGCTAATAAGTGTCTGAGGCAGGATTTGAATCTAGATCTTCCTGATTCTAAGTGTTGGGATCTAGCCACTAAATGGAGCAAGTAATTTGTATATACTGATCATATTTCAATTAGGGAAAAGACTCTCCTTTTAGTATTTTTATCAGTCATGTTTTCAATAAAAACTTAAAAAAAACAAACAAAAAACCAACAGGAAGACACTAAAAATGTTTTGTGTTTTCACACTGAAAATGTTTCATGTTACCACTTGTTGAGGATAATATGGCTGTCTTCAATGTTATTTTCTTCCCAATTCCTTCTTTTTTACTGCCATATTTAAATTTCATACTTTTTCTGATGACAATAGCAAATGGAGAAGTAAAAATAGGTGACACCAAAGAACTAAAGTACACAAGACTTGACTGGTCATCAGGCTCACTTTTCTGAGGCCAGTGAGCCCTGAATGCTTACTTCTGGATGCATTTCTCCCCGACGTTTGTAGATTGCTTTTTCTCCAGTCAATCCATCGATTATTTTGGTATCATCCAACTCCCCACTAGGTTGGTGTCTCAGCCACTGTCGCTCTTTACCCTTGGCCTAAAATGACAAAATATACATGCCATATAAGTCCTATTTAACCATGCAGCATATGTCTACATCTTTACATAGAGGACACACACGAGATCTTTTAATAACTGTTGGTCACCTTGGCTTAACTCAATGAAACTTGAACACTTTCATAAATAGACTGGCTTCTTCCACAGTGAGATTTATTCCTGCTGATGAAGAATATGTTCTTTCTGATGAAAGTTTTAATGGTTTTCACATATGGTATTTTAGTCTGAATGACGAAATGTTAACATTTAAAGTGCATATGAAATAGAAAGTAGCATGCAAATGAACCCCTGGAGAAATGTATGATATGAAGAGATGTAACAGAGAAGCGTTTGTTTTGGGTCTTCCGTCACACTTCTCTTGGAAAGTTTATTAAGTAAAAAAAAAAAAAGGAATTTACTAAAACTATCTGTGAGTAACTACAGTGGAGTCATGGTACTAAAAGTTCTTCCATTAGCAAATAATTCATAATTAGAATTTGTCTATGACTTATCCTGAAAATTATTAATAGCTGAAAACAGTGGTATGGACATATTTTGTGAATTAAGTTATGTTTGTTCTATTACATTCACTGATACATTGACTTATTTTTCATAAGATATTTTCAATGTCTTCCAATAATTGCAATAATATGTTGAAATAATTTGCAACAAGAACTTAGTCATTTCCCATACAAAGCAGAATAAAATGATAGTTAAAAAACAGTGATTATAATAACTCAATTAAATACACAACTATAATATGCATAAATGAGGTTTCCAAAAGTCTTATTGCAGCTTTTAAGTTAGCAAAGCTTCTGTAATAAGATTTTTGGGCTCAGAGAATCCTGTTCATTTCCTCTACATTTCTTAGAATAGCTCTATAGCATAAATAATAATAATAGTAATAATAAAACCTAGGTTGGCACCAGAGTACATTTGAGGATCCTAGAGGCATGGAAGCTGTTCTGGTATTTGAGGATAAACACTAGTTCCATGGTTAGTATGTGACTGACTAGCATGAGTGCATTGGTTGAAGGCGATGTTCTGGTCATTTTTTAGGTGACCCAAAGTTCCCACTGTACATATTAGCATGTTCCAAAAAAAAAAAAATATGGGGATGATCATTTTTATAGTATGGCTTATGGAGGAATTACTTAGAACTAATCAATCAAGTAAGTATTTATTACAGGCTTTCTATGTGTGAAATACTGTGCTAAGTGCTGTGGACACAAAGAAAAAGCAAAAATGGTCCCTGCCACCACAGAGCTTACATTCTAATGGGGGAGACAATGTATATAAATCAGAACTGACAAGTTTAACATAGAGTAGATGGAGGGTAACCTTAGAGGGGATAGCATTAACAGCCAGGGGGACCAGAAAAAGCCTCTTGGAAGATGTTGACCTTGTGCTGAATCTTAAAGGAAGCCAAGGATTCTAAGAGTCAGGGACTGGGAGGGAGAATATTCCCAGGCATGGGGAATATCATCTACTGCAAAGACACAGAGAGGGGATGAAGTATTATGTTCCAGGCTCAGAAAACAAGCCAGTATGGCTAGATCCTACAGTGCAGGGAGGACAAGAGGATGGGAGAAGACTGGAAAGGTGGGAAGGCATAAGGATTCAGAAAGAAAATGATGCTGAAAGACTTGCTCTGTTTCTGTATTCATCCCGGGCCTGTTTATCTAGCTCTGAAATGAGGATCATGACAATTACTGCACATGATTATTAAAGCACAGGGAATAATAACAGTGGACTAGCTGGTTACATATGGACCTTGGAAAGATGGTTATCTTTAACTCAATTCAATAAGCATTTAATTAAACACCTGCTGTGTTCTAGGCAATGTAATAGGTGTTATGGATACACAAACCAAATAAAAGCTCCTGCCCTCAAGCAGCTTGGTGGAGAGAGGGGCCAGAAAGCAGGACCACATTTACACAGATAAGCCAGTACCACATAAACCAGTAATTGTGGAGAGCATTTAACAACTGGGAGGTGAGGTGAGGACAAGGAGTGACTTCATGTGGGAGGTGGTACTTGAGTTTTGAAGGAAACTAGGGATTCCAAGAAGCAGAGGTGTGTGTGTGTGTGTGTGTGTATGTGTGTGTGTGTGTGTGTATGTACTATTCTGGTGACAAGGGAAAAACTGTACAATGGCATGGTGGTGGTGGATGGATGATTATGTTCTGTCAGAAAGCCATTTTGGAGGAAACAGACTGTGTGGATAAACAATGTGACATCAATCTGGAAAGACAGGCGAAAGGAAAACTGCAAGGGCTTTAAAGCCAAACAAAGGAGATGATGCTCCATCCTAGAGGCAAGAAGTGGTCAAGAAAGGTTTCTGAGCAGGAAGCTGTGTACTAAGAATGATCAGTTTGGTAGCAGACAATACCACTCTGATGGCAGAAAGTGAAGAATTAAGAATCTGCTTGATGAGGGTGAATGGGGAGAGTGTAAAAGCTGGCTTGAAGTTTAACATCAAAAAAACTAAGATCTACTAGCTGTGTGACCTTGGGCAAGTCACTTAACTCCAACTGTCCTGCCTTCCCCTGCAAAAAAAAAATGCAAAAAACCAAACCAAAACAAAAAACTAAGCTTACAACAACTGGTCCCAATCACTGCCTGGCCAATAGAGGGAGGAAAAAAGGAAGCAGCATCAGATTTTATATTCTTGAGCTCAAAGATCACTGCAGATGGTGGCTGTAGCCACGAAATTAAAAGACACTTGTTCCTTGGAAGAAAAGCTATGGCAAATCTGGACAACAAATTAAAAAAAAAAAAGAAACATCACCTTGCTGACAAAGGTCCATGTGGTTTTTTTTTTAGTAGCAACGTATGATGGCTGTGAGAGTTAGATAACGAAAGCTGAGTGCCACAGTACTGAAGCTTTCAAATTGTAGTGCTAGAGAAGACTTCTGAGAACCCCTTAGGCAGCAAGGAGATCAAATCAGTTAATCCTTAAAGAAAATAATTCAGGCTATTCATTGGAAGATGAAAGTGATACTGAAGCTTAAATACTTTGGCTGCATAATGAGAAGACAGGACTCACTGGAAATGACCCTGATATGGGGAAAGATTGAAGGGAAAAGGAGAAGGGGACAGCAAAGGCTGAGAAAGCTAGTGTTATGGAAGCAATGAACATGAGCTTGGACAGACTCTGGGAGGTAGTAGAGGACAGAAGGACCTGGCATGAAGAGTCAAATATGACTGAACAACTGAACAACAACAACAAGCTATATGAAAGATGAACTAGAAAGGGAAGATATTTGTATTAGGGAGACCAATCTAAGGTGGAGATGTCTAGCTGGCAGCAGCGATGTGGCAGCCAGAGTTCCGAAGAGACATAAGAACTGGATAGATTTCAGTCATATACATGGTGAGGATATTTTAATTAATAACCCATGGGAGCTGATTGAATCTCTAACAGAGTATGTAGAAAGAGAAAGGTAGGTCCTGATATACAGCCACTGTATGTTAGCAAAGGTGTTGGGACACAGATGATGATCCAATAAACACTGAGAAGGGTAAAGGTAAAGGAAGAACCAGGAGAGCTCAGTGCCATGAAAACTCAGAAAGGAAGGAAGGATGACAATGGAGGAGAGATACTCACCAGTGCCAAAGGCTGAAGAGAGGCCAAGAGGAATGAGGGCTGAGAAAAGGCGATTAGATTAAACAACCAATAGATCACTGGTAACTTTGGAGAAGCATTATCTAAATTACGCAGTTAGGATATTGCAGGGTAATTGGCAAGAGAATTGCGAGGATTAGAATGTGAAACAGATTCCAGTCATTCCGAGAGGTCAGTGAATGAACAGGTGAAGAAAAATTAATAAGCACTTACTATGTTTTAGGCATTGTGCTAACACATTCCAGTCACTGAAGTATTCTGCTCTGGCATATTTTGTCCATTCATTTCAACAAACCATGGCAATGACTCCGAATGAAAAGGAAAGTGCCCATATTTCATACAGTGGAAAAGTCTGAAGGTTTTATAGGGAGCAACTCTATAGTAATAATACGGTGAATTAGAAATCAAGAAGGAAGGAAGGAAACATCATCTCATTTGATCCTGGAAGATGATACTATTATTCCATTTTATCATTGAGGAAACTGAGGCAGACAGAGGTTAAATGAATTGCCTAGGATGGTGCACCTAGGAAAAATCTGAGGCAGGATTTGAACTCAGGTCTTCCTGACTCGGGGGCCCAGTCTCTATCCACCTAGAAGCCTCAAGGAGACCTCGGCTTAAAGCTTATCTCAGTCCTTTCCTGGCTGTGTGGCTCTAAGGAAAATATTCCACCTCTTAGACTCACAGTTTCTTTATTTACAGAATGAGGATAATAATAGTCCTTATCTCATGGGGTTGTTGTGATGATTAAATGAGATAATGTACACAAAGCATTTTAAATTTTAAAACATTATGTAAATGTGAGCTAATTTTTTTTAAGTAATTTTTTTTTTTGCTTTTTTTTTTTTTGGAGGGGGGAATGTAGGGAAATTGGGGTTAAGTGACTTACCTAAGGTGGTCACAGGCTAGTTTTTTGTGCTAAGTGTCTGAGGCTGGATTTGAACTCAGGTCCTCCTGACTCCAGGGCCGGTGCTCTATTCACTGTGCCACCTATCTGCCCCATAAATGTGAGCTATTAAGCCAAATCAAATGGTAGGGAGAAAGTGTGCTGGTCCTACACCGATGGGGGCTCGGTTGGCCACAGACCTTGCTTTCACAAGGTGGAAATAAAAACTGGTCAGGATGGAGGCTGCATGGTACAGAGGAAGTAAAAAATGCTGGTTCTGGAGTCAGAAGACCTTGGTTCAATTCCCACTTTTGGTATTTATTACTTGTACGACCTTGGGCAAATCACCTGCCCCATTGGTCCTCAATTTCCTGATTTGAGAAATGAGGGGGCTTGATTCAATGGCCTCTGAAGTGCCTCTCAGCTCTACATCTATGACTCCATAGACCCATTTTAACATGAGACTTATGTAAACAGCCTCACTAGAGTATAGTCACACTGTGTATGATGCACATGCCAATGGGGAAAATTGCTATGCCTGAGGAATGCTACAATCTGGCAAGGTTAAGAGCAGCTGGAGAGCCTGAGGCGGCTAACATGAAGCCCAAAATGGCAGATGTGATCCCCAGGCAGCAGATGAGAGCCCAAGAGAGTAGATATGGAGCATTAGGCACTTAGTGGTAAAATAGGCAGTGTCTGATTTGTCCTAATTTTTCTGTCCACTTTTAACTTTTGTGAGCTAGCTAATGCCAACAGGGCTGGGCTAGGCTAGCTGGAACCACAGTTCACCCTACATTGGGTGGTCTTCCTACTTTATATGCCGGTCCAAATTTTATATTTATGCAATGGTTCATATCTTTTTAAAAATGTATGCAAAGTGAATTTCTTTTCTCACTCCCTTTACTATTAACAATACAAACATTACACTTAGAAATTCTGAGTTATTTTGGCTTTATTCACGTGGGCTTAATTTTTTTTTGACAGTGTTCTTTGTCCTTGAGAGACATGAAGTTGTTTTGTTATTGTTATTAGTGAAAAACAAAAGTGTACTAAATATCAGAACCCCTTCTATCATATGAAATTGTAAAGTATAAAGTAATAGAGTAAGTAAGCAAATTTTTGCTACGATGACTTTATTAGCTGCATTTGTACAAGTATGGATTAATGTACCAGCATTCTATGATACCGAAAAAAGAAATTGTTTTTTCCTACCCATGTTTTATAATTAACAGTGTTATTGAATAGAATTTGAGAATTCTAAACAACTTTCTGAGCCTCTTAAATTACTTAACATTTTTAGGGGGTAGAGCCAGGATTTTCAGTCACATATGACTGAATGAGTACTTTTGGTTTTTGCTAAATGTTCAAGTCATGAAGATGCAGTTTGGGAGGTCATAGGATGTTATCACTGGAAAGGTCATTAGAGATCCCCTTGTTCAACCCATTTGTTTTAACGAGGAGAGAGGACACAAAGCCCAGATTAAGTGACTTGTCTAAAGTTATATAGCTGAGATTAGAACCCAGGGTTCTTATCTTCCAGTGAAGTGCTTTTCCTATTACATATAAGGTGGCAGAGTCCTGGAAGCTGAAACAGAGAAGGACTCGGATTGTGCTTGCTCACCCTGGTCACTGTCCTGCAGCTGTACCATCTTCCAAAGCAGGTTACTTACCTCTGAGCTCCTTAAGATCCTGCCTCCTCATTTTTGTCTGGGCCATTTTCTGTCCTGCTACCCTACTTCCCTCCAATATACTCACTGCTCTAAGAACTCTGATTTTTTTGGGGGGGAGGGAGTGTTGGGGGGGGTGGGGCTATTCTTGAATTATATTACAAACAAACAGAAAATGAGATGGAAGGGTCATAAAGCAACAGTATCTTCTGTCCCAGCTTATCATCACTACCAAGTCCTACCAGTTTCTATGGATCAGTAACTCTTTCCAGCCCCATCTCATAGAAAAACCAGTGGGACTGGCTTTATGTGGAAACATGTCAATGAGCAAAGTTAGGTAGCAGGGGGTGGTGCCAGCCAGTAGATGGTGGGCCTCTCATTTGCTCCTCTGAATCTTCTCACACATAGCACAGGGCACATGGGAACAGCACATAGAAGCACAGCACATGTATCCTGGATGAGCTGAGCAGTGTTTCAGACAGAGTAGACAAACTGGGGAAAGCCAAAGATGGAGTCCAAGTTCTAGAACAGCTACATCTTGCTCTTGTGGTTGTTAGGATAGCTGGAACCACAGTCCATCTTCAGGCTCCTCAGGTCCTTTAAGACCTTCTAGCTTTGTAATACTTGGGTCCTAGGCAACTCTGGTACAAATGCTTACAACACTGACCAAAGGAATAGGACTTCTGACTTTAGTAACATGGTCACCTCTTATTCTCTAGAACTAATCAAATTCACACTACCATTGCCTCTGGAAAGGACATATTAGTATTCTGCCTTATATTCCATTCATCATTCTTGTAATTTCCTAGATCAAAACACCCTCTCCTGTCCACCAATCCTCTATATGTGTTGCCTCCTCTATTAAAATGCCAGAGTCTCGAGCGAACAGACTCTCTCCACTTTTGAACCTTATCTCAAGCTCTTAGTTCAGCTTGGCACATAGTAAGTGCTAAATGAATGCTTTTTCTTTCATTCATTAAAACAACAAGAGAATGCCCTTTTAAAGCAGTGGCTTGCACATAGCAAACAGCTAATAAAAAGCTTACTGAATTAAAATGAGGATGACTCCCATAGCAAAGATTTTGAGTTTAAGAATGAGAATAATACATGTATAGCCTGTATTTAATTGCTTGTCCTTCCAGTGGGGGTGGGTGACGAGGGAGGAAGAGAAAGAATCTAGAATTTAAAGTTCTATAATCAAATGTTAAAAATATATATGTAAATGTATATATATGTATATGTCTATATATGTATATGTCTATATATGTATATATGTGTATATATATATATATATATATACACACACACACACACACACACACACAC
>CM053591.1:129217132-129234355 GCA_028646515.1 Pseudochirops corinnae
ACAGGCTCCACATGACCACATTCAGCCTATTAGGGAACAGAGTATACTTTCAAATATCCAAGGGTCCTCAGAGTTACTTAGCCACTTTAACAAAGGGCCTAGGGGCAGGGAAGATCTTTAGATTCCCATAACACTTGGTCCTTTCCATCCTAGCCCAGACAAAATTAAGCTGAGCTGGATGGACTATACAGTCCAAAGGTTCTCTAAGTCTATGTTATAAGGTACATACTAATCATTAGATCCTTTAAAAAGCTTAAATATATAATTTTAAAACTTACTCTTCTGGAGTGGTACAAAGACAATTATATAAATATGACTCCTACTCTGTATGAAAATATGATCTAAGGTTAGCATATTAACACTGAGTTTTATACACGACTTTACATATATGACCCCTTTTATCCTCACAACCACCCTATGAGGAAGATGGCACCATTCTCCATCAATAGATAAGGAAGCTGCAGCAGACAGAAGTTGAGTGACTTACTCGCCCCTCTGCTGTTGGCCCTCATCACCTTATGGCTGGATTATTACAATAGCATGCTCAAGGGGAGGTAGGGCAATGTCTGCCTGCCTCCATTCAACCTCCGAAGTGGTTTTCCTAAAGTGTAGGTCTGACACCCTATATCCCACAGCCTCATGTAGCCTGCTCTCTTGCTCTCGCTCCTGCTCTCTCTCTACACCCCTCTCTCTGGCACACTCAGTAAACTTCAGTGTCTTCCTGTTGTCTCCAGGAACACATACAGATTGCTCAGCTTGGCAGTCAAAGCCCTTCATAACCTAACCCCTTCCTACCTTTCCAGTGTTCTTATACCTTACTCCCCAACATGTACTCTTCAATCCAGTAACACTGACATCCTGGTTGGTCCATGAAAAAGATAATCCATCTCTTGAATCGGCATTTTCTCTAGCTGTCCCCCATGCCTGGAACTCTTTCCCTCCTCTGCTTTGACTACTGATCTTCCTAGCTTACTTTAAGTCCCAACTAAGATCCCACCTTCTGTGGGAAGCTTTCCTCAACCCCAGTGCTCTCCCTCTACTAATTATTCCCTGTTTATCCTGTATACAGCTTGCTTGTATATATTTGTCTGCTTGTTGTCTCCCCCATTAAATTGTAGTTTCCTTGTGGGCACGGATTATCTTTTGCCTCTTTTTGTATCCCTAGTGCTTCGTACAGTTTTTGGCACACAGTAGGTACTTAATAAATGTTTATGGATTGGTTGCCCAGAATGACTCTCTGAGGCAGAATTTGAATTCAGTTGTTCATGACCTCCAGTCCAGTGCTCTATCCAGGCTGCACCAGGACCTAATAACAGAATAAAAACATTAAGGTATTGTTCACACACGGAGAAGAGACCGAGGCATAAACCAACTTTGGCAACAGCAAACACTGCCACTTACAGAAGCTAATCTGTACTTATCCTGATAGCCTGAATTTCATGTCTTGTCTTTATAGAACCACACATAATTGACCCAAAATGAGAGTATTTAAGCCTAACCTACCAGGAAAAATAAATCAACATCAAAAAATTCATAGGTTGTTATGAAACACTAAACACAGCCTTTGGAGGTATAAAAAGGCGTAATCAACCCACAGTAGTTCCAGTGTCCAAGGCAAAAGTGCCTCAACAGTTTTGATTACATTTCTTTAGTACTTCCAAAGATGCTTGATTTTATCAATAGCAGTGAGTGCCCCTTCCACTGAAGCTGATCACACACCCCACATAGATGCTTCTTCCTGAAGGGTTTCATAAGTTATTTACTGATGATTCTTAAAGTATCAAAACATATTTACAATTATTCTGCTTCATGGTTTGGATGATAGTGGCATTAGAAAGCTTTTAAATCCAATGGCTAAAAAGTTATTTTTTTTCCATTCTACTTAAAGCTTCTTCCTCCAAGCCTTCTCTGACAATTTCCGGCAGCTTGTAGGTGATTTTTTTTTTTTTAAAACAGATACAATTGGGTATATTGTTTCTGAATTTTTTCATAATTGAAAGGACACATGGCATATTTTCTATGCATTATGCTTTCACTCAGAGCCTCAACCTATACCCCAAGGTAATTCTACCAAAGGTAAATACCTCTGCAAGAGCTGTCTATGAATGGAATCAAACCACATCAGTTCCTTCCTGAAACTTAAAATATGGTGGAGTTGGATTTCCTTTAGACAAAATCCTGTTTCTGGTTTCTTTAACAGATAGGTAACATATCCCTCCTTAGGAAAAGAGCTCATAACTTCCTTAGCGACAGAAGTAACGTATACCAGGCTACCCATCTTATGTAGTAGTACAGACAGCGTTTAGCTTAATATGTCAAATTCTTCTGTTAATCTCATGGAGGACCACAAGGACACTGGCAAGACCTCCAGACAGAAACATAAAAGAGGTCACCAAGATATAACACCGATAGCAAGTCTAACCTTGCATTGGTGCAACATTTTTCTTGCAACACTGAAACCTTTTTCTGATAAAGTGGTATAATAATGACCCTAGAAATCTAACATAAACATAGGCAGTAGCAGATGATCACAGATTTGGAGCTCTGTGGGCCCTTAGAATTCATCTAATCCAACTCCCATATTTGACAGATGAGTAAGCTGAGGGCCATAAAAACTAAGTTACTTGCCCAAGGTCACATAGTGGGAAAGCCAGGATCTGATCCCAAGGCCTCCAAACCCAAAGCCACTGAGTGCTCTTTCTACAATCCCATACTGTGTGATTCACAAATTCTTTACAAAGCTTAGACAAATATTTGGTAAAAGTAGTAAAATAGGCAACATGGAGACTGTCCTTTTTCATGTTCAATTCCAGTTCTAACACCAGGTGATAAAAATATACTTTGGACAGAAATTTCAAAATAGAACCTGAATGTTGTGCTTCCAATAGTATACATATCAATTTAGGGGAACAAGAAACTTAATCTGTTGTATGGACACTTTCTGAGAGTAGTCATTGCTTCCTGACCTAACACCATCATCATTTATGGTCAATAGAACTTTTATCAAGATTATCAAATTACTGTAAATGAGATAGGGATGATACAAAAGAAAGAAAAACACATAGAAGGATCTGTCTAGATCAGACCCCTTCTGTTTAAGAGTGAGATACTAATTTTAAAACTGCTTTGAGGGGGGCAGCTAGGTGATGCAGTGAATAGAGCACTGGCCCTGGAGTCTGGAGGACCTGAGTTCAAATCCAGCCTCAGACACTTAACACTTACTAGCCATGTGACTTTGGGCAAGTCGCTTAACCCCAATTGCCCTGCCTTGCCCTTCCAAAAAGCAACAACAACAACAAAAAAACTGCTTTGAGTCTTCTTTAATTTGTGCAAGATGGTGGTAGAAGAGGACGGGATGGATAACTAACATCTGCAAATTTATTAGACTTTACCCTTGGTATTTCTCCATCAAAATAACATTGAAGTCATTTCTTTGATGCTAACAATGTATTATCAGTAATTTCAGGGCACTTGGGTTTTAACATGTAGTGATATCCTTATCATGAATTGGCTGCTCAGCGATTAGACTATGGCATGCATTTTTTTAAACTCACTAACTCTTGAAACAAGTTGACATGCTAGTTTACTAGGCATCTAGATTAATTTCACATTCAACATGCCTTTAGGTTTTCTCTATCCTTTGAACTTCTTAGTCAGAAATTGTTCTCTCCTTTTCTCCTCTTACTTCACCCTCCCCTAAGTTTACCAGGGTTTTTAGAAAGTCCACTTGATACAGCCCTAGCAAGCAAGGGTTGGGTGGATGGAGGCAACCTGTACTATATGATTTATGTTGATTATTTCCCCCCCTCTCATTAAAGGTTAAAAGAGATTAAGATGAGTGAGTATGATGCAGACATTTATGAGAGGTTTTCAAGCGCTGTCCGGCGACAAGTACATTCCCTCCGGATCATCTTGGATAATTTGCAGGTAATTCTTATTTTATTGTAACCAAGCAGATAACCTGGAATCAAAGCTTAAAATACTAGAGAAAGTGACTTAAAACCTAATTTGCTATTAAAGAAAAATAAATCAACACCATCTTACATTTAGGTAACATTTCAGTGTTATCCAGATGACCATTCTAAGTGAGAAGTACAAGAAAAGAGCAACTTCAGTTTACCTTTCCTGCTGTCCTGGTGGCAAGGATTTTGCAAGGCTTCATGGTTAGAAGCTGCCTTGATTTCCCCAAATACAAAGTTAGCAATCACAATGCTACTGAAAGACTCATGAGCATCTTTTGCTAGAAATATACAGACATCGTTCATGTCACAAATGAGATTATGGGGTTTTTTTGCTTATGTTTAGATGTACCTTTACTGACTGTAGTTCTTGGGGAAAGAAGGAGCTAATTCTCTGGTATCTGCCTCTCCTCCTCAATTTCCATCTGTGACCTGCTCCTTTCTACAGGTTCACAGATTGTTTGCTCCCACTTCAGAAGATGAGAAAGGAAAGGTCAGGAGCTGACATAGTTAAAAGCCGGTCAGTTTTACCTTTTCTCACAGAACCTTTAAAAAACTAAATTAGAAGTTGAAATTATTTGTTAAAAAGAAATCTATTATCTGAGGGTTTAATTTTTCTATTCCATCTCTTTTTGCATTTAGCATGGATAATTGAGAGTTGAGTGACTGAGTATGTAGAAGTCTGGGCTTGGTATCTGTCAGAAAAATCTAGGTTCATGTCCTACCCCTGACACAGACCAACTATGTGAGCATGGGCAGTTCACACAACCTCTCAGTACCCCCAGGCAAATTCCAAGCCCTTAAGTTACACATGGGTCGCTAATCTGCTTGCTTCAGATGAGGGAATTCAAACACCAGGATTTGCTATTCTAATGAAAAAAACAGATCTCCAAAAAAGAAAAAATGTTCATATAGAGTCAACTTATACAAATCTAAATAAATTACAAACACAGCAACTCTACATGGGAGGGAATCAATTGAGTTATTTCAAAAAATATAAACTGTACCAAAATACTAGAAAAGAAAGACCCCATATATACCAGAATATTTATAGCAACATTATTTTGTACTAGCAGAAACCTGGAACCAAAGCGAATGCTCATCAACTGGGAAATGTCTCAACATATGGTACATGAATGTAATGCAATCTTATTTTGCCGTAAGGAACAATGAGTATGATGAAAACAGATAAGCAAAGGGAAAACTGAACTGATACAAAGTTCAGTAATCAGAACCAGGAGAACAGTGCACAAAATTGACTAAAAAAATATATAAATGGAAGGTTTAAAACACAAAATAATCAATCAATAAACATTTATGAAGCACCTGCTACACACCAGGCACTGTCCTAAGCATTTGTCCCTGGAGCCATCTCCTTCCCCTCTTTGTAGAGGTGGGGGACTATGGGTATGAAACATTGACTATAATGTCAGCTCTTTTTTCATTATGTTCGTTAGTTTGGGTGAGCTGTTCTCTTTTCCCCTTTTTATTCTTTATTATAACAGATAAGGAGAAGGTTAAATACATTAGGAAGTGTAGATGATGTAAAAATGAAAGATATTAATAAAAATTTATATTTGTTTTCATTTTAAAATAAGTTTTATCAATGTCTTTTGTTTTTACATCATTGTAGTTTTACCCAGTATACCTCTTCCTCTCCCTCCCAGAGAGCCATCCCATATAAAAAATATTATTTTACAATTTTTTTTTAAAAGATCGGAACAGACTAGATGTATTGTTCTACTTCTCCTGAGGGAAAAAGATTTATTTCTATAATTATAGATGACTGAGCTTCACTTTGAAGCTAAAGACTATATTGGAATAAATAATCAAAAGGTCAATTTGTAATGACAAAAATTTACAGTTCAGGCAGCCTACATCTTTTAAATAAGTTTCATTTCAAGGTCGTAAGTCTGTTCTTAGAAATAGAGCATATTTTCCCATTAAAAAAGAAAAAACCATATTCCAGATGGTAATTAGATTAGTAGGCTAGCCTCAGATTGCTTCTTTAACCCATGCTTAGCCAGAGTTTGAGGATCTGGAATCCAGGACAATATAATATAAAAAGAAAGAAGACAAACATAAATTTCTTCCCTATTTAGCATGCACAGATCTAGCCCTTGGTGAATTGTCCTTTCTGGAACCATAATAACTCATATTTAGATAGCAATATAAGATTTACCAAGTACTTTCTCTTAACAGCCCTGTGGACTAGATCGTACAGTTTTGAGTGTAAGCAGTGTGTAAGCACTCAGGGAAGTTAAAAAAAATCCAGATAATTCAGGGAAAGACATTTTTAGACTGCAGATTTCTGTATGTAGGGGTCAATTGTAAATGGCAGATTCACTGTATAAGATTTAGAAAAGTCCATGGGGGGCTGGAAGAGAGAGAAATATGACTGGAAAAGGGTGATTGGGATAATCTTTGCTAGGGGAGTTCAGAGTGCGAGCCATTAATGGCGATTAGAATGGCTGTGAGGGCAGCATCGTAGACACATGGTGCTTCATTGAAGGTTGGACCTCATTGATAGGAGAGGGAATCTTAGCCAAGAAAAACAAAAAAATTAGAGTTGGCACTGAGTATGTTTGGAGAACAGTGATGAGAGCAGCCTGACTGGAGGGACTCGGTTGTTGAGTTGTGGGAGATAAGGTAAAGCAGGCACAGGGGTCTGAGAATTACAGAACTGGAAAGATCCGTAGAGGTCACTGAGTCTGACTATCTGACTTCCTTATTTTCAGTTGATGAAATTGAGACCCAGAAATGAAGTGTCTTGCCCAAGGTCACAGAGCTAGTTCTTGGAAAAGCTAAGATTTAAACCCAAAAATCCATTACTCCAAATTTTAGTGTTCTTTCCACTCTACCAGAGTTAGTGGTTTATAAGTAGAATGGGACCACATTAAGGAGAACTTTGAATACCAGACAGAGGTTTTAGAACTCTCTCCATCAAAGTATGAAATCTTTGGAAGGTTTTTGAATAGGAAAGTTACATGATGAAAATTAGTGTTTTAATCAAATTAATCAGATAGTGGCATACAAGATAATCTAGTGGAGGGTACAGAAGGTGGATGAGAGGAGATCAGGCAGAGGAGACCAACTTCTAACTGTTAGAAGTTGTTCAGGCATGAAATGATAAAAACTTGACAAAGGGAGATGGCTCTGGTAATTTAAAGGAAAGAATGGTTGTGAATGATGAGGCCTTGAAGGAAGACTCACTAAAACTTAATAAGTGATTGGTTAAGAAAGGAAAACCTTGGGGCAGCTAGGTAGCACAGTGAATAGAGCACCAACCCTGGAGTCAGGAGAACCTGAGTTCAAATTTGACCGCAAACACTTAACAGAAGCCAGCCATGTGACCTTGGGCAAGTCATTAACCCCAAAAAGCAAAAAAAAAAAAAAAGAAAGAAAGAAAGGAAAACCTCAGTGATTGAGGTAATAGAATAACCATTGAAGAAGCCAAAGAAGTTGATGCTGGAACTGACTTGTGAGTAAAGTGATACTTTTTTTTAGATGTCTTGAGTTTAAGGTAACTGGAGATATCCAAAGAGAGATGTTTCTATAAGATATGGGACTGGATATGGAGTAGTGTACGTTTTAAAGTGATTAGCAGGATGGGATAGTTAAGCCAGGAAACAGGATCACTTTACTAAAGGAAAGGGAGGTAGCAAAGAATACAGAAGACTAGTGGGAGTTATGTTGAAAAAACAGAAGAATTAAATGAGGGAGAATTTCAATAAAGGTGGTGTAGTCTTGTGTTAAAAACAGAAGGCATCATGGTTGTAAGTAATAATGTCTTCATTGCTACCAAATGAAAACAAGTGCTTCAGAAAAGAAAGGTAGGTTTGGGAAATACTAGTTAAGAAAGTGGCATCTGAGAACAGAATTTAGCTTTCTAGAATTTGACTTAAAATAAAGAAATGGCAGGCTCCTGGCCAAGGAACCTAAAAAGGGGTGGGGGAAATGTATTCACCTGGAATCGTGCAAATTTAATTTAAAATCCTTTAAATTGAAAGGGAAAGGGGAGAAAGAAAACTGTCTATGTATGTCCACCAAAGAGCAGCTAAAATGTTGAAAGAAGCCTATGAGTAGAATCACCCTGAAATGCATAGTATACAAAACCTAATAAAGGCGCTAACCATAAAACCCATAGACTGAGATGTCTCTATGCAAATGTACATAGTATGGACCACAAGCAAAGCAAAAAGAACTAGATGTTCTAATGTATGGAGGCAAATCTGACCTCACATGTATCCCTGTAACTTGGTAGGATGGGACCTATAAGACTGAACTGAGATTCTTGAAAGGGTATACCATATTCAAAAGGAACAGTATATGAAAATGATGAGGGGGGGGGGGGAAGCAATATTTTCATCAGTGTCTACTTAAAAACCACCCCCAGTAGACTGAAGACCAAGGGGAAAATTATGTGAATTTGGTTCATTAGCCAGACCTAAAGAGTAATCGTTAGCAGTTTAATGTCAGCCTGACCTGGAAAGAGGGTGTTGGAGCAGTGCTGTACTGTTAAATATTTTTAGCAATGACTTAGACACAGGCATCAATGGAATGCTTATCAAAGTTGCAGATGACCCAAATCTGGGAGGTATTGCTACCATGTTAGATGACATAGACAGGATCCACAAAGATCTTGACAAACTAGAATATTGTGTTTAATGAGATCAGATTTAAATGTAGATAAATGTAGTCTTATACTGGTGTTCAAAAAATTAACAAGATGGGGAAGGTATGAACAGGTAATAGCTCACGTTCAAACTTTAAAGTTTGCACAGCGCTTCACATGCATTATCTTATTTGATCCTCACAAAACCATTTGAAACAGGTTTTATTTTCATATCCATTTTACAAATGAGAAAGGTGGAAGTTAGAGAAATTAAATGACTTGCCTAGGGTAATATATCTCATAAGTACCTAGGTGGGATTCAAATCCAGGTATTCCTGTCTCAAAAAAAAAACAATCTTGTACTCTACCCACTATACTACACTGAGTCTCAACAGGTCTGAAAATCAGTCTGAAAATAAATCCATGTGCAAGTGATAATATCTTCACTGCTACCAAATGAAAACAAGTGCTCCAGAAAAGAAAGGTAGGTTTGGGAAATAAATACTGGTTAAGAATGTGGCATCTGAGAACAGAATTTAGCTTTCTGGAATTTGCTTAAAATAAAGAAAGGACAGGCTCCTAGCCAAAGAACCTAAAAAGGAGTGGGGGAAATGTATTCACCTGGAATCATGCAAATCTAATTTAAAATCCTTTAAATTGAAAAGGAAAGGAGAGAAAGAAAACTCTATGTATGTCAAAGCAGCTACAATGTAGAAAGAGTCAACATGAGTCAGTAGTGTAATATGGCAGCCAAAAAGGCTAATGTATTAGGTTATATTAAGAGGGATGTGGTATCCATGACTAGGGAAATGATGGCCCCATTCTACTCAGCTCTTACCAGATCACATCTGTAGTATTATGTTCTGTTCTGGGCACCACTTTTTTTTAATAGCAAAATATTTAATTAGGACAGACTTGCAAAGCAAAACAATAAAGAAATATGTCTCAACACCCACTGCCCAGAAAGGTGCAGCCTTATCCCTGTTTTACACAAAACTGACCTAAGAAATTAGTGTCTCCAAGATTCATGGTTTCATAATAATTGGGGGAGAGAAGCTGAGGGAATCATGGCTCAGTCCCTGGCATGGTTGGACTTAAATAAGTCCAGGTGTTACATTTTAGGAATGGTGTTGAAAAGCTCAACAGTATCCACAGGAGGGTTATCATTATTATTATTATTATTGACACTAATAATAACTAGTATTTTAAGGTGTCTAAATATCATACTTTACAAACATCTCATTTTGTCCTTATGACTCTGGAGGGTAGGTGCTTTTTCCCCATTTAGAGATGAGGAAACAGGGGCAGACAGAGCTTAAGTGGCTTGCCTAGAGTCACATGAATAAGAAGTATCTGAGGCTAGACTTGGGCTCAGATCTTCCTGACTCCAGGACCAGTGCTCTGTCCACTATGCTGCTAAGCAGCCTAGCTGAAGACACTGAGGATATTTTACCTAGAGAAGACAACTTGTATTGGGGTCATGATCTGTCTTCAAGTTTTTGAAGGACTGTCATGTAAAATAGGAATTTGATTTGTTCTGCTTCGACTCAGAGGACAAAAGTAGAAGTAATTGATATAAATTACAAAGAAGCAGCTTAGACTTTATGTAAGGAAATACTTCCCAACCATTAGAAGTATCTCCAAGTGGAATAGGCTCCATTAGAAGTCAGCATTTGTTTCTTCTTCAGAGGTCTTCAAACAGAAGCTGAACAGCCACTTTGGGGGTATCATGAGATCTAGAGCTGAAAAGACCAAGGGGTCACCTTGTTCACCCCGCCCCACCCCCACCCCCACACTCCCCTCATTAAGGAGACTGAAGCCCAGAGAAGTGATTAGACCAAGATCATACAGGTGTATGAGTGACAGCATTTAGATTTGCACACAAGCCCTTTGACTCTAAATCCAGTCCTCTTAACATTGTACCAAGATGCTTCTACAGTTGAAAGGCTTCATAGCTTGTTGAATAACCAGACCCAAGTAGCCACTAATGACCAAGGTCATCCAGTGCCAAGATCTCTAATGGAGTGTTCCAGGAATCAGTGCTTGGCCTGTGCTATGTAGAATATTAGAGGAGATTTTTTTGTAAGGTACAGGTTGGACCTCTGTGATCCTTTTAGTTCTTAGATTCTCTGATTAGAAGTCCTGGAAATATAAGTGGTAGAATGGGGTGGAGAAGGAGGGGTGAGACTAGACTAGTAATTGGGAGATATGAGTTGTAGTCTCAGTTCTGCAGTTCACTAGCCATGTGATTTTGGAAAGATGACTCAGTTTCCTCATTCGTTAACTGCAGATAATAGTAGCTGCCCTGACTTCCCTAAGTCACAGAGTTGTTGGCAGGATCAAATGAATACAGCACTTTCAAACACAATGTAAAGATAAAAAATGGTACTGTTATTAATAGTTCAAGGAGCACTGTTAAATGTTAAAAGAAAAGGTTTTTGGATTTGGTGAGAAAGTGGTCGTTGATGAACTTTCAGAATACAGAGATGTAACTTCTGGATCATGTGTTAGTCCAGTTAAAGGCTGATACAAGAGTAGTCCTCGATGGCTCAATGTCAACGAGGGAAGTCGAGTGTTTTTGCTGTGCCTCATCTCTGGGTTGGGTCTGCCTCCTTATCCTCTTACTTCCCATACCGTTCTCCAAGGTCGCCTGGAGTCCTGGAGGGTTCTTTATGAGAACCTCCAGGCATGGAGGCATAGTCAGAAAGCCAGAGAATCTTGCAGTTGTCAAGGGCCTTAAAAATAATTCAGCACCTTCTGCCCAGTGGAGGAAACCCCACTTTGGCATGTTGTGAGGGTCAAATGAGAAAACATATGTAAAATATTTTGCAGACTTTAAAGTGCTACAAAAATACTAGCTGTTTTATTATTTTATAATCCATTATATTCATACCTGTGACAGGTAGTTTGCTGCCACTTCATCTTGGTTGTCTTGGGAATCCACCTCAAAAATCAACCAATACCTTTTGGGGATTACTCTAATTGCTCATCATCATCATTGTAACTTCTGTGCAGTGAGTTAGAGTCTACAGAAAGCTTCCATATATATTATCCTAACACCCTTGTGAGGCAGCTGCTCCAAGAGGCATTGTCATCCCCTTGTTCTGGATGAGACTCAAAGACGCTGCTTGAGTCACCCAACTAGTCAGTGGCAGAGCCTAGGCTAGAAGCTTTTGTGACTGCAGTGGAGCCAAGGTCTGCTTCCTTGTATTTTCAGCTTCCATCCCACCTTAACTAGATTTGTTCTACCTTTTTCTATTTTATAGGTAGACTAAGCATTTATTGTTAAGTTAAAAGATCCTTCTTGATGAATAAAATGAAAGCAAAATAGGACTTCCGTGTTCTGCTTTCTCTCTTTTATTGGCTTACCTTACGCCACATGTCCCAAGCAGTGGGCCTGTCCCTTCCTTTTTTTTTTTTTTGAGCCAAACATACTTTTTATCTTTTTTGCATTTGTTGAAAACTGTAGCACATTGTGGGCTTTAGTCTTTCTGATATTTTTCTTCCACATCCACACTTTTTGTTTTTGTCTTTGTTTAGGCCTCACTAATTTTTCCATATTTTGTTCATAGAGATAGAGATAAGGACTGTATCTGTGATTTCATTGGCATAGTGAGCTGTGGGGTGAGGAAATTCCCCTCTTCCAATGAAGACTGGTATCTTCTTCGCAATTTATAATCTTAGGGAGTTACCTAAAATGCTTAGAGGTTATGTGACTTGCCTGGGATCACTCTAGGCATAACTTGAACCTAGCTCTTCCTGGCTTTGGCTGGCTTTCTCCTATATCTCCTTTTATAAGAATGGCTCACATTTGCATAGTACTTTAAGATTTTCTTTGCACTTCAAAACAACCCTGGAAAGCAGTTACTTATTTGTATTATTATCTGCACTTTATGGTTGCAGAAACTGAGACTCTGAAAGGTTATATCTTGCCCATAATCACATGGCTAATTTTTATGCATGAGGGAGAATCAAACCTAAGTGGCTTGGCCATAAGCCCTGTATCGTATCCCCATGTTCTCTTAGCAAGGAAACTGTTGTTCACAAGCTTTTAAAACAAGTTAATCACAGAGTCCCTGTCCCTAGGTCTCTTTTGAAACCTACTTTTTTTTTCCCACCCCAGTGGGAGTGTTTGTGATTGTGTTGATAGAATTCTGGTTTTGAGCACTTCTCATACTCTTGACCTGCCTTGCTTTTTATAGTCTCTAGCCATGTTGTCATGCCTATAATTTCTCTGAACATTTTGAAATTTTTTTTTCCCCAAACCTACAGTGCATAACCCACTATAGCTAGCATTTCATTCTTTGAATACTATGAATGTTCACTTTTTCCCATCAGGTCATCAGCCAGCTCTTTGCAGATGAGAACTAAGTTCAAATTATCAGTTCCTATCATTCCTTCCTCAATCTCCTGAAATGATACCATAGTGCAAGTAAGGAACATACCAGGTGCTTTACTTTTTTAATGGAAATCATCCTCCTACCAGATATCCAGATACATGATTTTTCTTCTTTCACATAAAAAATCCTTCAAAAATTTGAAAACAGCTATGGTAGCCTCCATGCATCTTTTCTTCTTCAAAGTAAGAATCTACATTAAAACTGATCCTCATATGGTGTGACCTTGGGGTCCTTCAGTGGTTTTCCCATATACTCTCCAATTTCTCACTATCATTCATAAATGCAGTGCCCTAAACTGAGACCTGTATTCCAGAAGTGGTCTAATCACAGCAGAGCATAACAGGACCATGATATCCTTATTCTTGGAAGGCTTGCCTCCCACAGTCCTGGATCTCTCTCCCTAGATGTCCAAAAAAGCATAAAGAGAGAAAATGATAAAATAAAGCTTTTATTTCATGTAAATTATGTGGTTTGATACATAGAACATCCAAGGAAATCAATGAAGAACTTGCTGAAGTTTAGCAGGGCTGCAGGATATACAATAAATCCACAAAAATAAAATACACCCCATACTGGAATCACACACAGCCAAAAGTTACTACAGTGCCATTCATAATGACAACCTCCAAAACAAAATCCGTATTTTTTTTAAAAATGAATTTAGCTCAGGATAAAAGATATTCATTCCACAACAAAAAGTAAAATTCTGTTGGAAGAAATAAATTGAGACATGATTCAGTAGAAAGAAATGATTTGCCTTCTTCTGGTTGAGTTGACTAAATAGAGTAAAACTGATAGTAATGAGTTAATATACAGACATAAGTTAATATTCAGACCGCAGGATGTGTTCTAGAACTTGACCAATTATTAAGGAAGTTTAGCTGAAAAAAAAATAAGGGACCAGCAGTAATGTAGGATGTAGACCTTCCCTACCAGATTTTAAAACCTATTACAAAGCCATTCCAAAAACATAGGGGTTTCAGTTAAAAACAGAAAAAAGTGGTTAAATAGACATATAAGTAATCAAACTACTATAAAAATTCAATTGATAACAAATGAAAAGCAACAACATTTGTGAAAAGAATCCCTATTTAATAAATGTTATTGGAACAACGGGATAACTGTATGTGCAAGAGTTAATATGGAGCCATAGCCCATACTGTATATTGCAATAGATTCCAGATGTGGAAAAGAGTTAAACATTTTAAAAGAAAACTAGAAGAAAATGGAAAAATATACTCATCCCATCTGAGGAGGGAGAAAAATTACCAAGTATTGAAAAAAGTAGAAGATGTAATCAGAGGCAATCTAAAAGACTTCAAGTGATTAAAAAAATTTTAAACTGTACAAAAAATGTAATAAACTGAGTCTTTAAAAAGAAAAAAACAGAATAGGTAAAATATGTGTTTCATATTATGACTGATAAAAGCAAATTGTCCAAAATATACAAAGTACTGAAACATATGGTCAGTATCCAGATTCTGTTTGAGGAGTGCTCCAAGAAGATGACCAGTGTACACACAAGGAACAAGGCAGTAAATTATCAGTTTCAAAAATAGACAAGCCTACTTGCAGTTAGAGAAATGAAAATTAAAGCAACCTTATGGTGCCATGTTCAAGAAGAAGTAGAAAAGACTTGAGAGGTCATGATAGTCATCTTCAATTATTTGGAGTCCAGCCATGAGGAATAGGGAAAAAGATTTGACCTGCTCGGCCCCAAAAGGCAGAAGTTAAGAAAAATGGATTGCCATTGTCGACAGACAGATTTCATTTCAGTATAAAGACAAACTTCCTCAGAGTTATTTAAAAAGTAAATTGGAATGCCTCAGCGGATAGTGAATTCTCTTTCACAGAAGGTCTGTGGGAGAGGGTGTTCTTACTCATTATAGATTGGACTTAATAGGATTTTTTGAGGTCTGTTCCGTGATTCTAAGGAAAAAATATGTATTAAGTAAAATAAGCAGAACAAAACAGCACTAAATTAAATTATGTGAAATGTGTGCATATGATTTTGAAATTTTTCCAAAATATAGAGTGGTATTTTTAGACTTAAATGTTCATTAGGTCTTTTAAATTACGAATTTAAACTCATATACTTTGGCCCTTGTATGAAAATTATTACATTAAGGTATTATTAATAATAGTCTACCTATTGGTAAAAACCGTTGTCTCCTTAAAATTAGACCACATCATTTCTTTAGTTTTCTTTTGACCATGTGATATTATGAAAAATAATATATGCTAGGAAAGGTTTATATTTATGTGATATATTTGCCCATAATATAATATTAAATAATTATCAAATAAAAATTGATCTAAGGAAAATTTTCAAGACTTCCCTATCACAGAATTCCTATTTGTAACACATATATGTAAGATGACTATTTCTGATGAACTTCTACTCCTAAGACTGCAGAATTTACAACTGGAAGGGACCTTCAGAATTACTTAGTTTAGGGATTTTCAAGAGATTGGTGAACCTGCCTTTGTTAATATTTTTATAACTATATCTCAGTATAGTTTGTTTCTTTTAGAATCCTGTGTACCTTATTTTATACATTTAAACACATTATTCTGAGAAAGAGTTTGTAAACTTAACAAGCCGTTGAGAAGGTCCATGATGCAAATAAGGTTAAAAATCCCTGATCTAGTCCAGGCCTACCAGTGTTAGAAGTGAAAAAGCTGAAGCTTCCTTCCTTCAGGGGGATTCTTTCCAGTTCATAAATAGAACAAGACATCTCTGACTTGGTCATTTTCATGACCCGCCTTATTTTTTTAGGCCTGAGTGGTTCTGAGTGACTAATGCTTTCCAGAGGTTTTGAGGCTGATGTGTAATCCTGGTTACTAGGGGAGGTTTCCTTGGTGAACAGTATAGTGTTTGGTCAGGGACTAGCCAACTCACCATTTGGGTTGAATTTCCAAAGCAGAGCTTCAGACTTGCACCTCATCCTGTTTGACTGAGGGGGCAGCCACTGAGGAACAAGAGATGTTGTCACCACCAGTGTCTCTTGCATAATCTGTCTGCACTCCAGCCTGGGTGCCATTGTTTTTGTTTTCAGGATCCACCCCTGCCAACCTTCCTTTACTGTACTTTGTATGTGAATAATCTAGAGTTGGGATTAATGAGAGATAGCGTTGAAAGTGATCTAAATTGATCTAAACTTCAATTAAAAGGTCTGAGTTTGGGTTTCCATTCTGCCACTCATGCACTATGTAGCATTAAGACCAGTCACAACTTCACCAGACCTCCATTTCCACCTCTAAAAAATGAAGAGATTGAACTAGGTGATTTCTCAGACCTCTTCCAACTCCAACATTCAGTGTGTAATTCTGTGTCTGTGATTTCTGAACTGAAAACAAAAAGATCTTTTGCAGGCATCTAGTCTGTAGCTACTTTAGAATCTGGGTTTCCTATTTTCACGTTCCCTGTACCATATTACAGCCTTGCTGGTAATTTTAATTGTGTTTCCTCTTCAGTGTCGTTCAGATACCTCCCCCCACTAATGCTTGTGGATGTCAGAGTACTCCAAATTCATCATATTTGTCATTCCACACTGGTACCTCATGGTTACCTATAGTCCCCAGGTTCTTAGCAGTAGCTCATTCATTCAGTTTGGATTGTGAAGGTTTGCTCTTGTCAGAGAGAGCACTAGGCACTGAAGAGAACATCTGGCTTAATTTCCATAGCTCTGGACAGTCTCAGATTTTCTTTCCATTTCTTAGTGTTCACCAATCAGATCATTGTTTCTTCTTGGGAGTGGGTTTATAAAAGGTGAAGGTCGCTAGAGGAAAGCACTAGATGTGAGAGCCGTGAGCATAGGAGGTTGCTATCCTTCTGCTCTGAAAGAATCCCAGAGCACAAAATCCTGCTCTCTTACAATAACTAAATACTTTATCACACTGGGGTGGCTAGGTGGCTCAGTGAATAGAGCATGGCCCGGGAGGCAGGAGGACCTGAGTTCAAATCCAGCCTCAGACACTTGACACACTTACTAGCCGTGTGATCTTGGGGAAGTCACTTAATCCCCATTGCCCTGCCCTCCCCCCTCCAAAAAGCAAAAAAATTTTAAAAATTTAAAAACATTTTTAAAAAAATACCTTATCGGGGGGCGGAGCCAAGATGGTGGTGTAGCAGCAGCAACATATCGCAGCTCTCACATAGCCACCCCAAAATACCCATAAAATAGGATTCTAAACCAATCCTAGAACTCCAAAACGCATACAAGGATACTTCCCACTAAAGTCAGCT
>CM053591.1:129234855-129264060 GCA_028646515.1 Pseudochirops corinnae
GGATCTGTTTAATAGTATCTTGATTTCTCATAAAGTCATTTGCTTCCATTTGCTCCACTCTCATTCTGAAGGAATTATTCTCTTCAGAAAGCTTTTGAGATTCTTTTTCCATCTGACAAATTCCACTTTTTAAGGCATGCTTCTCCTCATTGGCTTTTTGGGCCTCTTTTGCCATTTGAGTTAATCTATTTTTAAGGTGTTATTTTCTTCAGTCAGGTTGTTGACTCTCTTTTCATGATTTTCTTGCATTATTCTCATTTCTCTTCCCAATTTTTCCTCCATTTCTCTTATTTGGTTTTCAGAATCCTTCTTAAGCTCCTCTATGGCCTGTAACCAGTTTGCATTTTTCTTGGAAACTTTTGGTGTGGGAGTTCTGACTGCATTGTCTTCCTCCCATCCCATGCTTTGATTGTTTTTGTCCCCAAAAAAGGAATCTAAAGTTGGATTGCTGTGCTTGCTTTGCTTCCTTTGCCTGCTCATGTTGCCAGTCAATTACATGACTTTTGGGCTCAGTAGAACTCTGCTTTCAGAGAGGAAAGCTTTGTCCCAAATTGCTGGGGTTTTCGCAACTGCTGGGACTATTGGCGGCTGCCATCTCTGCAGCCTCCACCAGCTTTGGCTCACTGGTCACGTACCTCAGGACCACCACCCAAGACCATGATCCTGATCCAGGTAGGTTAAGGCAAGAGCACTTAGCCTCTGAATGATCGCTTGGCCCCCCTGCAGTCTGCAGGCTGGGAGCTCCAAAGCAGCCACATTGAGGCAGCTGTAGGGTGCCACTTCTGCTGCTTTCTTGCTCTGGGAGTGGACGGCCCGACCCACTCCTTTCTCCCATATTTAGCCGAGTTCCACTGACCTTTCACTTTGTCCTTGTTTCTTATGGGTTAATAATTCTGAATACTACCACAGCTGCCAGTGATCCACTCTCCTGAAAGCTCCAGCCATGGTTTGTCCTGGCCACCCTGGGGCTACAGCCCCAGGTTCATGTTGAGCTGGTCTTGGCTTCTAGCACTGCGATGGACCGTTCCTGTCTACCTGCTGGGCTGCCTTCAGCAAGAGCTTTGTTACTCTGTAATTTTGTGGGTTCTGGAGCTCTAAAATTTGTTTAGAGTCATATTTTATAGGTATTTGAGGTGATTATGGGGGGAGCTCCTGGAGTTCTCCTGCTTCTTCACCACCATCTTGACTCCACCCCCAGATTCTCTCCTCTGCCTCAGTTTCTCACCTATAAAATGAGCTGGAGAGGGAAATGGCAAACCATTCCAGTATCTTTGCCAAGAAAACCCCAAATGGGGTCACAAAGAATAGGGCGTGACTGAAATAACTGAATGACAACAAAAACCTAAACTCTTATACTTTTTGGTTACTTTAGCAATACTTTAAGTAACTCCTTTCTGCCAGATTGATTTTTTTTTTCCTTTTGGTTTAGCCATCCATGAGGTTTAAAGTGCTCACATTTATCAGGCAAAAGAAAGATCCCAGAAATTCATCATGTCTTTGTTTATTTAAGTCCACTAGCAGGAGGTTTTTATCTTTCCCCAGTGATGAACATGAGCCATTCAGGTTTGGCTGCCTGTTTTACTGTTTCTTTTTATTTATGATCCATGCAGTATTTGGGAGAGCAGAAGTTGGCTCCATGTGAAGATTCCCTAATCCCCCACAGATATGCCTCCGTTAAAAATACCAAAGTGAATAAAATCCATTATGGCTCAAAGGTCACATATTTCCATCTTGCTCATATTGAGAAATACTTTAGATAATTATCTGCCTTTTGTATCTCAAAAGAATAGAGGTGTGGGCCAGGGGGAGAGTAGGAGGAACTCGTTTTATTTCCTTAAATTTTCTTGATAAGTTTAAAGTAAGCTTCTTCTGAAGTTGCAAAATAGTGGTAGTGATGAAATAGAAGGAGCTAAGTAGGCCCATAGGGCCTACTTAGGGTCTAGCCCACTCCATTGATATTTTGGGATATTTTTCATCCAAGTGGCTCTGGGCAGTTTACAGGCAGGATATTAGTACAAACATACCCCACTTGTGCACCATCTATTCCCTAAAGCATGTGTACCTCACATCATATTTCCTCGATGAGTTATATAATCATTTCAAGGCCTGTGCTGTATCTCCTTTTCTGATTGATGCAGCCTCAAGTCTCTCCCATCCAACTCCTGACTCTCACCCAAAATAATCTGGCCAGCCTGCTCACCTACCACCACCTTACCTTATCCAGGTCTTGTGATCTAAAAATAGACAAATACACTCAACTGGATTTTTTAAAAGAATTTTTTCATAAATTGGAAAAAATCATTTTATGATGCAAACTTGTAATTTTGGATTTTCATCTAGTGGGTTTCTTAAAGCAAAGCACTCATATACAGCATTCAGGGAAAAAATACTAAGGAGCATAGGTTCAAGACCTTGGAAGGTAACTTAGAGGTCATCTAGTCCAATTTATTCATTTTATGGAGGAGAAAACTGGGGCCCAGAGAGATTTAGAGACTTGTCCAACGTCACATAAGGCAATGAGTAGAAGAGGTAGGATTCAAACCCAGGTCCTCTGATTCCAGTCCTTTCCTCTAGGACTCATGGGGAGTTGTCTTCTCCAAAATAAGGGGAAAATGTGTGTTTTGGAAGAAATATTTCCTCATTTAATATAATTAAAACAAAACCTGTCCAGTCATTGTCCGCCATTATGTAGAGTATTTGAGGGCAGGAATAGCTGTCTTTGTATCCCTCGTGCCTCTGTCTGGCCCATTGCGTTGTTGTTCAGGTGTTTCAGTTGCATCCAACTTGTTGTGATTTGGTATTTTCTTGGCAAGGATATTAGAGTCATTTGCCATTAGTAGGCATTTAATAAATGCATATTAACTTTAAATTAATTAAGACATGAAGTCAGCAAATCCATGTCTGATGATGGTTATTCCCTTAAATTCATGTCCACTTTTGCCACTGGAAACTTTCAACTCAGACCTAAACCTGGAAAAATTATGATGCCGGGTTCACAGGCAGTTCACATCATCCCTTATTTGAAGAGCATGCTCTGAGAGCTATACGGGAACCACTGTTTACGGGTTATGAGTACTGTTATGATAGTAACTGAACTTTCATGCTGGACTCTCATTTGATGTTAAATAGATTCAAATGTATCATGAAAAGAAGCATTTTAAAAGAAATCTCTCCTGTAATATTACTGTTACTAGTTATATTGCCAGGTACTGACAGGTCATATAAAATTCAAAAGTAATGTATGATAAGTATGTCCATGTGGGTTGTCTAACATAGCTAGGTAGCATCCTGTGTGGATACAAGCCGAGGTCTGGATTACCTCTGCCAAGATGAGGAGAACCAAGGATAGGGCTTGTACCCCCCAGGCAAGGGGGTAGTAGCACCAAAAAGGTTGGATACTCTTTTCTTCAGTTTCCAAGACGATTATTAGGCAAGGGTTATATAACTGTCACTCCTCAAATATGTTTGGTCCAAAAGTACAAGTCTAGATTCAGAAGGAAAACCAAATCCATGGTCACTATTAAAGGGGAGAGAAGCCCTTGTCTTTTATTTGTCACATTAACTCCTTCCTAACAAATACTGGTTAAACAAAAGATCATCCTAGAAAACAGTGAGTAAACTGTGTACCCATGCAAATAGCAAAAAGAAATCAGAACTTTGAAAATAAAAAAAATACGCAAGAGAAAAAGATCTCTTCACCTGTGAGCAAGATAAAATCTCAGCTCAAGACAGGAGAATGGATATTTTCATCCAGAGAAAGTCAATTCCGGCAAGTCAAGAGTCTACTCCAAACTCTTTCTTCTCTCTCCACATGCCTCTTCCCATAAGTGGAACCGACTTAGGGCGTCCCTTACACAGATACCTGTTGCTGAGCTCAGCATTCCCTCTGCTTTGGGAGCTCTCAAGCTCTCTGCGCAGCCTGCAGCTCCAGGCTCTCCCTCCTCTTGGACAGGAGCCAGTGATATTTAGGTTGACCACCCAACTTTTCTTAACCTTATGTAATACCCTCTTCTTTCTGCTTTCATTTTATTCCCTTTTCCTTGGTCTTATCATTTTTAAAACCTAACTAAATATTTTTTCTATCAAAGTCCCTCAGCTTTTCTCTCAGCAAAACACTGGGGCCTAATTTACATTATACATGCTTCAGGTATACTCATTTAACCCTTATTCATAATTCTAGATACCTCTTTAAATTATTGACTGTATAACCAGAGGAGACCTGTCAATCCAAGATCCCTGAGGGGAAAAACTGAGCAGAGAAAATATCCCTGGGGAGGAGGAGATTTGCGGTGCTACACATCACAATAATTATTTAATGTTTTGTCTTTCCTTCCCATCTTGTTTTCTTTTTTCTCTATTTTATCTACTGCTTTTTAGCTTTTCCAAACATATTTTGTTTCTAAATGACCTTTGTCTTCTTAGCCTCTTCTTCAGCCTTGCTCTTGTATCCAAATGGTCTCCAGCATCCAATAGTGAACTGCCCCAAAACTTGAGGAGGAGCATTGATGGGTGTGCACAGCCTGGCAAACATCTTAGCAGGCATGTAGCTATTTTTAAACACACATGTGGTAAATGTATTTGGTGGTGTTTCAGAAGTTCTATGTAGCTAGTGAACTATGATAGAATTTAGAAATCCCGATTAGATGGCTATTCATCCTCTCCTATAGTGTAGATTACATACATGAGTAGATTGACAAGGAGATATTCTGGGCATTGAGTCAGAAGCACATTTTTCTTTAGGGCTTGGAAGGTTCAGTACCATTAATGACTAATGAACACTCATGCACTTGTGAGTTTTCTGTACTTTAGCAGGTACTAGTAAAAGTTCTAGTGGCCCTTGGGTGCCTCTCACAATACACATACCAGGGATGCTGTCTGGAGCCAGGCTAAGCGGAAGTTTCATTTCAGGGAGATATTCAGTAACCAGAAATTATGCTTTAGTATATAAGTGGGCTAAAAGGTGCCCAAGCAATTGAAATTATCACAGAGAAGAGTAGGTTACAAAATCATGGATTGAAGGGAAAATGAGCTTTCTTTTTTTCCCCTCTTCCCTTTACCCATGTTCTTCAGATTTCTGAAATGAGTTTTAAAAATAGAAAGTATTTGAAATTTTTGTACAGTCTGCTTTAACATTGTTTTAAGGGGGGAAGATTATATTTTACTTGACTCAGTGGCTACTAAGGTCCCATCCAACTCTAAATCCATGATTCTTTGACCCTATTGTTAAAATGCCTACCTATACTTACAGATCGTGATTACAGCCCATATACTTACTACCAGCAGTCACAGCAGGAAACGTAGGTCTCCCTGTTTTTATAAGTCCAATGTCATTCTAACAGAGACAAAAATTTTCAGTAATATGCCTTAAAATAACCAAAATGTTTTATCTGGTTATTGCCATTCTCACATAAATTTCAATTTTTTTCTATTAAAATTATTTTACAATTAGTAGAAAGGCAACATGTAAATAAGAGGGTAGCTAGGTAGCACAGTAGAATTTTAGCCTTTGACATTCAAGCCACACAGAGCTAATCAAGTGAAGAGAACTGAGGTAGGTTATTAGGCATTAATAAGAGCAAGAGGTGCCCCACAAGAAACCTATTGGTGATTAGAACAATGATCTTTGTTTTGCTTTTGGTTTGGGGTTTGAGATTTGTATTATTCTGAACTTAAAAAAATACAAATAAAATTGACATTTCCATGTACAAAGTAGTTATAGAAAAAGAGGACTATAGAGGAAACTGTGAGTCTCTATTATAGCTTGCTTTTCTTTTTAAGCATATAATAAATTCAGCATGTAACTTGCAAAGCTATACTCTGTTTCTTTCTGGCCTTCCTTTTGTTATCTTCTTTGCATTTCATTTCTTTTTTAAATTTAAGTTTATTTTAATTAACAAAGATCCACCTTCTTCCCTCCCACTTCTTCCCCCTCTGTTGAAAAAGAAAAAAAACAAAACCCTTTTAAAAATTATGCATAGTCAGGCAAAAGCAAATCCCCACATTAGCCAGCTCCAAAAAAATCTGTCTCAACCTGTATCCTAAGACCATCACCTTGCTTTCATCAGTTGGGTAGCATGTTTCTTCTGTGAATTAAAAGGGGAAAAAGTTTCAATGCTCCCTTCTTCCTTTTCATTTTTTTTGCCACTCTTTTACCCTTTCCCACTTTCTTCCCCCCCAAAAAAAACCTAAAACATTGTCACAAATATGCATAGCCAAAACAAATTTCTGCGTTGGCCATGTTCAAAAAGATGTGCCTTATTCTACAACTTGAGTCCATAATGCCTCCCAGGAAATGGAAGGTATGATTCCTTAACATGTGGCCTTTGTTGTGAAAGAATATGGGCGGGTGTCTATGAGGGATGTTGACTGACAAAGGAGGAAATTTATTGGCTTTTGACATTTAGAGGTGCCTTTTGGACTTCATAAATTTATAGATTGTTATTAGATTTCTCCATTATGCTCCTACGCCAGGAACCTTCCCTCCCCATCTCCTGTTTGTCAGCTTCCTTTTATGTGTCGTCCACCTCCATTAGATTATAAGCTCCTTGAAGGCAAGAACCAGCTTTCTTTTTTGGGATTTGTATCCCCTTCATTTAGCACGGTGCCTGGCAACACATAATGAACATTTAATAATGTTTATTAACTGATTTTTTTAAATTAAAAAAATACAGGGAAATCTAAAACCTACATTTAGCACAGTAAAAGTAATACTAATTAGTGTCATTTATGTGAATTGTTTAGCACTTATGCCTAATTCTTATATAGCATAATAATGTATGTATTATTAGATTAACTGCGATATAAATTTTATTTGAATACAATAGTAACTTCTACCTATGTGTGCTCAGTCACCATAGTTTCTTCATAGATTCATAGAATTGAAGAGTCATAAAGACTCTCCGAGTTTAGACCAGCTGTGGGAAACCTGCAGCCTCAAGACCATGTATGGTACTCTAGGTCCTCAAGTGCATCTCTTTGACTGAATCCACACTTCACAAAATAAATCCCTTTAATAAAAGGATTTGTTCTGTTAGACTTGGACTCAGTCAAAAGGCAGTACCCAAGGACCTAGAATGCCGCAGGTTTCCCACCCCTGATTTAGATCTTCCAGCCCTCACTAAAGCCCAGAGTCTATTCTTAAAAAAAATCCTCCAAACAAGCACTAATCAATCTTCCACTCAGAAACCACCATCTTCATCAGACTCACTGTCCTAGCCATTTCCATTGCTAGACATCTCTAGTCACTGGAAAGCTGTTTGTTTCATCTCCTGATTGACATGAAATCCACTTCCATGTACCTTGTACTTGTTAGGCCTCATTTTGTCTTCGGGGACCAGAATCCCTCTTCCACATGAAAACCTGTCCAAAGACAGCCATCATTCTCCCTAAGCTTCTTGTGTCCAGGCAAACCATGTCTCTGTCCACCAAGTCCTCATTATCCTGAGCCACTTTCCCAGCCACAAATTCAGGACTCAAGAGGTGATCAGATGAGGGCAGACCATGACAGGACTGTTACTTCCCTTGTTTTGGATACTCTGTTTCTATTAACAAGTTGTCATTACATTTTTTGGCTTCCACATCTTGCTGCTGACTCACTGTTGGGGTTTTAACAGACTGCAAGCTCAGTACTCACCACTTACATTGCCCAGGGCAACAGTTTGTTGCTCATGTACATTTAAAGTATGTCTGGGCACTACTTGATACAATTAAAGGACACATTTCCAAAAATTTGTTATTATAGCCAAATCAGAATAATATTAAATCCTTTTTCCTTACCTAAAAGTGCATGGGATTATTGCTCTAAACCAGCAGTTCTCAACCTGTGGGTCACAACCCCTTTGGGGGTTGAACGACCCTTTCACAGGGGTCACAGGGGTGCCTAAGACCATTGGAAAACACATATTTCCGATGGTCTTAGGAACCGAGACACTGCTCCTCTATCCGTCTCCAGGTGGGTCCACCCACGTGCAGATATGCCCACATACAAGTATTAAAGGGTCACAACATTAGGAAGGTTGAGAACCACTGCTCTAAACCCAAAATGGACCTTGTAGGCTAATCTAACCCCCTCAGATGAGGAAACTCAGGCCAAAGGAGGTTACGTGACTGGACAGATAGGCGGTAGTAAATGTGAGACAGGATCTGAACCCAGCTCCTCCAACTGCAGAACAGCTTCCCTTTCAACCATACTAGAATTCCAGCTGGAAAGAATATTCTTTGCCCTTTTGAAAGCCAACAAACCATATTTGTTTGATATACTTTTTGTAGTGATTACACCAAAGACATATTTTGAATGTCTGATATCAATAGCCATGTCAGTAGTGATGCTAGTTTGCTGGTTGGATACTTCTCTTTACATGGTTATGGTGAATTCTGCCAGCATATTTAGACCCAGTTCACACTCAAACAACATTATCCTCTCCTTCTTCTAATGGTGTATCTTTTTTTTAATTTCCAATTATGTGTAAAAATAATTTTTTATATTTATTTTTTAAAATTTTGACTTCCAAGTTCTCTCCCTCCTCCACCATTCCCCTACTTGAGAAAGCAAGCAATTTGATATAGATTATATGTGTGCAGTCATGCAAAACATACTTCCATGTTAACCGTAAAAGAAAACACAGACCAAAAAAAACCAACCCTAAACAAGCCAAGATAACCAAAATAAAATAAAATAAAAAATATTCTTCAATCTCCATTCAGATTCCATCAGTTCCTATTCTAGAAGTGGATAGCATTTTTCATCATAAATCCTTACAAATTGTCTCACATCATTGAGTTGCTGGGAATAGCATCTAATAGCATTAATAATGATCTCTCTGTCTCTCTTTTCACAGCTATAATTAACATAGCTGGCCAGGGATTAGTTTTGTCATAAAAAAAGTAATAATTTTAACAGCTAAAGCAACATTCAATTTAACTGGCTAGAAAAGTGTGATGCTTATGAAGGTCTCTTATCTTCAGTAAAGATAACAGCTCAAGAGTGTATATATACACAGCCTTAACAGTGGTGCCGTCATGCATTGGTCCACTCTCAGAAGCAACAAGTGTGCATTGCAGCTACAGTGGAGGAGCTTGTCTTTGTGCAGCTAGCAGTTGTCAGGACACCTAAGAATACAGAAGTAGGATTATTTCCCTTTCATTTCTTGGACCACTCAGTATTAACCTTTGAGGGAAAATAAAGACTCTAAAACAAGCTGGATGGAAGGTATAAGGCTCTAACCATGCTGTCTCTGTATTTAATTAACAGTTGTTATTGTTTGAATATTTGGGATGCTGAATGTGCTAGCATAACATGTGAAGGCAGCAGAGGGGACACATTTCCAGGCCAAGGAGCTGTTTATCCTGCCAGTTATTTGCATATTTTAACAAGTGCTTTTGACATATACCCACACACAATGATGACAATGTTTGGTTTCCCTTGAACACTTGTTTGTGATTATATAATTTTTAACATTCTCTTGATTCCAGTTTATCATATTCCATATTCCCAAAGTCCTAAAACCAGATGTTCCAAAAATCGCTCTTCAGTTTCTCTGGTCAATTTTGAGTAGAAAATGTAAAAATGTATAATTCCATTCCATTCTACAAGTTTTATTTAGCATTTACTGTACAGGGCATTAGGTTGGAGTCTGGGTATATGTAGATGAGAAATCATGCCAAACCTGTTCTCAAAGAGCTTATATTCAAATGGGAGGGGAGCCGAGGGATAGGGGAAAAAGGAGAGGAGGCATGGAATATGATGTGTACAGACAAGTATGATCAAAGCTAAAATGTGATCGTGGTAAAGGAGAGACCGTGAACACTGTGAAAATTTGGGAAGAAAAAGAACACTTAGAGCAGCACAATCTTCATGGAAAACGTGGCACTTATGCTGGACTTGGGAAGGAACAAAGATTTCGTGTGGTAGAGTTGTGGAACCAGGGCATTCCAGGCATGGGGGGAGGAGGTGGCAGGGAAGAGGGATAAGAAGAGGAGTAGCCTGCTCAGATACATAGAGGTAGACAGAATATAGCAGATCAGCAAACAGCTCACATTCCAGTGTGACTGAAACAGAGCATTTAGAAAGAAATCATGTGAAATATGAACCCTGATTAGACTGAAAAGGTACTATAAATGAGTTGTTCAGTCATATTATACTGTTCCTCACAATCCTTCAGGAGATACTGTTAGCTTCACCATAGATCACCAGGACAGATGCCCAAGGTGGCATCTGTGGAGTGGAAGTGGAAGGTCTGTGAGCTAGAGTCAGGGCTAAGGAAGGAGATCCAGGGACAAAGACAGAAACCCAGGAGCAGGAGGTCAAATGCAGTTGTAGTAATAACCTGAGCAGGGAGTCAGGAGAGGGGAATAGAACCAGGGGTTGAGATGAGGGCAGAAATCAGAGACATTGCAGAGCCAGGAGCTAAAATGTTCCATATTCCAAAGGATTTCTGATCTCAGTGATGTGAACGTTCCCTGTAACACAGCCATCTGAGTGATGTTCAAGTCGAGCTTTTTCATTTCACATTCTAAGTGACTTGCTCAAGTGCACACAGCTCAGTATCTCAGTCAGGATCAGAACCTGGTCTTCAGAATCAGAGTCCAGAACTCTATTCGTAATGCCATCTAGCTGCCTCTCAGTTTTCATTGTTTCCTTTTGAGTAGAGCACTTGGATTTGATCAGTCTAGGAGGCAGATTTGAGCTAATTAAGGAGTTTACATCTGCCTTATGTTGTCAGGAGAGAAAGAGGAGACAAGAACTTGGGAAAGTCACAACCAGATAATACAATGGAATGTATAGGTTTTCCTACAAACAGAGAAAGTCAGTATGAATTTATATATCTAATATGTATAAGTATATATAATATATAATATGTTTATATATATACACACATATATGTACATAGTGAACATCTGCTATGCATGTGTACAACACCATAGTAACTTATTTGAAGTACCATGAAATGAGAAGTATGGCTTGTCAAAATCCTTTAACTTCTAATTTTATCAGCCATCGTATATATTTTAGTGCTTTGCTAATGTAGTATTTAAGAGGGTAGTGTCATCCCATGAATTATTTTTAATATGTATAAATATTTATTTTATTCATTGTCACATCTCATAACCCCTCTTTTTATCTTCACCCATTACAAATATGGTTAAACAATAAAAGCAGCAGATAGGCCAGATTAATTTCTTTTTCAGAAAACAATATCAGAAGATGAAATAATATAGGAATCATCATGATATATTCTAGAGTCGGGATAAGGAGCTGTGCTTTAGTAAAAATCAGGTCAAAAGCTATTGGAAACCACATCAAATGGGCTATAAACATCTAATGTTTGCATCTGAGAGTCTTGGGGAGAGGGAGGAAAAGGCAGGGAGAGAGAAAGATGTTAAGTCTAACGCCTTGGAAATATAAATGTGTTCTAATATCCATCTTGAGTTAATATATGCTACGTCCAGGTATCCAGTAGTTAGAGCATGTTTGAGGAAGACTTAGCACTGTGGTATTGCATATGTGAGATGAAGAAGAGATAATATGACTAAGGTTTTAAGAAAAATAGGGTCTTTAGGGGAAAGATGATGCTGAAGCCAGTTCATATAAGATTGAGTTTGAGTTACCCTGATTGTTATCTGAAGTAGCATTCAGTTGGAAATAGATGTCCAACCGGCAACTGAAAATCCAGAGAAACACGTACCATATGTGTCTCCATAGAGAATATCAAGATGGAAAGAAGATATCCAATCAATCAAGCAATCATCAAAAATTTATTAAGCTCCTACTGTGTGTCTGACAGAAAGATTAAGCAGGGTGCCAACTGAGAAAGGGGAACTGAATTTAACAACTAAAAGCAATATAGTTGCATTCCCAGGGATTTGTTCATTCAGGTGTCAATATAAATATAGGAGGAATTTTTAGCCAGTGTTGGACCCATGATGCCACTTCATAAGGAACTATATCTATCTCTTTGTAACCCTTTTAGGTCATTTTACTCAGGTTTAACAAATTCATCTTCCCATAATTATTGAGGATTTCTCTAAAACTGGGGAAGGGATGTATCTTAAGTTCTAATTATAATATTCAGTGGTCAATACACACTTCTTTTTGCAAATAGTAACATATCCAGGGTATTTATTTTTAGAATTTCATTCATCTTTTTTTACATTTTATTATTTCTTTTTTAAACATTCTTTTCTTTAATTTTTAATTCCAAATTATCTTCTTCCCTCCCACCCCCTCAAATTACATACTGAGGAGGCAAACAATGTGATGTCAGTTATATGTGTGAAATCATACAAAACATTTCTGGGCTAGCCATATTTTTAGAAAGCAAGAAAAGTAAAGAAAGTGAGAAAATTATGCTTCCATTTATATTCAGAGTCCATCAGTTCTCTGATGTTGGATAGCATTTTTTTTTATCATGAGTCCTTTGTAATTGTTTTGGATTGTTGTATTGATCAGAATTGCTAAGTCTTTCGAGCTGATCATCATTTTAACATTGCTGTTAGTGTACACAGTGACCTCCCAGTTCCTCTGACATCACTTTGCATCGATTCATGTTGTTCTTGCCATGTTTTCTTTTTTCTGAAATCACCGCACCTCATCATTTCTTACAGCACAATAGTATTCCATTATATTCATACACCACAACTTTTTCAGCCATTCCCCAACTGGTGGACATCCCCTCAATTTCTAATTCTTTGCCACCACAAAAAGAGCTGCCATAAATATTTTTGTACATATAGGTCCTTTTCCTTTTTCTTTGACCTCTTTGGGATACAGACCTAATAGTGGTATTGCTGGGTCAAAGGGCATGCACAGTTTTATAGCCCTTTTGGGCTGAGTTCCAAATTGTTCTCCAGAATGTTTGGCCTAGTTCACTGCTACTCCACCAACAGTTCATTAGTGTATCTATTTTCCCTCATCTACTCCAGTATTTGTCATTTCTGATAGGTGTGAAATGGTAACTCAGAGTTGTTCTAATTTGCATTTCTCTAATCAATAATGATTTAGAGCATCTTTTCATCTGATTTACAGATCATTTTGATTTTTGCTTTTGAATAGTTCCTGTTTGTATCCTTTGACGATTTATCAGTTGGGAAATGGCCCTTATTTTTATAAATTTGACTCAGTTCTACACTCAGTCTATGTTTTAGAAGTGAGATCTTTATCAGAAAACTTTACTGTAAAAATTTTTTGTATTCCTTCATTGCCTATGGTACCTTTTAGCATAATGTAGTTTCCCTGATTATCTCTTTCAATTAGGTCTATTTTTGCTTTTGTTTTGTCTGAGACCATGATTGCTACCTCTGTCTTTTTTATGTTAGCTGAAGTATGTTAGATTGTACTCCAGTCCTTTGTTTTAACTGTGTGTGTCTTTTTATTTTGAGTTATGTCTCTTATAAACAACATATTGTTGAATTCTGGCTTCTGATCCATTCTGCTATCTGCTTCTGTTTTATGGGTGAGCTCATCCTATTCACATTCACAATTATAATTACTGTGTATTTTGCTCCATCTTATTTTCTTAGGATCTCATTCATCTTTGATGTCTTATGGCAATATGTACATATATATATGCATAAATAGATGAAAATGCAGTGCTAAAAATTCATTAAGTAATGTGCCCAAGCCAAAATAGACTGCCAAACATGAATATAGATACTGCGGCCAGACAAACTGTACATATGGCCTTACAGAGTAGTAGTAGTAGTAGTAGTGTTACTTTTATAAGAGTTTAAGTCTTCCAGAACACAATTGCTTGCCACTCAAGACAGTAATCAGAATTGATTGGTATGAACTAGTAGAATTCCCATGTTGATATTACTTTAGCAGCTTGGCATAGCTGACAGAGATCTGGACTTGTTAGTAGGAGCCCAGGGTTGAAATCCTACCTCCCATACTTTCTGGCTGTGTTATCCCAGGAAAATCATGTAACCTCTCAGCTGCCAGGTCTCCTCATCTACTCACACTTGTACTACCTGCCTCACAGAGTTGTCATTGTGAGTAAAATTCATTGCAGACCTTAAGGCATTATATACATGTGGGTAGTTCTTATTGACAATTTCTAAGTGAAAAAAGATCAAAGCATTTTTTCCCTTGATGGAAGCAGTACTCTTCAGTAGACAATGGCTCACAGTGCCCAGCTATCTTAAGACTTTCTGCACCAAGCATCCAGCTAGATACAGCCGGATGAATAGCAGTGTGTTTGTGTTGCTGATACCCCATGATCTGACTCAGCCATCAGGATTACAGCCAGAATCTTGTGTATCATCTTCTTTTTTTTTTTTAATTTTATTTTAGTTTGCATCATTCATTTCCACAAGATTTTGAGTTACAAATTTTCTCCCCTTCTATCCCCTACCCACCACCCCAAAACAGCCATCCCAGTGTGTCCCCCTCCCCCAGTCTATTCTCTCCTATGTCACTTTTGAGTAGGGCAGGATGGATCTCCCAACCACAGTGCCTGTGTATCTCAAGTTCCAGTTGGGTGTAGTCAATGATAATAATAATAATAATAATAATAATTGCATATATATATAGAGAGAGATATATATTTATAACATTTGATTATGGAACTTTAGATTCTAGATTCTTTTTCTTCTTCCCTCGTCACCCACCCCCACTGTGTATCATCTTCTTGATGAATCCTGAATTTGATTGAGGTGAAGCCTGCCGTTATTTGAACCATTGGTTGGAATTCCAGGGATTCAGTGAGTCATCCGCTCCCTTTGTTGCCTTCTATTTTTCTATCCCATCTCATTATAAGGGGAAATTTTTATGAGCTGTAATTTACAAGATCCATATTTTTTCCATTTGAATTCGTAGAGAAGCAAGCAACAAATGTTCAGAATACACCACACTTCACCTAAAAAGAAGTAAATGTGGGCCTGCTCTGGGAAGCACATTTAGTGTTTCAGCATGTGATACCATGTGAGTCTAAAAGGTTTTTGAACCCAAGATTGTCCATGGTTTGGAGAACTTCTTTGATCCCTTTAAGTGAATACAGCAGTTTTACACTTATGTACTAGGAATAGCTTTCTTGGTCTCTTTCCAGATGGGACCAACCACTCTCGGGAAATGAGTTCCAAGTGCTTCTCCCCGAATTTTTTTGGCAACTCAAAGAAACTTATCAGTTTTCTGAATAATCAGTAGCATAGTACAACACACTTCTTTTCCCTGAAACATGCTTATGCAAATTATTTAAAACACTTTCCTGTGTTGGTTCCAGTATCAGTCCTGGGTTAATATATGCTAACCTTCCTTGCACCTTTTATGAATCACTGTCATTTTATGTGAGATATGTGCTGAAGTGGGTATGAAAGCCCTTTGGCAAATATATTCCTTCCAACAATTTAGAAGAATGCATTATAGTCTCGTGAGGGAGGATAATTGAATTCATAAAATACCACAAGCAGAAAAACACCCTAAGTCTTTGTTTTCTGGTGTGTTGGTGTTGATGTTTGAGGAAATTGGGGGAAGGGGAGGAGCCTGAGGGGTGTTTTGCATTAAATGAAAATATCCCTGGAATTAATATTTGTGTGCTTTTGTCAAGCTTTTGCTAAATTTAAGATATTTTTAGTCTCCAAATCAGGGGTTGATGTTTGGCTTCCATGTTGGTGGTAGTGCCAGTGAGGCCATTTCTCAGACAGATGGCCTGGCATGGAGTACAGATAGCAGAGGACTTGTCTTTTTCATTCCATCCAGAAATTTCACATACAGTTTGTACCCTGAGTCCTAAATGGGCAGGCACAGGTAGCCGGGCAATTTCAGTAACATTATTTTGAATCAGTATGGAGGATCTGCTTTAATATTTGATGGGACTGCTTATTATTTTTGTAAACAATGAACAGTCATTTATATTCAACTCTGTATTGTCATTTTTAGTAATCAGACTTAACAGTCTTCTATTTTAAGGCAAAATAAATGGGTTTAGTGAAATGTGTCCAGTGAACATGACTTCTTCTTGTTAGAAAAAGTAAAAACATTAGAAATCATTCTTTTCGGGTATGACTATAAAGTATAGTCTACATTAAAAAAAATAAACATATCCAGACTTATACATCTAAATAAATATTGTTCTTCAAATAAGTTGTTGCTTAAAACATTTTTTGAACCCTTCTGGAATTACTTTCTGAGTGGAGGGAGAGAAAGAAGGAAGGGAAGGGAAGGAGGGAAGGAAGGAAGGAAGGAAGGAAGGAAGGAAGGAAGGAAGGAAGGAAAGAAAAAAAGAGAGAGAGAGAGAGAGAGAGAAATCACACAGAGAAAAACCAATCTCAATAATTGCTTCAGGCTGATTAGGCTTAGGAGGAAGGAGTGGAGAAGCACATGTAGACAAAAGCATTGAGAATGACTGATGACCGGGTAAATTCAGTCCCTCATAGCAAAGGAATTCTTCCAACTTTTGAATATATGATTGATATACCTTATCGCTGCTTATTCTAGGTGGATGCATTTTTTAAAGGTTTTAGCACATTTGTCTTTAGTTACCTGTGTATGACAGTGTTGGCCCTAGATCAGCCTATAGTCCTAGACAGGACAAGTTTCTGAGTTGCCACCATGTGTATACAGTTTCATTTCACAAGACCAGAATGTGGTTGAGATTCAGGGTGGCAAGGAAGCAGAGAAAATGTCTCAATATCCTTTTTTTCATCCAAGTGTGCCACCATTTTATGCTATCAGTAAACCCATAGCTTAAAAGGAACGAGGGGCTATATTTTTGTTCACTGTAAATCCTAAACTAAACTGGCAAAACAGCACATTACTGATGTTAAATCACTACCTTAATTATCCTACTTGGTAACTTAAAGGTTTTGCCTATTTCCTAAAAATCAGATATACCCTCAAAAGATGAATATATCAATCAACAAGTCTTTTTAAGCACCTACTGGGCATTGGGCACAGCATGTCCAGACAAAAGTGAAAGTTTCTGCTAAGAAGCTTAGGCTTACATTCTGTCATGGGAAATGCCATTTACATAGATAAGTTAATAGAAAATATATACAAAGTCAATACAAAGTAATTGTTATGGGAAGGTAGGCACAGACTACTGTAGGAGTTAGAAAAGGCTGAATACTTGAAATGAGCTTTGAAGGAGGGGCTCAGCCTGTGGGAGAAGGAATAACCTGTATAAGGAATAAGAAGGAGGCCAATTTCTTTATATTATAGAGTGTATAAAGAGGAGTAATGTGTAACAAATGTGGAAAGGTAAGCTGGAGCCATTGTGAATAACTTTCAGTGCCAAAGACTATTTTTTTATTTGATCTTAGAGGCAATAGGAAGCCACAGGAGCTTTATGAGCAGGAGAAGTAACATGGTATTACCTATGCTTTCCTAATCTCAATTTGGTACCTGTGTGGAAGAGATATTAGAAATAGGAAGAATAATTAAGCAGCAGTAGGGAAGTAGAGAGGATGATGAGAGCCTGAATGAGCAAGACAGCCATATAAATGGAGAGAAAAGAAGAGCTTGCAAGAGAAAAGATAGAGGTAGAATCAGTAAGAGTTGACATTTGATTAGATATGTGGAGTGACAGATAGTGAAAATTTAAGGGTAACTCCAAGATTGTAAACCCAGGCAACTAAATAGATGGTAGTGTCCTTGAAGTTAGGAAAAGGGGTAGGTTTTGCCCATCATTTTGTTACCATTGAAGATATTTAAAAGAATATGCTGTAGGTCTTAAAAATATTTTTAGAAGAGATATTCCAGAAATATTTTAAGCAATGATAAATTCATCAGAATGTGTATAATCTCCAAAATGTGGCTAATTTGAAGAATGATAATAATTTGAATGTTTTTTAAAAAAAAACCCATTGCTTCATAGACAAACTTTATTCATTAATTTTTTTCATAATGAACAGACCAAAATTGAATTCCAACATCAGACTATTCCTTTTTTTTTTGCTTTGGACTCAGGGTGGGAAAGGTGCTGAGTTTGAGGGGGTAACAAATAAATACAGAATACAACAAATCTCAAAACAAGACCTAAAGATGAAGTAGCCTGGTTGTTGTGAACAGGCCAAAACCTTTGAAGTGATTTCTTTTGTTATTCTGGTACAGTGGACAAATAAGGTATTTATTTACCTGATAGATATGAAAGGGGCCACAAGCATTTGGAAATGAATATTTTTGAGTGTTTATCTGTTACAGAAAATGTTGCTACATGTTCTACAATAGATGTATTTTAATCATCAAAAGCATTGCTTCACTGGTAGACAGTCTTCAAAAGGTGGATGGGGGAAGAGATTAATTTTGACCTTTCCTGTCACAGTTTTCAAAAGCAGAGTATTTATGTAGAAATCTTATCTGGTTAAGTCCAGACTACAGAAGTGTGACAGAACTGTGAATAATTATATAAATTCTGGCAAAAACTTGCCATTGCCATAGATGTTATTGTGAGAAAAGCTCAATAAATTATATATTATCTGTTTAGATTGTCATAAATTACAAAGTGTATTTATTTGAACCTAGGAGAAGTAGGTTATAGATCCAGTCATAAGAACCCAGTTTATTTCAAAGGCTTCTGCTTTTGTGTAGATTTTCATCCTTGTACCAAACGTTACAAATTAGAGTGTACAAGTAAAAATAATAACTAGCATTTACATAACAGTTTAAGATTTGCGAAGCATTTTATAAAGCTTTTATTATTTAATCCTCACAGCAGCTCTGGGAGGTAGGGGCTGTATTATCATCTCCATTTTACAGTTGAGGAAACTAAGGAAACAGAGGTTAAGTGACTTGCCTAGGGTCACACAGTAAGTGATGGGATTTCAATTCAAACCTTTCTTAGGTTGGGAAGTCTTATAAAGAGTTTAGATAGTTGTATAAGCAGGTGTCCAAAAGGGCTTATAATGGGGTGATGGCATTGGAAATTTTAAAAAAGACACAAATGTGAGAGATACAGAGGTAAACTCCCTAAAGCTTGGTGACAGGTATGGATTTGAAAAGAAGGGAAAGAACAAAACCAAAGATAATCTCAGGGTTATGAACAAGACTGGCAAATGGTGCTGCCGTGAATGGAGGGAGTCAAGTAAAAAGCAGAAATAGCTTTGGAAGGAAAATGACAAGTTCCATTTTGGACACGATGAGTTTGTGTTGCTGGTGGGGGCACGTTTGTGGAAACATCTTAGGCATAGTCAGAAATGTGGGTCTGAAAGACACAAAAGATGTTGGAATTGGAGATACGGATTTAGGAGTTGTTTGCACAGAGGGTGGTAATCAGAGCCATGAGAGTGAATGGAATTGCCAAAGTAGTATCTGTATAGCAGGAAGAGAAGAGGATCAGAGAGAGACCATCAGGGAACAGCCATATTATGAAAGCAGAAAAGGAGACAGTAAGGGATAACTCAGCCACCCTTAGAGAGATAGGAGAAACAGGAACATTTGGTCAAAACTACTTTTAAATTGTATTAAAAGTGCCTGCTTCCATATAGGTTCATTTATTCTCTTTATGTTGTTTCTTATTCTGTGAGTAATCACATAGTACAGTTATCTCAGTTCAGAGCATACCATTATTATACAGTCAGTGTTCCTTTTAGTTTTGTTTCCATCATTTGATTCATTGATGTTCTTCCAAATTAAATAGAACATGAAAGCTGATTTTCCATATCAAAAGATATGAACAGACTTTTCTCAAAGGAAAAAAAAAATCTAAGCTATCAATAGCCATATGAAAAAATGTTCCAAATCATTAATAATTAAAAAAATACAAATAAAAACAGTTCTGAGGAGGTTCTATGTCATACTCAGGTTGATAAAGATGACAAAAAAGTAGAATAACAAATGTTGGAAGGACTTCAGGTAAACAGGCACTTTGATGCATTCTTGGTAGAGCTATGAATTGGTCCACCCATTCTGGAAAGCAATGTGAAACTACGCCCCCCAAATTACTGAACTCTGCCTACCTTTGGACGCAGTAATACCACAATTAGACATATACTTTAAAGAGATCAAAGAAAGCTGCAAAAGAACCACATATACAAAAAAGTTTATAGCAGTTCTTTTTGTTGTAGCAAAGAACTAAAAACTAAGGGGGTACCCATCAATTGGGGAATGACTGAACAAATTATTTATATGAATGTAATGAAATGTTATTGCACCATAAGAAATTATGAAAGGGATGGTTTCAGAGAAACTTTGGAAAACTGTATGAACTGATGCAGAATGAAATGAACAAAGAACTAGGAAAACCATTTATTACCATAACAAATTGCAAAGACAAACAACTTTTAAAGACTTATTGATTGATACTCTGATTGATACAGTGACTATCCATAATTTTAGAGGACCAGTGTTGAACTGTTTCCTGCCTACTAACAGAGAGGTGATAGATTCAAAATGCAGAATGAGATATATATATTTTTGACATGGACAAGGTGGGAATTTGTTTTGCTTGATTATGTATACTCATTACAAGTGCTGATTTTACTTGTTTTTCTTTTCAGTTGACCAAGTAGGAGAGAAAAAAACAAATGCTTGTTAATTAAAAAATAAATAAAAAATTTTAAAATAATGTGAAAAAGCCAATAATGCTAAAAATATCCATTATATCCTGTGGTCTGAGGAGCAGAGGATGAATTAGAAGCCCTCTAAAGTTCTAACTCTGTACAGTAGTTGAGCATTGAGAGAGTACTTTTTCCCCTGACATTCAGTTGAACAAAAGAATACTAATAGTGTTTCAATCCTTTGATTTATTTTTCAGATAACAATCGACAGAGATAGTGATAAAGATGTGAGCTCCCCTAAACATGGAAAAGAGGACCCAGACAATGAACCCCATGTAGGAGGCAATACCTGGGCTGGTGGCACAGGTGGGTATTCACTGCTCTGGGAAGACATTATAATGTGCAAGTTCTGTAAATTCTGTATGATCTCTGAAACCTCATGACTATCCAAAGACTTGAATTCCTTTTCTAGTTTCATGTAACATAAAATATCACCATGCTGTCATTCTGCTTGCCCCTAGACTCTTTTTAGTTCTGACAGAGTGCCAGAAATCTGTAGAGAGTTTGTCTATTGCCCAGGTGAGGGAAGAATGATGGCCCCAGCTTGAGTTTGATGGCTCTGGCCCATTCCTTCCTCTTGGCTGCCTTGCCAGTCCATTGTTCCACATCACAACTGTCTTCCTCCTTCCTCTGTGGCAGCTGTAGTTGCTCCATCTGCTCTGGCTCAGGAATACAGCCGGAATATATGCTCACTATCTGATCTTATCACAGTCTGTGAGGAATGTGAGCGCTCCATTCATCCTTCACCTCCCCTCAGTCCAAGTGAACTCTGCCTCTAGCCTTAGACGTCTTTAGAGGAAATGAGCCCTTACCTTGAGACAGTGTTCATTTTAGCAGGCCCGAGGACATCATGCCTACTCCGTCTGTTTGTGACATTTCAGCTGTAAAGCTGGGATATTTTTAGAAATGTACTTTAATCTGAAAATTAGTGTCAAACTGACAAGAGTTAATCCACATGGAATGCATTGTAGAAGAGAGTGGAACAGATGTAGGTTTCCCAGAATCAAGCTCCTTTACCACAGCAGTTCCAGCATCTCATCCTGATGGAAAACTGTTCATTTCTCAGGCCTCTTGATCTCCTACGGAGGAATGATCAAGTCCCTATTCTTGTAGGGACTCTCAGCTCTTCATTTCTATTCTAACAAACCTTTTTTCCTTTGATCTCTGTTTTTCTCTTCTGCCATCCTTCTCACCAGGAATCTTCTGATTGGACCTCACCTCTTTCCTAACGAACTCTTCACTTTTCTCTTTCATTGCTATAGCCCCTCCACTGCTCAGACCCAGCTTTTTTGCACTAATCTCCTGTGCTTACTGCCTTTGTTTATGTAATAAGAGCCCCAAAGGTTCAGTTCAAGAGGCATTTATTAAGTCCCTGTTTTGTGCCTTGAAAGTAGATAGATAAACAAAAAAGTGATTATCAATCCCTGCCCTCAAGGAGTCTACATTTCCAGAGAGTGAGAAATTTGGACATTTGTACTAGCTGTCAAGGGACCTAGAGAACTAGGTGTGTTATGCTCTCCACCCAAAACTACATGAGTCAGAGGTCACAGAAAAATCACTCTTCTCATCTCCTCCACCCCTGCCACCAGGAAATATTGATGTTCTCAACATATCCTGTGACCCACACCTAAACCATCAATCATAGCATCCTCAGAATAGCTATGGATCCTTTCTCTAGTCCCAGAGATAATCCCAGTCTCATTCATCATCTTATCATACCTATGAATAAATTATTTTTGGAAAGGAAAACATTTCAAGAAACAGAGACTAAAAGGCAGAGCAGAGCAGTCTTTTAAACGCCTTCACTTGGAAGAGATTATAGTATACTGTAGTTCTTTAAACATTGGACTCCCTCAGGAAATGGAGGTGTTTATCCTATAGAAGAAAGAACTGAAACTGTATCTGCCTTTAGATATTTGAAGGACTGCCTTGTGGAAGAGAGATTAAACTTGTTTTGCATAAGCCCGAAAGGCAAACTGGCATCCAAGGTTAGAAGCTGCACAGTGACAAATTGGGAGCATTCCTAACAGAGTCTCCCAAAAGTACGACAGACTGTCCTGTAAAAAGATGGTTCCTTATTGCAGCAAGTCTTCACACAGAAGTTAGATGACCATATTGCTTTGGAGGCCTTGCAGAAGTGAGTCTTGTTTAGTAGAAACAACCTGATATTTACAACCCTGATATTCTATAATTCTTAGATTCAAAGTATTATGTGGATGTGTAAGTGAAAAAAAAGGCCTTGTAGACATTTCCCTGAAGTTTGCTAGCTTTTATGTAATAATAAAGTGATTATACAGATGAAAGATGAAAGGGAGAAAAATTTTAAAGCTAGTAATTCACTAACATGTTTGTCTTGTGGATGGTGCTATAGGCTAGGAGTCAAGAGACCCAGCTTTGCCATTGGATGACCTATGGCTGAGGCAAGTCAGGTTAAGACCTTTATACATCAGTTTTTTCTTTTGTGATATGTTGGAAATATTATCTATATTATACCTACCCACAAAGTATTGTAAAGAGGAATAAGGTAATATCTGTCAAGTATTTTTTGAGTATTTGGATTTCTTTTTTTTTTGCCTTTAAACTAATTTGAATTTTATTAATCACGATGGAATCTGCCTGCACTTGAACAAAATATGTGACCCTGTGCAGTCATTTAACCTCTTTTGGGCTCAGTTTCTTCATCTATAAAATGGATGTAATAGTAGCTTCTACTTCAGGGTTGTTGTAAGGCTCAAATAAGATCAAATGTAAAATGCTTTTGCAGTACTTAAAGCAAATATTAGCTGTCATTATTATTAATGCAAATATGCATAACTTGTTTTATATTTAGTCTACAAAAGGCATGTTTATTTATGGATTCATGGATCTCTGAAGCCCAAGGCCCACAGATAAGAAACCACAGCCCTAGGAGTATCATTATGTTCAAAACACATTCAAAACACATTCCCTAGATACTGTAGGGAAGAAGTGAAACATGAAGCCTAGGAACCAGAATAAAATGTAATTGAGAAGTATTGAACAAAATAATTGAAAACTCGGTACAGCATAGAAAATGGTTTTTTGAGATTTGCTAAGTCAGTATGTGGCAAGCAGTGGGGATCTGTTTCTATTTAAGTTTGATCCCACTGCTATAATACTATATACATATATATATATATATATATATATATATATATATATACATATATATGTATATAGGATACAGAAAATAAAAAGCTATAGTGCTGCCTTCAGTAAGCTTATAGTATAGTTGGGGAGATGAGAGATATACAGATGAAAAGTTAACCAATCACACAAGGCAGCATGTGAGTGCCAGATGTATGGTATGGAAATTAAATGTTGTTGAAATTTAGAGAAATGTGACTGAGGAAGGCTTCGTGGACCTTAAAAGATAGGATTTGGAGAAATGGAAAAGAGTGGGAAGGATAGTCTTCACTTTCCAAAAATATAATTATGTTTAATTATATTTTAGCTAACTTGTATTTTAATTTAATTTATATATATTAATCATATTTTTATAATTCTGTTATTATATTTTAAAGGTGTGATACACATTTTGAAGGGACAGATAACTTTTTGTCTGGGGCAAGAGCAAACCCACCACTCTTACTTCCATGTTTTTTTCTCCAGGGGGCAGAGACACTGCTGGTCTGGGTGGCAAAGGAGGACCATACCGGTTGGATGCAGGCCATAACGTGTACCAGGTGTCTCAAGCAGAGAAAGATGCCGTCCCTGAAGAAGTGAAGAGGGCTGCGAGAGAGATGAGCCAAAAGGCTTTCCAACAAAGGTTCTTAGTCAATCCTTATACACAGTAGAAATGTTCTGTTTCTTGAATAGCAAAAGTTGCCATTCATTGTTTTGGAATACCATGAGTGGAACATAAGCACTACCAATTTCCCTGACAAACTACTCTATGTTGCACTTTAGTAAATAAGCTGAAAAGCTCAGCTACCCCACCTGCCTTGTGGGTGTAGGCTGATAGAAAGTGTTTGAAGTCAGCACTCCCTTCAGTCTGTGTACCCCTGTAATGCCCCACACAAAGAAAAGAATACAGATGACTGAAAAATAGAAGCAGAGGAAAAGAATCAGGAGCCCTGAGTTCAAATCTTGAATCCGCACTTACTTTGTAAACATAGGCAAGTCACTTAACCTTTCTGAGCCTTAATTTCCTTATTTTCAGAATGAGGGCCATCCCCTTTCACTGCCTGCCTTAGACAGGCTGTTGTCAGAAACAGCCTTGGGACTTAAAGCTACATTAGAGGCCATCTAGTCCATCCTCTTCATTTTTGAGATGAGGAAAGCTCAGCTCCCCTGAAGGGCTGAGATGGTAGAGTTCTACAGATAAAAAGTAGAAGACCTTGGATTCTGTCCTAGGTTTTCTGAATTCAGATCTTCCCATAGTATCAGCCTGCCTCTTGTTGAGCAATGAATGAGTATTCTCTGAACTCAGCACTGTATGGGGAATGCCAAAAAATTATGAACCTTGGCCTTGCCTTCTAAGGGCTCACAGTCTGGTTGGGAAAGTAAATGAGCATACATTAAATAACTAGCAGGTAAATTTGGTACTAAATTGTTTAGTTCTGACTCTAAGTACTCTACAAGTTAGTTCTGACTCTAAGTACTCTACAAATTCAAGGGAGGCAGTGATAGGAGTATAAGCTAGTCAGGGAAGACTTCTGGGAGGACATGAGAGTTGAGGCTAGCTTAGAAGGATGGCTGGGAATAAGGTCAAAGGGAAAGAGAACACTCCAAGCGGGAGAACAGCAAAGACCCAGAGATGGGAAAGAACAATGAGTCTATGGAAGCAGGAAAGAGACTGACTGGGCACAATGGAGAGCACTTGTCTGAGGAGCATAGATGTGCGTAGAATGTGGGCCCAGGGCCCAGGATGCCCAGGCGTGCCTCTGTGTGTGCCTCTGTCTGGGAGGAGGAGGAAGCAAGCTTGGGTCCAGAGGTAGGCCCACACTGAGAGCCGGGCAGAGAAGATGACCTTGACTGGCAAGTTAGAGCCAGTTTGTTTTTTTTTAATCAACCTATGATGTCATCAGTATAGAGAAGTCCTGGGAGAGGAAACTCCCTCTTCTAGTGCAGTCCTGCAACTGCTCTAAAATGTGTATTTTCAGAATGACAGCTGGAAGAAGTGACCAGGATCCCACAGCTGGTGTAGGTCAGAGGGCAGACCCAGGACTTCCTTACTCCAAGGCCTCCACTCTGTCTACTGTGTCATCCATTTAACCACCAATTCTCTTTCTATCTCATAAGATTAATTTTCATGCTTTAACTAGAATACCAAGTTAACTTTTCAGCCAAAATGAGAAACGTGAAACAATTTCTCCCTCAGGAAATACTGGAACTGGGTCCTTTGCCGGTGGTTTGGGCAGCATTTTCCCTTGTTAGTAGCACACTTAAAGGGCTTGTGCACATTCAAAGTGGAACAAATTTGATTAGGCAAGAATTAGTGAATTCCTCCCACTCTGGACATCTGGCATTGTGTGCTTATACATCCCGTAAATAAATAGCACAGAACAATAGGGACATACGTGCAGACCCCTCCTGCCAATCCCTCAGGAAAGGCTGTAGCTCCAGTAACCCCTCCACCAGTCATCAGACAGAAGAAGAGAGTCAAGAGGCCAGAATTCTGGCCTTAGTTTCGCCTCTCTTTCTTTTTTAACTTCAAGCAAGTCCTTTAACCTTCTTGTGCCTGAGTGTCCTAGGAACAATAAAAAGACTTAAGTGATACTTTAGAAATGAATGCATTTAAAGCCCTTTAGAAGGAAAGGGTTACAGAAATCCAGTGATATTGTTATTAAAATGCTGTTTCACTTTTTTTTAAATAAATGTAACTCTCAGCTTAGAAAAAGCAATCAACAATTAGAAAAAGTATTAGAAACTATCCCTTGTTTATCTCTCCTTCTCTCATTTCCCCATTTCTACTAAATAGTCTGTTTTGATAGGCTTAACAAAATTCACCAGTAGTTTTCGGGTTGGGATTATTGCAGGTGTAGATAGGCCTGATTTGCTAGAAAGCTGAGTATGCCATGTTTACTGTGGGGGTAATAGAAGATGTGGGAGGTACCTTCACAGAGTAGTTGGGGGCAGATATACAAACCCAATCTTTTTTATAAGGCAAGGAAGAAAAACCTTTCTGGCCACTTACGCACTAAGAGAAAAATAAAGAGTAGGCCACCTCAATTTTGGGGGTGGGCACGGGGGGTGTTAGCTCAATTTAGAGAAATTTTTAGAGAGAAGAAAATGTTCCATTACCCTCCAGATTAATAACAATGAACATAAAGCTATTGAATAAAGCAGAAGCTGTACAGTCACTTGTCATTATGTTAGGGTGGGCTTCTTTTGTATGTGGTTGCACTGGATGTCCACTAATGTCATTTCCAACTCTCAGATTTTGTGATTCTGTGAAATGCTCAAATTACTTTGCAATGTCTTCACTTTGGATGTTTCCTCCAGTGCTTTAGATACCAGCTCCTCCATGGTGGCCCAGTCCTTGTACATCTCTTGTTCATGCCTTCCCATGTGCTCACCACATGGAGTCCTTCCAACATGCCGAGCACCTTCCTCCTTTTCTCCTCATGTTGTGAAGATACCTGTGGGATACACAGGCTATCCTTCCCTTGCCCCTCACTCTTATCCCATAACCAGCCTCTCTTCTTTGCTGAAATACTTCTTGGATGACATCTCCTCTGATTCTTCTTTGTCGTTCTTTTATCCTATGTGACAACTTGCCCCCCCCCCCCCCACACACAGATGTCTCTCTAGTTCTCTCTGAACAACAGTCATTTATTAATTCTTCAGAGGCTAAAGTCCCATGACTTACAGCCATATGACACCAGCAGAATAGTTCTATTAAAAAGTGGAGCAATTTGTTCAAGAAATCTTTAAAGGAACCTTCCCTTTTCCTGAAGCCAGTTTACTTTGCTTTCCTCTTCCTGTTTGATTCTGAATTCACTTCATTGTCCATTTACAGTCTACCATTCAATTAACAAGCATTTATTAAGCATCTACTGTCATTCAGCTGTTAATGAGCATCTATTAAGTGCTAACTCTTTGTGAGGCACTGTGCTAACCACCAGGAATACAAAAAAAATGAAAAGAAAATAAAGCCCAGTCCCTGCTCTCAAGAAGCTCATATCCCAATAGGAGGGGCAGCATGCAAACAGCCATATGCATACAGCATGCGTACGGTGTAAATGGAACTCAGAGAGAGGGCAGAAAAGTGGGAGGAAAGGGCAACGGAAGCGAGGAAAGACCTCCTGCAGAAAAGGAGGCTGGAGCTGAGTCTTGAGGGAAGCCAAGGGATTCAGCAGGAGGAGATGAGGAGATAGAGCCCTCCAGGCCTAGGGCACATCCAGGAGAAAGGCAAGCAGGCAAGAAATGGAGTTTCTTATGCAAGGAACAGCAAGGGGACAGATTGCTCCTTCACAGAGAATAGAGAGAGGAGTAGAGGATGAAAAGACCTGCAAGATAGGAAGGGCTTTAAATCACACACAGAATTCTGTATTTGATGCTGGAGGTAGGAAGGAGCCGTTGTGGGGTTTGAGTAGGGAGATTGGCATGGTCATGCATTTTAGAGAATGGTATCACAATGGCAGCTGAGTGGAGGATGGATGGGAATGGGAAAAATGTGAGGTGGGAAGTCTAATTAGCCGGCTGTTACAGCAGTCTAGGAATGAGGTGATGAGAGTCTGAACCAAGTTAATGGTGGTGTGAGTGGTGAGAAACAGACATATGTGAAAGAGGTTTGGGGTCTTTGAAGGAACATTCTGTTTTCCTGAAGGCAGTTTACCTTGCTCTCCTCTTCCTATTTGATTCTGGACTCAATCCATTTTCCATTGACAGTCTGCCATTCAATTAACAAGCATTTATTAAGTATCAACTGACAGTCAGCAGTCAGTAAGCATTTATCAATTGCTAACTTTATGTGAGTCACTGTGCCAATAATACTTTATTACATATTCTATGCAGCATCTGATTGTGAGAAGAAATTCAGGATGATTGCAAGGCTTTGAGCCTGGATCTCTTGGAAGATGGTGGCACTCATAACAGTGATGAGGAAGCTGGGAAGAGAAGGTTTGGGAGAAAGATGTTAAGTTCTGTTTTAGACATGTTGAGTTTGACACAATTATGGTGTATCCAGTTTGAGATGTCCAAAAGGCAGTGAGTGATATGGGACTAGAGCTCTGTCAGAAAAGAGGCTAGAGCTGGCTGAATCGTTCTAAGAACATCTGCATAGAGTTGATAAATGAACTCTTTGGTACTGATAAGATCATCAAGTGAGACAGTAGAGAAGAAGAGAAGTGGTCCCAGGAGGACGCTCCTAAGTAGAGGCCATACCCTGGAGGAAGATCCTGCAAAGGAGACTGAGAGGGGCAGTCAGACACAGGTCAGAGGAGAACCAGAAGAGCCCATGTCACTGCTGCCTAAAGAGAGTATCTGGGAGAAAAGGGTGATCAACTATGTCAGGTTCCAAAAAGAGGTCAAGAAGAAAGAGGACTGTGAAATAGCCATTGGATTGGGCAATGAAGAGATCTTGGGAACATTGGAGAGAGCCACACCCATGATATGATGAGGTCAGAATCCAGACTGCAGAATTTGGAGTCAAGAGGAGTGTATCAGCAAGCACCCTAGCATACCTAGGGCGGCTACTAGCACAGGTTCTTAGATCTGCTTTTCTAAAGGAAAGCAACTCAAAATGGGTTA
>CM053591.1:129264560-129361926 GCA_028646515.1 Pseudochirops corinnae
TATGTATTTATAGATATATAGGTGAAGGGAATATAAATGTATATATGTATACATATACATATGTCTATATAGGAGGGTATATATGTGTACAAATATATATTGAGTGTGTATATATGTGTACATAGAGGGCACAGATCAATTGAATAGGAAGGGATGATATTTTAAAAAGGTGATATTTAGAGGTGGGAGAGGAATAGAATAAGAGGAGACAGGGAGAGACAGAATGGGGTTAATCATCTCATATAGAAGAGGCAAGGGATAACTGTTACAATGGGGGGGAAGAACAGGAAGGCAAAAGGGAATGGATCAACATTACTCTAATTTAATTTGGCTTAGGGAAGGAATGACAAACATTCTAAATTGAGTATCTTGGCTTACAGGAGAGTAAGGGGGAAGGGGATGAGAGAGGGGGATGATGGAGGGGAAGGCAGGTTGGAGGGGAGGGTTGTTAGAAGCACACACTTCTGTAAAGGGACAGGGACAAAGTAGAGAATAGAATAAGGAGAGGGTGGGATAGAAAGGAGGGAAATATTGTCAGTGTTACACAATATGTCCATTGTGGAAATGTTCTGAGTAACCACACATGTACAGCCTGTATTGACTTGTTTGTCTTTCCAGTGGGGGTGGGTGACGAGGGAGGAAGCGGAAGAATCTAGAACCTAAAATTTTAAAATCAAATGTTTAAAAAACATATATATATATAATTATTATTATTATTTACATGCAACTGGGAAATAAGATATACAGGCAGTGGGTTAGGGAGATCCATCTTGCCCTACCAGAAAGTCAGAGGGGTGAGGGGGGGAGGACATACTAGAGAGCAGATTGGGGGAGGGGATATAGTGGGATGGTTGTTTTGGGGTGGTGGGTAGGGGAAAGACGGGGTGAAAATTTGTAACTCAAAATCTCATGAAAATGAATGATGTAAACTAAAAATAAACAAAAGTAAATAATTAAAAAAAAGAAACTAAGGCAGATAGGTTTAAGTGACTTACCCAGAGTCATACAAACTGGTAAGTATCTGAGGCGGGATTTGAACTCAAGTCTTCCTGACTCTAAGCCCAGTGCTCTATCCCCTACACCATCTACCTGTCTAGAAGTTTAGGTTAGAATAAAAAAAAAAAACCCAACTGTGCAAATACAAGAAAACCTACATCTTTCTAAATTCATGGGAAGTCTGGGGTTAGTTTGCTCAATCAATAGGCAAAGTATCTATTTTTCTAACTGAAACTAGGCCTCTTTATCCAAAAGCTAATTCCAGAGCATGGCCTTTATCCTAAAATAAAACATGCTCTGCTATTCATGGTTTTGACAGACTTGTCTATATCTTATTGGTAACTGTAAAGAGCTCTTGAGAAACAATAGTTCATTATTGCTCAGAAGGCATCATAACAGTCTGCCATCCTTTTATTTATAAAATCCAATGCACATATATTCATATACATGAGTATATATGTATATATATAATATATTATATACATATATACTCATATATATATATATATATATACATGAGTATATATGTATATATATATATATATATTCCCAAATCCCCATGTTCTATGCCATAGTATAGTATGGCTCAGACTTTGGATTCTTAAATGCTATGTGACTGGAGAAGAAGTTCTGATGGGTTCTAAGAAGATATAAAGGCTTTTACTATGGTCTCAATAATATATAGAATCAGGTGTCAGAAGATCAGTCTAAACATATATAGAGAAGCTCATCTCATCACCAGCAAGTTGTCCACTAGGTAATTAATTTTTTGGCTACTGCAGCCTAGGAAATAAGATAAAAACATGAGACAACCTTTATTCCTGAAGAACAGAAGTCCTTTTTCTGTTTGCACGGTGATGGTTAAAGGACATTAAAAAAAGGAACAGGTTACCAAGAATTCTGATTTTTAGATCATCTACAAAGATAAATTTGATTGTTGGTATTTTCAAATGTGAGATCCTGGTCCAACTCCAATCAAAATGATACATTACTAGAGGAAATGAATCATGTCCATATTGACATTCTTATTACAAATGAAATCAGAAGACACGAAGAGCCTGGAAACATGGAAAGCATGGAAGGATCCATGAAGATAATTGTGCCTAATGTTCTACATTTTTAGCAAAGAAATCCCAAGAACTGGGAAACGTTCTTCAAATGAAGACAACATACTCTCATGTACATTTCTTTGTGCAGACTTGCATATATACACATCTACATCTGATTTTCAGTAAGTCAAAAGTGAAAGAAGGCACGAGAGAGGACGGGAGAAGTACGTTTTAAGATTAAGAAATGAAAGAAATTGAAGGCTTGTAGATTCTATATATATAAAGAATATTTTTTAAAGAAGTAAAGTGGAAGATTTAGGGAATTCTGGGAACATCACAAAAAATGACAACTGACTACCAGATTTAGAATTCTAATGACATAAATCTTACAGACTATCATAATCAGTGCATGGAATTTCCTGGCTTCTAACAATACCCTTTATCTTCTGTATGTCACTTCACTTTTTTCTACCAAGTGGCATCTTCTTTCCCCCTTTAGGCAGCACCCAAGGGAACCAGACTAGAGCAAAGGCAAAGACCTGGTACAGTGGCAAGGGGAGCTGTTGTGAGACATAGGTTAGCAAAGGATAAGGCACATTTGTCAGGAAAGGATATTTACCACAATGATTTCCTACTGGAAAAATAGCAGTGTGTAAAGAAAATAAGTTTTTCAAAGAAATCCATGAATAAAAAGAAAACATACTATATACCTCACAATGCATAATTAGTTTCTGAAGCACTGAATAACATGATTTCTCTTTGAAATATCTGTACCTTTTAATGGATCACTGCCTAACTTAGGGAAAACAAATGAATGCCATCCTTTGAGAACTTGATCTGACTATGCTTTGTGGTAATGGCTTTGCTCTGGGAGCACATTTGCCAAAAGGGCTGTTGGTTGGCAAGGCAGCAGCATTGGGGTAGAACTGATGACTGGTTTCATGACTACTGCATTCTTCTTGCTTTATGAAAGTAATTTAAAAAGAAAAATTTCCATCAATTTATGGAGTTTCTGACCAAATGAATAAGGTCTCCCTTAGCAACCATAGACTCTTAGATAGCTTGACATTCACGCTACTTTAATATATGTAGAGTGCTACACTGATATCATTAAAAATTTTATACGTACAACAGAAGCTAGATTAGAGTATCTGGTAAAAAATGGGAATATTCATGGCATTTTGGATTTCCTCTCAGATTTCAAGGTACATCCCCTTAAAGCACATGCTTTCATTTAAAAAATCCATTACATTATAAGTCATGCGTCAGTGGGTAGACAGTATTTACCAGTAGTAGGATCAGCATAAAAAGCATGGACTGAGACATAATAAGTGTGACTTAATAAATCTTACTATTCAGTAGGCTGTATACCATATGACAAATAAGGAACTTTGGGGAATCAGAGCATAACATACAGTCAAGGAGATAGATGAGTGAAGAAGGGCATGACATGTGGCAAGAATAAGGGGGAGGAAAATAGATGTCCTGACTGCTCCACTGGTGGTCCTTGTGACACTGGCCTGGAAGGACTCTTCTCAATACACTAGATAGTGTTCCATTCCTCTGTGGGGAACTTAGGGGAGGACAGGAACAAGAATGAGTTGGTTTGTAACTGGTGATTTGTATGACTGGAGGAAATATCTAAATTAATGAAATTATATATAGCACCCCTAAGGTTGCCAAGGAGATAAGTATACAGGAGAAGAACATTTGCTGGTCAGGACAGAAGTCAGCGAGAGAGTATATCCCTGATCCCTTTAGGTAGCTTCCCCAACCCAGGGACTATCAGGGGTCCAGACACTAACAATCTAGTCCCTTCCCATCTTAAAGAAGGAGGACGGAGGAAACCACAGCAGAGGTGAATAGGAACAGGGAACAAGTTGGGCAAAGGGGCAGTTGCTGCTACTAGTAGCTAAAAACAGTGAGGAGAATGCCCCAATGAATCATGGAAGGAAAGTGTCAGACATGAGATCTTTAGCACCAGACTCCAGGAAATAGTTTCTGTGTTGCTAAAACAACTGTAATGACTGAGACCAGGGCCAGTGAAATTTTATTTCCTTCTCCCTTTTCCTTCCTCTCTCTTTCCAGGAAAATATATGTCTGTTCCCCAAATCTCTATTTCTTAAGAGTTTACCTTTCTGTTTATTTTGCCTTTTAAGTAAGAAAAACATAACAAACTTTTTTTTCTAGCCTATTTATGCCATATACAAATTTGGTAGAGTGCTAAGAGAAAGCAGGATCCAGGAGGATATAATTTTTTTTTTACAACTGTTATCATATATTTTGTCAGGGCAAATTTTCTCTGGCTGGGAGCTTGAGCTGTACGTAGAAAGAGAATTATGATTCTAACATGTTTTTATAACTTTCCAGGGCAGAGAGAAAGAAGACTTAATGCAATGATTAAGCAGTCTGGCTTGGGCTAGCTTACATAGTGGAGGTGGATGGACTACGACCACTTTCTATTGTTTCTAAGGCCTGGTTTTAAAGGAAAATGAGAAGCAAAAAGCAGAGGAACACAGAGCTCACACAAAGGTTGGGAAAAACAGAGCCACTGTGACATTAATACCACGGGCCAACCACTGCTATATGTGGATCTATTTGGATATTGAGCACACAGTCTAAAAGCTTGAAAATATTTCTATTTTCCAGGAACATGCATTTGGTAACTGCAAACACTGGCCTAAATTACCAATATTATTGTTAAAAATACATCAAAACCGAAGCTAAAACCCAATTTTCCGTATTAATTTCTCATTTACTTGTGAAATGACTCAAATAGTAGCATTTTTCTTACACTGAAGACTCAGAATCCTAATATGTGAAAAGTTGCTTGTAAGAGTCCTATCACCAGGAGACAAAGAATAATTCCATCTGTGATCATTTTTACCAGCATTCCACAGGAATGCATTTACTCATACTCAGCATTAAAACAGTTTTATTTGGGGAACTCCAATTATGTGCTGAAAAAGTCTTACAAATAAACTTACCATGTTAATTAGTATGTTCATTTAACTTCTATGTTTATCATTTCTGAGAATGAAAATGAACAGCATCTATAGCATTCCTTTTAAAGTATATATAATGTTTCCCTATATTGTATACTACCTTTCTCAGAACACTCCAAAATGTAAAGATAAAAATTTAAATATGGTGACATATTTAAATATGGTGACAGTGGACTAATTCATATTTTCTTTTGAGCTTTTCTATTCAGGCTTTCTTTTCTGTTTATAGATAATTATAATGGAAAAATAGGATTGCATGTGAATGAACTTAAAACACACAATATGGCTGCATAATGATTATTTCTAATAATCACATAAGCATTTAAGTTAGGTCTGTAAACCACGATATTGGTACTAAGCTACCCTTTCATAAAGGATAACAATTCTTTTCAGTCAAAACATTATTTTAAGAACCAACAAGTTTCACCAGTCAAAACTTGGCAGTGCTCATGTAATTAATGAGGAAGTCTCAGCTGACTGGGATAGAGTCTAAATATGCCAGATCACATGTCTAATATTATAACATTCTTGTTTATGATCGTATTGATCTTAGGTCCTTCAACTGTTGGGCTGAACTAGTTTACAGAATATACTCTCATGTCACTAATGTACTGGAGGGGCTGAAGTTTCCAGAAAGTGAAAATACTTGAGTAGCAGCAAGGAAAATGCCACAATAATATATTCTCCATTCAATGCCATTGTGTCCTATAGGCCTTTTATCTTTATGGGTGACATTTTAAAGAAATATTAAGTCATAATCAAAGGATAATTAAAAAACCCTATAACATTTAAGCATAAAACATTTTACTTAAGAGAAAATAAACTCACTGCTTTCACTCTGGAGCTGCAATGTGTAAAGTTGTACGTATGAACACCTTCGTTTGCTTTCTACACTGGGAGGAAAGATTAAGTCCTTTCACTTAAGCCCTAAGAGGGCTTCCATATTTGTCACTTTGCCACACAGGCCTCTACACAATGACATCTGAGACTTTACTTCAGGCTACGACACCTGGAGAAAAATCTAAAAGAGACTTGAGGTATGCACAAGCCCATTTTATAAAATCATATCAATCAACCAATAAGCATTTGTTAAATGACTACGTGCTAGACAATCTTGGGTGCTATGGGGGTATTATGGATAAAGATCAAGAGCAGATGTAATTTCACTGATATAGGTAACTCTTGATTGATACAGATTCACTTCTACCAATGCAGTTCAGCACCTTCTGTCTCTGCAATTTCTAGTCTTAAGACAGTTAAGTGATTTGCTCAGTCACACATCTAGTATGTTTTAGAGGCAGGACTTGAACCCAGGTCTCTCAGGCTTCAGGACCAGCTCTTTGTCTATTATGCCATGCTGTTATACAGGGCAACAGTAGGGCAGTCTTATTTTGAGAAATCCTTTCTCAAGACTTGGTCAAATGGCAGCAACAACAACAAAACTTACTCTCAACCTTTTAATTGAGAATATTTTCTGAACTGGAATTACTTAGAGTTCTCTCTCTCTCTTTTTTTTTTCTACCTGTCAGGGTGGAGCCTCATGACTTCAGTGGGGGAAGTCAGACTCACACCTCCAATTCCAAGGCTCTGTCCAGAATGCAGAGTAAACGCATCTGTCCTGGCAGTGAGTCCGAGAACTCTGTTAGTCCTAAGCTCCTGAAAACAGGTTCAGAATCAGCAGTAAGGGCTGTGGTATGACATGAACTCAGAATATTCCCAGCAACAACTATGTGCCAAGAAAGGCTTAAAAGGGGGAGCAGAGACTATGACAAAAAATCCAAATGTACACATAACCCTGGATTATTTCAATTGTAGAGTTACTGCTTGAAACATTTTGACAGGTTCCTCTTTTGGACTTAATTTCAAAATAAGGAAATCAAGACCTCTTTCTGATTATTCATGACCCATCACCTCCTAAGGAGAATAAATCCAGAAGTCAGTATTAATCTAAGTCCTGAGTTCCACAAAACAGGCACAAAATTAAATATCATTAACCCCCTTAAATATCACCATAGGAGGTTCTTAGTCTTTCTGTGTTATGAACTCTTTCACAGTCTGGTGAAGCCTACAGACCTCTTGCCAGGATAACATTTTGAAATGAGATAAAGAACTTTTCCCATTCAAGTTCACAGTCCTTACCTAAGCTCCTTGGGGATGGATCCCAGGTGAAGAACCCTTGTTCTACATAAATAGTAGCAGGAAGCTCCTCAACAAAATGTTAGATGTACATTATTGACTGTTTTTGTCAATAGAGCCAGATTTTTTTATCTGTGCAGGAAATTCTCATTATATAAAACATATGTCCACTGATTAGGGCCAGTAACCCATGTGTAATTTAGAGTCTCAGAGAGCTGCCTGATAACACTAAGAGGTTAAAGGACTTACTTGAGGTGGGAGTAAAGGGAGTAACAGAACTAGGATATGTCAGGATATAAACCCAGGTCTTCCTGACTACTACACGAAGTGGCTAATGTAGTGCTCTACACCCATTGGGTCTAGTAAAAGTTAATCAACATTTAAAAACAGATTTTATTTATATCTATAATATGTTTGATTTTTTTTTTGCTGTTGCACGTGTGGGCATTTGTTTTTGTTTTTTCTTTTCTGCTCAGGAACAATATTCCTGTCCAAAGAATTCTGAAGCAGAAGATAACATTTTTCAAGAAGTTCAGACTTTAAAAATATTCTTATGAATCTCTGCCAACATTCGAACCTTTTGGGCAGGGACAGACACTGAGACTGCTACACTAATTTCTGAAACAGGCTTTCCCTTTTACATCACTTTGGGAGGTGAGTATTCTTCCTCTTGAAGAGTAAACAAAGGAATAAAAACAAGGTGACTCAAAGGATGAGGAAATATGTTTTTCTAGAGAACAAAAGATCCCTTCACAGTTCGTGTCAAAGACTCAAACATAAACTTTCCTGAATGTAAAAACATTGTTCTGACCTAGTGCTACAATGAATAATTTGTAAGATAACATTTCCTTCAAATATAGATTTGCAAAAAATTCCATTTTTCTTTGCAGGATATTGACAACAATAACTATAGCAGTAAAAGAAATGATGATCACAAGAAGAAAGAGGTCAGTTCATTGCTAAGGAAAACCCATAAGTCACATAAAAGTGGCAGTCTTTCTAACATGAATGATCATATAATGTTAAGAAACTCCAGGTGGAGGGAAAAGATGTGAAGGTGAAGTTTTTAAGCGGATGTAAGGATACAAAATCTCGAATCTAATTCTAGAGTTCTCACTACAGCAGCCTTGACAGTGAGTAACTCACTTTTATCTAATTATTTCTAGTAATGGGAAGCTTCCTGCTTTTTTAGAGAAGTGTAGAAAGAGCCCAAGACTTGGGAGTCAATCAATAATTTGTTAAGAATCTACAATATATCGAGTACTGTGCAAATTACTAGGGATATGAATAAAAAATTAAATAATTCTTGCTCTGAAGCAGCTTATATTTTATAGTGGGAATTTATTAATATAAGTATATACAATATGCACAAAATGAATACAAAGTATGTATTTTTTTTTACGGGGATGGGGGATTTAGGTATTAGTAGCCAGGCAGAAGAGAAACCAGGGAAAGCTGCAGGTAGAAGACAGTGCCTGAGTTGAATTTTGAAGCAAACAGGGGACTGTGAGAAGCAGAGGGGAAGAGAGAATGCATTCCAGGCATGGGCAACAACCCATGCTGTCATGGAGATGAGAGACAGAGTTCTAGCAAGAAGGTCAGTTTGGTTGGATCATAGAGTGCATCAACAGGAGTAATGTATAATAAGGTTTTATAGAAAGGCAAGTTAAATCCAGGTTTTGAAAAATGAAGATGAATTAAAATCTGACTCTTATGATCAATCTAGCATTGATTAAGTATCTACTTTGTACCAGGCACTGGGCTGGGTGATGGGTATACAAAGACAAAAATGAACCAATCCCCCCTCTGGAGGAGTTTATATTCTATCAGGAAAGACCACATACAAGTATTCAGGTGTCGACAGAATAAATATAAGGTAGTTTATATGGGGAAGGCACAAGCAGTTGGGTGGATCAGCTGGACTGTGTGGAGAAGACTGTGCTTGAGCGGCATCTTGAGGGAAGTAAAGAATTTTAGGAGGCGGAGTTAAGGAGGGAGGGCACTCCAAGAATGGGAGATGGCCAGTGTAAAGGTATAGAGATGAGAGATGGAATATTTTGTAGAGATATAATATTGTAGAGAACAGCAAAAAAGGATAGTCTGGACAGATTACAGAGTATAGAAAGAAGAATATGATGGTACCACATAAAATGACTATTGATTAATTGGTACAGTAAGGTGGGGGTCAGGTAATGAAGGGCTTTAAAGGCCAAAAAAATCATGTATTTTACCCTAGAAGCAATAGAGAGCCATTGGAGTTTACTGAGTAGAAGAGTGACAGGGTCAGATCTATGCTTGAAGAAAATTATTTTGCCATCTGGGGATATTAGATAAGGCATGGCCAAAGCTGGAGATGATGGCTGGGGATGCCAGGTATCTCTAAGTGCAAGTAGATGGAAGGGATAAGAGAAAGAGGTCCAGAAAGAAGATGAGTTTATTCATTATAGAATGGGAATTCCAGAGGGACAGAGGAAGGGGTGGCTTGAGTCAGACCCAGCTGAAGATGACTGAACAGTGAGGCCAGGGGGATCTGAAAGGCATCAGTATATAATCTAAAGTCCCTGAGTATGTGAGCAGTCGTGGTTGGGAAGAAGATGTAGATTGTGATTCAATTAAGAAACTTCTCAAGAAGGGGTGAGGAATGACCTCTAGGGCTGACAAATTACTGCAAGTAGGATCTAGTTAGGATGATAAAGACAAAAGGAATGAATCACAGAGGATTAGAGGTTGTTGAGTGATAATAGCAGTAGAGGAAATGCTCAATAGGCTGAAAATTACATTGAGGAACAACAAGAATGCCTTTTTCTCTGCCCAACTAGGGTACACAAGAAGAGATACATGTCATAATATAGAGGGTGGTCAGGGATGTAGGGTTTTCTGGGAGGAGAGAGAAGGAAGATGAGAGGAGTATAATAAGAAAAGGCCCAAGATATAGGGAAATACACTAACAATTGAAAAGGAAATTCCAGAAGGTATCATTGATCTGATTGCCCTCCTTTGGATATATTCTGGCTTATCAATATCCCAAAATGTGGTTTCTAGAAGAGAATGTAATATTCCAGATTTATTGACCAGGGGCAGCAAGAGAATAAGCACTCTCAATCTGGACACTATGCTTTTATTAGTTAATAAAGCCTGAGAATACATAATGAATTTTTCTTTTTTTTTTTCTTTTCTGTTGGCTCATCTTGAGTTCCTAGTCTACCCCTACATTCCTTTCACATAAGCTTTTGCCCCATTATATTTCCCTCACCCCATACTAAATAGGGTTAAGCGCCTTTAAAAACATTAACAAAAGCTCATATTGAGTCATCTCTCTTTGTTGTCTCATCATTGGTCCATATCTTCCACTACTTACCTCTTCTTCTCTCCTCTAAGGAAACTCCTGATTCATCCAATAAGCTTTCTTTTTTTTCATCTCTGGCACAAAGTAAAACTTGGTTTTCTCCTAAAGAATCCGCATGCCTCCTCATCCCCTCCCATTCTGGTCATTGCAAACTCTTAGGTACTCATATCTGACTCCTTTTGACAGGGACAGCAGGACACAGGGACACATCCCTTCTACCATACTGTCATTCACAAACTTTCGCTCTGCCACAGGTAGTCATAATCCCTCATATTTTGAAATCTAAACCATATTGAATCTGACCAGATCCTTGCTTTGTCATCTTCTCCTTTTTAGGGAATTTACCTACTTTCCTCAATAAGAGTAAAATTTTGCTTAGTTTTCTTTTTTTGTTTTTTTTTTGTTTTTTTTTTAAATTTTATTTTAGTTTGCATCATTCATTTCCACAAGATTTTGAGTTACATATTTTCTCCCCCTCTTTCCCCCACCCACCGCCCCAAAACAGCCATCCCAGTGTGTCCCCCCTCCCCCACTCTATTCTCTCCTATGTCACTTTTCGGTAGGGCAGGATGGATCTCCCAACCTGCTTAGTTTTCTCTATCATCATTCCTACCATAATCCTTAGTGACTTCAATATTCAAGGTGATGGTATTTGAAACACTATGGTCCAGAATTCATCATGCAAAATTTTTGTGCCTAAGGTCAAGTTTGAAAAATCTTTTGTAATAGTCTTCCTGTCTGAACTCTGTCTCTGTCTCCTCTGTCTCACTCCTCCTTAACCTCTCCACCCTAGTCATGACTTCCTATCACTTCATCCCTTCCTGTTCTCCAAATTCAAGTCAATTAAAAATATACTACTATATAAAAGGATAAAAATGGAAAGGTGAAAAACAAAGTAGTCATTATTTTCAAGGGCTTTCTATCTAAAGGAGAAATATGATACAAGGTAGAATGTGACAGGGGCAAAGAGAGTTCCAGATAAAGTGCTCAGAGAAAATTTCAGGAGGGAGATATTATGCTTTATCCAGGGGGATTAAGGAAAGTTTTATGGAAGAAATGATTCCTTGGTTTGGCTTGAGGGAAAATAAATATTTTAAGATTTGGGAGGAAAGTGTGTCCCAGATATAGGGGAAGTCTGAACTAAGGAGTGTGACAGTGGATAAGTGGAAATAAAAGGAGTGATTTTAAAGATGTCACCAGGGTACACTAGACCTTTAAAGAAAAACTCTGACAAATCATTCAATGAGTATTTATTAAGCACTTTACTCTGTGTCAGGTACTATGCTAAACGCTGAGAATATAAAGACAAAAACAGAGTCTCTGATCTCAGGGGACTCACATTTGAATGGGGGTGATGACATGCAAACATCTACATACATATGATATATCTGCACAGTGTAAATGGAAGGTAATCTCAGAGAGAAGTCACTGGGTGGGTAGGTAGGAGCTGAAAAGAAGGAAGATGGGAAAGGCCTCATGAAAGTGACATTCTGAAAGAAGCCAGGGAAACCAGGAGCTGGGAGGCGAGAAGGGAGGGCATTATAGGCATGGGGGATAGTCAATGCAGAGGCAAGGAATTAGGAGATGTGCTGTTTATGAGGAAGAGTATATTTTCTACGACCTGCATCATCAGTCGTAGAGAACACAGAGAGTAAAGTGTAAGAAGACTTCTTTGTTGTTTGGGGTTTTCTTGGCAAAGCTACTAGAGTGGTTTGCTATTTCCTTCTCCAGATCATTTTTACAGATGAGGAACTGAGGCAAACAGGGCAAAGTGACTTGCCCAGGGTCACAGAGCTAGTAAGAGTCTTCCTGACTCCAGGTCCTGTGTTCTATCCATTTTACCACCTAGTTACTTATAAGAATAATAGATAGAGATAGTACTGAAATCCTTTAAATGCTAAACACAGGATTCTGCATTTGATTCTACAGGTAATAGGCAGCCATTGGAATACATCACTAAAGTATTTGTAGGGTGACATAGTCAGACATGTGCTTTAGGAAAATCACTTAGGTAGCTGAGTAGATGGACCACAGTGGGGAGAGCCTTAAGGCAGCAAGACAATAGAAGGCTATTGTAACAGGCTGAGGATAAAGTGATTAGAGACTGTCCTGGGGTGGGAGCTGCATGACTGATGAGAAGAGGCTGTAAAGGAGAGATGTTGTGAAGATATAACTAACAAGACTTGGCAACAGACTGTATATGTGGAGTGAGTTGGGGAGAGGAGATAAAGATGATACTAGGTTGTGAGACTGCGAGACTGGGAAGATGCTGGCACCTTCCATAGAAATAAGGAAGAGGGCAGGATCTGGGTGGAAATATAATTTGTCCTGCTTTAAATACATTGATTTTGAGATGTCCATGGTACATCAGAGATGTCCAAGAGGCTGCTGGTGATGGGAGACTGGAGCTCAGGAGAGAGGCTGGCACTGGATTCACAGATTTAAGAATCTCCATCATATAGAACAGCGGTTCTCAACCCGTGGGTTGGGGTCACAGGGGTTGCTTAAGACCATCAGAAAACACATATTTCCGATGGTCTGCTGAACTGAGACAAGGCTCCTCTGTCTGTCACCAGGTGGGTCCACCCACATGCAGATACACCCACATACGAGTATTAAAGGGTTGCGGCATTAGGAAGATTCAGAACCACTGATATAGAAGATAGTTCAACCCATGAGAGCTGATGAAATTACCAAATGAGATAGTATAGAAGGAGAAGAGAAAGACAGACCCTTAGGGGACACCCACGGTTAGTGGCTATGACCTGGATAAAAATCCAACAAAAAAGACTCAGGAGTGGTTAGACAGGCAGGAGGAAAACCAGGAGGGAGAAGTGACATAAAGAGGAGAGAGAAGCCTGGAGATGTCCAAAAGAAGAGGTCAAGTCTACAGAGAGGTCAACGTGTATTATGACTTTTAAGGTGAGAAAATGATGAGCTCAGTTTTAGACATGTTGATTTTCAGGTGCTAGTCAATCATTCAAGTGGAGATGCTCAGCAGGCAAACAGAGATTACAGTTCGTAAATAGGTTGGTTTGGATGGCCTCCCTTCACTACCTAGTACTACCCATTCTTTATTTTTTTAATTTAACCTTTTATCAACAGATGCAATTCAAATATATGAACAAGAGTCAAAAGAAAGGCAGTACAAGCAAAATCATAAGATAAAAAATAAAAGAAAATAAATACACACTTAAGGAGAATCAGTGATAGAAGAAAACACAACTTAGGGAAAAGACACAATATGTTTTGTGAATCTGTATCCTTGTGCAAGAGCCATGCTGATTTTCTTCCCAATGTGCCAATTTTAGTATAGGTACTGCTAAAGTGAATAAAGGCTTACCCTAATTCTTTAAAACTCAACTAAAATGCTACCTCCTACAAGAAGCCTTCCTTCATTCTCCTGAGTTAGTAACAAACTTGCTCCTTTGGACTTCATATAATACTTTGTATTAATAATGTATTTATCATGTACTATTATATATTACCATGAAGTACTGGCATCACACCCCCACTCGGAGGTTGATGAGGGCTAGTGATCTTTTTATTATGTGCTGCTTGTAGCATGTATGAATGAATGAAAAAGCATGCATTAAGTGTTTACTATATGTCAATCATTATGCTAAGCACTGGGGCTACAAAAGAAAAGTGAAAGCACACGTTCTGATTTGGGGACACAGGGCACACAGGAGGGTTTAGCTGAGCTGAGCTGAGCCTCCTTAGGAGTTGGCAAAAGGGTGGAAGGTAATGCCCATGGGTATTTAAGGTGTAGTGTCACCTGGTTAAGCTAACTAGTCTTCTATATGTAGGAACTTAATGTTTTTGAATGATTTTAAATGCAGAACTTAACATTTATTCCCTATTATGTTTTAGTCTGATAGTTTAGCCCATAAAACTCATCTGTCAAGATTTTCTGGAAATGTGATTCTGCCATGATCTTCCCATAAGCTTTATGTTATCTACAAATTTAATAATTTAATTTCTTATGCTTCTCCTAGTCAGTAATAAAAATACTGAAGAAGACAGGGCTAATATTACTAGAGTTCACATATAGATGCATTAGTCATGACTATTATCTAACCTGTTCCAAATCTACCTGTCCTGTAATTCAGCCCACATTTCATCTGCTGAATTTTAAACTGGTCTCTCAAATTATTCATTTTCTGTTATAATCCCCACCTTAGCAGTACAGTGCACAGAGTGCACTATGTTAGGTGCTGGGTGATACAACGATGAATAGGATTTGTCCTAGACACATGGAATTTACAGTTCAGTAGCTTATATTTTAATTCTTTTTAAAAATTTAACATTTTTTATTTATGAGATTAAATATTTTCCAATTATAATTAAATAACTTTAACATTCTTTTCAAAAAAATTTTGAGTTCTATATTCTCTCCCTCCCTCTTGCCCTTCCTGTAGTCCTTGAAAAAGCAATGTTATATCAATTATGCATATGAAGTCATTCAGTACATATTTCCATATTAGCCATGTTGCAAAAGAAGTCAGCCCCACAAAAATAAAGAAAGTAAAGAAATAAAGTAAAAAAAAATGCTTCAAAAGACACTTATCAGTTCTACTCTGGAGGTGGCTACTATCTTCCACATGGGTTCTTTGGAATTGTCTTGGATCATTGTCTTGATTATAAAAGCTAGGTCTTTTTCAGTTGATCATGCTTAAACTACTGTGTACAATGTTCTCCTGGTTTTGCATCAGTTCACTTTTCATCAGTTTATGTAAGACTTTACAGGTGTTTTTAGAAACCATCCTGCTCATCATTTTTATAGCACAATAATATCCAATCACAAGCACATTCTACAACTTGTTTAACCATTCCCCAATTGATGGGCATCACCTTACTTTCTAATACTTTAGCACCACAAAGGAGCTGTTATAAAGATTATTGTAAATAAGTCCTTATCCCTTTGATCTCTTGGAGATACAGAACTAGTAGTGGTACTACTAGGTTTAAGGGTATACTATATTTTAATTCTAACTCAGGGAGAAGATCAAGGTTATAACACTTTGGCCTACCTACATGTGATACATTCTTAGTTTCATTTTAACATATGATTTTCTTTAAAATCATATTTACCTTCAGAGAAGGCATTTCCATTCCTTCAGGATTTCTAGAAGGCACTAAATTATTTACTGAATAAAAAAGTGGATTTTGGGTGAAAAGGTGGAAACTCATTGAAGTAAACAGTCATCTACCAGGACTGATGAGGAAAATGAAAGAAAGAGGCTTGAGTATCTTAGAAAGAGAAGGAGATTAAGGAGTCTGAAGGCAAAAGTTCCAAACTCAGACCTGCTACTTAGGATGATAGCCCTAGAGCCAGAAGAAACTTGAGAAGCCCTCCAGTCCTCATTTTACAAATGTGGAAACTGAGTCCTATGAAGGTTACAGTGATTAGCCCAAGGCCATATGTGAACACAAACATGTCATTTAGTCTCTCTGGGGCTCAGTCCTTTGTAAAATAAGCAAATTGGAACAAGATAAGGTCTCTCTCAGATCTAAATCTATGATCCTATAATTCTAGATAGAATTTTATTAAGTAGGGAGGTTCCACAACAAAGGAGGGAGATATGTTTACACCCTGAAAGCAAAATGAACAGGTGTTAACCAGGCAAACATGGGGGAGGGAAATGTCAGTAAGTTTTAAGAGATGGAATAGGCACAAAAAAAGGTAAGAGACTTGGATATGAAGTTCAACTGTGTCATGAAAGCTTTACACTGATAGAAAACACATGAACTGCTAAAAATCACCACCTTTCCATTGGGAACAATCATTGAGGCAGGTTGAGGGAGATGATTATGCGGTCAGTATTTCTGGTATTGTAATATATTTCTGCTTTTGATATTTTTTATTTTTTGATATTTTTTTGGTTTGTTTTTGCTTTTTAGAGGGGGAAGGCAGCGCAATTGGGGTGAAGTGACCTGCTCAAGGTCACATGGCTAAATTTGAACTCAGGTCCTCTTGACTCCCAGGCCAGTGCTCTATTCACTGCACTACCTAGCTGTCCTGTGAATTAATTTTTTTTTTAAAGCAGAGTACTTCTAATTTTTCAATATCATTATTTAACTTTTTTTTGTTTTATTGTATAATGGCAAAATGTTTCCCATGTTATTTTTGCTACTTTTAGGGCCACTCTTCCCTGCTGCTCTCCTCCCAGGGGAAAATACCTCCAATTTTATGATATAAGAGGGAAAATAGTATGCATTTTACAGAAGTTACATTTATAGCACTTTCACATAATCAGAGAACTTTTTAAGTTGGACAGAACGTCATTGTACCATATCTGTTTGGTTGATTGAGAGTTATCTTGTTTTTTCAATTGAACTGTTAGAGGTAGGGTAGAAATGAAACAGGAGGCTGGAAAAGAAAAGACTGCAACTACATTGCCATTGCTGTTGCAGAAACCTAAGTATTTCTGCCAGAGCTTTTAGCCCTTGACTCTAACTCTTGCCCCCTAAAAGATACGGAGTAGAGGAAAATAAAGACCTTTCCTCAGGGCAGGAAGGGTACTCATGTTCAAACAACTTCTCTCTCATGCCATCTTGATAAACAGAAGTGTTGAGGGTGAAGAGAAACAATCTCTCTTTACACTCCTTTCTATCTAGTATATAATTAAAGTGAAGAGCTAGGTGGTGTGATAGACAGAGTGCAGAACCTGGAGTGGGGAAGACTCAATCTTCCTGAGTTTAAATCTGACCTTAGACACTTGCTGTGTAACCTTGGGCAGGTCACTTAATCCTGTGGGTCTCAGTTTCTTCATCCATAAAAAACTGGAGAAGGAAAAAGGCAAACCACTCCAGTGTCTTTCCCAAGAAAACTACAAATGGGATCATGAAAAGTACGACACAATTGAAAAACAACTGAACAAAAATTAAAATTAAAAGAAAAAAACAAATCATGGTCAAAGTGATGTATATAGAAAGAAAAAGGAGAAACATGACTAGCATTTGGCCCTTTTCTAATTCAGATCCCACAATATCACTCAGTTTACTACAACAAAAATACAGAAGACCAGGTCTATTGAGATTCTTTTAGGCAATACCAACGGAACTTTCAATCTTTCTTTTTGTCCTTTAAGATTCTTGTGAACACTTCAAATTCATTAAATTAATTATTTTGGCTTTATACTGCTCCCACTGAGCTTTCATACTACCAAGACATCTTGTTTCCAATGTAAAATTCACTATGACAAAATATCAGTTGAGGTAAAATTGATTTCAAACTGATAATTTAAAAAATATTGATAAGAACATCTGATCCTGGCTCTAATGTCTAATGTGAACCAATGCCTTACAGTTGATGAAGTTTCAGGATTTTTCCTAATTACATATACAGAATTTCAATCTTGGACAGCAGAAGAAACCTCTATTATAAATATTATAATAAGTCCCATTATATCTATGTTAGGTACTTGTCTCATAGGATTATTTAAAAATTTTATGTTCTTAAACTTTTTTTGTCTAATTTTGCATAAAAATTATGTTGGTTTTTGAAAAGGGCAGGCTTATAACTGAACTGCAAAACATAAGTAATACTACAAGTTAATAAAACTGAGGTATAAGATTCAAGTGCAACATCATAAGAATCATGACCTAAAAAAATATTTTAAGACCACAAAAATATAGTTTCAACCTACGAACACTTTGGACAATGCCATTAATATGGGAAACTGGATTATCCAACTAAAGAATCTGAAAAGAAAAACTCAGGTATATACATGAAATATGGCTCCTTTCTAGTTTCTGAAGTTAAATCCACTTTCAGAACAGACTGCTCACGTTTCTCTACTCATTCTCTGAAGATTTTCTATTTGCATTTCTTTAAGTACCTCACGTTTTATATTCTGTTTCTCTTAGAAAAAGTCAAATTAACAAAGGGATAATGTTGGATTAAGTGTTCCTTAGAAAAGTTACATGAGTTCTAAACTTTCGAAAATGGGAATTATGATGGAAAAACTATTACATTATCGTCATGACTTAGAAATTAAATGGTGAACCGCTTCACCACCATTTCTACTAGCTTTTCCTCAAAATAATTTAGGAGACAGAATAGAACCCACAAAAGAGATGCAGAAAAATATTCATGATGTTAGGGATCACTAAGCAGAGCTTCTATGAGTGAAAAAGATACTTATTTCACTAGCCAACAGCAAAATGTCCAATTATTTTCTTGAAGTAACCAGAAAATTCCAATCTATTGAGTAAGAAACAGATATAGAAAGGTTAGAAAGTCACTAAATGAACTAGTAAGATCAAAATGAGATTACAAAACATAATCTTTTTCTAGCCCCTTCCACCAAGTGTATTCCTTTGAGATTCTTATTCATTCCTGTAACTGTTTATTAGCACCTACTATGTGCCCAACTGTGTTAGGTGTGGCAGATACACAAACAAAGAGACAGTTCTTGCCCTAAACAGACATATTCTATTGGGGGAAGCAATATGTACACCTATAAGTACATATAAAGTATATGCAGATCAAACACCAAAAAGGGTGGCAGTGAGATAATCACTTGCCAAGGAAGGGAATCAGGAAAGGACATGAAAGAACCAATGAATGTTAGGACAATAGAGTTAGAAGAGACCTAGAGATCATTTGGTTCAGTTAATCATTCTAGACAGAGAAAAATATATATTTTCTTCTTGAGAATCTTGAGGATGGGGACTCCAAAACACCACTACAGAGTTCATTAGTGCTTTTTATCAACCTGATGTTAAATTTGATATTAAGGGGTGGCTAGATAGTACAGTGAATAGAGCACTGGCCCTAGAGTCAGGAGGACCTGAGTTCAAACCCAGCCTCAGACACTTAACACTTACTAGCTGTGTGACTTTGGGCAAGTCATTTAACCCCAATTGCCCTCCCCTCAAAAAAGCAAAAAAAAAAAAAAATTGGTCTTAACATCATAAACCAAAGAGTTGGGAGGGCACTTAGAGATCATTTAGTCCATTTCTCTCATTCCTGTGACCTGCAAATACAATGGTTTCTTTATACTATTTCAAAAATATCACTTTAAGTCTACTTTTCTTTGTATGGAGGTGCTGCTGTATGGTGATACAGTGGGCAGAATGCCACATATGGAGTCGGGAAGACACGAGTTCAAACCTGGCCTCAGACACATACTAGCTGTGTGACCCTGAGCAAATTGCTTAACCCTGTTTGCCTCAGTTTCCTCATCAGTAAAATGACCTGGAAAAAGAAATGGCAAACCACTACAGGATGTTTGTCAAGAAAACCCCAAATGGGATCATGAAGAGTGGAACACAGCAACTGAAATGACTGAAAAACAAAAATTCTCTGTGGGGACATAGAAAACAAATATTCCAGAACTTTCTCAAAGAACTTCTTCACATTAGTGTAGAAAGGGAGACTGAATCACAATCTGAAGGTTAACTTGCCTAGCCTTGCTGACTAATTTACAGATGTGTTGAACAGATATTTATCTAGCCAAAGTCTTCATATCTAAGCTCACTGACACCCTCCTGTGGCAATGCAACGAATAATGTTGGTCAAAGTTGAAAATTTAGAGTTCCAGTTACATTTGTTTTTATATTTCTTTTTCGGGGGTGGGGAGAAGGTGTGAGGAAGAGAAAACAAATGCTTGTTAAGAGAATGTTTTTTTTTTTTTAAAGAAAGGATATTAGGATCCCATGGCTTAAAATGTTATAAGGGAAGTCAGCTTAAACAAGGTAGAAGCTCTTACAGAATGAAATTCTAAGATACAGAAGAAGCAATTCTGATTAGGAGGGAATTGGAAGAGACCAATGTGGATGCGGAACAAAGTCATGGGGAGACTTAGATTAAAATAAAAGATATTACAGAAATGAAAGCAAGAGCAGATGACAGAGGATTAACACAAAAGCATTGTGTGATCTTCAAAGACGACTGGGTCAGGAGTGACCAAATTCAGGATGAGCTTAGGCTGGTAATAAGGAAAAGGAAAAAGGCTTAAAAAAGGACTATTTGGAAGCAGAGGATGGCAAAAGGGACAGGATGGGTGTTTATGGAAAGAAGAGAGAACTAAATAGTCTTATTTTTTCCCCCTATTTCTTTTGTCAAAGAGAACGATCTTTGGACCTGACAGAAAAGAATAAAAATAACTCATAGAGAACTGAAATATAAGATAAAGAGTTAGTAAGACTGTACCTTATTATCTTTGACAAGAAGACTTCTTCTAATCACTCAGCACAGTCCTGGGTTGCTCCTTCATCCCTATTCTCATCTATCCAGTCCCTACCCTTCTCTGTCTTCCCCTTCCATCGTGTGCTCTCACACACCTTCCTTGCTGCTCAGCTCCAGGATATACTGGGCAAAGGAGAAGAGTTGGCCTACTCCTTTGTCCTCAGTGTTGCTTCCAGAGCCTTGCTCTGGGTATTATTCAGTAACCTTTCCTTTTTTGTGGCTCACTCTATCTGTCTATTCATATTGTGATTAATATTTTTTTGTTTTTGTTTTTTGCTTTTTGGAGGGCAATTGGGGTTTAATGACTTGCCCAAAGTCACATGGCTTGTAAGTGTGTAAAGTGTCCAAGGCCGCATTTGAACTGAGGTCCTCCTGACTCCAGGGCTGGTGCTCTATTCACTGTGCCACCTACCTGCCCGTATTGTGATTAATATTGTCATTTATGGGCCACCAGGTATTCCTCCTTGCTTTCTTAAGGAATTTAGCTCCTAGTTCACAGTTTTCTTCTCTACCTTAACCACTGCCCTTTTATTTGGGGAATACATGGAAAACACACACACACACACACACACACACACACACACACACACACACACAATGAATCCTGGCAGAGCTGGGCAGTCACAACTGGAGGAATCATGAAAGAGCTCTGGAAGCAAGTGGCACTCAAGCTAAGCTGTGAAGTTCTATGAGTGTTCCAAGAGGCAGAATGAGGAGGAAGAGTATGTGAGGCAGGCATGGAAGAGAGCTATGTAGAGGTGGGAGGGGCCTATGTAAGTGGAGAAGGGGCCCTGTTTGAGAGAGGTTGTGAGGAGAGACAGAACAAGACGTGGCTGACAACAGAGTGAATATGGGAGGACAGGGAGGAACTGAGGTTGACACTGAGGTGAGCTGGATCCTGACTGATGGGAAGGATTTTAGTGCCATACATGGGCAAATGTAAGAGGTTTCATTACTCATCTCCAAACCACAATCAGGTCAGTGCTACCCCAGGTGAGTCCTAGAATTCAGTGGATTAATACCCTCCCCTCCCCAAGAGGAGAAGAGTCTCTCTAAATCTGGATGATCACTTCTCACAGTAAGGTACAAGGGCCTACAGAGATACATATAGTCTTTCACTGGATTCAAGAAATTGATTTCACAAATACAAGTTGGGGTAGGTATGACTAGATAGCAATTTGTCTGAAAAAGATACGAAGCTATTAAGTGGTTTGTAAAATGCAATGTGATATGGAAACCAAAAAGACTAATGTAATCTTGGGTTGCATTAAGAGGCACCATCCTCCTTGCTAAAACTTCATTTTTATTACTCTACTCCGTTCTGGACACCTCATTTTAGAAAAGACATTCACAAGCTGGAAAGCATCCAGAGGAAGGCAACCAGAATGGTGACAGATCCTGAGTATATGTCATATGAGGATTAAGTGAAAGACTGATAACCCTGGAAAAAGAGAAGACATAGAGGTCATGATAATATTTGAAGGGCTGTGATGTAGAAGCTGGATTAATCTTTTTCTGTTTGGCCCCAGAAAGCAGAACTAGCAGGATGAAAAGTTGTAAAGTCAGGTTTGATATCAAGAAAAAAAAAAACCAATTAAAATAAAACCTCTTATATGTGTGTCGCATACTTTCAACTCTTAGTCCACTTAATACAGCTCAGACTCTTTTGAGCTTGGGTGATCATAATAATCTCCTAACCAACCTTCTTGTCTCTTCCTCTTCCTAATTCATCCTCTAGCCTACTGGTAGAGCCCTGGTGACCTTACTGCTCTGGCTCCAAAGCTCCCTGGTATCTGCTTTATGTATGTTTTGTCTATACCTGCATATATTCATATTATTTTCTCTTTAAGAATGTAAGCTCCATGAGCGCAGGGGTTGTTTCGCTTTTTTCTTTATATCACTAGCTTCTGGCACAGTAAGCACACAGTAAGTTTAATGGTTGTTGGTCTGATATGATTATTTCCTTTATGAGGTCTTATATGATCCCCCATCTCTGACCTCTCACATGTGCACCTCTCTTATAAACTTATTCCACTGAGTTCTGTATTATAGTTATTTTGTACACATTGTTAGTACTGCTTATCTTATGTAATGCTGCTAAGTTCCCTGAAGGCAGGAACTATTTTATTTATCTTTTTATCTTAGCAGTAGCTAGCACAGTAGACTCTGATTACACTATTTAAAAGGCTTGTAATCTGTGAATATATGTACATAATGCTGTCCACAAGCATATCAGGATAATTTATATTAAAGAGAGCAAAAGGCAGATATTTCCAACTAGTATTTTTACTTCTTGTTAAATTATGGACTATGTGAAAAGAATAAAATAATAATAAAAAAATAAAAAAATAAAGAATAAAATAAAATAAAATAACCTTTTGGCCTTAAGACTTAAATACTTGTCATATGGTATAGCTCTGTGGGTTAGGATGGACTAGGCAAGAACATATGAATTTAAGATTTATTTATAGAATCATTTCCCCTTTTCTGGATGACTCATAAGTAAATATCCAGACAGAGTGATTGAGGTAATGGGTGGCTCAGCGTCCATTCTAGTATTCCCCTTTTCCAATTATGAATCTAATTTAAGCTTAAAAACGTCCTGCTGTTTCTCACTAGATGACACCATTGCTCAGGATGGAATTGCTCAACCCCGACCAGCAATATGAAATGTTATGCTTTTATTATTCATGTATTCACTTCTTAAAAATAGATGTATTTTAAGGATTAAAATGAAAACATTCCCAAAACAAGTTTTAATCTGTGGAATTGTTATTGTTAAGACATTCCCCTTAAACAAAAGAAAGGAATAGTATCAGTGAGAGTAATCAGACAAAATGTCAGTGATAACCTTAGCAATGGAAGGTACCGTAATGAGGTCAGGACCAAAGATCTCTCCTAGCTCTAATGATGTGATTCCCAGTAGGTATCTCTCAGGTTATCATTCTATATAAGTAGGCAGTAAGAAGAATGAAGTGGGAGGTAAAACTGATTTTATATATATGTATATCATCAGTGTCAACATTATCATAAAATACTATTTACTAAGTGTACATGTGTGTATGATGCTATGAGCGAAGCTCCTTAACTGACAATAACCCTGTCCTAAAGGAGACTATAATCTAAGGTTAATTACAGTGCCAAGAAAAAGAGTGCTCTCTAATGAGTCCATTAGATTGTTAATAATCATATTCTCTATTATGTGTTATCAAATTTAGAATTATACAATGGAGGATCTGTGATCTAAAGGATTCATAGGCTCATAGAGTTAGAGCTGAGGGGACTGGAGAGACCACTGAGACTAACCCTCTTCATTTTCTAGATGAACAAACCGAAGCCCAGAGAGGTCAATCGTTTGTTCAGGGGCACATTAGCTTGTGAGCATCTGAAATTTGAGTTCAGGTTTTCTTTCTTCTTTTTGACTCTAAGTCTAATAGACCATCTATTACACCATGCTGTTGTTCAAGTAAATAACTCACTTCCACATGACATCTTATGAATTAAACTACAGTATTTAATATTCATACTTAAGGGTCATAAATGCAGCAAACACTGTAGAAGTCACTGAAATCAAATTTACACTCCATGAAGGAATTCACTCTACAATACTGACACAGCCTCTTCTTAAATACTTTTTAAAAATAATTTTCAATTCAAATTGTTAAAAGTTATTTTTAATATTAAGCCAAAATTTATTTCCCTGTAACTTCCACCCACTGTTTAGAGCCATACAGAATAAGTCTAATCAATTATGTGATAGCCCTTCAAATATCTGAAGACAGAGATTATCTCCTCCTAAAATATCTTCTTATGTTCAATGTATGTCTATTATGGGTTATAGTGGCCAACCTTATGCTACCTTAAGAAAGGAACAACTTCCAGGAACAAGGAGATGATACTCTGTACTCTCTGCCCTGGTCAGACTGCACTTAAAGTATAGTATTGTGTCCTGGGCTCCATGTTTTGCAAAGGACATCAATAATCTGGAGAGTATCCAGAGGAAGGTAACCAGGATAATGAAAGGTTTTGAATTCAAGGTGTAAGAATATCATTTAAAGGAACTGGGTAATTTGACCAGGAGAACAGAATACTTGGGAGGTCATCATAACTATATTTAAATATTTTAAGTCCTGTCACATGGAAAACAGAACAGCCTTGTTCTGTTCTGGAGCCAATGGACAGAATTAGCAGCAACAGGTAGAAGTTAACAAAGAAATAAATTTAGGCTTGAGGCAAGGAAATGCTTCCTCACAATTTGAGCTGGCTGAAGGGAATGAGCTGCCTTAGGATTTTTGATGAGGGTTTTTGCCTCATTGGAGGTCTTCAAGCCAACTCTGAGGCATCACTTGAGTATGTTATAAGTGATGTGGGTCAGATGGTCTCTGAGTTCTCTTTCAACCTCATGACTCTTCTCCAGGCTGAACATTACTAGTTTCTTCAGCTGTTCCTCATCCCTCATGATTTTGAGATTCTTCACCACCCTAGCTGCCCTCTTTTGGCTGCTATTCAGAGTTGAATATGGTTCAATAAATGTGTTCTGGTTAGCATGTATTAAAGTATTATTACATTCCTGGTTCTGGCCACTAGATGTCTACTAATGCAGCCTAAGATTGAGTTAGCAAATGAAAATAGCAAAAAACTGGACAAGTCATACCACTGGTTTGTTGCATAGTCAATACTGTCTGGCCTTTCTTACATGTACGCAAATCTTGTCGCTCATGCTTTCTCGAATTAATGTCTAAACTGCAGTAAAGAGCAGGAGATCACATTCATATTATATAAGATCATTGGTTTAAAGTTGACTGATTAAGTTAATGGTTGCCCCATGAGTGGAAGTTTGAGTATTCTATTGTTCCTTGTTCTGAATACTGTGGCCACTGTAGTGAAGACTGTGTGGCTATTTTCTGTGATAAGATGTAATGTTGTGAATATTATAATGTTTTGAATGTTTGTCTTGATTTGTAATGGAATAAACAGAGTGTTCACTATATTTTGTAATCTGAACTCTAAAAGCTGTTCACAGTAGCATTCCTTTGGGAATCTGCTGGTGCATGGCATTACAGCCTGTACCGAGAGGAAGGCACATAGAATTAAATGGGAGTCCCAGCCCCAACCTAGAAAGTGTTTTCAGTTGTAAGTGGATGATTAAACATAGCAGTTTCTGGCAGGGGTTTTTCTTGTGTGCACAGACAAAGCCTGATACTTGACTGGCTCAAATAAAACCATGGGCAAGCTGCTAACAGAGCAGTGGCAAATGAAATACCAGTTTCTTTTGGGACAAACTTAGTTCAGTCAATCCCCTTAGGTTTTGTGTTCAGACTGGAAGTTGTACCCAAGACTGGCAGATAAGGGCTCTGCACCAGTAATACTCTAGTTTTTCTTCTGAGGTCCAAAGCTTTTAGCAGCTTTTTTTGGGGGGGAGGTGGAAGGAAAGGCAATTGGGGTTAAGTGACTTGCCCAAGGTCACACAGCTAGTTAAGTGTCAAGTATCTGAGGTCGGATTTGAACTCAGGTCCTCCTGACTCCAGGGCTGCCCCATTTTTTTTGAAGGAAGCAAAGAGCGTTTGGGGCTTCTATATTCTTATACCAGAAGCCTGGAGAAAGAGTCCAATCTATGCTGTTTCACATGGAGAATAATTTTAGTTTGCAAAACACATTTTTCATAATAAGCCTGTGATGTAGGTGGAATATTCTTATGCCAACTGTACCATAGAGAACTCCAGAAATCCATATCACCTCTGTCCATAACTGTTATCTCCTCAGAGGACAACTCTTTGTAGGGTTTTGTGTTTTCAAGGAGAATGGTCCTTTTGTTGGGCACAGAAACGCGTGCTGTTCTCTCTGCATGGGTACGGAGTGTCATCCAAAAGGAACTGTGGTACTGACTGAGCTGAAAAAGTAAAACTCCTCTGAAAACTGGATTTCTTAAGAGCCAAGTGACCATTTGAAAGATACTAGTGATACAATATTGGAATATGACTTTCTCTGAATCACCACCAGCAGTATAATGGTAATGATTAAGGCTTAAAAGTTGCCTATCCAAATGATTTCTGTAGACTGAGATACCCTCTGTCCTCATTTTGGAGTTTCACAATCCTAGGAGACATACCTAGACCCTTCCTTTCTTGATTTTATGAACTCCCTACATTCAAAACATAATGTAAAAGGTCAGGGTTTTTGTTCCTTTCTTCTCTGACCATGTTCATTTTGAACATTAGGGGAATTTAAAATGTCTTGCATGATATCACCATGTGGTCATATTATCACTAAAACATCCTAAGCAGAAAGGGCAAGGTAAATAGCCGATTTTGTGCCAGCACAATCGGAAATAATTTCTGAATTTTTGGGGGGTCTGAATGGGTACCTTAGAAGTAATAGATGACAATGAGAGGAGGTTATTTTTTCTATCCATATTATTAAACTAGGATCAATGAGGCCCCTATTTATTGACACTAATGTTGATGACTTATTAACTGGGAAAAGGAAAAATGAAATAATTTACCTCCAAAAGGAATATAGAGATACTAATTCAGGCAGTAGCCTTATTAGGTAGCAAAAAAATGAAAAGAGAAAATTTTTTAAAATTCTATTTACTCTAAACTAAGAAATGGTATTCAGGAGGGAATGAATGAACATTGTATAATTTGTAAGTTAATGGAGGCATTCTAAATTCAACTTGCTTTTCCACCGTTCTTAGTTTATGCAAAATTATAACAAAAATCTTGATTTTCCTCTGTTCTTCTTAAGCTGTATTTTTTAAACCAAGGCTGAAGATCTTAACCCTCTACTGATCACTGTCATAGCTTTGATTTCCTCACTTTCTTCAAGATGTCAAGTTTAAGCAAGGACTATTTTTCAAATTCTTTTTTTGAACTGACAAAATTTTCTTCCCAAAGAGGATAATAAATAAAACCAACAGTAGCTGAACATCAAGTCTGACAATGGATTCTATTAGGTCAGCGGTTCTCAACCTGTGGGTCGCAACCCCTTTGGGATCGAATGACCCTTTCACAGGGGTCACAAGGGTCGCCTAAGGCCATCGGAAAACACATATTTCCGATGGTCTTAGGAATCGAGACACTGCTCCTCTGTCTCTCTCCAGGCAGGTCTGCCCACATGCAGATATGCCCACATACAACTATTAAAGGGTTGGAGCATTAGGAAGGTTGACAACCACTGTATTAGGTCATGATTTGACAGTAATAATAAGATTGCTAAGAGAGTTTATTTTAATTCATGATGGTTTTATTAGGGACCTCCAACAATTCTTGCCAAATTCTTACCAGAAGTTCTACATTTATAAAGAACTGATCACTTCTCATTAAGTAATAACCTTACTTTAAATTATGGCAATAAGATGGTAGGATTCCAAAGGCATGTTGGAGTTTATGCCCAGTGTAGTTCATAATTTTATACTTCAAGGATACCATATAAATTTGCAAATCTAATTCTTTCAATAATAAGCATTAAGACCTTACTGGATTATTCTTAGAAGCATTATGTGACCTTGGGAAGGTCTTTTAAATTTTCTGGGCCTTGGTTTTCTTCTCTGTAAAACTGAAATTTTGGGTTAGGTGATCTCTGAGGGCCCATCCTGTCCTAAATACCATGGTCCTATATTTTAGGCATATGACAACTTTTCCTCCTCCAAAACTGCTCTTGTTTCATCTAGTATTAGGTTATACATTAATAGGAGCTGAATGGAAGATGCCACATGGAGCTTAGAGAAGAGAAGTATGAGCAAAGGCATCTGACCACTCCTAGGTGACTCTTAGATCTACTTATCTATCCCTAACCTCTCTCCTGACCTCCTGTCTCACATCTTCAAGTGCTTTTTGGGCACTTCAAACTGGATGACCAGTAGGCATCTTAAACTCAACATGTTCAAAACCAAGTGGTTATCTTTGCCCCAATATCCTTGCCTCTTCCTGATTTCCCAGATACTGTGGAGGGGACCACCACATTCCCAGTCATCCAAGCTCACAGTCTAGGAGTCACCCTTGACTGCTCACTTTCTCTGACTCCCCATATCTAAACTGTTGCCAAGTCCTGTCAATTCTGCCTTCACAATGACTCGTATATACCGTCTTCTCTCTTCTGACACTGTTCCCAAACTGGTACAGCCTGTCTTCATCTTATACCCGAAGAAATGCAATAGCCTGCTGGTTCATTTTCCTGCCTCAAGCTTGTGTCCGCTCATTTAGTCCTCCTAAAGAGCAGGCCTGGTCATGTCATTGCTCTATTCAACCAACTCTTTTGTTGTTGTTCAATAGTTTCAGTCATATTTGACTCTTTGTGATCCCATTTGGGATCTTCTTGGCAAAGATGCCATTTCCTTCTCCAGCTTATTTTACAGATGAGGAAATTGAGGCAAACAGGGTTAACTGGCTTGCCAAGGTTTACACAGCTACTAAGCGTCTAAGGTCACATTTGAACTGTGCCCCCTAGCTTCCTATTATCTCCAGGATCAAATCTAAAATCCTTTCCTTGGCTTTTACAGCTCTTACTAATTTGGCCCTTTCTGCCTTTCCATTTTTTTTTTTTTTTATACCTTACTCCCACATATTCTGCAATCCAGCAGCAATGGTTTCCTGGATATTTCTCAAACAAGACACTCTGTCTCTTGGCTCTTCTCTGGCTGGCCCCTAAGTGTGAAATGTTCTTCTTCCTCAGCTCTATCTACTGACCTCACTGGCTTCCTTCAGGTCCCGGAAAAAATCCCTTCTTCTACTGAAAGCCTTCCCTCATCCCCTCTTAATTCTAGTGCCTTCCCTCTGTTAATTATTTTCTATTTATCCTGTATATAGATTGTTCCGAATATATTTGCATATTGTCTCCTTCATTAGAGTGTTAATTTGTGGTTTTCTAAAGCCAACGTTTCTACTTGAGTTTGACACCATTGTATAAGATAACCCATGCACAATTGTGGTAGTCCCAAAATATTAAATGGCATGGAGGAAAGCCTCTATTGCTTTGGGTGGATCTTCTATGAACAATTTAGGGAGAAAAAAGAGTGTGAATTGTCCAGTACAATAAACCATGGAGGTATGAAAATCTGCATCAATGGAAAGAGTATTATTCCAACAATGGTATTATACATCTAAGCATCCAGAGTATGGTTAAAACAGAATAGATACTAAGTCTATTATAATGAGGAAAAAGAGAAATTAATCAGAGTTATCATTATAGTTCCTTGTTTCACGGGTTGTAAATAACTATAAAAATAACTCTGATTAATTTATCTTTACAATTATATTATGAAATATGATCATTCGGTAAAGACTGAACTTCAGACTCCTCAAAATATAAAACTTGTGATATTCCAACACATACATAAACACATGATCATTCACCGAAAAGCATTAATAACTGTAATGGCGGAGAAAGATATTTAGTTTGAATAAGAAAAAGAAATACAAATAGAATTGTGGTGAACGAATTTTCTATTTTTCTTTTATGCTATTCTCATGATCTCACTCCAGATACAGTCACGGAACATTTCCAGGTTCTAAAAACTTGTATTTGGCTCTTTTGGGTCTACCAGACACACTCTCAATCAATCAACAAGCATTTATTAATTACTCACTACTGTACTAAGACTTGGAGATAGAAAGGCAAAATCAGGGTCCTCAGTCTCAAGGGGTTCATTCAAAAAGGAAAGACGTCATGCAAATCACTATTTACCTATAAGGCATAGGATGTATAAACGGGAGAGAAAAAATATATACTTAGCACTTCCCTCCCTGCATTCCTGGTTCCCATATAGATTATCCATTTACAGTTGGTGGTCTTATGGGTAATGGCAGGAGCCAATACTTTCCATTTTGGGATCCCCTTATCTTCTGAATATGTTTCTCCCACTGTCTTTATGAATGTGATACATTTCAGTCATGTCTTATTCCTCCTGGATATTCTTCTCATACAGCTGTCATAATCTTCCATAAGGTATTAGTCGATAGAGGCTTAAGCAGCACCTTCTCAGGGACACTGCATTTTCACAGAGGACATTAGATAGTTTTTTTATACCCCGAGGTTGAATGTCTAATGACTGGCTTTTAGTCACTTTCTCAGGTAGTAGAGGGAAATATATTTTATCCAGCATCCAGCATGGGACTTTTCACTAAGCACTTAGTAAATTAATGAATTTCTAAATGGGGGAATCTCACCTGATTCCTGCTTTCCTGCTGCCTCCTCTGCCCCTCCCCCATGTCACTGTACAGACAGGCCTTACCCAATTATATCTGAGAGGTATATGGGAAAATGATAAATGAGAGGTTGTTTTGACCTGAAGAAAATTTCTGGAGACACAAATAGACCCTTTTTCAACCCATGGGAGGAGATTCTGTGCAGAGCCATCATCCATAGCTTTATAAAAACTATTCTCTGACCCTGGAATAAGAGAATCAGGATATTGTGTTCTTTCAGATTTACTGACTTTGGAGTCAAAAGTTAACTGCAGACCATTATCCGTAAATCACATGCTCATACAGAGAGCCAGACTCAGAGAGAACTGATAACAGCCACTATAATGAATAATTGAATGAATATAGCACTGTGAATATAACTTAGTGGACTTCAAAATGTGAAATATCCTGCCTTCATATTCCCCCAGAGCCCCAAGGAAAATAAACACAGGCAGGTTTAAACTGGGAAAGAGGTATAGCTTAATGAAAATATCAAGCAGAACAGCAACAAGGATAGCTACTTTTCTAAAAGACAACTTTTTTCATTCCTCATTAAATCTCTAACTCATATATTAATGTCTGGGTACCCGCAATGTGCAAGACACTGCGAGAGAGACAAAGATGAAGAAGACACAAGATGCTGCCGTCTTTTAAAACTCATTAAATATTTTTTTGAAGTAGTGTGTATTTATGGAAGCATCCTTTAAAAGATCCCAAGAAGAGAATGCTTATAATGTTATGCCAGACTAGGTCTCTGGTCTATTCACAGGAAATGTGGAAGAAAATCTGAACTATAGATTTTTCAGTGTGTATATGTGTGTGTGTGTGACATCAGAATAATGGTCATCAGGAATCTTACAGAGAGTACCTGATGTTTGAGGGAAAAACCTAAAGTGCCCCCTTAAGTGACTTGGAAGAATTCTAAATGCAACTAAGTCAAATCAATCAATCATCACTAGAAATTTATTAAACACCCATTATGTGCCATGACTATGTGAGATGATTGATAAGTACAAACAATGAAATAATCCCTACTCACAAGGAGTCTACATTAAAAAAGAGAAGTCAGTTACAAATATAAATATATACAGCATAAATATAAAGCGAATAAACATGAAGCAAAGCACTGGAGGTTGAAGGGGTCAAGAAAGGCGTCATGTTGTTAGTGTCTGAGCTGTACCCTTAAGGGAAATGAGGGACTCCATGAGGTATAGTGACGAGAGAAGGGATTTTGGGCCTATGTGCCAATGTACAGATATTGTGATGGGAAATTGGAGATGGAGTTTCATGTGGGAGAAACAGGGAAGGCCAATTCAGCTTGACTGAAAAGTGCAAAAGGTGGCGTCCCATGAGACTGGAAAGTGACGCTGTAGTGACACGGAAAAAGACACAGCTATCTTTAAAAGTTAAATAGAGGTGTTTATATTTTATCTGGAGGCAATCAGAAGCTACTGGAATTGGCTTAGTAGGAGAGTTTTAGTTGGCAGCAAGGTGTGGATAGTTTGGAATAGGGCAACACTTGAGGCAGGGAGTTCAGTGAAGAAACTCTTGCAATAATTAGGTAAGAGGTGATGAGGGACTGTTTAAGGTGGAGCTGTGTGTGTGGAGAGAAGGGGGCACATACAAGAGGAGTGGTAGAAGTAGAGATGGCAAAATTTAGCAACAATCTGAATATGTGGGGAGATAGAGGGTGAAGAGCTGAGGATAACGTTGAGGCTAACAAGCCGGGAGACTACAAGGATGGCAGTGCCTTTGACAGAAACAGAGAAGTATGGAAGAGGCAAGGGTTTAGGGGAAAATAAGAGTTCAGTTTTAGAAATGTTGAGTTTTAGATGTCTCAGGGATATACAGTTTGAAATGTCTAATAGGCAACTGGTGATATGGAACTGTAGATTTGGAGAGATTTAGTATATGTATACACGCATATACATACATATATATGTGTATATATATATATATATATTTGTATTTGTGAGTCATCTGCATAAAGATGATAAATAAACCCATAGGAGCTAATGAGGTTACCAAGCAAAAAAGTACAGAGGGAGAAGAGGGTTTAATACAGAACCTTGGGGGAACATCTACAATTAAGGGCAATGACGTAGATAATGAACCAGCAAAGAGTCTAGAACCAGGAAAAAGTGGAATCACCAAAATATGAAGAGGGAAGTGCCTAGGAAGAAAGGGTGGTTGATAGTGTCAGATGCAGTAGATAGGTTTAAGGTGAGGACTGAGAAAAAGACTATCACATCAGAGAACTAAGAGACCACTGGTAACTTTGTAAAGAGGAATTCCTTGAGTGATGAGATTGAAAGAAAGACTGCAAAGGGTTGAGAAACGATTGAGGGGAAAGAAAACATAGGCTTTTAGTATAGAGAGCATTCTCAAGGAGTCTGGCTATGAAAGGGAGGAGAGTTATAGGATGATAACTTGAGAGAATGGTCAGGTCTTGATTTTTAAAGATAGGGAGATTTGGACATGTTTGAAGGCAGAGGGCATCAATCCAATAGGTAAGGAGAAAAGAAGGGAGGAAAGGGAAAAGAGAAAGGAAAGAGGAGGGGGAAGAGAGAGAAGAGAGATAGAATGAGGAAGGGAGAAGGATGGGAGGGAGGGAGAAAGGGAGGGAGAGGGAGAGAGACAGAGAGACAGAGAAAGAGACAGAGAGAGAGAGAGAGAGAGAGAGAGAGAGAGAGATTTATTAAAGATGTATTCTGTTGGAGAAGATGGTACCCAAGGACACATGTAATGGCCTTGGCAAGAAAAAGAACCACTTCTTTGTCAGAGATTGGTGGAAAGAGGAGAGAGGAGAAGAAAGATGTTAAGGCAAGTAGAAAGAAATACATTTTTATAGGCACAAGGCAGGACATATTTAAAGGGTTTAGAATGACAAAGTCATGATTCTGAAAATACAGAATTCAACAAATTATGGTATACAAATGTAATAGTTGTATTGTGCTATTAGACGAAAGGGATGGTATTAGAAAAATCTGGGAAGTCTTGTATGATATAATACATAGTAAAGTGAGCAAAACCAGGAGGAAAACGTATTCAGTAATGATGCTATAAAGATAAAAAAACCCTAAAAACAAAACTTTGAAAAGCGGAAGAACTCTGATCACTGCAATGATCAATCATGTTTCCAGAGGAGTCATGATGACGCCTATTACCCACCTCTGGACAGAGAGGTGATGGACTAATGGTACAGAATGAAATATATATTTTTTGACACAGTCAATGCTGAAATTTGTTCTGCTTGACTATGTGTATTTGTTACAAAGGTCTTGTTTTTTGTTTGCTTTTCTTCTTGATAAAAGGTACACTGGTAGGGGGAGAGAAGTTGATTTTTATTCCTTAGCACTTTTTTTGGGGGGGGGCCGGGAATAAGCAGTGTGCAACAATGGCTAGTGAATTTAACTTTGAATCAGGAGGATCTGGATTCAGGTCCAGATTCTGACACATATTGGTTGTGGGACCCTGGACAAGTTTCTTAATCTTTTTTTTTTTTAAATTAATTTTTATTTATCTTTAGTTTACACCTTTCATCTCCACGAGATTTTGAGTTACAAATTTTCTCACTATCTTTCTATTTCCTCCCCCATCACCCCTCTGACTTTCCTGTAGGGCAAGATGGCTCTCCAAACCCCTGTATATCTTATTTCTCAGTTGCATGTAAATAATAATAATATAATTGGTTAATTATAAATTATAATTAATTAATATATAATGATTATATATATGTTTCTTAATCTTTTAATGTCTCAGGAAACTCTCAGAATATGAACTGCAGGGCAAGCAAAAGAATTTGTATCAGTAATGGGAGTTTCCTCATTGAGTGTTCCCTACACCAAGGAAATCACAGGTTGGTCCAAAAATCATTCAACAGTTTTCTGCCCCCTCCTAGTCCTGAGATGATACTAGAAGTCCTTAATAATGGGTTTTTAGAAGTAAATTATGATGATAATCTAATTTCATTTGCTCTAAAGGTTATCTAAATTACAGGAAAACATATTTCTTACCATCCATTCATATTACTATATTATTATTGATTAATCCTCTCATGGAATCTGAATCTATTAAAAACACAGGAATAATCTGTTAAACTAAAGTGAAAATTTAAATCAACAATGGTTTCAAGGTTAGTAACTCTAGAAAGGTGAAGCACAGCAGATACTATAGTCAATAAACTGACACTATTTGTCCAACTGTGCAGCTTAAATCAAAATGTCATGGAGCCAGGGATGGGGAAGAATATTCTCAAGTTCATAGGATTATCACTCTAAATGGGAAGGGACCTTAGAGACCATCTAGTACAACCCATTCATTCTGTAGTTGGGGAAACTAATGTCCATGGTTGGGACTTACTGATTTGCTCAAGGGTACACGCAAAGTAAACATCAGAGGTGGGATCTGAACTCAGATCCTCTGGCTCCAGAATAAGTTATTTTCCTTTGTATCTGATGCTGTCTGATCCTGATGAGCCTTTTCTGTCATTCCCTGAAAGAAGGTCCCATGGTCACACCAAAATCACCCCCCCCCCAGCCCTCCTGCTCCTTCTCCTTGCTTCTCTGACTAGTTAGCATCTCTAAAGTCTGCCTTTGCCTGCCTGTCTATTGCTTTAAATTCCCTTATATAAAATGAAATTATTCGTCCACTAGATGGTGAGCGTGTTGCTCTGTCAGTAATAGTGAAAGCTGCTGACTTCACCATGTAATAAATAACAACACAAGTGTGCTATTAGAAACCTGTTTTCTTTTCTCATGACTTCTATGAAAGGCATTTGTTAAACTCTCCAACAGGAACTCGTCTGTGGTTATACAAGCTTCTCTAAATATGCAGAATGGCTCGGAGATCCAAGATAGGGAGACACATAGAAAAGGACTTCACTTTCTACCAAATATCACTTGTCATTGCAAGAATCCAATTTTAATTATTTTGTCTCTAGAATCCTTTTAAATAACAATATGAGCTCATCTAAATAAAAGAAATCAAGTGTGCTGTCTAGCCCATCATTAATGATTTACTAAGAGAGACAGGATGTGAAGTACAAACAATTACAGAACAAGATCAGTCAACTAATCCTGTCAGTTCCCCAAATAACAATATATGGTCACAACTGGTTTCTGTAAATTTGTCTAAAGTAGACAGTACACACAGACACACACAATCATGCAGTGGCGAAATTCATTTTCCTTGTATGTCATTTACTCCCACAGATAACCAAACAAAATAATGGAAATAATAAGAGGAATACTATCAGAACCATATATGAGTGTTATTTTAAACTTCACAATGTACTTTCCTCACAATAACCCAAGGAGGTACGTTGTGCAAGTATTACTCTCGCCCTTACTTTACTGATGAGAAACCTGTGGCTCAAAGGAATACAGTGATTCATCCAGGGTCACACAACTAGTAGGCATCAGCTAGAGCTTGATTCCAAGGCACCATGATTCCTTACCGAACTGTGACCCTCACTGGTGGCCATTTGGCCTGAGCTTGGAAACTTCCGGTGCTGGAGAACTTACTACCTCACAAAGTGGTCCGCTCCACTTTAGGATCACTGTAGGTATGAGGAAATCCTTCCTTATATAGAATGGAAAACTACTTCATAGCAATTTCCATCTACTGCTCCTACTTTTGTTCTCTGGGATGAGAAAGAATACATCTAATGCTTCTTCCACATGACTGCCCTTTGAGTTCTGGAAGACAGCTATGTTCCATCCTAAGTTTTCTCTTTCCTAGGCTCAAGTCCCTGGTTACTTCCTCTGATTTTTACATAAAGTGTGATCCCCTCTCAGCCTCTTTACTGTCCTGTTCATCCTCTTCTGCACTGCTTCAGCTTCAGACTACTTTTGCTCAGACCTGAACATAACACTCTAGATGTCTGACCAGAACAAAGTACAGAATGATTATCATTTTCACTTTAGATACTATGCCTTGGTTAATGCAGTCTAAGACTATACATTAGTTATGTCACCCTGTTGACAAGAAAATTATCTTGAAATACACTCAAACCAGGTCTTTTTCACCTATTTCCCCCATGTTATGTTTTGTGCAGTTGATTTTTGAAAATCCAAGTGTAAGGCTTTATGTTTATGGGGTCAGTGCCCCTGGGTGGAGAACTATGAGGCAGTGATGAGAACCTGAACATTCCACATACTTGTCCCTACACTGTCCCACTCCATACCTGTCCACTCTTTGAACTATGCTCTCTATAAATCCCACCCTGAAAATAACAAATCTCTTCATGTTAGGGATCTTCCTGTCAGACTCCTTACATTTTCCAGTTCTGAGATATACCTTCCCCCTAACCCTGCATCATTAGCCATCTTTTCTGGTATTAGATGTACCTTCTCTCACATACCCTTGCTGATCCCTAAAATGCAGTCAGAATATTACTTGCTCCCTCTTGCCACTTCCAGATGCCTTCTTCTACCAACATTACTTAAACAACTTCTCCTCCTTTGAAGATCCCTCTCTTCAGATTCTGTGACTGCTATCTACCTCTCCCCAGTGCATTCTCTCTCCTTTCTCAAGGAGTTCCTGCCCTCACACCAGGGGACTTCAATATACCATACATACCCTTGACCTTACACTTCAGTATTTTCAACTCCAATGACTTACTCCTCCATTTTACTTCAGTCATACACAGGGACAGTCACATCCTTTGACTTTACCATCACTCACAAGTATTCCATTTCTATAATCTAGAATTCTGAAACTCCTTTATTTGATAATAATACCTTATCATTTCATCCTTCTATATTCCTTGCAAATCCTAACCCTATTCTTCAGTCTCTTGTGACCTCCAATCCCTCTACTTCTCAGAACTTTCCCAAGCCATCACCCCAATTTTCCTCCCTTCCCAGTAGTGATCCCTCAGTGCACCAACTCAATTCTACAATTCTCTTTACTCTCAAATACCTTGCTCCATGCTGCTGTGATGGACCATGTCTTTCCCTCTCCACCCACAATCTTCTTCCTCTATATATATTCACATGCTGTTGAACAGAACTGTGGGAACTTAGGCAACCAGGTGGACTGGGTCCACAAAATATTTACTTGGTTGTATCCTTCTTGAAGCAAATTAATCCTTTTATTCCTACATGATTGATTCTCTATCCCACTTACCACAACAGTTATGTTCCATCCTAAGTTTTCTTTCCTAGGCTCTTTCCTCTCCTCAAGCCTCTCCCTCCTCTCATCTGGGGACTTCAACTCATATATACCAAATTAATGAGCTGGTGCCAATTGTGTCTTCAGAAATTCAGAATTTGTGATATTTTAAAAGAAAATAACCCTTGGATCCTAACTAGCCTCATTCACCACAGTGTTTGCATGTACATACGTGGCTGAAAACCATAAATGCTTATAGATTGAAAGAAGAGAGTACATTTATGAAAAAAGGTTTGATTTGCAATTACAGTAAAGGACAACTTTAAATGATATCCTTGACCCTGTTCATAAACTTTAATATTTGAAAATATTGATTGACTAATTTTCTGCAACATGAAAATTCAGAAAATCTGGTAAAAATGTAAAAATTGCATCTTGTGTTGTCAGGCTCCAATTATTCTAAGACACAGGAGTTTGGTTAAAAATTAGAAGATTAGAATTACCAAAAAAACCCATAAACAGGACTCCAACGAATGAATCTGCTAATCATTTTCCATGGGGGAACTGCTAATGCTTAATCTTTAGCTGTAACATATAAGTAGTAATATATACGATGGCACCTTAATTTCAAAATATTTTGCTTGGTTTATTTTCCTTCATAATGTTCAGAATGCTGCTACAAATTTAGAAGTCAAGAGTATTTATGGTTCAGACAGAAACATGTCCATTTATTTCTCCTCTATGGTGATCCATAAAAATTGTTAAAGAAATATTATGTGGGCAAAGTTATATTTATTAATCAGAGCTCAAGGAAACAGGCTGTAGAACTATGACTCATAACATCTTTCCCTGCTAATTTATGCATTGCAGAGAAACATGGCTAGAAGGAACCTGCCTTGCCTTTACTACATGAAAACACCCTTTCAGCTGAGAACTTGCATTTATAAATGTGAAAGAAATTAAAATGCAAATGAATCACTCATTCTTGGTAGTTCTTCTCTACTCCAGGGTGTTCTTTTGTGAACATACAGTAGGTAGTTCACAGTACATTTAGAGGGGAACTAGATTGGGTTGTCTGACTCATTTTTTATTTCATTATTAGTGCTGCCTTTAATTTTGATGCCAGTCTGCCTACACTTATTTTCACTGTGGCATTAGGTGTTTTGTTGTCAGAACTGTAGGACTTGTGTTATTTGGAAACAAGAGGGCTGGCAAAATGTCTATGCCAAAGACACTGACTTTGTTTTTGGATCTGAAATTGGATGCATCTAGATGCCTAGTTTCTCAAATTCCCAGGGTGGCACTGAGAGAATGCTTATAGTAATAGCATTAAAAACAGTAAGGCTTTTATAAAAGTGGTTCTAGTAAATAGGTTTTTGCAAAATGGAATCTTTCTGCAAGATTTTGTGTGTTGGCAGCAGTCATTTATTTAAATAGCTAAAGAAAAAATATTCAACATTACACCATAAATATCTATAAAAGCTTCTCTTGTTTTTCTGTAGTAGTAATATTCCAAAAACCACTTCAATTATCTGGCTAGGATATTTCAACACCATTGTGTTATTCTCTTCTGAGACTTTACAGAACTGATATTACCTGTACCGCTTTCTCTTCTTGCCCAATCATGTTTTTCCATTCCAGAAGAGACCGCTGCAGATGCTCAAGTCCAGTTTCCCAAAGCCTGACAGTGCCTCCCATATCAACAGTAACAACACCACCTTTGCCCCACTCAGCGATCAGGGCATCTGTGTCTGAAATAGTAGAGAGCCACATTGTGTATGGAGAGAGAAATGCTGGTCTGAAAAAAACAAAAAACAACAACAACCAAAATGCAACATAACCATAACAGTAAAATGAGGGTAGTAATTGCTACTCTTACTTATCTCTGCAAGATAGTGAATGTTTTAAACCTTGTGACTCTAAGGAAGAAAGGGACAGTAAATTGAGATCATATGACTATGAAAAAGTCTTACTCCAAATCCTTACAGTTGTGTGGCAATGGCTTTGGAGTTTCCTTTTTTGAATTTAATTTTATAAAGTCTATATTTAATAAATGCCGGAAGAAAAAAATAGCACAGTAGGAAAAAAGATGATCTATGAATTTCTGTATAGCTTGCTTTTTATTCTATTTTAAAAATTTTTTAAATTCATTTGAACTTAAATACAAAAAGACAAAAAAAGAACATTTCCATGTACACAACACAGCACAAAGAGGATTCAGCATATAACCATGAATTTCTATTTTAGACTGTTTACTTAAAAAAAACCCCAACACTGTGTACTAAACAGTTTATATTGTTTTCAAAACTATCCTGCTTTTTGTACTTCCTTCTAAGTTTTCTTTTGTTCTCTGCTGTGTCCTTTTCATTTTTTTCTCCTGCCCCAGGGAAGGCTACAATTGAACACGTGTGTGTGTGTGTGTGTGTGTGTGTGTGTGTGTGTGTGTGTGTATGAGTGAGAGTGAGAGAGAGAGAGAGAGAGCATGTGCAAACCCTATTTATCAGTTTGTAGTTAGCTCGTTAGCTTGATACTCAAGATGAATTAGTCATTCAAAGTTGTTCTTAGGACAAAATTTCTGTTACTATGTTCAACATTCTCTTGGTACTGTTCATTTCACATTTCATTATTACATGCAAGTCTATTTTAGCTTTGTCTTTGAGATCATAATTGCTGCTTCTGGTTTTTTTTTTTTTTACATCAACTACAGCGTAATAAATTCTACTCCAGAATTTTATTTTTACTCTGTGTGCATGTCTCATTTTTTTTTAAATTTTAACTTTTGTTTATTTTTAGTTTACATGCATCTCTCACTTTAAATTATGTTTCTTATAAACAACATATTGTCAAATTCTGATTTTTAATACATTCTGCTATCCATTTCCGTTTTGTGGGTGAGTTCATCCCATTCACGAAGTTATAACTCTTAGTTGTGTATTTCCCTCCACACTATTTTTCCTCACTATTTATCTTTCTTGCCCTATTTATCCTATCCTTCCTCATGTGGCTAATTTACTTCTATCCACTACCTTGTCTTCCTATTCCTTGGTTTACCCATCCCTTTATGGGTCTCTCCCTTATCCATTCCCCCCACCCTCTAGAAGTCTCTCCCTTATCCTATCTCCTTGTCTTCCTATTTCTTTTCTTTTCTTTTTTTTCTTTTTTGAGGGCAACTGAGGTTAAGTGACTTACCCAAAGTCACATGGCTAGTAAGTGTGTCAAGTGTCTGAGGATGGATTTGAACTCAGGTCCTCCTTACTCCAGGGCTAGTGCTCTATTCACTGTGCCACCTAGCTGCCCCTGTCTTCCTATTTCTTTATAAATTTAGAAGACTTTCATGCCCTTTAGATGAATATGTTGTTCTCTCTTTAACCCAGTTACAATGTAAGTAAGATTCCAGCACCATCTGCCCTCCACCTCCACCTGCTTCCTCTGTAATAGTTCTTCCATTCATGTCTCATTTATAATTTCTCCATTTTACCTCTTCCTACTCATTTTTGTTTTTTTTAGAATCATTCCATCATACTCAACCTCAAGCCTTTTATCAATGTATATATGACCTTTCAAACTACTCAACTGATGATAACAATCTTAAGAGTACAGATAACATTTTCCTGTATCAGAAGTAAACAGTTCAACCAAATGAGTCCCTGAGAAGGACTGGATCAACTCACAACTTCACCAACAGTGCATACAACTGTCATTTTCTCTTTTTTGTTGATTTTGCCAAACTGTTGAGTATGACGTGGAACCTCAGAGTTGTTTTAATGTGAATTTCAAATGATCCATAGCATTTATTCATGTAGGTTTGGATTTCATTAGATTGAATTCCTTCCTTTGAGAACTATCTAAATAGTCCTTTAGCCATTTATTTATTAGGATATAGGTATTTTTCTCATGTATTTGAACTAGTTTCTTTCTTTTTTTTTTTGAACCAATTTCTTATATATCATGGATATCAGACCGTGGAGATCAGAGACATTTGCTAAAAAATTTTTCCTCACTGTTTCTCTTATTTTAATTACACTGATTCTGCTTAGGCAAAAACTTTTCAATTTTATGTAATAAAGGCTTGGTGTGTGTAGACCCTATCAATTTCCTTGACTGATGCAACTTCCCCACATGGAACACCTGGGGACCTTGCTTCAGGGAGAACTGTATGAAGTATAAGGTAAGTGACTTAAAGAGACTATGGAGCATGTGTGAATGTTTTAAAATTGATTCTAGTTAGCTAACCATGTGGTTGGGAGGAGCCTTTTTTGATTGGCAACAAGCTAGAACTGTGGGAGTCTTCAAAAAACATGTGGGTCAGCTTCAGTCATCTCTTTGCTTCAGTAGTGTCTGGAGGTGCTTCCTCTGACTCTTTTGAACAAGGAAAGGAGTGGAGTCTTAGGACTTTGGGAGAATGAACCATAGGAATTGATGCTGGGTGTTGTAACCAGTAACATTAATGCTCCAAAGACCAAAGAGCACTTTTTGAGACTGACCTTCTGAACCCATGACAGTAAAAGCTGAAATGAGATCTCATCTGCAGTGATACTGCTTTTGGATATGAAGCTGGTGATAGCAATGCTATATAGGAACTGAACCAAAGTTTGAATGTATTCCTCTAGAGCTTGAGGTGGTATAGGAAAGAGTATGCTTCAGAGATAGCAGGAGAAATCTTTGTATATTTTTGCTAAATCTTTGAAGTAAAAATTCCATTGTAAAAAGCCAATAAATGTTAAGTGATTAAGAAGAACTAGAGTGTTAGTCACTGGCCCCCCTAATAATGGATTGAACCTAGCCAGTGGGCACAAAAGCATCAAATGGCAGTAGAGATACTCACAAATTCTAACCTCTCCAAAGTAACTTCCTAGAGCCCTAAGAAGGTAATGCAGCAGGACTGGCTCTGACAGTATAAGCTAGCATGTGCATGTTATATTTATATACTTCACAATTTGTCTTTTTTGTAAAAATTTGGCATCTTTTTGATCCTTTTTATCTTTTTTGTCAGAGCAGCCTAGATGGCACAGTGGATAGAGTGCTGAAGAGGTAGACATGATTAAATGACTGAATAAGTCCTTTGATCATGAACCCTTCCTCCTTCTATAGCTGTGAAAAGTATTCTCTTCCTTACTTTTCAAATTTGTTTAAGATATAACTTTTGATATCTGGTCATACATCTATTTGGAGCTTATCTTGGCATGTGGTGTGAAATGCTAGTATAAACCTAATTTCTTCCAGACTGCTTTCCAGTATAACTTAGTTTCCAATCAGTTTTAATCCTTTCTTTGAAGACCCTTTATTGGATATAATTTTTATTGCCTTGTAGTTAATAAGGATGTGTTTTTTGCTTTTCTACATTTATTGGTGAGGTTTTAATGCCCTAATTCATGGTGAATTTCTATAAACATGCCATTTTTCAATAATTGCCACAGATGTTTTTCCAAAAATTTATTCAGGGGGAAGCTAGGTGGTGTGATGAATAAAGCACCAGCTCTGTAGTCGGGAGAACCTGATTTCAAATACAGCCTCAGACACTTAACACTTACTAGTGACCTTGGACAAGTCACAACTCTAATTGCCCTGCCTCCTCTCCTCCAAAAAGACAAAAAAAAATTTATTCAGGTTCTTATTTTTTTCTTGATTTATTTTTTTTTGTCAGATGTGTTCAGGTCTTGTAGACCTCACTGATATTCCCAACTATTCTACATTTACTATATATTTTTTCCTATAAATTGATCAACTTTTCCTACAAGTATTTAGATACTATTCAGTGTATATTAAATATTGATATTAATTCACTGTCTGAGTACCTGTCAGTAAAATGTAATCTGCCTGTTTTAATTAATTGTTATTAGAACTATGAACTGATCCAACTATTCTGGAAAGTAATTTGGAAGTAAGTCCACCCAAATTGCTGAATTGTACATTCTTCTGATCCAGAGCTACTTCTTCTAGGGCTATATCCCAAACAGATCAAATAAAGAGAAAAAGTATTCATATGTACAAAATATCTATAGCAGCTCCTTTATTTATAGCATCAGTTCTCAACCTGTGGGTCATGACCCCTTTGGGGGTCGAACGACCCTTTCACAGGGGTCACATCATTCGTCTAAGACCATCGGAAAAGATATATTTCTGATGGTCTTAGGAACCGAGACACCGCACTCCTCTATCCATCTCCAGGTGGGTCCACCCACATGCAGATATGCCCACATACGAGTATTAAAGGGTTGCAGCATTAGGAAGGCTGAGAACCACTGATTTATAGCAAAGAATGAGAAACTAAGGAGATGCTTAAAATGTGGGCAATGGCTGAACAAATTATGGTACATGAATGTACTGGAATATTATGGACTAGTAAGAAATGATAAAAGGGATGATTTCAAAGAAACCTGAGATTTGCATGAATGGATACTGAGTAAACTGAGCAGAGCCAGAACAATTTATATAACGATGGAAATATTATAAGACAAACAACTTTGAAAGACTCAAAACTTCAACCAATGCAATACTCAATCATAATTCCAGTGTACCAATGATGAAGTATATCATCTTATTCTTGGTAAAGAGGTGATGGACTAGATATAGAATGAAATCTACATATGTTTTTGGACATGGTCAACGAGAAAATTTGTTTTGTTCAAATTTTTGTTTTGCTCAATTAGGCACATTTGTTAAAAGAGTTTTTTTTTTTTCAAATTTCCTAGTGAGTGAGGTTACTAAAAGGGATGGGTTAGAGTTCTCTCCTTCTGCCTATCCCTCTGTGCCCCTAACAGAAGAGAATGAAGGCCAGAAGGAATCAGACAAGCAGGAAAGTTTTGAATGTTACATGCTGAAATTATTATACCCTTATGAGGGAATTGAGGGGATTAGGACAGCAGGTGGTTAATTGTGGAAATTGAGTGAACCACACTGACTCTATCTGGTGACTCAATTTTGGAGCTAGCTCAGTTCCATTTCTATTCAATTACATTAATCAAGCATCAAGAATATCATATATGGGTCTTGTCCAATTTCTGTCTTGTGAAAAAATTTTACTCAATTGTGGGAAATAAGAGAAAACCTCATTTCATTGTTTGAACCCAGCCCCGCATGACTGGGAAGCGTTTAGAGAGCCTTCACTAAGGACCTAGGTTATGCCGACAAAGCCAGTTAGGTCCAGAGACTGATGCAAGGAGTTTTGTCACAATTCTCCATCTCGAGAAACCTCTATGTCTTAGCTAAAAACTAACACTGTACTGATAATCAGTTATTGTTTCCGTGTTCCTTAGACTGCTCACAGATTCTTGGGTGTGGGACACCCCTTTTTTCTCATTTCAGGGAATTCTACCCGTTTATTCTCCCACTCCCAGTGTCAAGTCCCCAATCTTTCATCCAATTAGAAATCAGATCACCTAACGTTGTATTATTAGCTCTTAATTAGCTGGCCTTATTGGATGGTTTTTGACGTATAAATGTCTGTCTCCTCCTGCATTCAGGGTCCAGCCTTAAGATGAGGAAGGGACCTGGTCCAAATTTCTTAGGCAATTGCCATACGCTGCTTAATAAACTGAAATTCTCAGAAGCGCCAGCCTTTGTTTCCTGAGTCACTTTATCTTTCACCTGCTACATTTACAAACCACAAAATACAGACTTGTAGTTTCAAATACAAGCATCTCCTATTCCACAATGTATATAGAAATGCTCATTTTTTTGTGTTTGTTAAGTTCAGCATTTAAAGGGAAAAAAGAAGATAGGTTAGAACCTGACTGTGAAGGCTTTTAAATGCCAAAGAGTTAGCATCTTATCAGAAAGGTAATGAGTAGCCACTGAAGCTTCTTGAGGAGGGGAATGACATAGCCAGACTTGTGCTTTAGGAATATCACACTGGCAGCTGTGTGATGGATGGATTAGAGAGGGAAGAGACTGGGTGCAGTATAAGCAGCCCAATTAGGAGACTATTGCAATATATTAGATTATTGCAACAGGTAGGACAGTTGGGTGTGAGTAGCAACAAAAAAATAGATACGAGATGTAGAGGAGGTAGATATGATAAAACCTGGTGACCAAGCTGATATGGAGACTCAACAGGTAATTTGAGATCTCTAAGTAAAAGAAAGTAGTTACAAAAAAGAAACAGACTGCCCTAAAGGTAGTTTCTTCACCAGAAGTTCCTTATCCAAATGAAATCACAGCTGTCTCTACCCCTCTCCCTGCTCCACTCCCCTAGGCTTTGAACAGTGAACTGTGCTCAGAACTGAGTAAGTAGAGAAGATTAGCCTGGGTACTTTTTGGAAAAATGTGCAGTGCATCCAATAAATCTTGCTTGGTGCTAAAAGCATCTATTTTTAAAGACCAATATCCTCTCAGTAATTTTATAAGGCTGAGAATCATGAAGCACAATGACCTCAGAAGAATTAAAATCACAAGTGACATGAAGGGCAATTGAAAGATACATGGTAAGAATAAATAAGCTATGATAATGATGATTTTAAAGTCAGAAATACCCTAAAAGACATCACCATGGACAAGGAGGTGGGATGATCATGTAGGAGGATGAAAGATAAATGGTGGATAGCTATTCGTCAATAAAGGATTTATGGTGGGGAAAAAGGACAGGAGTAACACAGGATGAGGAGATGTTTAGGGGCTATTTTTAGGGGATAACCACACTAATGAGATCACAGAGCTATCAAAGAAGTAGAATTATGATCAGAATGAAGGATAAGGAGTATTAATTCTACTCTAAATTTTCAAGACCATTTGTAGGATGAGGTATATTATACCTTTTCAAACATTATCTTTGTTATTCCAAGCACAAGAATCAAGTCAAGATGATACAGAATCACTGGAATTCATATCAAGAATTTAAATGCAAAGTGTATTAGGACATAAATAGCCAACAGAACAATATTGGTAATACTTTGCAGACCTTTGGCACAGGAACAACAACATACTTCTTTTTTATCTATGATATATCCCTCACAATATTCAGTAACTGGATTAAATAACTACTTACACTGTCCAGGTACTCTTCTTAGTTGTTCTTAGGAAACTGATGCTTTCTATTTGACAGGCAGAGGAGATGATTTTTCTGGGTAGGATGATACAATCTTACAATTTAATTGAGACAAGACAGAGATGGCCACAAAACAACCATCCCTCACTTGGCACCTACTATTTGATAAAAGAAACATATCCCAAGGATTGAGACATATTCTCAGGATTTACCAAATAAATAAATCAAAGCTATTCTGATTCACTGGTCTTACTACATCAGTTGGAGAGAAGAGTAACAACATGAGATGCATTCAGGAGTTTAGGAAAAGGAAAAAAATACTAGAAATACCTAGGATATAACGTGTCATTGCACTTCTAAACTATTTTAAGATGCTCCCACAGAAAGACTAAAGGAAGGTAGGACTTAATAGAAAATAAGATTCCACATATGTATGAAAGTCTGTTCAGTTTATTAAGAAAAGAAGACTTAAGAAAAAATAACTAGTGATGATGATGGTGAGGTGAAGAGATAGCTGGGATTAATCAGAGTTTATTCAAGGGAAAATGTTACTTGAAATTCTGCCAATGACATCTGAGGTGTATGGTACTCTGCTGAGGACAGTAAATAACAGCTATTATTAAATAACAGCACAGGGGAAATTTAAATTTACATGGATAATTTTTTAAGACTTCAAAAAAATGCCAGAGAAACCACGTTTCTTATGACTTCCTTAATAGGTCTGGAATCATATGCTGACTTTTTCTGGAACACAATCGTAAACAAGTATAAAATGAAAAACTTCAACACGTGGGTGTCAACATTTAGACATTTCTGACAATATGACTTGAACCAAAACACGTATATGCAATATTTAATGACAAGAGATGCAAGGTTGTACCAAGAATGCACAGGTCCTTATGCATCAATCTGGTCATTTTATTCCTCCACAAACATCTGGATATCTAGAAGTAACAGACCTTCAGTGAAGGGGAAACCAAACCAAACCGAACCCAAGAACCTTCAAAGGCTAACTATTGTCATCTACGATACAAAGCCAGACTTCCCTTTGCCTTTCACTTAAGGCTCCCTGCTCCCCTGGTCCCCAAGCTGGTTCTCCCTTACCTTTTCAGCCTTCTGAAACACTGTTCTCTTCCACACCTGCTAAACCACCATTACATTAAGCTACTTTAATGCCACCTAAACAAACCTTTACAGTTTTTTTTGGCCAATGTTCTTGCACTAAAAAAAACCTAGAATATCTTCTTTCCTCTAATTCTGCTGAATTCCTATTGATTTTTCCCAGTTCAGCTGAATTACATCTTCTCCAATAAGTATGTTCTCATCTCCCCTTTTAGTGACTTTCTCCTTCATAGCAGTTGATTTTGGAACTCTTCAATTCACACCATGCTTTATGGCAGCATGGGAGAGCATGGTGTGACACTGTTGGGTTTAGAGTCAAAAACCTGAGTTTGCCTCTTGGTTCTACTAATTATTATCCATGTAAAGTTGGGCAATTAACCTCTCCGGTACTCATTTTTCTTATCTGCAAAATGAGGAAGTTGGGCTAGGGGACCTCAAAGGCCCCTACCAGTTCTAAGCATATGATCTACTTCAAGATACTCTATGATCTACGTTTGTATCTAGTTCCCCAAATAGCCTATAAGCTTCATGAAAATGGAATATGGCTTTCCTAAATCTCTATCTCCTCTAGGTTCTACCACAATGCTTTGCATACAATAGGTGCTTAATAAGTGTTTATGAATGGAATAATGAAAGAAGAAAAATATAATTATTAAAACATTCTAAGATGCTGGAAGTGTCTTAAGCATAATGTGCTCTTCCAGATGTTCCAACAGCAGATATGGCATATGATACAAACAAAGAGAAAGAATGACACAGAAATATTGCTAGTGATATTACAGGGCAAGACTGGGAAAGAGTCGATTTAAAAACATTTTAATTAGAAAAGACCATAGAAAAAGAATATTTTTTCTAGGTCTTTAGTAAGCCTAGTATATTTACATGAGAAAATCATTTAACAATATTGTACTATTATACAATATTCTGTATATTCTGTTTATGTATCTGGAGAATTCTCCAGAAATTAAAAATCTGGCCCTACTTCAAAGACTCAATAGTTACCAAAAGTGAATTAATTAAATAATCTGAAATAAAGAGGATTGTTTCTATATCTGAGCAATGCTTAAATATTCCCGGAACCTGACTAAAGTGTCCTGAGAAATGAAACTGGCTTCTTCCTTGTGTCTGCTTGCCTTTAGAGAGGAAAAGAAAAAGAAAAAAAATACCACCTGTTTAAATCCCGAGTGACTATTGTTATGAACAATATTAAAATGAATGCCTTTTTTTCTACCTCAATGTTATGACCACATTCACTTCTGAAGTCTAACAAGTAATGCTAATAGGAACATACTGAGTTTTCTCTATTAGAAGTACCACTTCAAGTACTGATGAATCAAAGAAAAATAGGATGAAGGTTTAGAGTGGAAACTGTTAAGATTTACAGTGTCATAAGAACTGACAAATTTTACAAACTGAAAGAAAACATTAGTGTAGCATGAAGAATACCAAGAGAAAATAAAACAACTCTCACTGAGAAATGACTTGCTTATTACTTAGGTAGAGGAAAGAGACAAAAATTTAACATGAAATTGCTTTCCTTTTTGGACCTGGTATATCAAGATAATTTTTCTGGTAATAGTTGATTACCCAGGAATAGGGACGTATCTGAGTTTTTTTGATTGAAGATCTGTTACTTCTATATATCCAGATGTTTGTGGAGGAGTAACATCTGCAAATAAAAAACAGCTGTGAGAACTGAGTATTAAATTATTGCACAACGATGAAGTGGAAAAAGATCAAGCCCTGTGGCCCCACATCCTGTAGAAGGAGGTCAAATGTGACCTACAGTGGAACTCTAAGTCCCTTTCATGAAGCATTACAGCCAAGTCCACTCCAAAGGGTATACCTCTCATGATTATCTTGCCTTAGGGAAATAAAAAAGTCTGTCAAACACAAACACATTAAATCACGACTATATATTGTCAGAAACTGCCTTTCCAACCTGCCAAAGGCAGCTATTGTAACTTTATTTGAAAATATTCTTGTATACAAATTCTGTCTGCTGTTTTAGTTAGTAACCTTAATAAAGGCCCTGAAAGGCAGGCATAAAAAAATATTTTCCCCTTTGGAAGGATAGGAGCAAAGCCATGGCTTTTAGCATACATACTCTCTTCTATCTATTTCTTGCTATGTCTGAATTTGTGAAAAGTCCTTGAAGTTAAAATAGCGAGAAGGTATGTGTGAGCACATGCGTGTACACGTGCGTGTATACGTATGTGCATGCATGTGTGTATTTAAGTGTATATGGGGAGGGGAGGGAGAGAGAGATAGAACTTTCCAGAATGTGTACTACTTGCTTATGCTTCTCTGACACATGCGCTGGTGGGTGCTCCTGCTCCCAAACTCCCAGTTCTTTGTGCATCTTCTTTATGCCATAAACAACCCTAGAGCCTCAGACTTTTCTCCTTGAGATTCAGATTTCAAGCAATTGTATAGATAATGCATTTCAAAGTCTTAACCTTATCAAATTTCATTTCGGCCTTTTATTAACTTTCTAGAGTTGCCTCCTTCCCCAAAATGACCATGAGTAGTAATGAAAGGTTAAAATGTATTTGGTTTGTAAAATTTGGGGGGATGGGAAAGGCGGTAAAAAGTTTTCCAGAACTTTCAATTAATCCACAAACATTTATTAAGCACCTGCTCTGGGCCAAATACTGAAGATACAAATGCAAAAATGAAGCAGTCCTTACCCTCAAAAATCTACTATGGGAGATAACATGCATGTACAAAAGAAATACAAGAGATCCCTTGGGGAAGAGATGCCCTAGCATCTTGGGAGACCAGGAAATTCTTAATGTACTAAGATGTATTTGAACTGTTTTGAAAGAAAGTAAGGATTGTAAGGCAGTATGGTACAATGGACAGGACACGGGATTTTGAATCAGTAAAATCAAATCAACAAAAATTTATTAAGTGCCTACTACACACCAGGCATTGTTCTAAGAACTGGAGATAAAAATATAGTAAAAAAAAAATTAGTCTCTGCTCTAAAGGAGATCACAGACTAATGGACCAAACAACTATATACAAACGAGCTATAAAGAGAATAAACTGGAATTAATATCTCAGAGGGAAGGCACTAAGATTGGAGGACTGGGAAAGGCTTTTTCTTTTTTTTTTTTTTGGAGGGGGGAAGGCAGGGCAATTGGGGTTAAGTGACTTGCTCAAGGTCACACGGTTAGTAAATGTTAAGTGTCTGAGGTCGAATTTGAACTCAGGGCCTCCTGACTCCAGGGCCAGTGTTCTCCTCACTGTGCCACCAAGCCACCCCTGGAAAGGCTTTTTCTAGAAGGGGAAGACTTTAGCTTAGACTTTAAGGAAGCCAAGAAGTAGAGATGAAGAAGGAGAAAGCTCCAGGCAAAGGGAACAGCCAGTAAAAATATACAGAGACGGGGGAGATGGAATGTGAGAAACAGCAAGGCCAACGTCATTAGGTGCAGAGTGTGTGTCGGGCAGTGAGTTATAAGAAGGCTGGGAAGCTGATTAGTTACGAACGGCTTTAAAACAAAACCAAACACAGGACTTTCTGTTTGATCGTGGAGGCTTCTTACTGTGTGTGTCATCTTTGACTAGTCATTTAGCTCCGGGAGCCCTGAGCTTCTTCACCTACAAAAGGAGGGTTTGAACTTGACCTCCCAGGTTCCTCCTGACTCCGAATCTATGAGCCTGGGAAGTGAAGGTGAGGAGAAGGTATCTTCCTGGTGTGACAGGCAGCTGGCACAGAGGGACAGAGTGCGGAGGGGAACATGTTTGAGAAACAGCAAGGAGGGAAGTTTGGACGGATGGAGGAGTTCGTCAAGGGAAGAAATACATAAGGTTGAATTGACATGTTGGGGCAAAATTGTGAAGGGCTTTAGATACCAAAAAGAAGAATTTATTTTTGATTCCAGGGTTAACAGGGAACCAACAAAGTCATTGAACAGAAGGATGACATGGTTCGATGTGAGCTTAAAGGGAATCACTTTGTCCACTGGGTGGAGGATGGTTTAGAGAGGAGTGACTTGAGGCAGGCAGACAATGAGGAGGGTCTTTCTATCACCCATGTGAAAGGTGATGACGGCCTAAAGCAGTGTAGCAGGTGCAAGAATGGAGAAGGGGATGGACAGAGTCCACCCTGCCCCACATGTCATGACTTAATTTCACTTATATATGCTTTCCCATGTCATTTCTCCCAACAGAATGACAATAGTGAGCTCCCTGAAGTCAAGATCATTTTATTCTTATCTCTGGATCCCTATAAGGGCAAGAAAAGGAGTATTTAGCTCCTTGTTTCAATTTTACATGTATTTAGCACCTTGTTTCAGCTCTTCAAGTGCCTTTGAGCCTCACCTGTGATTGTATCAAGTCTGTTAGAAACTGTGAAGCCACAGTGGGAGGGACTTGCCAAAGACCAGAACAGGAAGGATGTAAGAGGTGGGCGGAACAGGGAGGAGCTGATGATATAGATATATATACACACATACATATACACACATATATATAGATATCTATAGATATAGATATATAGATGTAGATATAGATATAGATAGATATAGATATAGATACATATGTAAAAGGTTGAGCACAGTTGGGACTGAGCAAAACTGGGAAGAAGGATGGCTGTGGTGCCTGCACTTTGTCTGCTTGTTTTGCTGTTACTCTGTCGGACCTATCTGCTGATAAAAGATGTTGTTGCTGTTACAGAAGCCCTGGGACCTTACTGCTGGTTCAGAAGCCCTGAAAGAGGACTTTCTTGTTGTCTGTTTACAGAAGTCCTGGAGGAGGATTTTACTGATGTTTTCAGAGGTTCTGAGACTTTATTGATGATTTATGTTGATTTCTCAGACCCTGTTTGTGGGTCTGTGTTGATTTCACAGACAGAAAGTGAATTGATGATGGTGCCAGAAATGTAGATGAATGTTGTTGTGGCTCTGTTAAACTTTGTCTTTCCAGAAACAGAAACTGTGAAGGGCTTGAAGTGATCTGGTCACTGTGAGCTTCAATATGGAACAAGAACTGGAACAGGAACTGGAACAGGAAGAGGAAGTGGAACAGGAACTAAGAGCTGCCTGCCTGTGAATCCAGGTAATGATTGTTTGAATTCAGGCAAGAGCTGGGACCATGGAAGAGGAACCACGGCATCTGGGAGTCAGCCTCAAGCCAAGATGGAAGGACCTTTCCTTGGGTACTTAGTGCTGACTAACAAGATCATGATTTACTGTGACCTACGGGTGGGAGAACTTTGTGCTTTGTACCCCTTAAGGATGATTGAACTAAGGATTGGAAGCTAGTTTCCAATCAAGATGAAAGAAGACTTTCTGACTGACAAGATTAAGACAATGTGACCTAGGGGTGGGAGACCTTTGTACTTTGTATCCCTTAAGGATGACTGCTCCTTAAGGATGATTGAGTTAAGGAGTTACTGAATGATATCTTTTGTTTAAAACTATGTGGCCATTTTAGTAATAAGTTGTTATGTTAAATGTTAAACTTTTGTTTTTGTGAATGTTTTGCTTTAGTTTATTGCTGAATAAATAGAGAGTTCACCATACTATGTGATCAAAACCTTAAAGTTATTCACAGCAGCAGTCCTCAGGAGAGCTGCTCAAGCTTGGCTTTACAATCCCCAGCACCTAGAATATGTAGTACCTGGAAGACAGGAAGTACTTAAAAGCTTGCTGATTGAGTGACAGAAGCAAGAAATGCTGTGGATAAAAAAAAATGACAAGATCTGGCAAATTGCTGGATATATATAGAGAAGGAGAGTGAGGAGTGGATGATGACATGGAGGTTGTAGGTTAAGGTGCAGGTGGATGGTGGTATCCCTGACAGATATAGAGAAGTCCAGAACATAGGTGAGTTTGGGGATAGAAATTTCTGATAATTTGTTTTTGACACGTTGAGTTTAAGATACCTAAGTATATCCAGCTTGAAATGTCCAGTAAGTAGTTGGGTTTCAAACTTACAAGAGAGATTATGGTTGCATGTGTAGATCTTATGCAGGTTATGTAGATTTTCATGTGAGTAGAGATAATGAAGTCCTCAAGTAGCAGAAAACAGTGAGTGATGAGAAGGTCCAGGATAGAGCCCTTGGGTACAAGTGTAGTTATGGGGCAAGACACACATAATATCTAGTAAGGACACACAGAAGGGGCTATCAAATATCAGAGTAACCCATGAGAGAGAGCAGTGCCAGGAAAACCCAGAGAGAAGAAAGTATCTAGATGGAGTAGGTGGTTAAGTAGTGTCAGGTCAAGAAGGAGGAGAAATGAGATAAAAAACATTATATTTGCCAATGAAAAGATCAATGGTAATTTTGGAGAAAGCTGTTTTAGTTGTGTGATGAGACTAGAAGTTAGACTGCAAATATGAGAGGAGAGGAAATGGAGGCAATGTACTTAGCAGCTTTTTCTGGGAGTATGGCTTGGAAAAAGAAGAGAGATACAGCATGACAGCCTGAGGCGATGGTCAAACTGAATGAGTTTTTTAGGAATGTGATAAAAGTTGAATTTCTAGGCAGAATGGAAGGCACAAGGAAACGTCTGGAGATTAGAAAGATGAATGTGGGGTTTGAAACAGATGAGAGGGTATGGGATTACATGAAGCAGGAATCGACTCTGGTGAGGATAGGAGTCTCCTCTTCATTATAGACTAGAGGAGAAAGTGAGAGATGATGACAAGGGGTTTAGAGATGAAGAGGAGAAAGAAGAGAGAGCTTAGGGTGAAAGTCCTAAATTTGCTCACTAAAGTAGGAGTCCAGGTCCTCAGTTAAGAGGACAGGGGAAGGATGCTTGGGGAAGGAAGAGAAGGTTTAGAACTAATGCTTGTAAAAAATGAGATGAAGAATAAATTAAGTGGGAATAAAAGGAATGCCTTGTTGCAGAGAGGGTCTCATTGAGATTGGAAAATATAAATTAATAGTGGACCCAGTCAGTTTTGTTGCATAACTTTTTCCAGGTCCATTCAGTGGCATGTGGAGAGAATAAGAAGAGAAAGACAATCTGGGAGTATTCCAAGATTACAGTTTGGTGAGGCTTAAGGATGATGGGACAAAGGTTACACAGTACTGACTCTTCATCATTACAATATCCATTTCAACATTGTGTTACAAAGTCACTACCATATATTGGTCCTAAATCTGGAGTAGGTAGCTGTCCACAAGATATAATCTGAGGAATATCAAAAGACTTTTCTGAAACTTCTCTTCCAGAGGCCAGTCACACTGTCTCCCTCACTTGTTTAAGACTTGAAGTTAGCTATAAAGCGTAAATGTGTTAAATAGGAGGAAGAGTGGGGTAACATATTAAGCTATTATCATCTACCAAAAACTTGCTATAAATTAGTTTCTTAAATGATTTAGCCAGGCACCTCCCTAGGGCTGCAGGGAAGTAAGGACGACCTTACAGTTAAAGACATCATGTGTTGCCATAGAAAAGATGCTGAATTTTGGAGGCAGAAGACAAGAGTTCAAAGCCAGGTGCTACCAGGACACTTCTGTGTCCATGGTCAAGTCATCTCTTCTCTCTGGGGTTTAGTGTCTTCATTTGTGAAATGATGAGATGACATTTCAATTTATTCCATGATCCTATGACCCTCATTTGAAGTGATGTAAGTGAGGAAGGGAAGGAAATGTTTAAGTCTGGGGTGCTCATTGCCCAATCAAGAAAGACTCGGGAGGGGCAAGCAGGCAAGTACTGAGCAGGAGGGAATGAGAGGGACTCATAAACAGAGAGGGCACGTACCAGAGGAAAACTTAATGATACAAACCTGAGAAGGGGCAGTCCGGGTCACCACCACCTTGGTTTCTAATTCAAGAGCTATACTGGAAAGAGTATTTATTGCCTGAGACTAGGCCAGTCTTGCCTGAACTACAAAGCGAAGCGCTGCATAATACATCACTCTTGACACTTTCTGTTGCTATGTTTGGGCCCAAATAGCTTAAATTATTTATAGAAGGGTGTGGTCTGATGATTAAACTAGACTGGCGGCTGTTGAGGGTGAGAAGACTTAAGACTTTCTAGCTAATCACCTTCCCCTTGTACTTGTCACTCTGTTTGTTTTTCTTTGTAAGTAGTGCTATGAAGCTGAGTGGCCATCATGAGTACTTCTAGATTATTGTTAGGCATAAAGCCACAGTAGCAGTCATTTTCTTAATGGTTATTTTTATCAGTAACTTTCTTCTGTTTCAAAATACAAATTAGTTTCATGACATAGAGAAGAAGGAAAGAGGCCATTTTCATGGTGTGCTCTATCTCAGGAAGGAAGAACCACTTACTTAGCTTCAAATGCTAAAAGCCATCCTTACATATCAGGACTGGCTGCCTCAAAGCTCTTTAGCAAAATGCTTGGAAGGTTATTTTTGGTAAGTATTTGACAAGTGACCAAAATGAATGTTAACTGGTTTGAAAACAAGTCAGATGACATGAATATTTAGGAAATGAGTTATCTGAAAGGAGAAAGCTTCATGACTGACCTTAGAACATAAGGTGGAGCTAAAGAAGACAAGGATAGTGGCCAGATTTCCTCCCCAAATCAGCCAAGTTCTAGTCAGTCAGTTCTAAATATTTCAACACACAGCTGAGCCTGGGTATTAAGGGCAGGGACTTAAGAATATAAATTCACAGGGCATTTTGATTGCATTTAGCATCCAGGTGGCATTAAAAGAAAGTTATAAACCAAAGGAATCAGTTCACTCACAACCAAAGGAAGTTTGTGCTGTTCTGTTGGTCATCAGATGCAGAAAGGTGTGTATCAAGAGCAAAACTACTTACTCACTTTTGGGACACCATATTTTGGGAAGGATGATAAGCTGGGGAGTGTGTATGAGGAGGGTAAAGCAACTAATATACTGAAGAACCTCAAGGTCATGCTGTATGTGGGTCAGCTGGAGGGACAGAGGATATTTAGCCTGCAGAAGGAAGGCTTCAGGAGACACAAGAGCTGTCTACAAGTGTTTAAAGAATTATCATATGGCGGAGGAAAAAGACTTGTTCTACTTGTCCCCAGAAGGCAGAGTTGGGAGAAATCAGGAGAAGCTGCAAAGCAAATTTAGACTTGATTTTAGGCAAACCTTGGTAATCAGAGATCTGCCCATGGGGAACAGGCTTGCCTCGGGACAGAAACACAGGGGTAATGTCTCCCCCAAGGCCTTTAAAAGCCAAGGTTAAGGCACATTGAAGAGGAGGTCCTTTCTGAGATACTGGTTAGCTAGTTCTCTGAGTTCTTGCTGCAATTCTGTGGGTCTCAGGTGGGCCCTTCTTCCAAGAGTAAAGTCTATAGCCCATCCATGCTTTCTCTTCCTTTGTGATTTTCAGTCCAAGTTCTCTCAAAGATTATCCAAAGGATCCATACGATTCATTGGAAGTCTGCCTTTCTGCCTCTAGTTCATGGGAACCAGCACAGCATTATGGGTTGTTTAATTTGTTCTACCTTATTCTCCAATACCCTTTCCAAATGATACCTTTCCTGGTGACACCCATTTTTCCACCTGTATGTCTGTCATGGCTGGAAATGTTACAACATATGTTGCTGACAAGACACCTGTCCATTGCCCTTCAAAAACCTGCAACTTGGTTAAAATATTATGTTGTTGCAAGGTTAACAACCATAGGGCATAGATATTGAGAAGGTTGATATTAAAGAGAGAGACAGAGAGACAGAGAGAGAGAGAGAGAGAGAGAAAGAGTGTGTGTGTGTGTGTGATGTAGTAGCTTGAGATTTGGAAGTATCATTAAGAGAATCATGGAGTTCTGAACAAGGGGGTGGAAATTATACTAATGCAGCTGGATCAGACCACATCTGGTATATTGTGTTTACTTCTGGGCACTACATTTTAAGAAATACACTAACAATTTAGTAACCAGGAGGGTGAAGGGCATCCAAATCATGTTACATGAGAAAATTAGTAAATGAAATTGGTGATGTGTAGCCCAGAGATTTGGGCATCACATGACTATGAGTTTTTTGTCTAACAGTCTAAGAGGACCTCCTCTTTAGTGTGACAAAGGGTTTTCATGTAGAAGAGGAATCATGATTTATTCTTTTTGCTTCTACAGGGTAGAACTTAGACCAATTGATAGAAGTTATGAAGAATCAGATTTCCACTCCAAAACTTCCAACAATTAGAGATGTCCATAAAGGGAATGGATTGCTTCCTAGGGCATTCCCATTATTAGAGGTTATCAAGTAACACTTGTCAAGATATCATTGAAGAGTTTCATCCTTTGGTTAAAGAGTGGGTGATCTGTGAGATTCTTAGTAGAGCTAAAGAGATCTTTAGAGATCCTGTAGACTTTTTCTCTCACCTCTGGGCATTTTTACTGGCTGACCTCCATGCCTGCAATGCCACCCCTCCTCATCTCTGCCTACCCTGCCTTTTTTCAAGTTCCAGCTAAAATCCTACTGCTACAGGAAGTCTTTTTCCAACTCGAGTGATCTGAGTGACTCCCTTCTCTCGATCATTTTGAGTTCATTGTATATATAGCTTGTTTGACCATGATTGTTTGCTATGTCGCTAATTATATAGTTGTTACTCCCCCAGTTAGACTATGAGCCACTTTGGGACAGGGACTGTCTTTTGCCTTTTTCCTTCTATCTCCCAGTGCTATGCACAGTAGGCACTTATCAGATATTCACTGACTGAGTTACTGACCCTTGAAAGATAACTAAGATTCTACTTTGGACAATTCAACTGTACCCCAAATTATTACAGTGTCTTTCTTTTCTTTTTTTCTTTTTTTTTTTTTAAAGGGAGAGGCAGTATGAAGTAGTAAATAGAGAAGTGACTCCAGAGGCAAGAAGGTCTAGGTTCAAATCCCACTTCTGACACTTACTGGTTATGTGACCCTGGGCCTTTAAGTTCTCAGTGCTCTACACAATGCTGTGATACTATAAAATACAGAGAAAGTGCCAAGCTGCTTTGGGAGAGGGAATTTCCTCATCTAAGATTTTCATACATCAAGGAAATCCCATGGATAGTTCCTATTCCAGTCATTTTTTAAGGTGAAAGACTCATGGGACAGAATACTTCTTCCCCTCCCCTCCCAACAAAACAAAACAAAACAAAACAACTTTACCCATTTTTGGTATGTTAATAATCTGGCAGTTTCTTACCTTTTGGAAAAATTTCTTTTAATGGTACATCTCCAGGGGGCAAGATTCTGACCACTTGATTAGTATCTAATAGTATCACACAATTGGCCTGTTTTGGTCTTCCAGATTTACTTTGTCCTTTATTCAAATTAGAAGTAAATCCAGTCTGTCTGCCCAAAGATGACTGTCTCTTCCAGGAATAAACTTCACTGGGTGACTGAAAAAGAGAACCAAGTAGTGTGTCATAATTTACTTAGCATTTACTTAAATATCAGCTCTAAACTTTCATTTCTCAAATATAATGAAATAATATATGTATTGATATTTTTATAATTATTATTAATTAATTATAATTATTAGCCCAAATACTAACTAACATAAGTATTTCTATTTAAGAAGGATAAAAAAAAGGATTGTACGTGAAACTGCAAATGTCTATCATATACAGGTTGGGTTTTTAGGGAAAAAATATAATAAATTCATCAAAGTTCCAAAATTGTCTTTCCTTTGTGTATTTAAAAAAATGCTTCAATGACACTTCCCTCCCCCTTTTTGTGGGAGCATCACTATCACTATATTCTCTCTATACCTGAACAATGAAAACAAAAACCCTCACTTGTAATAAATCGATATAAACAATTCAATCCTATCCAATTCAATCCACTCATTTCTTGGGCTCCGGGTACAGAATTCAACCTCCTTTGGTACTCAAAGAGCTGGTAAGTTTCAGCCCCATCTAATCATCATGATTCTGAATGCTGCTATTTTCGGGGCTCTTTGGACCATCTCAGGTCATACTTCCATGGCCTTTTGCCAGGTATTCTTATCAGAGCGCAGCCAGACCCTCCAAGTACTCAGGGCTTACTGCCTCTAGTACAGACAACTTCAGGCTTCAAGACCCTTTTGAGTTAATTCAGATCAGACTTAGACAGCAATGGGTTTCTGAATCTGATGAGGCTTCTCCATGTGCTCACTGTGGGTTTCCTTTCTCTTAGTTAAGAAGTTCTACAGGCTTCAGACATTTCTGGACTATGCCCAGTATAAGTACTAGTTGTCTTTAGGCTGATTTACTTGAGATGCAACTTGCTTCTCTCATGTCTAGGAAGTCTGCTATCTTTTTGTGCAGTCATGAGCTGGAAGAAGGCACTTATTGTAATTTCTCTTTGATTATTTATTTGGGCTATAGCTATTTTTAGATCTTTCTGGAGTACATGTGGGAGAACTGGGTTTTTCCATGACCTTTCACACCACCATCTTAACCACAACCGTCAAATATAGATATTCATATTTTAATTCCTTCCATAGCAACTGGAAACATCAAGTTGTCTCTGCTATAAGCATAGCTTTCTGAGAAAAAAAATTAACAGAAATCTACAGACTATAGCTCGTTTAAAAAAAAAAAACAAACCTGTGGGAAACTATCCTCTACAGGCTTAGAAATTAACTCAGTTGTATGAGAGAAATTATATGCCAGTGATAGATTTACCAAAGGATAGATATAAGCTGCTTGTGAGGAGAGATTTTTTTTTCTTCAGCATCTAGAACAGTGCTTGGTACATAGTGTTTAATAAATACTTGTTGGCTGACAGCTTAAACCCCACGTTTTTGAGGAAACAAAAGGAAAATTACATTTACTTAGCAGGTGAGTATTCTAAGTAATTAACACAGAATTTAAAGTAATGGTTCCCAGACCTCTGTTACCACAGATACCTCCTGACCTATAACTATGAGGTCCTCAAAAGCTGGAGCTCCTTTTCTAAAAACCTGTTCATACACAGAAACCATGATGCTGAGTTAACAGCTGTGAAGTTCTAGGACCTCCTGGTCATTCTGACAAGTCCTTTCACACAGTGTGGCACAGCAGCTTAGGACTTGTTTTTAACACGTTCCAGACTCACAGAAACTGGGGGGAGTGGCTCTAAACTCTAAAATTTGGGAACCATAATTTCAAAGGGAAATGTCTCTAGAGTCATTCCTTCTAACCACCCTAATAATGACAAAGGTGTTTAAGTTACAAATATCATGTTCTCACGTAGGAATGTAAACAGTTTAACCTTATCGAGTCCCTTATGATTTTCCTTTCCCTTTTATACTTCTCTTGTGTCTTGTATTTGAAAGTCAAATTTTTTATTCAGCTCTAGTCTTTCCATCAAGAATGCTTAAAGGTCCTCTATCTCACTGAATATCCATTTTCCCCTCTGAAGGATTATACTCATTTTTGCTGATTAGGTGATTCTTGGCTATAATTCTAGCTCCTTTGTCCTCCAGAATATTATATTCCAAGTCCTCTGATCCTTTAACATAGAAACTGCTAAATCCTGTGTTATCTTGATTGTGGCTCCACCATACTTCAATTGTTTCTTTCTGGATGCTTGCAGTATTATTCCCTTGACCTGGGAACTCTGGAATTTGGCTATAATATTCCTGGCAGTTTTCATTTTGGGATCCCTTTTAGGAGGTGATCAGTGGATTCTTTCATCTTCTATTTTGCCCTCTGGTTCTAGAATATCAGGGCAGTTTTCCTGGATAATTTCTTGAACGATTATGTCTAAGCTCTTTTTTTGATCATGGCTTTCAGGGAGCCCAATAATTTTAAAGTTATCTCTCCTGGATCTATTTTCCAGGTGAGTTGTTTTTCCAATGAGATTTTTCACATTGTCTTTTACTCTTTTGTTTTTGTTTTATTGTTGATTTCTCATAAAGTCATTAGCTTCCCTTTGCTCCATTCTAATTTTTAAGTAATTATTTTCTTCAGTAAGCTTTCGGACCTCCTTTTCCATTTGTCTAATTCTGCTTTTTTAAGGCATTCTTCTCCTCATTGGTTTTTTTTGGACCTCTTTTACCACTTGGCCTAGGTTGTTTTTTAAGGTATTGTATTTGTGTCTCCTTTTAGAGTCACTCTTACATATTTGTTAGTACCACAGGTAAGATTTTAAAAGAAAGGGACACTGCTTCAAACTTGATGAAACATGTAATATTCAGGAAGAATTCCATTCTAAGAAACAGTATCCCATTCTGTAAAACAAGGGAATTTTCATGTGATGGCCTACATACTTGATAATACGGTGAATTATTGGAATTAAGGAATTATGTAAGTAAATAAAGTGTAAGTAATATAAGTAAATTAAGTGAATTATGCTGAATTTTTATACAACAAATATGTTCATGAATTATTTATTTAGGAGGCAAATGATTTAACAAACATATTCTTTTGATACAACATTTTCATGCAGCACCAAGATTTAGATCTCTGTACAATGTTAACTATCATTGATAAAACAGGATATATTTTTTTTGAAATTATTTTAAAAAACAAAAGCAATCAAACAGTATTCCTTGTCAATGCAAACAACTGTAAATTAAAAGCATCAATTTATTCACAGTGGGGACAAATTGAAATATTTTAGATATTTCCCATCATAAAGCAATTTACTGTGCTTGAGAGGTCATTTTTGGAATATCTGAAAGCTATGTGGAATATGTTGGTTTATAACTTCAACTAGTCCTCAGACTAAGAGAGGTAATAGCTTTTACTGAAAATAGTTCTGTATTCATAAATTCTCCACTAAGTCAACCAAAAAATTTGGAAAACTATATAAACTTTCATTAAGAATATCTTATATTCAAATAAAATACAGCAGAGTGATAAATTAAGATATAATTATAATTACCCTCTCAGCAATATTATTTTATAACAATTTTCTTTTTGTATACTAATTTATCAATAAATATAATATACATTAGACCTTGCATAAATGTTTTAAAGTGAATAGTACATAACATCATCTTCAGATAATAAAAATATTACATTGTAATGAGATTTGGAGATGTTACAATAATTTTGATATTTGGGACAGGTAGGTGGCAGTGAATAGAGCACCGGCCCTGGAGTCAGAAGGACCTGAATTCAAATGTGACCTCAGACACTTACGCTTACTAGCCATGTGACCTTGGGCAAACACTTAACCCCAACTGCCCTGCCTTCCCTCCTCAAAATAAAAAGCAAAAAAAATTAATTTTTATATTCATTTATCCTCATTTAAAGGGAAGTCTACCCATATTCACCACTTTTTTTCCTTTAGTTTATTTTCTCTTTCCTTTTAACAGAAGTTAAAAGTGATTTTTGTATCACAAGGCAGAAGATTTCAAAATCAATCAAATCATGATTTAAAACCAGTAATCAAATTTGAATGTTTTAAAACTGAGTTTGTCAATTCCTCCACATTCTATATTATGTCAGAGTGTTATCTAAACTTATTGTTATCTTTGCACAGAATAAAGAAGCTAATATTATGCATTATTACTTCATTAGGGAAAAAAAGATTTAAAAGAAAATCAAGTGAATGAAGAAAAACAGATAAGCTGTCATTTACAGTAAGATTAGTTTTATATGTTCAAATGATATTATCTAAAATTTCATAAAAAGAAACTCTAAGGCAGAGATTCTTAACTTTTTTTTATCATTAACTTCTTTGGACCCTTTCTAAAAATACATTTTTAAAGAAGAATAATAACTGAATGAAGTGTTAGATCTAAGCTAGAAGTTATTACTGAAAATAAGGATAGATATAGATATATAATTTTTCTAGCTAAGTTCATGGATATCCTGAAATTTATTCATAGATTTGTGGATCCTAGGTTGAGAACTCCCACTGTAGGGCATCTTAGGACATATTTATATATTAACTCCTTTAGGTCTGTAGCAGAAGGTTAAGTTTCTCCATCTCCACTTTTAGAAGGACAACAGTAGCCTTGCTACTGATGTTAATAAACTTTGCAGAAAAAAATACATGTAATTATTCCCTTTATACAGTCAAGACCACAATAAATACTGTATTACAAGAGTATGTGTGAGTTTCTGTTATGTGATATCATAGCAGCTGTCTTTTATTTGATAATTCATGAAACTGAGAAAAGCATATGACAAAACCTCAAACTCAATATTATTATTTAGGTTTTGCATTTCAAATTATTAGATTAGATCTTATACAATGAAGTAAACTGACTCATTTGGGGAATTGCATTAACATTTCAATGCATTTCAGACAACCACATTATGAACAAGACTCACATCTTCCTCTGCAAATGATACTCTCATCCTACCCAAATGGCATGAAGGAAAATTTGAACAGAAAATGACCTCTTTAGTCAAAGGATTTGAAGGAAGATACATCTAAAGTCGGATAATATTTACACTGACTATGCTGCTGATAGGGCCACCAACTTTCTGCCCTTTTGACTATAATCACATTCTTCTTCAAGGGGAACTGCCCATCCAAGAAAGAAGTGAGTTCAGATCAGCACAGTATTTTTCTTAGAATCTTGAGCTGTCAAAGATGGAGTGAACCAGACGTAAACACACCAAAACTGGCTTGGGAGTTCTACAGTTGAGGCTGCTCATTCCACAGTGAAAATCATCAAGCAAGTTCAATAACAAAATATACTGTGGGGACATTTTCCTCTCAACTACCCACAGCTGACTATCCTCAGTTCATTCTGTTTTTCTGCAGCATCTTCAAGTTTTCTTCTTTTTAAAAACTTACTATTTACTTATTTTTAACATTCTTTTCTTTTTTTAAATTTTGAGCTCCAGATTCTTTCCCTACCTCCCACCTGCTCAGACGCCCACTGAGGAGGCGAGCAATCTGATGTCAATTATACATGTGAACTCATGCAAAATATTTTCATATTAGCTCTACTGCAAAAAAAAGAAGAAAAAAGTGAGAAAATTATACTTCAATTTGTATTCAGAGTTCATAAGTTTTTTCTCTCTGGAGGGGGATAGCATTTTTTTTTCCAACACGAGTCTTGGAATTGTCTTCAATTGGTGCATTGATCAGAGTAGCCAGGCCTGTCACGGTTGATCATCATTACAACATTGCTGTTACTCTGCACAATGCTCTGCCAGTTCTCACTTCACTTTGTATCAGTTTGTATAAGTCTTGCCATGTTTTTTTTCTTCTGAAATCTCCCTCATCGTTTCTAATAGCACAATAGTACTCCATTAAAATCATATACCACAACTTATTTAGACGTTCCCTAATTGATGGGCATTTCTTCAATGTTCAATTCTTTGCAGCCGCAAAAAAGAGCTACTATAATTTTTTTTCGTACATAGAGATCCTCTTTCCTTTTTTTTTGATTCCTTTGAGGAACAGATAAAGTAGTGGTATTGCTAGATCAAAATGGTATGTACAGTTTCATAGCCCTTTGGGCATAGTTCCAGACTGTTCTCCAGAATAGTTGGACTGGTTCACTACTCCAAGAGTTTATGAATGTACCTATTTTCCCTCATCTCCTCCAGTGCTTATCAATTTTTATCCGGGTGAGGTGGTACCTCCGAGTTGTTTTAATTTGTTTTTCTCTAATCAATAGTGATTTGAAGCATTTTTTCATATGAATAAGGATAGCTTTGATATCTTCTTCTGAAAACTGCTTGTTTATATTGTGAAAATTAATGATCCTGTATTTTATATTTTATTTCATCTATAATTGATTCTATTCTGAAACCATATTCTATGTAACAAACCTAAGTCCTCTTTGTCTTTGAATGAAAAAGCTCATAAGTTCAAAAGTTCAGTCTTTCTCACAATTTAGATGCTACAGTTTAGTTTTCCCATTGATCACTTTTAATTAAAGAAACACTCTAAGCTCAGTACTCTCATTAAAAACTTTAATTCTAAGGAACTGTTATCCTAGTACCGCCTGCAAATCAATTTGTGCCAAGGAAACTTGTTATCCCTCATAACTTCAGCTCCTGAGAAACTTGATGACGTGTATTGTTCTTGAGAGGGCACAAACGGATGTGGTCTCATCTCTGTTTATCTTTGCCCGTTAGAGCCAGTAAGTTGACATCCCTGACTCACTATTAGTGGCCTCTGGATGCAGCTGGATCCCATAAATACATAAAGCATTCCTTTAAGGCAAAGGGGGAGGACCTGGTCCCACATGTGTGTGCATGTCCACTTTCCTTAATGTAATCAATCACGATGCCCTCACCCCTATGATGCTGCCCACCCTATAACCAGCAGTATGATTTCCCTACCTATTCTGTTCTATTCTTAGTTCTTATAAAAAGGAGTTACATCTTCAATTCTTTATCTTTTTGGCTAAACTGAGGCAGCCATTAGACTTACTTTATTAATAGGTTCATGTCCTATAAATAAACTATTATATTGTTCAGAGAAAATGTACCTCAGTCTGCTTTTTGTTGAATTTCACTTGCAACAATATCCTTAGACCATTTATCATTTGGGGAATGGTTCTTATTTTTATAATTTGACTCAGTTCCCTATATATTTTAGAAATGAGGCCTTTATGAGATGAACTTGCTGTACACTTTTTTTGATATATTTCATTGTCCATAATACCTGTTAGCAAAATGCACTCTCCCTGATTATGTCTTTCAGTAAAGGTCTATTTTAGCTTTTGCTTTGTCTGAGATTATGATTGCTACCCCTGCCCTCTTCACTTCAGCTGAAGCATAATAGACATTGCTCCTGTCGTTCATTTCAACTCTGTGTGTGTCTTTCTGTCCCAATTGTGTCTCCTGAAAACAAAAAATTGCTGAATTGTGGTTTCCAATCCATTCTGTTAGCCCTTCCATTCTATGGATTAGCTCATCCCATTCAAATTCCCAGTTACAATCACTAACTGTGCATTTCTCTCCATTCCATTTTCCTGGTTATCCTTCTCTCTTTTTATTCTGTCCCCTATCAAAAGTCTGTCTTGCTTCTGACCACTGCCTTCCCAAATCTGCCCTGCCTTCCACTAAAGTACATTCCCCTCTATCTCTTATCCCCTTCCCCTTCTATTGGGTAAGATAGATTTCTATACCTAGCTGAGTGTGTATATATATTATTCCCTCTTTGAACCAATTCTAATGAGAGTGAGGTTTAAAACATTGCCTGCTGCCCCTCCATTTCCCCCTCAACTATAAAAGTTCTTCCTTGCGTGCCTCCTTTAAGTGAGAAAATTTGCCCCATTTTGCCTTTCCCTTCCCCATTGTTGCAGTGCATCCCTCTTTCTCACCTATAGATTCTTCTTTGGAGATCATCCTAACATAATCAACTTATAACCATGCCCTCTGTCTATGAAGAGTCCTTCTAACTGTCCTAATAATGACAAAGTTCTTAGGAGTTATCTTCCCATATAGAACTATAAACAGTTTAACCTTCAGTCCTTTATGATTTCTCTTTCATGTTTGCCTTTTTATGCTTTTCTTGAGTCTTGTGTTTAAATGTAAAATTTTCTATTCAGCTCTGGTCTTTTTATTGGGAATGCTTTAAAGTCCTCTATTTTATTACATATCCATTTTTTCCCCTGAAAGAATATATTTGGTTTTGCTGGGTAAGTGATTTTTGGTTGTAATTCTAGCTCTGTGGTCTTCCTGAATATCATATTCCAAGCCATCCAATACTTTAATGAGGAAACTGCTAAATCTTGTGAGATCCTGACTGTGCCTCCACAATATCTGAACTGTTTCTTTCTAGCTACTTGCAATGTTTTCTCTTTGTCCTATGAACACAGGAATTTAGTTATAATATTCCTGGGAGTTTTTCTTTTGGGGTCTCTTTCAGGAGGTGATAGGTGAATTCTCTCAATTTCTATTTTACCCTCTGCATCTAAAAAATTGGGGCAATTTTCCTTAAAAAATTCCTGAGATATTTCACATTTTCTTATATTTTAAAAATTCTTTTTACTTTGTGTTATTGTTTCTTGAAGTTTAATGCTGTCATTAGCTTCACCTTGCCCAATTCTAATTTTTAAGGAATGATTTTATTCAGTGAGCTTTTGTACCACTTTTCCCATTTGGCCAATTCTGCTTTTTAAGGAGTTCTTTCTTCAGTGAATTTTTGTGCTTCTTTCACCAAGCTGTTAATTCTCTTTTCATAATTTTCTTGCATCACTCTGATTTCCTTTCCCAACTTTTCCTCTACAACTCATCTTTCTTTAACTCTTTCAGGAATTTTTGCTGATCTTGGGTTCAATTAGCATTTTTCTTTGAGATTTTGCTTGTAGCTATTTTCACACTGTTGTCTTTTTTTTTCATTGACTTGTTTATTTACTTTTAGTTTACAAGATTCAGTTCCACAGTCCCTTGAGTTTCAATTTTTCTTCCCTCTCTTCACCTCCTCCCCCATGGCAGCATGCAATCACACTGTTGTCTTCTAAATTTGTCTTGGTCTTCCCTGACACTGTAGAACCTTTTTATGGTCAAGTTCTTTTGTTGCTGTTTTTTCCTCATTTTCCCAGCCTATTCCTTTACTTTGAACTTTATGTTAAACTTGGGCTCTGCTCACCTTGGGGTAGGGAGGTACTATGCCAAGTTTCAGGGTTTTTTGTATTGCTGTTTTCTGAGCTAGTTGGGTGAGGGGGCGGCAGAGAGAAGGTCAGTAAGTTTTCAGTATTTCTAAAATGGTGTTATCCTGGGAGAAGTGTGGTCACTGCTTTCTTGGTCAGAACTCTAGTCTTCACCCAGGAAAGGCCTTTGCTCCCCTGTGACTAATCATAAGTGCTCCTTTCCACCCTGGAACTAAGACCCACAACTCCTTACAAGCAATAGAGTTTCCAATCAGCACCAGCTGCACCAAATGCTAGTCTCCTATAATCTCTTTCTGATCAGTTGTCTGACTCCCTTACTGTTTCTAGGCTGAGAGCTCCCAAAGGTGTGGCTGCTGCTGTCAGGTCCACCTCCAAAGCCCACAACTGATGCTCTTGTCACACTCTGGGCCTATACCCACCGTGGTATTATAGACCAGTTGTCTAAAGTTGGAAAAATGTCTCCTACTGAGCTTTTATTGGCTTTGCTGCTCCAACATTTCATTTGAGGCATTATTTTAAAGTTGTTTGGAAGGGAATATCGGGAGAGTTCAGCTGGGTCCCAGTCTGTGCTCTGCCATCTTCTATAGAGGAGTTTTTAGACAATGTAATATCCACACAGTAATTAGATGACGCAATGGATAGAGCACTGGTTTGTGAATCAGGGAGACTCATCTTCCTGAGTTCAAATCCAGCCTCAGACACTTGGCAGTAGTGTGACCCTGAACAAGTCATTTAACCCTGTTTGTCTCAGTCTTCTCAGCTATAAAATGAGCTGGAGAAGGAAATGGAAAACCATTCCAGTATCTTTGCTGAGAGGAGTCATGAAGAGTTGGACATGATTGAAACAACTGAACAACAACAACAACACCACACAAAACACTGCAGGGAGTCTGAATGTTTAACTTTTCTCATGCAGACTCCTGTGGAATGAGAGATCTTTGGTTTTTCTCTTCCCTTCCATTAGTCTTCCAGCCAGCCATGGGGGAAATATGGCCACTCATAAGTCAGTGGAATTGTGTCTAGGCCTTGGCCATGGACTTCAATAAGGAGGGAGTCACTGGCTATAGTGATTTGTTGCCAATGGTCATCCTAAGGACTTCAGTGCATTACCATCTCATCCACAGCTGAACTCTCATCATATGTGTTATTTCCCTCCAGAACAGAAACTCCTTGAGGGCAGGAGTTGTCTTGCTTTTGCATTTTTATCACCAAAGTTTAACATAGTATTTGACACATTAGAGTTTGATCAATTCTTTTTTCTCTCATTCATTCATTTTCCCTCCAGAATGGAAATAACATAAAAATACAGCACAGACTTATAAGACATTTAAGTGTTAAGGTAAAAGACAAAGAAATATAAATTTAAAATGCAAAGAGTTAAGTGGGGTATTGGTGATTTATTTTGGGACATTATAAAAGCTTTATTGAAAAATGATTACTTTTTTATTACCACACAAGTTTATATATTATAAACTAAGTCACCTAAGAAACATGTTATATCAAAAGTTATATCATCTTGTTGCTCACCATGAGATCTGGGAAACCAACAAGTACAGTTGCATAATTATTCTCATCAGAGAGAATACGGTTAGGAGAGGCAATCTTTTGTCCGACAGCTAAACTTAGATTTTCTGATGATAGTTGGTTGCTTGAAATTTTATGTGGTATATTGAGCTCTGATTCTGAAGTAAGAAATTAAAAACGGCATATTAGTTGCACATTTTCCTGAAAAAAATACAAGTTATTTGTCTTCTATCCTTCTTTCCCCTAACTACCAACAGTCTATCCCAACATTAAGATCAAAGACAGAAATACAAACCTCACACCTGACTACGTTCCTCTTATTTACTGTTTATAATTTTAGGCATTTTTTCCAAAACTGTTTCAAGTAGGCATGGAATATACCAATTTTATTAAATAGTACCAACAACAGCACCCCACAGAAGATACCAAACTGACATGTGATATGTAGGCAAAAGCATGATTTTTTTCCATAATTATTATAAAAGCAGTTGAATTGATATGGCCATTAATATATCAGTCATCCAACATTTATTAAGTTTCTACTATTAGTATTTAGTAAAAATTTTACAGAAATGACCAAACACAAGCACACAACTCTTGCATTAGAAAATTTCCTACTTGTCTAGTGATGGAATGTGAGCTTCAGCAGATGAGAACTTCTCCAAGCCTCAGTTTCCTCCTGAGATAAAATCTGTCCTAACTGACTGAAAAGGCTGTTGCAATGGTGAACTAAGAGAATGCATGTAAAACATTTACAAATTAAGGAGTACTACAAATATGTGAGTCATTATTTGTAAATATAAAAAAATGTGATGTCAGTTTTTAATACAGAGAATACAATTCTCAATAGAATGTGGACCTGACTTTATATCCAATACAATTACTCTGGGGTCCTAACAACCATTTCAAATGAGTCCTTTAAATTAATACTTTCTTCTTATCAAACATAATGATTCTATTAAATAGCAACTGAGTTCAGTATGCACACACCAGCATACACCCACACAAACAGATATAAACAAGTTTAAAAAGACACATGTAAACCATTTACCTTTTATAAATCCAAATCCTGTGCTCACTGGCTCTTCTTTTAATATATGCAACTGGCAAACTCCTTTTTCTTTGGGTTCCACATGTCCAGGTTTAGCTAAAAGGAATTTCCTATAAACAGTGATAATACATAGCTAGACCTAACTTATATGAAAAGTCTTCCCTTTTTTTAATCAATCTGAGGCGAGTCCCAGAAAAAATATTTTGCTTTCATATTCAAAGCTCCTTTTTCCCATTTAAAAACTCTACAGAATCATAGAACTTCAGAGTCAGAATAGCAATTTAGGTCAATCAACTTCTATATACAAGTCTTTTCTATAATACCCTTGATAGGAGAGAGTAAATCTAATACTCCAGAGGCAGCCCATTCCACATTTGGGTATCCTGAATGGTTAAAAAATGTTTCCTTGTGTTCTGAAAATTTTCGGCTATATATTACTGCTCCTGATTCTGTCCTCTAGGGGCAACCAGAACAGGCCTAATTCCTCTTTCACATGAAAATCCTTCAAATATTTAAAGACAGCTTCTCCCTCTTCTTCCCTCCCCCGCCATCTTCTTTTCACCAGGCTAAACCTCCTAAGGTCCTTAGATTTATCCTTGTCTAGCAAGGTTTTGAGCTTCCTATGGCACTCTCCTCTGGATGCTAAATGTGGCTCCAAGAACTGGACTTGGTACTTGAGATCTGATAACACAAGCATCTCCTTTGCTCATTCTGGACATTATGATTTTTAAATGCAGTTTAAGATTGTGCTGAAAGGCAGGTAGTGAGATACAGTGGATAAGGAGACTTGGGTTTAAGCCCCAAATGACACGTATTAGCTGTACAACCCCAAACAAGTCACTTAACTTTCTCAGGACCTTCCAGGCAACTTTCTGAATTACAAAACAGTTACCAATCTGGATTTCTATTCTAAGGATTTTTTTCTAAAGAATTTACAATTTTAGAATTTTTCTAAATTTTATTCTAAAGAACCTAGGAATTTTAAAAGAATTCCTGAGGAAGGAATTCTCTTACTGGGAGTCCCCTAGAGGAATGACATCACATATCTAGACCCCAAAATAAAATTAGCCTTTTTGACTATTAATTAGCACTGTGTGCTTGTGGCCCACTCAAATAATCATATCTTTCTTTCACACAGATTGTTTTATATGTCTCCTTCATCCTATAATCACACCACCTAGGGTGTACCAAAAGTTGTATTATAGTTAAAAATTATTAAAGCTTGAACTGCTCTAAAACTTTTGGGAACTCTGTAATATAGTTTTTATATACACATGTGCATACACACATATGTATATGTACATAACATGGGTACAGAATCACACAACACACACATGTACATGCATGGATGCATAACTAACATATATACAAAAACTTGTACACACAGGATGACCTAAAAATCTTAGTTCAAACTTAAATACCTTAAACGCAATACATGTATACAAATGTAGGCATACATACATGTGTGTGTATATCGCTATATAGGTCTAGATAAATCTATCTCTCTATCTATCTAATACATGGTGACACAAAAGTTTTAGTTCAGGCTTTAGTAGCTTAAACCTGCACTCAGATTTTGGGACATTCTGTGTGGGTAAACAAAAATTGTGAAAGGGGTCTTGGAAAAGGAAAACACATGAAAGGTGTGGTAATAACTGAGTATTACTGCCTCAAAAGAGGAGGCGTAGTCAAAGATGGACAACAATTATAAAATGGTGACTACCCTCATTACCAGAATCTCTGGCTTTAACTCTTACTGCTGGCTCATTTGATGATTAGGAATCTGCCCTTCCTTCTGGGAACTGCCAGGGAGCAAAAGCTGTCACCATTGTGGTTCCCCTGGGCTTCTTGTTTAGGGACTGTTGGAGTGAGCATTAATCAACTGCATGATATACCACGGCAGGCTGTCTCTGTTTGTCACTCTGCAAGACAGTGGAAGTGCATGAACTAGGGGGTGCAGAGGTGTAAGTTGCTACTGACTCAAATCCCAGGGTGCCTGAAACACTGCACTCAGCAGCCCTGACAGCCCCTCTGGTCAAGCTGTTCATGATCCATTCGGAGAGGTAGCACAAACACAAGTGCTTCTAAATAAGGGCACATAGAACAAAAATAGAAGCACACAAAGAGATAAAATTTGTTGGGGCAAATTCCATCATCTAACAAGAAAATAAATCTGGAAAGAAGATGGAAGACTCTAAAGAATACATGACCTGAAACTAGTTTAGAGTACTTTTAATTAGGCATGAATATGGCCAATTCTCAATTACCTTCTCTAATGAGGAAAAAGACAACAAAAAAGGCTAAGTTACAGATAACACCAAAGTTCACTCCTGCTATTAATTTCAACCATGTTGCCTGAAACATCTTTATAAGTGTTTTAAGAAGTAATCACATTTAATTCTTTTAAGCTTCTTTTCCTATCATTCTGCTAATTCCTATGTAGACAAGGTGAAGACAAACAGTGAAACTATTCAAGTGTAGACAGAGGAAGAAGAAACGAGCCTGGGATATACACAAAGGAAATAATCTTCTCTCTTTAAATTTCCTTTGGCACACTATGTGGTTAAACTTACTGATTTGTATTGTTCTCAACCAGGAGCCATCTGTCTTCTGCTACTAGAAAAACCGACTTGAGGCTGATGGGAAGGGAGATGGTATGTGCTCGACCCTCTAAGACATCTAGCACAATCAAGTTATTTCTGTAAAAGGCAAACAAGAAGAAAACTTTATCTGAAAAGGAATAGACAAAACAGGGTCCCACTTCAAATTCTTTAAAAAAAAATAAGTTCTCACCCATATTCTTTGTAGAATACAAGCCAGTTTTTGTGTGAAAATTCTTTACACATTTTGTAGGTTCCCTAAAAATAAAGAAAACTACACATTATTCTCATTAAACATGTCAGTATATTTTATGTAGTTCACTCTGACTTGGGACAATCATTAATATTCGTTGGAAAGGTGAAGTGGAAGAAGAGAATTCAAAGAGCCTGGGTCAAGGCCTTGCTCTGCAGCTTACCAGCTTTATGCTCTTGGCCGAATATTTTTATTTCTCTTATTTTCTCATCTGTAAAATATGGCCATCGCATGTGATGATTCCTTCTTTACTTCCTTCCTTCCCCTATATCACCCAGTGGAACATGGACCCAATCTCATCACTGACTGGCATGGGAACTTTGGCCTGGCTAGGGTGGTTTGTTACTGCAGCTTGGTGGCCTCCTGTTCCTGAGGATTCACCACACTGGCACCTAAGTGAAGATGCCTGGATGGCTTAGTCTGCTGTAGCCGAGAACTCCTGAACTCAAGTGATCCGCTATCCTTAGCCTCCCCAGTAGCAAAGATTACATGTTTGTGTCACCAAGCCCAGTGGATTTGATGATTTCTAAGCTCTAAAATTTCAGCTTTAAAAGTCTATGACTCTAGAACGTTCATGCCTCTTCTTCGAGTTTCCTCTCATAAAACACTCACTAACGTGCATGTGTAGCTCATAGCTAAGGTGTTTATGCTTGTCAACTTCACTGTCTTTGTGGCAATGGCAAACTAAATTACATTTCAGGATTGGTGGTGCGCTCACTCACTTAAGATGAATTTAAAAAACGACCAAAATTCAACATGGAAATAAACAAGTCTTTAAATAATTAAATAACTATGGAAGCATACGTTGTATCACAAATAACATGAGAAATACCGCAACTCTGATACACACACACACACATATATACATATAGATGTGTGTGTGTGTGTGTGTGTGTGTAAATGTACAGATATGGTTAATAGACTGGAATGCTTTTTTTGTTCCAGTCCCTTATGATCAGATATGCTTCTGCTTCAAAGGCACACTGAAAAGCTTGCTCCATACAAATGATTTTTTCCTGAATGTCAAAGGGAATTCTCTTTGTCTGGGAGGAAGTGCTTAAGGTTTTTATCTAGTTTTATGCACCCAGAAGCCATGTTCATAACCTTATCACATAAATCTAAAATATAAATAAAGTCTTAAAATATGGCCTATCTTTACTGCATGGCTAAGAATTAGATATGAATAATGCCCTCCAATGGCTCATCATGTTTTTTCAGTTCTGGTTCAGTATTTCTGGCTTGTTCTTCTATAGGTAGGATTAACAGAAAAAAAGCCATTATCTTTTGTTACTCATATCTTTTTGTGTAATCATATTCTATACGTATACAATAGTTAAATTTCATTGTATGTTATCCAAGGAGTGGTGGGGTATAGCAAAAAAGTGGGGATTTTATATTAAGTGGGAAAATAGCCTTTGTCATATTTGTTTTGAGTTTTACATTTTGGGACAATTTGGAACTCCTTACAGATTCCTCCTTGCTCCACCAGGAAGTTTTTATAGGGGCAGCCTCATCTTGTGAAGGGAGGACAAGCCTTCGGAGGGTTCGTTGGCTGGTATCTAACAAGAGGATAGTATTACTCTGTAAACAGAGAAGAGAATGGTACATTTAAGGTTAGTTCATTTTTTAAAAAGCTGCAACACTGTGACTACAGGGTGTCTTAGCAACCTGGAAGTGAAGGAACTCATTACAGTTATAAATCAAATGAAAGACATAAATGATGAACTAAAAAAAACACCTCTGAAAACACAAAATGATTTTTCTTTGCTAGAAAATCTTAACTCTTACATGGTCTTGAAATTTCTATTATTAGATTGTGTTAAAAGGAATTCTCTTCAAATCTGTATCTTCTGTCCTTTTATTTATTTGAACCTGTGGTTTTACTGGAATAGGGTATTCCCACTGAGAAAAATACTTCTACCAGTGCAGACTAATTTAGGGTTAAAGAGTCTGAGACAGAAGGGATTTAAAAGATCATTTAGCTCCCTTCCCTCTTTGTATAAAGAGAGATTAATAATAAATGGCTTGCCCAAAGAGGTCTGAAAGGCAGAAAGTAGAAAAGAGTCAGGATTTAAATCTAAGTTCTCTGATTCCAAATTCAATGTTCTTTCCATTGTGCCATGCTGCCTGGGGTACTGAAAGGTACATCATTGGCCCAAGGTCATACTGTCAATATGGGTCAAATGCTGGCCTTGAACTGAGAGGTTTTCCTGACTTCTAGGTCATTTCTATCCATTAAACAACACAGTCTCTCCTCTTAAAGCATATCCCCTTTCAATAAGTACCAATCTAAACATAGTTCAGCTTCAATACAGAATGAAGATTACATCTATCTGCACTGATATTATTTCTTGAGAAAACTATCAACAAATTTCTAAGTCTTTTGTAGATTAAACCTTATTCTGTCCTTTTCAAAATTCAGGCAGAGTACAGAAAACATTAACATTATATTAAAATAGGTTAGCAAAAAAACATCAAACACCACAGACAGTCTAGGCAGCAGTGAAGTAGCTCTTAATACTGAAGTTGACTGGGAGCTACAGCTTAATGAGGTAAACTTTCAAACACAGCACAGTAATGATTTCTAAAATTTACACAAGAGATTTTTCCAACATCATTAACCTTGTTCCTGGGCATAGTTATGTAAATGAAGCCATAATCTCTCTGCAAGGAGAGGTCTATTTCAAAGGAAATTCATTTTCCTTTTACAAGTTGTAAGCAAAATAAATGAGCAGACAAGAAGAAATGAGAGTTTTAGAAACCGAGAGCAGAAAACAAAGAAATATTGGAACATCTATATTGAAGGGATCAGTGAAAGATCTTTTTTCCTTTTTTTTTTTAAGAAATAGTAAAAACTGCTACAGACTCAAAGCAATAAACTGGTAAATGAAATTACAAAATTATTTTTCAGCTTTAATTATTATTCATAGTCTTGTTTTCAAAAGGTAGCTCACGTTCTTTCAATTAAATAAAGAACAAAAGCACTTCTTCAGGGGGAAAAGGGTCACAAAATACGTGAAGAATTGATCCTTTTAACTCTTAGATTCTATAATTCCAATGAATTATGTGAAGAACAGGGAAAAATCAAATTAAGGTTCTGTTCATTCACTCATAAATTTATTAGTACATTCAACAGATATTTATTGGGAGGAACCTGATGAACATTTTGCTTGACAGAATTCTTTTCCTCCTTCAATATACAGCTCAAGCAATACCTTCTACAAGGTTTTCTGGATCCTAATTTCTCTCCCTAACTACCTTGTATATATTTTATATTTATTTTGTATGTAATTATTTATATTCAGGTTGGCTCTTCTGATAGAATGTAAGCTTCGTGAAAGTAGAGCTTGTTTTATTTTTTGTTTTTGTATCTCTAATTCCTCGCACATAGTAGGTACATAATAAATGTTTTTTGATTGACTGACTGATACCAAAGTCCTTGCTCTTAAGGAGTACATAATCAAAGTTAATGATTAGTGTGAAGATATTAATGACTCAGTCTCTGCATATAGTAGCTGAAAGGTTAGCTTTACTTTGTGAGCTAATTTTGTTGAAGAATTAAAGATTAAAGACAGAATTCAGAGTTTGCTTTAATTGGTTCTAGAGATATTAAAAGAAAAAAATCCTACTAAAATGTTCACACAGCTATTAATTTTTTTCACAAGCATCTTTAACATCAGCACTTGTCATTCAGTGTGACTGCTCATTAAGAATTTCTGTTAGAGATATTTTTAAAAAATAACAACTTACAAAATATTCTTTAGCTCTTTGGCATCTGAAGGCTTTGCATGTAATACTAGCATCCCAAGAGTTCCCTCTAATAAAACACTTTGTAGCTGAATCACCATTCCATTGGTTTAGCAAAACTCTTCATTTTTAGATTGGATTATTTTAAGCTAGTATTATTTTTTTTAAAAAAGGAAAAGTCTTTCTGGCTAAATATGGTAAGATTTATAAAAATATCCACATATATTTTGTGTACTCAAACAATCTGAATGCCTTTAATTTTTCTAAGTAAAAGAAAAACTCAAAATGCTAATATAAATTTAACTCACATTCACAAATATATTTATGGTAAGAAAGCAGTTAGCATGTGCATGAAGTTGGTGTGTTTTTGTTTTTTTCTTTCTTAAGTGCTAATAAGTCAGGCTCACTGAACTGAAAATGGCACTTTTTCTTCCAAGTGACATAAGGCATACATTGTTACCAGTCACGTTGCTCTGTTGACTTCTATGTTTTTGAGCAGTCGGCAATATGAGAGAGCTATTGTGCTCCACCTCTTTGGATGCTAATGGTTTCCTTCTGTACCCAATGACTAATGGCATATTCTGTCTGTGTTTAATAATAGAAATTTGCGTCATCTGTGAGTACATTTAACTATGACTTTGGCTCTCCTTCAAGGGTGCTGGAAGGCGTGGCTGGTGTGCCATTTTGTTATGTTTGTACTCGACTGGGAGCAAAGTCACCTTTGGATGACCTCACAGTCCTGAAGTCTGGAATTCCAAACTTGGGACAGATGTAATAAGCAAACTCAGGGATGGGGGTGGGGAACGCACAAAATCTTTATTTTTAGTCAGGGTAAAGTTTCCCTTTCCTCGTTTAACTTATTATTTTAGCAAGGAATTTTTCAACAATTCCTTAAATTGAAAAGAGAAGCACATTTATAGCAAAACTTTATCTTAAAAAAGAGGGAACAATCTTGGCTTATTTTAATGAAGAATAGTGGGATCCATAGGATTTTAAAGCCAGAAGAGGCCTGAGAGGTCACCAAGTCCAAGCCTTTCATTTTATGGATGAGGAAACTAAAAATGATAAACATTATTTTCATATTTAATGCCTATAATTACTTATTTTTCAAGTTTTATGGCTTTGTGCCATAAACACAGACTTCTAAGGAGGCTCTTCCCCACCTACAACCTTCATCAAAAACAGGTAGACAAAATAGAAACTTGGGGAAAACTGGCAATTCAATGGAAATGGATGATAAAAGACAGCATAGAGGTGAGGATATTCATCACTTTTAATTATCTTCAGTAGTTCTGAGTTATCAGCACAGAAACTGGTTGATCTTACTGTCTGAGACTGCTGTAGGTTACGGGTTTTTTAACCTGGAGTATCTGAACTTGCTTTTGTTAATATTTTTGATAGTTCACTATAACTGCTCTCCTTTGTATTCCTATATATTTTATGCATTTAAACACTTAATTCAGAGAAAGGGCTCATAGGTTTCACCAGACTGTCAAAGGAATCCATAAAACAAAAAAGGACGAGAAAGTCTGTCATGGAGATAGAATAATAAAGCTAGAAAGGGTTTTAAAGATCATTTAGTTCAATTCCATCATTTTACTCATGAGGGAACTTAATCCCAGAAGTGTCATAGTAGGGAATATAAAAATGCCTGGGGGTGGCAGAGAGGCAGCCCTAGCCCCTCAAAAATCTTTCCAAAGAAAAGACTTTCAACATCGACAAATGTGATTTTAAATGACAAAAACCATTTAGATTTAATATTGTTAAGTAATTGGGTACTTTGAAAAGCAAATAACTGCAGTGAGCTTAAATGTAGCCTTTTAAAAAAGGATTTTTAGATAGATATTTGAACAGAAACAGAACAGTTTGAATAAGGGTCTGAAAGCTTAATTTCATATTCAAACTTTGATAACTTGTGCTGTTGATGGCAAATTCTTCACAGCACTGGTCCTCCTCTGACTGCAAAATCAAGGCAGGCTATGCCTGACAAAATGGTATGAAGTAAGGTCCTGACTCTAGCCAGCAGTCCACAAATCCCATGGAAGCAGCCTCTGGAAATCTTGCTTCTGAGGCAGGAAGAAATGTGAAGAGAAGATAATCTACAAAGTCCAGTAAAATCATATTAATTCAGAAGTCAAATTAATATTAATGAATGTTAATGAATTAATATTAATAATAAAATAACATATTTATAACATCTTTACTTTCTGGGGGGAAACAGATGACTTGAGAAAAGTAGTCCTTTTATTTCTTCCTAATTGATTCTTTATCATACTTCCCAGAGAAGCTATTCCAAATCTCTTCTTCCCTTCTCAAACCTCTCACACCTCTACCTGCTTTCCTTCTTTCAGCTAAGGAACCTTACTGCTTAATTAACTGAGAAAATAGAGGCCAATTGATCTGAGCTCCCTCTTCTCCCTTTCTCTTCACTATAAAACTCTGATACCAAATCCTACTCTTTCCTTCCTTCTTATCTAATCTCTAACAAAGGCCCTTCTTGCTGCGGTTAATAACTTCTTCATATATACTTGGATCATATTCCTTCCTATTTTCCTTAACAGAGTTATTCAATTAATCAATTCTTAATCAATTTTCTCCCTTTCTCTTTTTCTCTTCCTCTCTCCAGTCTCTGTCTTGAGCTTCAGTCCCGCATCACTGATTAACTATTAGACATTTCACACTAGATTTCCCTGAGACATCTCAAATCCAACATTTCCAAAACTAAAAAGATAATGATCTTTCCCTCCAAAGTTATTGCTTTCCTATAATTCCCTATTTCTGTGAAAGGCACCACTATCTTTCCAGTCTCCCAGGTTCATAAACTCTACATTACTGGGCCTTTCCACTCTCCCTCACCCCATACATCCTAAATTGCTAAATCCTGCTGTTCCTTCTAATAGCTCTCACATACAATCCCTCCCCTCCCCCTCTCATCTCCCACCTTACTTTAGGTCATCATCATCATCATCTCTTGTCTAGTTTTTTACAAAACAGCCTACTGACTGGTATCCCTGCCTCAAGTCTCTCATCATTCCAGACCATCTTGCAAAAGTGACTTTCCTTAAACATTGATTTGACTATGTCACTCCCTTACCCAATCAACTCCTGTGGCTTCCTATTGCCTCTATTTAAAAAATACAGGCTCCTTCATTTATTTTATTTTATTTTTTTCTTTTTTGGAGGGGGAAGGCAGGGAAATTGGGGTTAAGTGACTTGCCCAAGGTCACATGGCTAGTTTTTGTGTTAAGTGTCCTGAGGTCACATTTGAACTCAGGTCCTCCTGACTCCAGGGTCAGTGCTCTATTCACTGTACCACCTAGCTGGTTTTAAAAGAACAGCAAACTCAAAGAATCTAAGAAAACCTGGAACCTTTTCTTGCTTCAGTGGAGGGAAGGGGCTGTGTTCTATATGTCATCATGTGTGCTGTATATGCCAGAAACAATAAAAACCAATGGACATGACAGGAAGGAACATTCAATTACAGATTGCAAATCACACGATTTCTCTTGTCTTTTCTTTTACTTATTAATTTTTATACAGATACAGGAATCTTTCCTGGTGTTCTTTACCTGCTCTTCATGAAGAATCACTAGATCTTTGAGAGGATTTCCCAGAGGTGCTACAGTCACAAAAGGATGCCACACTCCCCTGGCTGACCTTGGAAATAAATCATAAAAGTCCACAAAGTGACCTCTGTTCCCAGACGTATTCATAAAATATAAAGAAACAGGATTGCATGTAACTACATAGAGAATATTTTCCTCATTTTCTGAAATAAAAAAAAAGGCATTGAATTTAGCATACACAATGAGATTTCTCACAATTCAATTCAGTTCAGTGTAATTCAATCAAATAAGCATTTATTAAACACTTACTATATGTAAAAACAGTCTCTGCACTCAAAGGGTTTATATTCTCCTTAGGGGATGGAGAGAAAAACAGTGTCTATACAGATGCTTTCTAACTTCTCTATGAGGGTATCGCCATCCTTCCAGTCTTGTAAGTTTGCATTCCAGAAATCATATTGTGTTTGATTCCTCCCTTTCCCTAACCTCAGCCCTCTCACTCCCTCCAACTCCCCTAAATCACATCAGATGCCAGGTCTTACAGATTTCACCTCCACAACGTCTCCTGCACCCACCTCCTTCTCTCCATTCAAATTTGCTAGGAGGCCCAATAGAAATTAAGGATTAGAAATTTAACAAAGGACTCAATAAATACTTGTTGAGGGATTCATTGAGCTGTTCAAGGTTTTAAGAAATAATTGATTCCCTTCCTTTTTAATGGAGATGGGACCACACTTGAGTCTTCCTAGTGCAATAAAGATGTATAGTTCCAAAACACTAAATCCCACAACCTCCTTTTATCAAATCTGTCTGTCAATAATTTTTCCTTATTTGTATCCTAAATATTTAGGTTGTATGTTACAGCATAAACTCATTTCCTCTTGTTCTGTTCTCAATGAAGATAGATAATAGTAATTAACATCCTCTGTCTGGTAACTTTTCATATTTCTGAAGTTATTTAGTTTATCTTCAACCAATTCCTAAAAACTCTCCAAAACTATCATCGTTCTTCTACCAGTCTCCCAGTGATCTATTAACTATGTACCTGACTGTGTTTTCTATGACTCTAAAATGTAAGCTTCTTAAGGTCAGGACTTGTGTAATTCTTATGATGAAGAGTACTGGAACTCTTGTGTAATGCAAACTATATATGAATACCTATATTAATGATAATGACCAACAATTCACACTTAAATCACATTTTAAGATTTCCAAAGGACTTCACACACAATTTCTCAACTGATTCTTGTGAAAACTCTGTGAAGGAGGCACTATTCTTGCCCCAGTTTTTCAGATAAGGAAAATGAGGCCCAAGGACTCAGTGACTTGTTCAGGACCAAAAGGCTATTAAGTATCTGAGGCTCCAGGATGCAAACCTTAGTCTTCCTGACATCATGTCAAGTATTCTGCCCACAACATCATGCTGACTCTATAAATACACAATGTCCATAGAGCATGCTATTCACACTATTATCGTGCACACTGTAGTACGTAACAATACAGTATACAACATTATGTACTAGTAGTGATTACAGAAACAGGGAAAATAATGACAATAATACAGTAAAAAATTCAGAATAAAGGTAACCTTGATGCAATATACATTTCAGCAGAATGACAGGAGAAAGAGAGCAGTGAATAGGAGAGTATGTAAAAATTAGACAAATCTCACTGTTTTTTGTTTGTCATGAAATATGTGTTTAACACAAATATCTTAAGCATGATAAACATAAAAACTGGAAAGCAATATAATCAGGTAATATTCTAGTTAATAAAGTATTCCAGAGACTTTTTTCAGTTTTAACAATTAGAAAATGCCTACAAGAGGAAAGAATAGTATCAAATTAATGAATTATGACCCTATTTAGTACTTCTGTTCTTAAGAGAAATGATTTAAGACCTTATATAGAGAGGGGGAGTCTAGGGATCAGGAATGAGAGTTGTGGACATCAAAATGCATTTTCAGTTAATAAGCACTGGTAATAGATGAAAATAAGGAAAAATTTATATTTAGTTCATTTTGGCAATAAGAGTATTAAGAGAAACAGTTAATACGGTTGCCAGTTGTTCTTTTGTATATTTAAACACATTTGGTGCTGTTCTATTTTCTAACTATGAAATAATATACTCAACTTTAATACTAACCCACCAGAAACTTGCCCTCAGAAAGGAAGGCCACATCAGACATTAGCTTGTCTATATAACTGATATACACAGCAGGCATATTTCATAGGATTAAAGATTTAGAGTCAGAAGGAATCTTAGAAACCATCTAGGCTACCCTGCTTACTTTGCAATTGAGAAAACTGAGGACCAAGAAGATTAAGTAACTTGACCAAAATTAAAGAGACAAGAAGTGCCAAAGTAGATTTAAATCCAGGTCCTTTGGTTCTAAGTACAGCACTCTTTCCAACTCATCATTGTAACACACATGCTTTCTGCTGATAGATGTAATAAAATATGTCAAGATGAGTATAATTTTTAAAAAATCATTCACAAAACTTACAGACTGTAATATAGTGATTACGTAATAGCTATGAGGCAGAACTACTCAAAGTTCTGGAAGCCCACTTCATGTCTATACCTTAAAGGGAAATGTAGATGTAAACACTTCTTTCTCTCCATCTCCAAAGATTAAATCTTCCTATTAACATGCATGGGATACCATCTGTATGACTATCACTACAAAAATATGAAGATAACTACTGGTTTCCTTCAAGCTTCATTTCTTTTCATCCCATGGTTGTCCATCTTGCTTCAGTCTACTATTGCTACTAGTACTCTGAGACTTATTAAATTTAAGGCTCAGAGAGAACTCAGAAAACATCTACTTCAATTCCCTCACACTTGATGTGTATGAAGAAACTGAGACAGGGGAAACAAAGAGATTTTCCCATGTTTATATAAGAAGTTAGTGCAGCACAGACTAGATGGCAAGTCTCTTAACTTTCAGGACAACAGTTTTAATTCTAATTAGAGAAGTTTACTTAAAAAAAGTTTCATGTCAGACAGTATCTATATAATATAGCTGCAGATATTCACACCTATTTGCTTACATGTAGAGGTTAGCACACTATTGATGTTTAAAAAATACATGAGAATTAGCTGATATGTCCTTCAAAATAAGCGATGAATTAAAACAATGCCCCTATATCTTACAAAAAAATAACAGCATAACGTTATATACATCAGAAAAACAATGAAAACTCAGTAAAACATTCTCAAACAGAAGTATTTATTTGTGTATCTGTCATGTCATAATGTCAGTGAGTGGTGATAATTCTGTGACTGACTTCAGATCTTTCTGTTTGTGTTTAGTGTCCACTAGCTTTGCACACTAAAGTCCACATGGCTTCCCATGGGCTAGAAGTATAGCCTGTGCCTGAGGTAATTTAGATCACCTGAGTAACTCTAGCGAATGGTGACCTTGGTCTCTCTACAACTCTTGGGTCTATCATCTTTAGTCTTCAGTCTACATTCTGAGAATTCACACCCTCCGCCTCTGCCACTGTCTCCTCTTTTCCACACCAGGCACGTCTTGTGATCCTGTAGGTCCCTCCAACTCTGCTTTCATGCTTCATGCTATCACCAAAATGGAATCACAGCCTAGGAATCCAATGTTTCTCCTTTTTTGTTTTTCTATTTTTGGCAAATGCCTGAGTGTGTTGGACTTCATGCTACAACTGTAATGAAAAACAGACATACACACACATATTCAGCAATCGCTTATGTGGTTCTCATCATGTTGCTAGGCTGATTTAGAAAATTAGTCTTAAAATACATTTAACTGGAAAGTAAAATATGACCATAATTGAATCTGTCACATAGTTCTTGACCTCTACAGGGTGATTTTAATACAGATCTCATTTTAAAAAGGCACAAAACAGCGAATGTTAGAAGGAAAATGACAAGAGCAGAGTAACATACTTTGTGCCACAGCAATGTCACAGATGAAGTTAACTTCTTCCAATGGCAATTTCCAGGAAGCACATTCTTCAGTAAAAGTTAGGGTCCTTCCTTCATTTCTCTCTAAAGGGTACTCTTGGAAGCTTAAATGCACTGGACCCTAAAACAAAGAGTTAAGTAACTTAGTTGATGATCATTTTCAACCAACAACTTCTAGAAAATTTAAGGTCCTTCCAGCCTACCAAAGCAATTCATAATCTAACATCTGATTCCTGAAATCATGGTTTGCTTTTCTCACTGAGGTAATTTAGATCTGGGTGGCACGCTATGACCAAATACAGGAACCAGGAGAACAGACCTAATGGTCAAATAAGAGGCTTATGTATTTATGCTCTGCAAATAACTAATCTAGCCTAAAGTACTTAATTTGTGGCAATCTGAGAATCCTCAATTATGAAGTCTGAGTGGTCTACCAATAAGACAAATATCAAGAAGGTGACTGCCGAAGCAAAGAAGACCCTGCTATCAAAAGATCCTGGCTTCCTGAAGGGCTTTTTGAGGTCCAACCCTAGCTCTTGCTTATCCCCATTCCATAATCCTCAAAAGGATAGGATGATTCCAAAGCCAAACCAGGAGTTAAATTTATTCTAAAAACTAGCAAACAGTATCATGTTTGAGGATGTGGAGTAAAAATGCCTAGACCAGCATACTTGCTGAAGTACGTGGAAATCACAATGCTGTAGTCAAGAATGAAACAAGATTAAAGTAATTTCAAAGGTTGATTTTTCCATAGAAAATAAGACGATATTATATAATTAAAAGTTTTAATGAGAAAATATTAGAAAAATTAACCTTTATGTCGATAAGATGAGTTTCTGCTGGACTCAAAAGTTTTTGCATTCCATTTTTTGGCTGACTGATTGTCCAGTAGCCCATGAATTTCTGCTCTGGCAATGGTAACCTATTAAGCAAAATTTGAAAAGTAAATACATGTTAATAGTTTAGAAGCTAAAGAACACTTTAATCCATTACCATTTGACAAGATCAATTTTCAATAAGTATTTTCCTAATAAGGGTATATTAAAATAACTGTCTTGGTTAGAGATGGCAATACTAGGATGAAATTATATACACATTATAAAAAGGAAGAAAAATAAACTCTTCCACTGCAGAAATTAAAAAAGGAATAGCCTGTTCTATTTACAAACAAGGGATAAACACAGTCTGCAGTCAGACATTTTTCTTCAGTTATTAAAACAGCTAGTATAATCTTCCTCTAATTTAATTTCTCTGACTTAAAAGGACATTCAATGTTTCTGAATTCTATACAAAGAGGTTGATTAATCCAGAAAAACTGAACAATCTACTAGATTTCCAAATTTCAGGCAAAATATTTAGATTCTATACCTAATTTGGATCCCTTTTGAAACAGCAGTTTTAGTAGTACAATAATCTCCTCTTCTTCTTCTTACCCACAACAATGGCATTTACATTGTATATTAGGGTATGCAAAACATTTTACAAATATCTCGTTTTATCCTCAGAATAATTCTGGGAGGTGTTTTACAGTTGAGAACACTAAGGCAGGAAGAAGTTAAGTGACTTGCCTGGGGACACACAGCTAATAAGCCAGATCACATTTGAACTTGGGGTTTTTTGATTCTAGGTCAGGTGCTCTATCCATTTTTGTCACAATGCTAAAGGCTCAATGTAGATAAAGTCATGGAAAAGAAATTATTTATTTATTTGTGAGTTAGTGCTCTCTTCAACAGCGCTGAAAAAAAAATCAAACTAGATATTTTATGGATCTTTTAATAATAGAAAACAAAAATTAGCTAAGATTCAAAAGGTTTATTGAAAAATGTATACACTGATAATTCATTAAAATGGGCATTGAAAATGAGTGCTCTGATTATTAATATAGTATATATACATAATATATGTGTATATATACATATATTCATATGTCTATGTGTATATATATGTATATTAAAATTTTCTCTACAGTAAAAGACACTGAAATTTTGTAAAGTGAGCTCCAACAGCTAATATAAAGCTTAGATACTTTTTTGTCTAGAAATGATTGAAAAAATGCAATTCCAATTAAATCTGTATATAGTATTACTATGCTCTTTCTTCCCTTTACAAGTGAAAATATTTTGGATAAGAAGAATGAAAATAATAAAAAGAATTTGTTCCAGGACTCTAACTTAGCTCATATGACCTGAACCTCTCATAAGAAGGTACGCATTATCGATAGGAAAGAAAAATTAGTCTTTTCACCTACTATCTAAAAATAAATTGTCCAGTTGTTTATAATTCTTTGTAAATATTCATCACAGCTTTGTTATTGTGACTAGGCCACCCACTCTCCTCTGTTCCAGTCTTCCATCATAAGCAAAGGAATACTGTCAGATTTACTATTCCTGCTTTCTCCTTGAAATATTATAAGCATGTCTCTGTAGCTTGAGAAGTTTATCAGCCCTACACCTTTCTTTATATTCTTAATGCACAGCACAGTACCAGGCACAAAATAGTAGGTGCTTTTTAAATGCTGAGTGACTGACTGATTATGGAAAAGCTTATCACCAGTAGCTTGGCTATTTGGTGATGAATTTTTTGGCCATGGTGAGTGATGAACTAATAAGACAAGCAAACATATTCTGTGCCTACATATCACTTCCACTGAACCAGTTATGGTGGTAGTGAGGTAAGATGTGACAAAGGATGCTAAGAATCATAGCAATTTCAGGCTACCTATAAACATTGCCTTGGCTGTTGGTATTCTAAATGAGAAACCCTTTTCCAGTAAGTAATGAATTGAATCAGAGATGTTGGTTTAACAACTATTTTTACTACTAATTATGGGCCTCAAATTCCTCATATGTAAAGTGAGGGAGCTGGAGTAGAGAACCTCTAAGGTTACTTCCATATCAAAATCTGTGGCTTTTATTAATATAGTACAAGAAGAACTGAATTACATCAATCTCAGCATTCTTTGTATAAATCATGCAGAAAATCAATCAACAAGCTTATGGTCTCCTTTGTGCCTGGCATGATGCTAGGTGCTGGGAATACAAAAACAAGAATGAAGGAGTTCTTGCCCTCAAAGAGCTTATATTCTACTGGGGAATGTACATGTACATTCTACATGTACACATGAAACATATGGTAAAAAAAAGTACTTTCTTGGGATGATTAAAAAACAGTGTGCAGTTTCCCACAGGCAATCCAGTCTACTCTCATCTTCCTTTTCAATTTCAGGTCTAGTTCACAATATCCATATCCAGAACCTTTCCAAGCTACATGTATCGCTCTACCAACTCTATAGGTTGTTTATTCAACTTGCTGATCCTTGTATGCAAACCTCCATCACTCCATTCTGTGTGCAGCAGACTAGCCCCCATGGTTCCAATGTTCTCCCTACTCACTTCTGTGTCTTGAGGATGTCTGGGAGACGAGGATGGAATATCTCCCAGGCATGGGGGATATTGCAACCAGTGCAAAGGCACAGAAAGGGAAGATGAAAAGTTGAGTCCAAGGGACAGCTAATAAAAAGTTGGGTTAAAATTTACATTGTTTTGAGCCGTACAGAGGAGAGGCACTGGGCTTAGAATCAAGAAAATTCATGTTCAAATCCCATCTCATTTACTTATTAGTTCTGTGACTCTGGGTAAGTCACTTAGCTGCTTTCAGACTGTTTCCACAACCTTAAATGGAGATAACAACAGCACTCATCTCCCAGAGTTGTTGTACTAGTTACTTCTGTCTCATCCCCTCTCCCCTTTCAAGTTCCCTTTTAGTCTTCCCCCAAGACTGTTCTTTCTTTCTTGTGTTTGTAACCCTGGTGCTCAGCACATGGCTTGACACACAGCAAGTGCTTAATAAAGGCATTTTATCTCTTTACTTGTTAGTCTAATGACATCACATTAAGAGTTGATCCTAAAATACCTTTTAGGTATTTTATGAGAATGAAAGAAAAATGATATAGTAGGAAAAAAATAGCTTTGGAGTCATACAATTTGTGTCACAATAATAGCCCTACAATTTATCTCCATGCTCTTGGAGAAGTAAATTCTCTGGGACTCAGTTTCCTCATCTGGAAAACAAAGGGGTTGGATTATATGATCCTTTCCAGATCTAAATCTATGATTCTACCCCAGCTGTTGCAAATGTTAAAAGTAATCTAAGGTGAGGTGCTTATTCTCCATAGCTAGTACCATCTGGGAAGGCTGCTTTTCATGACCTGTTTAAAAAAATCTTGCTGGTCTCTGCCAACTCGTTTTTTAAAATCATGGAAATTACAGATTGCCCAGTTGCTACAGGCATCTAAAAATAATTTGGGCAAGTTGTTGGGTTGGAATAGCAGAGTACGTTCAAGGACTATAGAAAGAGTCCGGAACCACTTGATGAGGAAGCATTATTGGCAGCAGCTGCTGGATCACAAAAGCACATACATGTTCATGATATTTTAGAAACTGACTCCACCCTACTCTGCTGCAAAAAAGATTCAAAACCAGCCAAAGTGTCATTTCAGGAGCCAAACAGAGACTGCGCAAAGATTTTTACCACATGGGGAGTTGTAGAAGTCTTTATCCTGTTTTTACTAAAAACTCCCCCCAAAACTCTGAGGGACTTTGGCTGTTATCATCTCTTTTCACTTCCCATTAGCGAGCAAAGGGGAAGAGGAAATTTTTCGGGGACCAAGATCATTATTTTATGGTGGGCAATCAAGGTATGGGATTTATAATATAATCATGGCTAATTTAGGCTAACTGCAAACTGATTAGCCTGATGTGAAATACTCTGAATTCCATTACTGAAACCTCTGGTCATATTCCACAAACCAGGTTGAATTTTTTATAGCAAAGGAATAAAAATAATAATAGTAATTCCCATAGCTTTAAAACCTTGTCACTTGTTTTATTTCACTTTGTCAAAAGTCTTTACAGGAATGAAGTCTGGCTTTGATTTTCAAGGGAGGAGGGAGATGAAACTTAGCAACTATAAATAGTACAACTTTTCATCTTTGGTGTCATTCACGAATTCATATTTCATAAAACTACGAGGCACTTGATCTGTCACAGCCTCCAATTCCTATGCTGTGATGTTTCTTAATCCTTTGTGGAAATCTTAATCAAAAGCTGGAGGACAAATGAAACCCTCAAACAAAAGAAAAGTGAACAGCTATACTAGTTCAGTCATTGAGCTAGGTCAAAGAAAAAAAAGAAAGAAAAATTGTCTTTTCTAAATGCACATGCAAAATTCTAAACTGCAACCTATGAACAGACACCAAGATGAAGAATGGTCCCATAAGCTAAATGATATATTATGGATTTCTCTAAGTTTGTTTCCATTAAAAAGAAGTGATTTTAGATTTTGAGAGTGTATTCTGGCAAATTTCTGCTTTTCCTCTGGATATCTGCCAGAGCTATTTCTATGTTATAAAGGAAACATGTGAAAAAGATTTGGATCTTTCTATGGGTATTATGAATTTCAAAGTTACTGACATAGCTATAATTATCAATTTATTTAAACATCTTTTAGCTACAAGAATTACTAGCTTTCATGCAAATCCAACGGAATTCTTCAGGAAAGTGGACAGAGCCTCAAAAATTCCCTACTAAATGCCATGTTTGAGAGGAAAGCTAAAAATGTCAACTTCAACAACTCTCCTTAGATTTTGTGATTTTCCATACTTCCACATTTCTCAAGACTGACAACACATACATACTAGGATCATTTGCAACATGCATGGAACAAATATTTATTAAGTACTTACTATGTGTGGAAAAAATTTATACTAGACATCGTGGGAGATACAAAGTTTAGAAAAGACATGGTCTCTGACCTAGTGGAGCTTACAGCATAGTAGAGAGGGTAAGAGAGAGAGAGAGAAGCTGAATGGCACAACAGACCACTGGACTTGGAGACAGTTGAAACCAAGGTCAAATGCTGTTTTACTTATCAACTGCCTGACTATAGCACTTTAAGGTCTACGAAGGTTGTAGACAACAATCCTGTGATGTAGCTGCAATGAGTTATTCCCACTTTACACATGAGGAAACTGAGGCTGTTACAGGTTAAGTGACTTGTCCAAAGTCACCCAGCTAGTGTCTGAGGTAGGATTTGAATCCAGATATTCTTGACTCCAAGTCCAGCACTCTAACCACTGTGCCAACTAGCTCTCAGCCTCAGCTGTCTCCTGCAAAGTGGTGATAACAGTTGCACCTTTTTCACAGGGTTGTTATGAGGATTGATTAAAGTAACTAAAATATTTTTCAGACTTTAAAGAACTATGTAAATGCTATCTAAATGATGATGATGCTAATGACATGTAGATAACCATAATATATATTATATTCTCATGTAGCATATATTACTATATAATAACTTATTAGGTAAAACAATGTTATGAGAAGACCAAAGGGGGAGAGACTATTACTGATTAGAGAGCAGGGAGTACATCAGCAAAGCTTTCGTGCCAGACATGGCATTTGAGATGGGTTTTAAAAGATGGGTACGAAATCACTACGACTAATTCCCAATCTTTCCATCATTCCAAAATACTTGCTTGTGATAATCTTAGAAATGTAAAGGTGGAGGGATCTCAGAATATTTCTACTTCATTTTTTTCCTTCTGGTTGGAGTTATCCCTTAAATATCCACAGGAGATGGATATCTTTTCCATTCTGAAGATTCTTCATAAATGGAAATTCTACCCTTTAGCTATCTTAGTTTACTAACAATTCTTTTTAATACTAACTCTAATCCCTATTTTTGTAATGCACACCCACTTCTGGCCCTAGCAGAGGTTCCTAAAAATATTTACAGAGCACCTTCTAGGTGTAAAGCTCTGAGCTAGGTCTCTGTGGGGGATATGAAGATGAATAGTCCTTCTGCCATCATGAATCTTGAATTTTAGGAACCTAGTCACTTGAAATTGTTGACTAGCTCTTCCTTTTACCTTTTCTTTCTCAAATTCAATAATTTCAAGTTCAGTCACAGAAATCAATAATTTTAGAGCCAAAAGGAGGTTTAGTTATCTAATTCAGTTCCTAAATTATACAGATGAGAAAACTAAGAGAATATTATTGTGTTTCTTAAAGTGCAGATGGTGACTAGAACAGTGTAGTGCTGACATGCTACAATGTGATAAACTATCACATTCCAATGTATGATAAGGTAAGGAAAAAAATATGAACTATGGAGCTACATAATTTCTTTTTTGACCTATAAAAGTCTTATATAGCATTGTATTTACATAATACATATATGCATATATGTATATATGTATATTTTTTTTGCTAAGCATGTACAGTAGATAAAATAACTGTAAAGCTGTTCCATAATAAAATACAAGAATGGAAAGCAGAGATGATGAGGCAAAAAAAATACCAAAAAAATATAAGCAAACCCAATGACATATGCATTTTTTTGCCATTAGCAATGAATCCTGGATGTTTCTCAGAAGTAATATCATGGAACTGAGAATATCAGAGCTGAAATATTCTCATTATATACATGAGGAAACTAAAGCCCAGAGTTGAACTGATTTGTCCAGTCACATTCCTAATAAATGGCAGAGCCATTCTGATTCCATGTTCAATTTTCTTTCTACCACAACAAACTGTAATTCCATAAAATGAAAGCGAAGACAAGAATAAAAAGGGAAATATACAATGTTAAAGTTGCCTATCAATTTTATGGGTTTACTTGGAAAAACTGAGATGCATGGAAAACTTATTACAAGGCAAAGAGGGGTACCATTCCGACATCACCACGGATATACGAGAAACAGTATGGTATAGCCAGGGCATTTATTAAGTGCTATTATATGCGAGGCCACTGGTAAACACCGGGATACAAATGCAAGCAAGACAGAACCTGCCCTCAAGGACCTTGCATTTTAAGGGGAAAAAAACACCTAAGGGGGTGTAGGAACGGGAGCATAAATTAAGGAAGCCTATCCAGGATGAGGAAAAGAAATCCGGAGAGTGAAGCTGGAAGAGGAATGTGGAGGATGTGTGGGGCTCATCCTGAAATAGTGTTCTGGGCAAGGAGTCACTAACCATATATTGGAGAACAGGGTTTCAGGATGGACATTTTCTCAGGACAGCAAGGCAGATGACATGAAGGAGGACAAGAAATATGGAGAGTACAGTGGAAAGAAAATGCTAGATTTTTCAGTAGGTAGACATGAGTTTGAATCCTAGCTCTGTGTTTAATTACTGATGTGTCCTTTAAGCAGGCCCTTTCAGGTCACTGGCCTCATTTGTGAAATGAGGGGGTTGGGCTAGATGACCACTGAGGTCCCTCCCAGCTACAAGATCATGATCTTACCATTATAGCTGCAGAAAACCGTGAAATTAAAAAGTAAAACAAAACCAACAAATCCCCCAAAGTACAAAAAAGAGTAGGAAACAAAACTACTTGAACATTTCCCCCTAATGAGGACAAATCGAAATCCAATATATGTTCCTGTTTTGAAAGAAGAAAACAGTGGAAATCCTCCAAAGAGGGAAGTTGAACTGAAGTGTTATAATGGATGGCTCCATTACAAAGAGTCAATAGTTTCTGCCTAATGAAAAGTAACTGCAATTAATACTGCAACTGAGGAAGTTGATTTTAAACAAATACCTGTTTAAAAAAAGGTACTTGGGATAAATGAAGCTGGGCTAAAGAGTGCAGAGAGGCACTGTTGGCTGCGAAGGGAGTGTTCTGTAATGGAGCAAAGAAGTATAAAAATTAGCTAAATTCTGTGCTGTAGCACACACGAGGAAGCTGTGGTGAGAAAATAAAGCTATTCACTGTGAAAAGGAATATGAAAACTCCAGAGGGGACGCACCTTCTTTGTTAACATTTTTTAAAGTCTGAAGGTCTTTCTGCCAAATTATCTAGCGAACTGTGTTTTCTCCACAGAGACTTAGGGGCTGACTGTTTATGCCTATATGGGCCTGAAGTCACAAATGCCTGGGAATATATTCATGCTACAGTGATTAGCAATTGCCCAGCTCAAGTTGACTTCCATTGAGTAAATGGTGATGAGGCCAGCAATGCCAAATTAAGTGGTTCTCAGGACAGCTCACTTTAAGGAGAAAGTTCCCTGTGGCTCAATCGGAAGAATCTAAATGGTGACAAGTTTTCTTTAAAGGTTGGCAGGAAGAGTTGAAGAGTCCAGGAAAACCCCTAGCACTAGGATCATTATGGATATAACAGAAAGGCAGAAAGAGCTAGAACTATACTTCACTACACTATTTCATCTTTCCATCTCCATCACTTAATACAATGCTTTGCACATAGTAGGATTTTAATTGCAGAACTGAAAATGAATGCTCTGTAATCTAAAAGATACAGAATTAATCTTATCAAAACTGTATGTGAAGCAAAGGCCATGTCAAATGAGTGTGGAAAAGAACACTGAACTTTATTCTTTAGCAGTGTACTGTCAGTCTTCATACTATTTTACAGAATCTTATGGTCCCCCAGACATCTCCAGAGGTTCTGGAAAGAAATGAATCATCATGTTATACAAAATTTGTATCTGATGTATTTGCAAAATCTTTCTTGAAAACTGTTCCCAAGACCATTAATAGGGCAAGAAAAGCAACATGGAAGGGTTTGACAGCGTCAAAAAGTAGGAAATGCATTCTTGTTTTGCATTACAGATTATCATGCAAAGTGTTTCCCATTCCCAGAGAAACAGTGGAAAGAGCACTAGAAATGGAATAAAGAGACTGGGGCTCAAGCCTTATCTCTGTATAAATCTTGGGAAAATTAAGTCTGTCCACTGGACATCTTGCACTGGATATAGATCATAAGCTCAATACACTCAAAACTGAATTAATCTTTCCTTGCAAATCCTTCCCTCATCTAAGCTTCCTTCTTATGGAGAGGGTACCACCATCCTCCCAGTCACCAAGATTCCAAATCTAAACGTCATCTTTGACTCCTCACTTTTTGTCATCCTCCATATCCAATCAATTCTGCCTTCTCAACCTCTTTTGTATCTTTCCTCTTCTCTTTTCTAACTCTGCCACCGTCCTGGTATAGTGCTTCATTACCTCAGGCTTGGATGACAGCAATAGCCTACTGGTTGGTGTCCCTGTCTCAAGTCTCTATCAATTCCTGTTCCTCCTCCAATCGGCTGTCATTCTGATCTTTTTAAAGCCAAAGTCTGATCGTGTCAACGCCCCCCCCCCCCCCTTTCCCAATTTAATCAAGTCCAGTGACTCCCTATTGCATCCAGGAGGCATAAACTCTAAAATCCTCTTTGGCTTATAAAGCCTTACTTAACCTGGCCTTTTCTTTCTCTCCAGAGTTCTTAAACCTTATCCCCACCACCACAAACTCTGCATTCCAGGGACATTGGTCTCCTTATTTTTCCTCACACAAAGCACTTCACCTCTAAACTCTGTGAATTTTTGTTTCCTTCACGCTTAGACTTCTCTCCATCCTCATCTGCCTCAGTCTGACCTTCAAGAAGTTTTCCCTGATCCCCCTAAACATTAGTGTCTTCCTTTTGTATTTGTTGTTGTTCAATTGTTTCTGACTCTCTGAGACCCCATTTGGGGTTTTCTTGACAAAGAAAGCTCATTTTACAGATGAGGAAATGAGTCAAACAGGGATAAGTGACTTACGGAGGAACACAGAACTAGTAAGTATCTAACGCTGGATTTGAATCTGAGATCTTCCTGACTCGAGGCCCAGAACTCTATCCACTGTGTTATCTAGCTGCCTCTACCTTTTTGTTGTTTATTCCTAACTGATCCTGTGGAGATCTTGTTTATACAAAGCTGTTTGCATGGTGCCCCCATCAGACTGCAAGATTGTCTTTCCCTTTCTTTGTATCTCCAGGGCTTACTTAGCACAGTGCCTAGCGCATAGTAGGCACTGAATACATTTTAGATGACTGATTAACCCACCTGCCCTTGGCCTTAGTTTCCACAGCTATAAAATAAGACAGGAAGATGACATAGGCTGAGACATCAAAGACCCTTTCAAGCTTTAAGATCCCACATATTGCTGGGTCACTCAGCAATAAAAAAATATACTATGTGATTCCAGCTCCCGTTTCTACACAGCTATTCATACTTACAATGATATTCTGCACAGAATTATCTTACTACACTCACACTTATCCATGCTTTGTTAATTCACTGAAAAACATATTATAGGGCTTTGAAAACCTTAAAGTGCTTTTTAAATGTGAGCTATTATTGTCATGACTATTAATTTACCTTTTCATTGGCCACTGCCTGTCTCAGTTGTAGCTTAAAACAACAAATCTGCTCCATGTCACATTTGACATTGTGGCTTGCCTGGGTGTGGGAGAAGGAAGAAAAGAAGAAACAGGCACTTTGGAGACAGTCTGAGTCTACCTCAAGGATCAGTTTGGGGGAAAGGGAGTATCCTTAGAAGGCAGGAATTCTGGGCAGAGAAGCATGAATTAATATAATTCTCACCATGGATAGATGTTTTGCTTAATACCCATGAGGCTTCTTTTGGCAGGACTCATGTGACAATGAGGCAAACTGCCCTGAGTAGGGGATACTCTTGCCTACCATTTGAGGATGTGCATCAGCATAGCCAAAATTACTGGAGGAAAAATAAAGTTGCCAATATCATGCACATTTCTATATAGATCTGTACTAGTGCTTTTGGGGTAATTTTTAAGCTGCCTACATTTAAAGCTGTCTTCATAAATGTTGCAGAATTTGCAGTTAATTCAAAGATTTTTTTTCCCTTAAATTCAATTTGTTTATTAAATGCTTGGTAAAAACCAGTATTGTTGCTGCTGCTTCTGCTGCTGCTACTACTACTGCTACTACTACTAGCAACTATCTAGCTAGCATTTATGTAATGTTTTAAAGTTTGCAAAGCACTTGACAAAAATTATCTTAGTCCTCACAACAGCTCCTTTAGGTAGGTGCTATTATGATCCCAGTTTTGTAGATGAAGAAATTAAGGCTGACATCAACTGACTTGACCAGCGTCCCAAGCATCTGAGGCTGATTTGGAACTCAGGTCCTCCCGTTCCAGGTAGCTAGGTACAGTTGATAGAGCACTAGGCCTAGAGTCAAGTACTTCCATAGTACAGTAATTGTTACAAAGAAGGTACTTAATAAAGGCGTGTTTCCTTCCTTCTTAACTTTTAAGTTCAGCACCAGCATTGGAAGTACAAAGACAA
>CM053591.1:129362426-129384365 GCA_028646515.1 Pseudochirops corinnae
TTGTCTTTGTACTTCCAATGCTGGTGCTGAACTTAAAAGTTAAGAAGGAAGGAAACACGCCTTTATTAAGTACCTTCTTTGTAACAATTACTGTACTATGGAAGTACTTGACTCTAGGCCTAGTGCTCTATCAACTGTACCTAGCTACCTGGAACGGGAGGACCTGAGTTCCAAATCAGCCTCAGATGCTTGGGACGCTCTAATCTCTAGTCCTGCAATCCAGTGAAGCAGAGTGAATGGGCAGGTTATGGATGTGGAGAAGGTTGATGAAATAAGAGGCCAGGCTTTGGAAATCAAGAGGAGAATGAATGACCACAAAACATCTGAACTGAAAAAAAAAAAAAAAACAAACATCTGACATATGTCTAAAACAGGGGCCTCCACATAGGCTTAGTCATTCTAATGCACTTTCACATATGTAGCCATTATTTTCATGTGTGGTTTGTCTATTGTCATCATTCTTGTGTGTCTCAATTGGATAATAATATTTAAGCTATCTGTTGATGTGAATTGGCTCTGTCTTGTCCACAAGGGCTCTGCATCTATCACTTTATGAATCTATTCATTATATAAAAAAGAAATGTCTTGAAATTTAAAATCTCAAGAAAACAAGTGTTAACAGAGAAAAAATTTTAAAAAAATATGAACAATTCAAGTCACAGACATTCTAGATTAGCACCTTTGCAATCAAGGTGCCTGGAATGAAATGTTTTCACAAAGTACCCTTCTCAGTGAAACACATCTACTACATGGAAGAACATTACACAAAACTGGATAGGTTTTAACTGAACTTGAAATAACTTTAATTATATTAACTTTGCCTTTAATTCTACCTTAGTTTTTTTTCCCTACAGGAATTTTTCTTGAGAGTGGTAAACCAGGAGTGATTAACTTGCTACAAAACTTTACATGCAACTCTCTGTTTCCAGATACATGGATACTAGTTTGCCCCATGAGAGAACAAAAACCTCTTCTAGTTTTAATAAAATGAAAAGTGTTAAGAGCTGGCCTTTATTCCCTACTGGAGAAAAATGTAGCATTAACCAGGATTCTGGTAAAGTTTTGCTTAAATGAATTTGTATCATTCTAAATCTTGTATTGCTGTAAAGAACTTCAAACTTCTAATTAGAATACTATTAGAAACAAAATAGGGGGCAGCTAGGTGGCGAAGTGAACAGAGCACTGGCCCTGGAGTCAGGAGGACCTGAGTTCAATGCAGCCTCAGACACTTAACACTCACTAGCTCTGTGACCTTGAGCAAGTCACTTAACCCCAATCACCCTGCCTTACTCCCTCCAAAAAAGGCAAAAAAAAAAAAAAAAAAAGAAAAAAGAAAATAGGAAGTAATTTTCCATTTTAAGTGAAGTCTACAGTCTTTAAAATGCCATTGTTTTGTATAAAAAAAATTGATTGGCTCTCTAATCAGAGCACCTGGCTTCTGATCCTACCTCTGATATTTACTACTTATGTGACTTAGGTAAATCATCCTGGGCCTCAGTTTTATCATCTGTAAAATGAGAGGTTTAGACTAGATGCCTTCTGAGGCCCCTTTCACTTCAGCTCTATACCCTCAAAATACTTGTGAGTAGTCATTCAACAGCTATTTTTTTTAATGTCTCCTATATACAAGGTACTGTGTGTAGCCATTCTAGGAAGGTAAACAAATTATTTATGGTTCTTGCCTTCAGTCTAACCAACTATATCTGTCTAAGGGGCTCGCAAGGGAATATTAGTAGGCAACCCATCATGATCAATTATTAGTTCCCTATCATCCCGAAGACTATCATGTTGAATGACATGTTGAATTGATTCAGGTGAATGAGTGACTTAGGTACTATGCAGTCAGGATGAGAAATAGGTCATATAAGAAAAACTTTCGAGGATTAATGAGGAAATAAGTAGCAGAAGCCAAAAGAAATGAGCAAAAGGATCAAGAGAGGAAAGCTGGATGACAATTCAGAGGCTGCAGACTGTATCATTGCACTCTATTTAACACCCCTGGGTTTTTTTTTCCTAAAAGCTCCACAAGACTCAATTGTATTCTGAATTAATAATAAAGCAGTGACCCTAAGAGCCCTTCATACTGTTTGGCTTTTATTTTGCTTAACTCAATCCCACTGCTGTCTATTTTATAGCAATAAATATTCAGTTAAAATTCTATTCACACATGGACCACCTCCTCCACCAAAGATTGTGTTTATAACCAAGTGTTGCTTCTTCCTTGGAGGCAGCTGGTGACAACATGGGGAAAGAGCTAGGCCTGCAATCGGAGAGAACTAAGTTCAAATCCAGGTTCAGACACTCCCTAGCTTGGTGATCCCCAGTTGTTGCTGAACCTCTGCCTCAATTCCCTCAATTGGGAAACGAGAATCACAACAGCAGTTTCCTTGAAGGATTGTTGTGAGGATCACGTGATATAACATTTATTAAAATAAGAGTGCTTAGCACAGTGCCTGTCACATAACAGATGCCATCTAAATGCTCAATCTCTTTCCCCCTTCACTCTCCTCTCCTTCCCCAAAACAAGTCGTGTGTGACCACTATTCATTAGCCATGAGTCCTCTGTTATGTGTGTGGAAGGGCAAGGGAAAGCAGAAGCACTGCTTTGTTTTGTGGCTTCCAGGGCTATTCTAATCTGCAGTCAACTTTCCACTCTCAGACTTGTTCAAACCTGAGTCAAAGTTTATCCAGCATGACTCACTGAGGTGTGCCACAAGGAAAATGGATCTATTAAACCATCACAGGTTTCATGAGCCTGTATCTGAAGGATTTACTAAGCAAAGGATTTTGAAGTAGAGATTTGAAGTAAAGGATTTGAAGGATTTACTAAGTCATTAAAAACTTTTTTTTAAGTAGAATATTTTGACCCTCGGTGTCTAGATATAAACTCCAATTCAAGAAACTGCCTTCAAGTCATGTTGTTTTTAGGGTTTGAACACCACATTTACTTTTTCCTCTATTGTACAGAGATGCGAAACATTCCATCCTCAAAGCAGCTCCCTTTGACTACATGAAATAACTACAAACTCTGGTACTTTTTGCATTTAACAGTATATAAATCTAACATTAGGTATTATACAAACCACTTTAGATAAAGATACAGACAAAAGAAGAGAGGAAATATTTCTGAGAAAAGTTCTTTCTTAGTACATAAGTGCTCTTAGTTAATGCCAAAGCACCTCTAAGATTAGAATTGTTAATACGCCAGAAACACACACATACATACACATACACGGTACACTCACATACACATAAACATATATGCAGTTAGGTGATTCAGTGACTCGAGCATTGGAACTTGAGTAAGACCTGAGTTCAAATACTACCTCAGACACTAGCTGGGTGACCCTAACCAAATCATTTAACTACCCTCAGCCTCAATTTCCTCACCTGTATAATGGTAATACTTATATCACCTTACATCACAGTTTTGTGAGGATCAAATAAAAACGTGTAAAATGCTTTGCAAACTTTAAAGGATAATGTAAATGCTGGTTATTATTATTATTGTTACCATTATTGCACATTTAAAATACAAATAACTCATACTGTCATAGTGTCCCAAGGTTTATAAGCACTTTCCCCTCTGTGAGAGCATGTATTATCACTGAATTACAGACAATGAAAGTAAAGGTTTCAGAGATGGGATATGACTTGCTGATGGTCACTCAAGTTAGCAAGCATTACATTTTGTGATTTTATTGTGTCCTGTACTTCTTTAAAAGGCAGTTTTATAAACTGAGCCTCTCTAAATGGGAGGAGGTTGGCTGCTCAGATGACCAATAAGTCACAGGTGGCTTCCACTCAAAGCCTTCCACCTCCACATCATCTCACACATCCAGACTTGTCTTCATTCACACAGTTACCAGTCTAATTCAAGGTAGCAAGAATAGGGATTTAGGTAAGAGCTATGATTTCATTGATTTATGGAGCTCCCAGTGAAGAAACTACTCATACAAATACAGGTCAGCATCTTCTCTGGAATTATTTCCATGTACCAAGAGGGTGAGTAACTTGCTCAGTGTCAAATAGTCAAGTAGGTATCAGAAGCAGGACTGGACCCATGTCTTCCTGACTTTGAGGACAGCTCTCTAACCACACTATGCTGCCCCTCAAGATGGTCCATCTATTACTTTACTAATATATTCATTAGGTGAAGGAGGAATGTCTTGGAATTTAAAATTTCAAGAAATAGTATAAGAAAAAATGAAGGGAAAAGTGTGTGTGTGTGTGTGTGTGTGTGTGTGTGTGTGTGTGGTGAGGATAAGATGAGATAATATTGGTAAAGAACTTGGCAAACTTTAAAGCACTTACTATTACTGTTGTTGTTATAATTGCTGAGGGTTATTAATGGATGATAAAATCACCCACAGAGTAAGTGTAAGTAGGCTATAGCTTAAAACCTTGATAGGAGAAGACATCATCAGGTTCATAGAGGAATAGAGAAAGGGGTGGGCTGGTCGTATAGAAGAGGCAACTCAACAGACTGAAAGCCTGAATGTGCACCAGGACCCATGAACCACCAAAAGGCCTTGAGGAGTATTCCTGCACATGGAGTGCAAATTTTATGGGCATTCTACTGAAGGACATGGACAAGAATCACATGGGATTTAAGTGATGAATGGTGATTTACACAGTGCAGGAAATAACTAAATCAATGAAATTAAATTATCCTTTAAATGATGGATATATAGAAAATTGCTTTCTCTTCTGGGCATCAAAATTTCTAGGAGTCTTAATTATGATTCTGTTGTTATTTCATCATTTTTCTGTCCTGTCAAGACTCTTCTTAATCCTTTTGAGGTTTTTCTTAGCAAAGATACTGGAGTGGTTTGCCATTTCCTTCTCCAGTTCATTTTACAGATGAGGAAACTGAGGCAAACAGGGTTAAGTGACTTGTCCAGGGTCATACAGCTAGTAAGTATCTGAGGGTGGATTTGAACTCAGGAACAGGAATTTTCCAGGTCTGGCCTCTATCCACTGCACCACCTATTATGATTACTTACTCAATAGGAATTTTATCTTTTACCTCAACTGCGTTCCCAGAATGAAGAAAAAAAATAAGTTAGGTACTCTTACTTTGAATGTCTAGTTTAAATAACCAGAACATTAATATAGTAAATTGCACTACCAGAGGTGTAAGAGCCTCACATGCATACTTGATAATTTTATTTTTTTAAACATGCAAATGGAGAACATTTTCACTACTAGAAACTAAGATGTAAAGGACACACTTTCATTCTAAGGCAGAGGGCAGTTACCAATGGAATGCCCTAAGCAAGAAATGCCATAATAATTAGGTTACTAACCTTGCTTCAACATGTCCATGTGGTTGCTAGGCAACAAGCACAGCAGTACTATTGCAAGAGGCATCTATACATTAACAAATGCATTAACCATAACATTTTTTCTGGGAAAATATTTCTTGCTCATTAATGATAAAAACCAATGCAAATATAATCTTTGCATAATTCCATCCTGTGCTTTTAACACAAAAAAGGGAAATATCTGTTTCTCTGTAAGCAATTCAGATTTGCTTTAAAGGTTTGCTCTTATTGGCAAAAGTTTTGATTAGATTATTTTAAACCATTTTCATTTATTAACTAAATAGGAAAAACAGTTGCATATGTAATCTAGATATATAAAAATTACTGAAATAATTTTGAATTCCTGACAAAATGTCATTTCCTAACAAAATGATATTCATTTTCTACATATAACATTTTAGCTAAATTATAGTTTAAAAATTATCTTGAAATACTGAATAACATCCCTTTATAAAATCTATAACTTAGAGGTGTGACACTAGACTTATTAACCTTACTTACATTTATATTATCTGGTTACTTTACAAACTATTTTTCCAGGAATCATGATGGATCTGTGCTGATCCATTAAGAAAAAACACTTTATTGACCAGTTACCTTTCTGGTCAAGAGCACACATTTTCAAGTTAGACAAAGAATGTTAGGGTTACTGATTGTGACCATGAATAAAAGAACGTGAACTGACCCACATTAAGATTAAATTGGATTGGCCTCATCATCACCTTCTATGGGTGGAACAAACTCCTCAAAGACTTGAAAATTCAAATGCTATGTCATAATTAATCAGGTGATACATGTGTGGGTGCATATATATATATATATATATATATACATATGTATATTATATATACATATGCATATCATATATATATATATATATATATATATAAAATAAAATCATCTTGTTAAAAGAATGTTCCTTGTGTAATTTTCTTAGGTACAATTATTTTTGCTTTTAACTTTTAAATGAATTAAGTAATGTTGAGAGTTAACAAGAATTAAACAAAAAAAACCCACAGACTAATAAAGAAACAAATATTTCCCTTTATTTGATTATCTTACAACTACTTATGTGACACTCAAAAAGAATAATTTACAGATGCATAGAAAGGAATTATTTAATTATACTGAGTAGTAAAATATATTTGCATATCTTAGAGGGAAAAGTCACTTCGAATCCAAGTGAATTTAGCAGAGATTATAACAGTATATTCTAAATGATTTAGCATCAGTTAAAATGAGAATTTTTATGATAGTAAGAAATTTTTAAAAAATCAACATGTTCGTCTTACTCCTTTGCCAGCTGCACACTGGTAGGTTTTGCTCCAATAGGTATCCCGTATTTGTGTAAAGTGTTAATCAAAATCTCCCTCATATCATTGTTGTAGGAATCAAAGTCAAACACATTTCTTACCACACTGGCAAGTCCTTCAGTGGGAAATTTCTATATTAAGAAAAAAAAAAACATTTCTTAGATATACAGTTAAACTGTAGCATGTAATAAAACTCAAAAATGGTAGCAACCAACAGAATATTTAAAAATAATAGGCAGGGAAAAAAACTCAATCTAATTAAGCCAAAGTTTAGAAATAAAAATAAAAATCATATAATTTAGATTCATACTATTTTACCATATTTGATATTCACTTAGGTGATAAGAGTACTACTTTCTCAAAAAAAATTTGTTTCTAATTTTTGGAGTAAGCAGCGCCATCACACAAAATAAATTATTTCTCTTGTCCAAATGCTCAATGATTTGGAAATAAATACCTCCTGAAACTTTCTAGCTTTAAAGTTTCAGGAAAGGTGGTGTAAAAGCACGGTAGGCAGAGTAGAATATTTAAGTGGAAATGTTCCACATCAAAAAACTTACTCTTCCCTAGACAAATGGTGATGAAAAAAAATTACACAAGACAGAGACCCAGTTCTCAAGGAGTTCATGGAAAGTACTAAACAAGATTACATTACTATCATGTACAAAAGGAAAAAAGAGAATAAAGTAAAAAGAAAAGAACAACACAGAGGGATAGAAGAAACAAAAGGAAAGGGATGGGGCAAGCTGAGGCAGAAATACAGATGAATTAGAAAAAAGGAAACCATGAAATGAAAAGAGAAAGAATAAACTCTGGAGGTGATGGAAAATGACAACTTTTTAGCTGTTTATTTACTGTATAAATGAAGACAAGCGTTTCTTTTTTTTTTTTGGAGGGGGGAAGGTAGAGCAGTTGGGGTTAAGTGACTTGCCCAAGGTCACATGGCTAGTTTTGTGTTAAGTGTCTGAGGCCAAATTTGAACTCAGGTCCTCCTGACTCCAGGGCCAGTGCTCTATTCACTGTGCCACCTAGACACCCTGACAAGCATTTCTTTAGCTGACTTCAAAACACCAAGTAGCTATGAAATATTTTAATAAAAAATAAGGAATAAGTGAACTAAAACTTGTTCTATTATAACCTCCTGGTCAAGAATTTTACAAATCCAAGGGTCTTATTTTCATATCTTAATTGCAATGTTTTACAAATGGGAAATCTGAAGTACAATGCTAAGTGAAATGGGAGGGGACTGGGTGTGAATGGTTAGATCAGTAGGAAAGAAAACAAAGTCACTCCATGGAAGAAAGGGAAGGAGGAAAGATTATCAAAAAAGGGGGCAGTCCACAATGTCAAATGCTGCAAGTTAGAGTGCATGACAGAAAAACACTGCTGGACTTGGCAATGACGGGGGAGGTCGCTGATAATCTTGTAAAGAGAAGAATCAGGAGGCTAGGGAGGTCAGAAACCAGCCCTGGGAGAGATTTAATGTAGCCACACTCCGACAGGGAAGTGCGGAAGGGCTGGGGAGCAGGATGAGGAGATGTAAGCCACGATGATCACAGAGAGCTCTTTATGAAGCTTAGCAGTGAAAAGCAGCAGAGACGGAGGACTCTGAATTAGTTAAATCTCACTTTGTTGAGCCTCACACCTTCTCATGACAAGGTGTCCATCACCCAGATGTCTGTTTGCATAAGATTGTGAGAGTTTTCTGCAACTGTATCCAATCTCTCCCTTTGATGTCACTGCCAGGCCCCATGCAGTCATGTCACTTGTCTGTTCAAAAGCCTGCCATGGCTCATGACTGATCTGTGAGGGAGGTTCAAAACCCTCTGCCTGGCATTCCAGACCCTCACTCCTCTACAGACTCTGAGCTCACTTGCTATGATGCCTTTACTCATGCTGTTACTTAGGCCTATAATGTGGCCTTCTTTCTTTCTTCAGAATTCCTATACTTTAAAATCCAACCCAAAAGTCACCTCCTCCATGAAACCTTCTAGGATCTCTCAGACCAGTAATCGTCTTTCCCTTCAGAATGCAAAAACAACATTTTGTTTAGCAACTGCCTAATGCATTTATCAAGTTATTTAGTGAAATTTCTGTATCTCTCCTCTTTGCCTGACTGCAACCTCTACAAAGTGAAGGACAATGGCTTATGCTGACTCTACACTCTCCAACCCCCAGCAGTGTCCTAGCCCTACCTGAGTTCTGCATGAAGAAAGTGCTTAGTAAATTCTTGTTCATTGTGGGATATCTATTTTTCCTAATTCAGAGATATACTTGCTTGTTCCTTCTTTTTCCTATCTCTAAGCCTGCTCTCTATCCATAACAAAATTTGACAAAATCCCAAGGAAATGCTTAAAAAAAACTAATGTTCTTTGATATGAGACCTTGTCAAAAGTTTTCTGAAATTGAAATAAATGGCATAGACCCCATGGTACTTTATTCTAGGCCACACGTACTCCCTGTCTTGACATATATCCTTAAACAAGAACTTGAAAGACTCAGAAGGAAAGCTGATGTAAATTTTGCATTATGAAATAGAATGGAAATTTTTCAAATATCTGCAGAGATTTATGTTGTACCTGTAAGTGTTTGACTATGTTGACAACTTCTCTGGTAGAATATGGATAGTTAATAATTCCCTGGTCTGCTAGGTGTCTCAGTTCTCCAAACGCAGCAACAAGTTTCTGAAGGACTGGCTCTGGAACATTTGGCCCATACTGTCTGAGCATCTCAAGTTCAGACTGTGGTTTAGGGTTATCAACTGCATGGCAGCTAAAAATGTCACCTAAAGAAGAAGGCAAACACATGACATGTACCTAGTCCTTTCTGATGATAAGGAAAAAAAGGTAATGACCCAATAAATGAACCAAAATAAAGGGGAAATAAATATAATTGTTCTCTTTTGTTTGATTCTTATATATAAGCTGGAAAAACAGTATCTTTCTAATGATCTATCAATCAATTGATTTATTTATTTTTTACTTTATCAAAGATTACACTGATTTCAGTTTTAATATATGTATGATAGCCAGAGTTCCTTTTGGCTAGGCTTTAGAGCACTGACAGTACAAACTTTAAAGAGATTCCATGAAGTTTTTTCTAATTATTTAGGCATACAACATTCTCCATCTCTATTTGGGCTTGTTTTATCACTCATTTTCTATTTTATACATTTTGACTCTTTATTACTGCTGTACTTTATAACTACTACTATTTAAAAGGCTTATGTCTTGTTTCCCTAATTAGACTCATTTTAAAGGTAAGCATCTTGTCCTTTTCTCTATCCTCCACAGTAAGTAGAGTAAAAGACTTGGGCCCAATATCTCATGTGACATAGGAAGGACAAAGACATAACAGGTTCAGTACTTAGTACTATTAGTACTATTGAAGAGCTCTGGGCCTCAACTAGAAATTAGGATTCTGCTCTGGAGTAAACTGCAGAGTCCTAGATACCTTGGGAGCAAGGCTAAATCAGTTAGAGAGAACTATTGGCTTTATAATATTTCCCCATGAGACTTAGAAATTGGTATAATATGGCACCTCTTAAGATAATACTGACATTCAAACAAATTTAGCTGAGAAAATCAGACAAAAAGTCATTCATCTTACTGCATATTATTCCATGTTGGGCCATAATCAGCTATATTACTTGGTCCCTATTCCCCAGGAAGGCAAAGCAATTTACCTAATGTGCCAAAAAAATCGTTGCCCAGGAAAGGAAATCCAGGTCTGTTGGCCAGGACAATCATTCTAAAATCAGGGTGAATCACTATAACATTTTCTCTTCCATTCACATTAGCAGCACCTGGGGGGGAAAAAGTATTTTTAAATCTTTCTAAATGCATTATTTATTGATGGCTAGTAATCTTCCTAGGAACAAAGAGTTGTGTATCCTTTTAAAAAATAACAGGAACTAACTGGCACATTATTTAATTGCCAAACACTCCAGAAGATGAGCTAGTTATAAACTGGTTTCAGAAAATGACAGACCATAAAACCTACACCTTGAGCAATGATTTCCAACGTCACATGAAATGAATGACTTTGTACCGTATACACTAAACTAATATTGTAGTCAGTTTTTAATTTAAAGACAATGAAAATGATTTTGAGAAAGGCATCTAATCCATGAGACTGGCTTAAAGTAAAATATTCCTAAAAAGATATATTTTGTGATTTGACTCAAATCCTAGAGCAGTGAACTTTAATTTCATCTATAGTATAAGTTGTACAAAATCAATGGAATCCTGTTTTCATGCAGTTTACTCTTACATGAATTTGGACATACCATAGATTAAGCTATCCAGTCCAGAACATGACTAGATATACAAATAGAAACAAAATTAGATAAAGTAGAAACAGCTTTACAGACCATGCATGGTCAGTCTAGGACAGGGGTGGGGAACCTGTGGCCTTGAGGACACACACATGTGGCCCTCTAGGTTCTCAAGTGTGACCCTTTGAATCCAAACTTCACAGAATAAATCCTCTTAATGAAAGGTTTGTACCATAAAACTTGGACTCAGTCAAAAGGTTGCACCCAAGGGCCTAGAAGGTTACATGTGGCCTCGAGGTTGCAGGTTCCCCTCCCCTGGTCTAGGAGGTAGATGTTAGTCTCCTCACTAAACCCTTCAGTGACCAAGGAGTACAGCAGTAGCTGTACTTCTTGAAGTAAGTGTCTTGATTGGTTGAGGTTGTGGAACTAGCATATAATGAACAGGGAACACATTTCATTTTTGGAGTGATATAGCTGAGGGTTCTATCAAGTTCCACACTTTTTCTGATGGTGAGTGGGAACTGATGGTCATTGAGACTTGAGAAACATGCCTCTAGACCATGGGTTTTGTCTCAGTGTTCTCAAGTATTACAGTGCAGTGAGGCACAAGGAAAATCTTGAGATATCCAGGAAATCTTGATCAGCATTGATATTTTAAATGTGTGACTCTGTCACTTCTAGGCCTTACCCAATAATGCATTAGAAACAGGTTCACAGAATTTTCAGAAAATTCCACAACTTCCAAAATTTTAAGAACATCTGCTCTAGGTACAGAACATACAATCAGAAGGGCAGGAAACTCTATTACTGACATTTTCTTTTGACATTTGTTTTATGCTAGTTGTTGTGGCCTAGAAAGCATTTTTAAAGGCAACAAGGGAAGCTGATGAAAACCCTAAATCAAAAATGTATATACTATTGAATGCATTTTGACACTAAAATGCTAAAAAAGATTAATCTTAAATATTGTTATTTTCTTGTGCTCAAAGATGCTGGCACACATCATCTTCCTCAGGCTGAAAAGCTACTCTGCTTTATTTAGATGCCCTTTTCAGCCACTAAAGATTAACAGATTACTTAATTAAATTGTCTCCTATTTGCTGTATGCACTACTTTTAACTATCTGCTTTCAAAAAACAAATCAGATGTGAATGTTCAAGTCTTTTCAGGAAGCGAAACTAGAATAAACTAGCATATAGGAGTCACGAAATTTATCAATCCTGTCCTGGGAAAGCCTGAATTTTTCCAGGGATTAAAAAGGGCTAATAAAACTGTTCAAGAGCAAGAAAAATGGTCAAATTAGGGAACGAAAAAAATTATATGCAAGATATTTTTCTATGAAAGTCCTAATAGTCATTAAAGTCAATGATACAAAACAGATAAGGAAAAAGCACCATGGCCAAGCCAAAAGAATCGATAATTCCAAAGCAATTTCCACATGGCATAAAAGAATCATTTTATTTGCCTATGCTATGCTTAAGCTAATGTTAAATTGTTTTAATTTTCAACAAGATACTAATAGGAGAATATTGGTGGACACCTAAAATTAAAAATCTGCTACAGGTAATATATGAAGGAAATAATCCATACAGATATTGAGAGATGGATGTGTAAAGTTCTTTAGTTCTTTAATACTTACAAAGCACTTTCCCCAAGGAAGGGAGAACAAGTCTTACTAATTTTACAAATGTAGAAACTGAGGCTCATGAACAAATAAGTAGAAAAGGCAGGAGAAAAGGTATCCTGATTTGAAATACAATACTCCAACTAAAACTGATGGGGGTGCCTCTCCCTCCTTTTAATATGGGGCTAAATTTGTAAAGATGTTCCCTAGTTACAGATGTAAAATTAGCATGGTAGCCTTGGGAGAACTGTTCATCTAGATGTGCTATTTACCATGCTATGAATCATTGTTTTATAACTCTCTTTCTGTCCGAATTTATAGGTATCAAACACTTCTTAAGCACACGGACACTAAGATTTTGTTTGCTTAGCTTTCTTTTTTTTAAATGCTATTCATATTTTTAATATTTCTTTAAAATTTTTGTGATATTCTTTTAAAAAAATATTTATCTCCAAATATATTTCTCCCAAACCCAGCCAGCAATCCCCTGTAACACAGTTTTCTTGCCTTTTAATATGCTGCTTGTGTATAACTGCCCAGTTTGTGAACCGATAATTAAAAGTCTCCAAGTCACACAAACAAAAAGGAAACCCTGACAGCTCTTTGAAAAAGGATCCTATCTATTTACCATCATTAAAGACAAAGAAAAGTCTTTTTCTAATACTTACTTGCAATGATTCTTCGCCCATCAGCTAAAATCATTTCTCCATTTTCTACAAGAGTTTTTAAAATACAGGTAACATTTGTTGGGGCTTTGTCTGCTTCATCTACAACCAAAATATATCCCATCTTGACTGCTTTCACCTAGGAGACAGAAAAAGTATCACAGACCAAAGGATCAAATCAACCATCACTGCAACCAAACAAATGATTGTTCCAGAATCACAATAACTCATTTTGTGTCAGTGATTTGTCCAATGTCAATCAATAATTATACAGCAAAGATGAAAACAAAAGTTGCGAACCTCTACTAAAAGACTGTTAAACTACAAACCACAATAGCAATCAGTTTTTCTTCTTTAAGATCCAAAGAAATCCTGGTTTTTATTCTCCTCATACTAGAGTTGCCTAGCAAAGTTTCAAACTCCTCAGGACAGCCTATTACTACCAACCCAAACCCAATAAACGTCAGAAAAAGTAAATTACATGAACTTGAATAAAAAATTAAAATGCCCAGCTCAGTGTTCAGACACTTTTCAGATTTTTAATTACAACTATTTCCAAGTTTCAACTGTAACAGGAAGTATGGGTAAGAAACACTGTATATGTCAGACTTTTCTGATGTGTCTGATGAGGAGTCTGGCTAAATCACCTCTCTTCCCCCACATTTTCTTTCTTTTTAAAAATAAGAAATGGCCCTCCGGGAGGGTACAGGGAAAAGAGATTTTGGAAAACTGTGATAATGTAAAAAAAAAATTGACTTTCTAGGGTTAGTGCAAGGGGAAGCAAGAGAAGTTGAGCCTCTACAATAGGGCTAAGATCGTGCAAAGTCTGACTTCATTCCTGGACTAAAAGCCTGAAGATGCTCAGCTTTCTTCAAGTGCTTCATAAGATAGTAAAACGAAGCAGGAGCAGCACAAATTGGCTGATGACAAAATTCTCCCCATTTCATTTAACTTCCTCTACTAATTAGATTCTAAAAACAGTTGATTTTACCCAGATCATTTGATAAGGAATGGATAAGAAAAGTACATCAGTGCATGATTTGGAGGCTGAATTGACTTTACATGAAATCATCTTATAGTGTACCTGTAGAGTAGTAATTATACTAGAAGAAAAGCAAGTATCAATATATAATCTTACCAAAACCAATTTATCATTTTAACATTCAAAATATTTCAATTAAAGTATGTCTACATGATTAAACAAAAAGAAATTATTTAAAAATAGGAAAGGGAGAGATATGAGAACATCCCTTCCTTTCTACTGAATTTTTATGACATACTTCACAACTTCATACCCTAGACTTTATTTTTCTATCCTGGACTGGCAGAAAGAGCTAGAGGATGTGAGGGAAATTTAATGTGATTCCAAGAGCTCCCAATCTTAATAGTTAGTTGAATCTGCTTTAGAAAGAGAACTCCAAGAGACTTTATACCTTCAAGAATGGCTCCTCTTTCATATAAGATAACTCATAAGCCACTCTAGGCTTCTCAAAAATCTTCTAGAACTGCGCAAAGATAGAGTTAAACTTCTAGGGGCAACATGGTAGATGATGAAACTGGATCACAGAGAGGTAGCTGGTGGCCCAGTAGATAGACTGCTGGACTTGGTGTCAGAAAGACCTGGGTTCAAATTCTATTTCAGATACTAATTAGCTCCATATTTACATACAAGGGCGAAGAAGAAGGGACTAAGCGTGTTTACAGCACCTACCACAGCAGTGAGAGATCCTGTGCTAAGAAAGAGGTTTTACAAATATTATCATATTTGATCTTCACAAATACTCTGGCAGGTGATGCTATTATCATCCCACTTTATAGCTGAAGAAATTGAGGCAAATGGAGAGCATGTGATTTGCCCAGGGTCACAGAACTAGTGTCTGCTGGATTTGAACTCAGGTCTTCCTGATGTCAGGCCTAGTATTCTCTCCACTATGCCAGCAGTTGCCTCTCTGTGATCCAGTTTCTTTATCTATAAATGAAACTAGTAACACCTGTAGCACCTATCTCGTAAGACTGTTGTTAAGGCACAAATGATATAACATGAAAATGATCATCATTAGACTGTCTTGGGCTCCCTGGGATTCCTCATGCCAGGTCCATTTATTTCTTCCCCTCACTAGAAGCATGGCTTAAGCTTTCATACCCCAGGTCCAAAGAGGGTGGTAAGGGCTAAAGCTTAGAGTTGGAAAGCTGTGGTCTGGTGGAAGGAGTGCTGGATTTGGAGCTCAGAAGATCTGGCTTCTAACATCAGCCTTGTCATCTGTCTAGCTGCATGACCTTTGGCAATTCACTTAGCAGTTCTCAATCTCAGTTTTCTAACTTAAAAATGGAGATAGTACAACTTTGCATTCCTTGCCTCCCAGATTTCTTATGAAAATCAAACTAGATAATGAATGACAAGTTCTTCATAACTGTCAGCAATTATCATTGTTAACACTATTACATTAAAAATAAGGACAAGATAGGGCCTGGACCTATGATTTCACTGGTATAAGGAACTCCTGGGTGAGAAAACTCCCTCTAACAATGCAAGTTCAGTTCATCTCTGTGCCTTGTAGCCTTATAGGCTCTCAGAGTGGTTAGGTAACTTGGAGGGCGTCACATAGCCAGTATGTGCCTGATAAGATGTCAAATCTTTATACAGGATACCACAGGTGCCAAACTCAAATAAAAAAGGTAAGGGGGGGGGGGGGCCTGGTAGGCCAATACTGACTTAGGAAAACACAAATTAACATTATATATGTTGTATTGTATTTGTTAAACATTTCCCAGTGACATTCTTCTCTGGCCCCGGGCTGGCTGGGAGCTTGACATTTCCACCTGCTGGCTGGTTAGAGTTTGTCACTACTGCACGACACCATGTTGACTCTTAATTTTTATTATATTATTTTGTTATATCATTGGTGGGGGGGTAATCACCACTTAGCACTCCCCAGTCTCTATAAGATCAATAAAATCCCTCACACAGGAGAGAAGAAAAACAGAACAACACAAATTATTTTTCCAGGTTTAACATTTACATATATGCTCTCAAAACTGACATAATGATAAGGAATTTCCAGTTTTAAAATGGAGACTGTACCCTTCCCAAAGGGTAAATGGCAACTATCATTCTAAAAACAATTTTTAAAAATATTTGCTCATGATTGAAATACTGACCAGTGGAGAGTCTTCATATATAATATGACCATCCTTTACAGAAGGCTGAAGAGTAAGTGTCTGTACAGTTGTATCCCTAAAATTAAACCAAACACATTTTATAATGACAATTGAAATAAAATTATTTTTTGATACCAAATAAAACAGAAAAAAAAAATTAACACTTGTTCTTTCCTGGTAATCTTGAGAAGTAAATAGCAAAGCTTGTTTCTTGAAAGCAAAGCAAGATAAATAAAAATTATCAACTGAAATATCCTATTTTTAAGGGTTGACAATACTATTTAAGAGGATCAGAAGCCATAAATTGACCTGGTTTAAGGGTTTACAGGTGAAATAAGTTTCAACAGAGATAGAGAGTTTTGATATTGTTAATACACCCTTGAGAATGTTGGAGACAGACTATCATCCTGGGAAGCAGTCTAGCTTCTTTTTTTTTTTTTTTTGGACCAGTTGTCCATTTTTATTGCATAAGCCAAATAGAAGGGTACCATGTACAGAGGAGATACGGAAGGATCGTTTTTTATTCTCTTCCTCTTTGGACAAAGTCTTGATGATCTCTTTCTTAGCCTGCAGATGCTCTTCCTGACGCTTTTGTGCTTCTTTAGTCTTAGACCTGCAAGCTTCATCCTGGTCAGCCAAGAGCTTCTTCTGGGCCTTGTCTGCCCTCAGATTATGAATGTGCTCCATCAGGATTGGCTTATTCTTGAACACATTTCCCTTCATCTTCAAGTACAAGCTGTGGTACATGTGGCGGTCAATCTTTTTGGATTCACGGTATCTTCAAAGCAGATGGCACAAAATCCTCATTTGCCTCATCCAGGTCACCTTCTCAGGCAAACTAGCACTGGCAGTACCTTTTCTCTTACCAGTACCCATGTGTCTGCCCTTCCACCGAGCCAGAGTATTTTTTGGCATCTGGCATAAGAGTGCACAGTAAAGGGCTTCTGGATGATAAGCCCATCTTTAATCAGCTTCTGGATCTGTTGACAGGAATTGGCATTGGCAATTTCATTGGTCTCATTGAGGTCAAGCCATACCTTCTTCTTTCCACATTGAAGGACACTAGAGGCAAGCCTCTTCTGAAGCATGAGCATACTACTCATGGCTGCAGCCACAGCATGGAAAAGGAAAGGAGTAGCAGTCTAGCTTCTCACCCCAGAACAGCCCTGATGGTTTCCTTCTCCCACTGGTGAGTTCTTCCTGGAATGTCCATTTTGAGAAAGGGCTCTGGACAACCACTCTTAATTCCCCTCCTGGATCTACTGCTAACTCTACAGACTTTGACACCATGTCCCATCTGCTTTCTTGCCCTGGAACATCCTTCCACCCTGGAGACCCTTTTTTTCTATTGGTGAGTTCCTCCCCAGATCTCCTTTTTGGAAAGGAGCCCACGTGGGCCTTCTTTTCAAACTTCTTTGCTCTGATTATTATGTTTTGGACTTTGCTGCCCCATGCCATTCTCTTTCCCCACCTTTACAGTGTTTCAGGTCCCTTTTTTGTGTTATCTTTCCCCATTAGGATGTCAGCTCCATGAGGGCAGAGATAGTCTTGCTTTTATCTTGTATTAGTATCCCCAGCACTTAGCTGAGAATCTGGCACATGCTAAAAAGCTTAATGAATGCTTGTTGCCCTGAAGCACTTTTGTTGTTCAGTCATGTTCAACTCTTCATGACCCCATTTGGGGTTTTCTTGGCAAAGATAATGAAGTGGTTTGCCATTTGCTTCCCCAGGTCATTTTACAGATGAGGGAACTGAGGCAGACAGGGTTAAGTGACTTGCCTAGGCTCAAGAGGATTTGAACTCAGTCTTCCTGACTCCAAGTCTGGGGTTCTCTCCACTGTGCCACCCAGCTGTCCTGCCTGAAACACTTAGAAAAGACTAAAGAACTCTCCCTCCTAAGTGACTGATAGTTAATTGCCTCTGGAGAAGAAACCTGTGAGAGACAACATTCAACAGCTTTTGAAAAAAGATTCTGTGGAAGAAACATGCTGTAGAGATGATGGTCTGAGAATTCCTAACAGGACCTTAATGAGTTTAAATGTTTTTCATCTCTGATGAGAACTGAGGAGAAGAGCAGATTAACATTTCTGAGATGAACTGAGAAAAATGTTATTTTGAGAGGAACTAAATTAACTACCAAGTTGATTTGTTGGACTGCGATTCCAGTGTTTTAGAGGAGCTAGTGGGTGATGATGGGTGAGAGAAATTTTTAGTTGGCAACTTCTTCCTTCTGCTTTCCCAGGACACAGAGGTGACTTTGGCTGTGAGTTCCACTGCAGCCAATATATTATATAAATAGTCACCTATGTTTCTATATTACTGATTACTATTAATAAATTATATAACCAGCCTTGTTAATACGTGTTTAAACTGCTAAGTCCTGAGAGTGAGAGAGGAAAGACAGACTATTAAAGATGAGATTTCCCTAGTTCTCAGGGTGGGGACTCAAGCTAGCTGATTAAACAAATAATTAATTAATGAGAGTGAGCTAAACTTTTAAGTGATTTGCAATATAACTATAGTTCTTATTCTTGAACTGGTCTTTGAACTCAGCAAGAGAAAACTGACATAAGGGAATGACTGAGTATCTGCTGAAGAAGTATCTGCCAGCAATACTGGGAGGCAGTCAGTTTTTCCTTAGAGCTAGTGAAAAGTGTATCTCAGTGTAACTCTTACATAGGTCCTTGGCTTAATTTTCCTCCATTTCCCTTCCTTTTGGTCAGTTCACAGATCAATATCATTGTATCAGAGTAAGTGATTAGAGGAAAGTAATAATTGAATTTTAAATAAGCTGATTTTTCTGGTAACTGATAACATTCTCAAAAGAAACATCCTAAAAATAATGCAGTCTTTTTCGGGACTACAGTTCCTCATTACAAACTTTTACTGCACTGTATGGGTAATTAAAGGTCATTAAAGCAGAGCAATTTTTCCTATCTATTAAATTGTCCAGACATCCAAATTTGCTTCATTGATCATTTAAACCTCCAATCTCTCTCTCATATTCGTTTTTGTGCTATAATTACTTTAATACAGGTCATCTTGAGCAGACCTCTGTAATAGATTGCCTCCTCACTGATCTTCCAAATTTCAGTATACCTTCTACAAAATCCACCATTCACACTGATGCCTTTGGAGCAATCTTCCTAATGAATGGTTTAAATCTTGTTACTTCTTCATTCAAATGGTCACTCAATAGGTTTCTACTTAATATTAAAGAAAGTATAAACTCTTGACCTTGGCCTTCAAAAGCCTTATAAAATTGAACTCCAGCCTTATTTCATATTACTCTCCTTCATACAATCTGTGTTCCATGCTATTTGCCTGTTCCATACTTTAGCCTGTTCTTCTCATGCCCTAATCTATTTCTTAGGGATTCCTCATACTATTTCTCAATTATGAATAGACCTTTCCATATAACATTTCCATCTGTTGAAGTCCTACATTTCCTGCAAGATCAAATTCACATGCTAATTCCTTTATAATGTGGTCATTAACACCTTCCACGTTTTCTCCTTGCTTCAAATTTCTCATAGCACTCTGCCTAGACTTCTTAAGAGCTATTTTGCTCTCCCCTGCACAATAGTTATTTGTGTACCTGTCTTCCCCACTTAGTCTATATAAGCTCCTTCAGAGTAGGCTATGCAGTGGTTCTCAACCTATGGGTTGCAACCGCTTTGGGGGTCAAACAAACCTTTCACAGGGGTCGCCTAAGACCATCAGAAAACACATATTTCTGATGGTCTTAGGAACTGAGGTACCGCTCCTCTATCTGTCTCCAGGTGGGTTCGCCCACATGCAGATACGCCCACGTATGAGTATTAAAGGGTTGCGGCATTAGGAAGGTTGAGAACCACTGCGTTAGAGCCATCTTCGTGGGCCCAGTATCTAGACCAGTGCCTTGTATATTACCGGTGCTTAATATATGGTTGTTAAATTTAAGTAAATCCTTTCACATAAAACAGAAAACATGGCTTAATCATCACTGAATTCCACAGAGAGTTATAAAGGGGCATTCTGTATATAAACATTTTTTTTCATGTATGTGTGTTATTTATTTAAATTTTTCTCAATTACGTGTAAAATTTTTTAAAAACATCTTTTTAAATTTTGAATTCAAAAATCTTTCCCTCCCTCCTCTACCCCCATCTTCAGAAGGCAAGCAATTTGATATAGATTATATATATATATATATATTTATACACACACATGAAATCATACAAAACATTTCCATATTAGCCATATTGCAAAAGAAAACAGACCAGAAAAAAAAAAAGCAAGGAAAAAAGTATGCCTCAATTTGCATTCATACTCTCTCAGATCTCTCTCTGGAGGACAGCATTATTTTTCATCATAATTTCTTCAGAATTGTCTTGGATCACTGTATTGCTGAGAAGAGCTAAGTCATTCACAGTTGATCATAGTACAATATTGCCATTACTTTGTATGATATTCTCCTGGTTCTGCTTACTTCACGCTGTATCAGTTCACAGAACTTTTCCCAGTTTTTTTCCTGAAAGTACCATGTTTGTCATTTCTTATAGTAAAATAGTATTCCATCACAATTATAAAACACAATTTGTTCAATCATTCCCTAATTGATGTTGGTCTATACTTAGTTTCTCCCAAACTGCTTTCCAGTTTTCTCAGCAATTTAAAAAATCAAATAGTGAGTTCTTGCTCCAAAAGCTCAGATCTTTGGGTTTCTAAAACTCTAGATTACTACTGTGTATTGTAAACCTAATCTATTCCGCTGATCCATCAATCTCTTTCTTAGCCGGTACCAAAATGTTTGGATGATTATTGCTTTGTAACATGTTTTGAGATCTGATACTGCAATATCATCTTCCTTCACATAATTTTCACTGATTTCCTGGATATTCTTGATGTTTTGTTCTTCCAGATGAATTTTATTATTTTTTCTAGATCTATAAAATAATTTTTTGGTAGCTGATTGGTATGGCAATGAATAAATAAATTCAGGAAGAATTATCATTTTTATTATCTTGACTCAGCTTATCATGAGCAGTTGATATTTCTCCAAGTTCTGACTTTACTTGTGCGAAAAGTGTTTTGTAATTATGTTGCTATAGTTCCTGGATGCATTTTGGCTGGGAGACTCCCAAGTATTTTATACTGTTTCCAATTATTTTAAATAAAATTTGTCTATCTCTACATGCTGGACTTTTTGGTAATACATAAGAATACTGAAGATTTATGTGGGTTTATTTTATATCCTGCAACTTTGCTGAAGTTGTTCATTATTTTAACATTTTTAGTTAATTCTCTAAGTACATCATCGTATTGTCTGCAAAGAGGGGATAGCTTTGTTTCATTAACTATTCTAATTTCTTCAATTTCTTTTTCTTATTGCTATAGCTAGCATTTTTAGCACAATACTGAATAACAGTGGTGATAAGGGGCATTCTTGCTTCACCTCTGAACTGACTGGGAAGGCTTCTAGCTTATCTCCTTTACAAATAATTCTTGCTCATGGTTTTTTTTTTTTAATTTTATTATAGTTTGCATCATTCGTTTCCACAAGATTTTGAGTTACATATTTTCTCCCCCTCTT
>CM053591.1:129384865-129406517 GCA_028646515.1 Pseudochirops corinnae
GGTGGGGGCGCTCTGGCTGCATTCTCCTCCTCCCTCTCTCTCCCATGATCTTTCTTTTCCCCAAAAAAGGAATCTAGGGTTTGGGAGCTGTTCTTACTTTGCTTCTTATGCTTATTCTTACTCATGGTTGTTCAGACTGTGAATTTTTTTTTAAAAAATCTCTGTGGGGCTCTGCTTCCAGAAGGGAAAGCTCTGTCCCAAATCGCTGGGGTCCTCCCGGCTGCCATAGACTTCCGGCTAACTGGATAATGAAGACTCCAAGACCGAGGCCCAAGACGACGATCCAGATCCAGGCCGCTCAATGCGAGAGCCCTGGCCTGAAAACAATTGCTCAGTCCCCCTGCTGTCTGCAGGCCGCAGGCGGGAAGCTACAAAGCGGAGGCGGGTGCAAAACCTCTGCCTATCGCTTTTCCGCTCTGGAGACCTTTCGGCCGGACTGCTTATCTCCCCCTTTTGCACTCCCCACTCGCAGTTGTCACTAATCCGCTCACCTGAGAGCTTTCTCTGCTTCTCCCGCCCAGCCGCCCCCGGGGCACAGCCGTGGCTTCAGGCCAGGCTGGGTTTCGGTTCGCAGTGCTGATATGGTTCCTCATAGCCGAGCTGACTTTAGTGGGAAGTATCCTTGTGTGCGTTTTGGGGTTCTAGGATTGGTTTAGAGTTCTATTTTATGGGTATTTTGGGGTGGCTATGTGAGAGCTGCGATATGTTGCTGCTGCTATGCTGCCATCTTGGCTCCGCCCCCTTGCTCATGGTTTTAAATAGACATGGCTTATCATTTTAAGGAAAGCTCCATTTATTCCTGGGTTTTCTAGTATTGTTAATAGGAATGAGTATTGTATTTTTTCAAAAGCTTTTTCTGTATCTATTGAGATAATCGTATGACTTCTATTTTTTGTTATTGTTATGTTCTATTATGTTGATTGTTTTCCTAATATTGAACCAACCTTGCATTCCTGGTAAAAATTCCATTTGGTCATAATTTATGATCTTTGTGATATACTGTTGTAATCCCTTTGCTAGTATTTTATATAAAATTTTGCATCAATATTCATTAGGAAAATTGGTCTATAGTTTTCTTTCTCTGTTTTTGCTAGTCTTGGTTTAGGTATTAGCATCATATTTGTTTTGTAAAAGGAATTTGGCAGGATTCCTTCTTTGCCTACTTTCCCAAATAGTTTATATAATATTGGAATTGTTATTTAAATGTTTGGTAGAATTTACTTGTGAATCTATCTAGTCCAGAGGGATTTTCCTTAGGAAACTCATTTGTGACTTGTTCAATTTCTTTCTCTAAGATAGGGTGAAAATATCCTATTCAGGGGTCCTAGGTGGCACAGTGGATAGAGTTCAAAACTGACCTCAGACACTAGCTGTGTGACCCTGGGTAAGTCATTTAACCCTGTTTGCCTCAATTGTAAACTGAGCTGGAGAATGAAATGGCAAATGAAATACTCCAATATCTTTGTCAAGAAAACTTCAAATTGGATCATAAAGATTTAGAGACAACTGAAAAAAACTAAACAATAAAAATATCTTTTCTATTAATTGGGACAACTTATTTTTTTGTAAATATTCATCTCTAATAATTACTCTAATAATCTTCATTGATGGTGAATTCACCCTTTTCATTTTTGATACTGGTAAATTAGTTTTCTTTTTTTAAATCAAATTAATTAATGGCTTTATTTATTAGTGCAATGGTTTTCTTGCTTTCAAATTTATTAATCTTTCCTTTAATTTTCTGGATTTCCAACTTGGTAGTTAACTGGGGAATTTTACTTTGTTTTTTTTTTTCTATTTCTTTTAGCTGCATGCCCTACTCATTGATCTGTTCTTTCTCTATTTTATTGATGTAAGCATTTAGAGATATAAAATTTCCCCTAAGTAGATGGGGAGAAATTTTGCGACTCAAAATCTCGTGGAAATGAATGTTGTAAACAAGAAAACAAATAAATTAATTTATAAAACAAAAATAAAATAAAAAAATTAAAAAAGTAAAAAAAAAATAAAAAAGAAAAAAAAAGAAAGAAAATCCTTAAGGCAGGAGAAAGTCCAGTGAATCTATATTAAGCTCCCCAGTTCCCTAGCTTCTCTTGCAACTGCCGTTAGGTTAGTTTTGAGGAGATGATACAAAATGGAACAGTTAGTATTCATGAAATGGAATTGGGTTCAAGTTGAAGAAATAGGACCTTGTTAAATATAAGGAAAACATTTCTAGCTGGGTCCATCTTTAGCACTGGCTTCTATGACATAGAAAACTGTGGTACAAGGGGGATAGTGCTACAACAGTGTGGCCATGAGATCAGACTAAGAGTCCAAAATTGAATTAGTGCCAAAAATTAGCATTTAGGAGGCATGATGCCTGGGGTAACTTAGTTCATTCAGCAGGAGGTCTTCACATGCTATCAATAAAGTTTTAAAAAAATATTTTGATAAAAAAAATTTTTCCCCTAAGTACTGTTTTGTATGCATCCCATGAATTTTGGCATGTTATCTCCTTGTCATTCTCTTCAATAAAAATACTGATTCTTTCCATGATTTGTTTTTTGACCCATTCATTGTTTAGGATTAGTTACAATTAATTTTAAATGCTTCCACAATCCCTTATTGAAAATAATTCTCTCCAGAGGCCTATCATATCTAACTTCTCTCAAATTCAATTCTTCTCCTTAACTTCTTTCTTGTTCATTTTACAGTTACATTTATTAATTTCTGAGAGGAAAGTTGAGGTCCCTGACTAATACAGTTTTACTATTTCCTCCTGTAATTCATTTAACTTTTCCTTTAAGAATCTGGATGCTATGCCACCTGGTGCATATATGTTTAGTACTGATATTACTTCATTGTCTATGGTACCTTTTAGAAAATTGTAGTTTCCCTGCTCACCTCTATTTCTGCTTTTACTTCGTCTAAGATCATGATTGCTACACCTGCTTTTTTTTTTTTTTAACCTCAGCTGAAGTCTAATAGATTCTGCTCCAGCCCCTTACCCTTCTTATCTGTGTCTATTTCAAATGTGTTTCTTGTAAACAATTTTTGGATTCTGGATTTTAATCCATTCTGCTATCTGTTTCATTTTATGGCCCAGTTCATCCCACTCACATTTTCAGTTATAATTACTGTGTATTTCCATCTATCCTATTTCCCCCCTTTCCACTCCCATTTATCCCTCTCCCTCTCCCTCACCCTCTCTTTCTCTCTCCCCCTGTCCCTCCCCAAAAGACTTTCTTTGCTTCTGACCACTGTCTCTCTTAAACCACTCTCCCTTCTATCAGTCTCCTCTTTTTCTTATCTGCTTCCACTCCTACTTCCCTGTAGGGTAAGACAGATTTCTACGACTGAGTGTGTATATTTTTCCCTCTATAAGCCAATTCCAAAGAAAGTACATGTTGCTCACCATGCCCTTTCCCTATTTTCCCCTCCACTTTCACACTTCTTTTATATGAAATAATTTTCTTATTCTTCCTCTACCTTCCCCCTTTTCCCAGTACATGTCTTTCTCACCCCTTAATTTTATTTTTTTTGAAATTATTCTATCATAGTCAACTCACATCTCTGTCTATATATACTCCTAATTGCCCTAATAATGATAAAGTTCTTAGGAGTTAGAAGTATCACCTTCTCATATAGACATGTAAAAAAAGTTTAATCTTATTGAATCCTTTACTTTTTCTCTTTCATGTTTGCCTTTTTAAAATTTTCATTTATCTATTTCTGCTTCTCTTAAGTATTGCTATTTGAAAGAAAATTTTTTAAAATTTAGCTCTGATCTTTTCATCAGGAATGGTTGAAAATCTTCTATTTCACTAAATATCCATTTTCCCCCTGAACGATTATACTCAGTTTTGCTGGGTAGGTGATTCTTGGTTGTAACCCCAGCTCCTCTCCCTTCCAGAATATCATATTCCAAGTCATCCAATCCTTTAATGTAGAAGCTGCTGAATCTTGTGTTATCCTTACTGTGGCTCCATGATACTTGAATTGTTTCTTTTTGGTTGCTTGCAATATTTTCTCCATGACCTGGGAGGTCTGGAATTTGGGTATAATATTCCTGGGAGTTTTTATTTTGCGCCCTCTTTCAGGAAATAGCCACTGGATTCTTTAGATTTTTATTTTTCCCCTTTGGTCCTGGGACATCAGGGCAGTTTTTCTTGATAATTTCCTGAAAGATGATGTCTAAGCTCTTTTTTAATCATGGCTTTCAGATAGTTCAATAATTCTTAAATAATGTATCCTGGGTTTATTTTTCAGGTCAGTTGTTTTTTCAATGAGATATTTCACATTTTCTTTTATTTTTTTCATTCTTTTGACTTTGTTTTATTGTTTCCTGATGTCTCATAAAGTCACTAATTTCCACTTGCCTACTTCTATTTTTTAAGGAATTATTTTCTTCAGTGAGCTTTTGTACCTTCTTTTCCATTTAGCCAATTCTTCTTTTCATTTTTCTCTTCATTAGATTTTTGTGCCTCTTTAGCCATTTGGTCTATTCTGTTTTTAAGGTGTTATTTTCTTCAATATTGTGTGTGTGTGTGTGTGTGTGTGTGTGTGTGTGTGTGCTTCCTTTACTAATCCGTTGACTCTTTTTTAATGATTTTCTTGCATCACTCTCATTTCTCATTCCAATTTTTCCTCTACCTCTCTTATTTGATTTTAAAAATTCTTTTTAACCTCTTCTATGGCCTGGGGCCAATTCATTTTTTTTCTTTGAGGCTCTGGATGTAGGAGTTTTGACTTTGTTTGTTTGACTTTGTTGTCTTCCTCTGAGTTTGTGTTTTGACCTTCTTTATCACCACAGTAACTTTCTATACTCAGGATCTTTTTCTGCCATTTGGTCATTTTCCAGCCTATTTCTTTACTTTTAACTCTTTGCTAAAGTGGAGCTCTGTTTCCAGTGGGGAGAGGGCACTGTCCCAAGTTTCAGGTTTTTTGTGAAGCTGTTCTCAGCAATAATTCCAGGGACCTGTAAGTTTTTAGTTCTTCCAAGGTGGCATGATCTAGGGAGAGATGTATTTACTACTCTCCTGTACTGTGCACTTGTCTGTGATTGACCACAAGCACTCTTTTCTACTCTGGAACTATGACGAAAGTCCTAGCTCCCTTGTGGCCACAAGCTCTGGTGTGTTAGTGTTCTTCATTGCCCTGGGACTGAGACCCAAGACTGCAACCGAGATCCAAATATGGGCAATGCAACACAGTCCTACTCTCAGTCCTAGGAAAAGGACCTTTGTAATATCCTTCTGATCAGTTGTCCAACTCCCTTACCATCTATGGCAGTGGTTCTCAACCTTCCTAATGACACGACCCTTTAATACTCGTATGTGGGCGTATCTGCATGTAGGTGGACCCGCCTGGAGATGGATAGAGGAGCAGTGTCTCGGTTCCTAAGACCATTGGAAATATGTGTTTTCCGATGGTTTTAGGTGACCCCTGTGACTCCTGTGAAAGGGTTGTTCAACCCCCAAAGGGGTCGTGACCCACAGGTTGAGAACTGCTGATCTATGGGCTGAGAGATCCAGAATCCATCACTGTTGCCACTATTCAGTTGACCCCAAGGCCTGCTCCTGGTTTGCCGGGGCCAGGTCTGGACTGGCACAATCTGCATTAAATTATACTCCTCTCTCACCCTGGTGCAATAGACCTTTCCTGCCTACCTTCAAAGTTGTCTTGGGATGGAAAAATGTTTCACTCCATCCTTTTGTGTGTTCTGTGCTACAGAATTTGTTCTGAGTTTAAAGGTATCTGGAGAGGTTTGGGGGAGACTTCAGATGAGTCTCTGCCTTTTCTCTACCATCTTGGCTCCACTGCCACCTCCAAATACACAACATTTATCTCTTTCTTGCCAATCACATGGCCACCAAACTTCAGAATCTCATCACCTTTTGCCTGGACTACTCCTAATTGATTTCCCAGCCTCAAGTCTCTCCCCTTTCTAATCCTTCCTCCAAAGTACTGCCTAAATTATTTTCCTAAAGTTCAGGTCTGATCAAGTCACTCCTCTCCTCAATAATCATCAATGGCTCTCCAATTCCTATGGGACTAAATATAAATTCTGGTTGGTATTTAAAGCTCTTCAATACCTGACCCCATACTACCTTTCCATTTTTATTAATATTATTCCCCTCACACACACAGTCTAATTTGATTAGATTTCTTACTGCTTCTCACCCACAGGACACCATCTCCCATCTTTGTGCCTTTTTATGGCTATCTCTGTCCTCCAACTCTTATTATCCCTCACTTCTTTTGAGACTGAACTCAAGTGATTTCTTTTATATAAAACTTTTCCTGATTCTCCTCTATGCCCCAACTACCTTGTAGTTTTTTACCTGTAAACATGCTGCTTTCTTCTTGACTTGATGTGAGCTCTTAGAGAGCAGGGGCTGTTTGACTTTTGTATCCCCAGGACTTAGCATAGAGCTTGACATATAGCTAGCATTTAATAAATGCTTGATGACTGGCTGGCTCCTAGAAGAAAAGAATGGCTCATTTTGCCCCTAATGCTCTTTCCAGCATCCTCAGTAAGAGTGAAATATAATCAATAATTATATCCACACTTTCACTGACATATTTTTAGTACTCCCTCTCCACAGAGAAAGGCTATGAGAGAATTAAAAGCAATATTGTCATGAAAAGAAGTGAGGAATGGCCTCTTCCTAGATCGAGACATTTCCCCCTACAGAAGCAAAATCAGTTGGAGGAATTTTTAAAAACTCGTGGCTAATTCACTAGTGTAGTAGAAAGAACCCTGCTCTGGAATATAAGATTAGAACCTCAGTTCCATTTCTTAATCCCTCTGGAATAATGTTGAGCAAAATCACTTTACTGCTGTAGATCTCAGTTTATCTATTTGTAAAATGAGGGAGAGTAGGACTAGATGATTTCTAACATCTTATCTATTCTTAACAGTTTAGGAATTTTTGTTCTTTGGCTAATTTAGAGTGGTGCTATGGTGGATGCATTTGGTTACAAGACACTGTATTTTAAAATAAGTTTGAACGTATTATATTGATAATAAAAAGAATTAGTTCTCAGAATTACATAGTTGTAATTTTGCAAGAAATCTGACATATAATCAAATGATTTATTACAACCCACTAGTCCACGCATTTTTAGATGAACCAAATAGGATATCCATGTGAATTAATTTCTTCGCACTCCACTGAACTGCTACTCAATTGATTATTTTTTCTCTATTTTTCTTCAGGCAGAACAAGGTAAATGCCAAACTTTTCCCCACACTAACTTGGATCTATTCAAAATGACCTTTAGATTAATTTAAATTACTTGAAATGGTATAATGAACAAATTTAATTAAATCTAAGCTTCAATGATAATTATGTATGCTTCTATACTCACAGAACAAAGCTTGCTCTTCCCATTCTTTCTTTTATTTTCAGATTTACCAGTAATTTTGTAAACTTAATTTTTATCTCCTCAATATATTGGTTAGATAATAGCAAAAATAACATTATACTAACTCTCCTATGTATTGTAATGAAAAGTTAAAGGGAAAAATTACATTTTGTAATATCAATCCAAAATGTTTCTAAATTATAATTCAGGTCTGAAATAAAAATGTGGAAGAAAAGACTCTTTCCTTTCAACAATATCTTCTATAGTTTTAAAACTGAATGAATCATATGGAATGTCTGTCCATCAAAGTATAGCTATGGCCCATGCAGGATGCATACAAGACTTAAAAAGAGAGAAAGACTGAATGGACTCCAAGAGATTCACCAGAAAGTAAAAGTAGTAGCTACTAGGGAAAGGGGCCTAGGCAGTCAAAGGCCATGGGTTTAAGTCAAAGGGATGAGCACTGGAATGGTACATGAATACATGCCTTCTCTCAGGAGCTGAGACTCAATGACATATGCCTTTTGGAGTAGTGGGAAGAATAATGGGATAGGAATAAGGAGACTGGGTGCTAGTCCTGGCTCTGCAACTCAGTGTCAACTAGGACAAGTTACTTTTTCCAACTTTAATTACCTCATCTGTGCAAAAATGTGGGGGTAGATTGGAAGATAAAAGTTCCAAGATCCCTTTCAACTCTCAGCTACTTTGAATCTTTAATAATTATTAATCATAGAATCAAAGATTCTTACCCCAACTTCAACAATAATCTGAATATCATACTCCCAAGGTATCATCTAGTCTTTTATTGCATACCCTTAGAGGAGAAACCCACTACCCCTAAAGCAAATTATTCCACTTATGGTCAATGAGGATTTCTTCCCTTATATTAATCTTACATTTGCTTCTACAATTGCTATCCATTGCACTACGTTGTGTCCCCTGAGAACAAGTTAAACAAATTTGCATCCCTCTTCTCCTTGAGAACACTTCAAATACTTGAAGACAGCCATCATGTTTTACCTGAGACTCTTCTTTACCAGGCTAAACATTCCCTTCAATTGGTCTACACATGGCATGATTTCAAAATCCTTTATCAGCTTTGTCATTCCCCTTTGGATGTGCTCCAGCTTATCAATGTCATTCATAAAACACAGAGCCCAGAAAGGAACACAATACTCCATATGTGGTTTAAGCAGAGCAAAGACAGTTTGAAGGACAAATGTACTAGCACCAGGCTAGTTAATCAACCAACAAATATTTATTAAGCATCTACTATATGCTAGGCCCTTTGCTAAGTCTAAGGGACAAAAAGAGGCAAAGACACTTTCTGCCCTCAAAGATCTTACAATCTAAAGTGAAATTTATCTCGCCTTAGACAGCATGCTTTTCTAAATGTAGCTTTAGATTTCCTGGCTGTCACATTACACTGGGACTCATCTTTAAGTCATTTAAAAATGTCAGATTTTTTCCCAAAGAAACAATCCAGCGATGTTACCCCCAATCAGTACTCTCAAAGTTGTTTTTTAAAACTCAGATGCAATTTTTCATCTATTCTTTGAAATTTCGTCTGTATGTACACAAAATTTTAAGCTATCTTGATAGTTTGTATTCCTGTGCTCTGTTGAACTTATTCATACTGACATTCCCATGGTTTCCAATATTCCCAGTTCTTTCTGTCAGCCCACATGCTCTTCCTAAATGATGATGCAGTAAAAACAATATTTTACTGAGGTTATGTAGCAGTTTTGCAACTTTTAATGCAAATTTAATGCAAATTTAATATTTGATTTACTTCTACTTATAGATGTAGACTAGTAAGTAGGGGCCTTGGGTAGAGTATATATATGGTTGCTGGTCTGGATTGAGTAGTGCATACTGAAAGGATCTTCAATTCAAAATTATCTCTCACACATTACAATAAGAAAAGATTCATTTGTATTAAAATTTCCTCATTTCTTGGGAATGGATTATGTTCTATAATATGATGGTGTGACTAATCATATTTTTATAGACACATGCATAAATTATATTAATCATATTTACACCCTAGTGAGATTGGGATTGGCAGCCTTCTAAGAATTATGAGTTTTTACTGGTGCTTTGAGAAAGGTTCAGAAGTTTGAGAAAAGGAGAGTAGGCTTAGATGGGGTCAGGCAGGGCCTCTGGCAGTTCTGATGAATTTCTGAAAAGCAAGGGAAAGGCAAAGACTCAAGCAGAGCTGAGGGCAGGCATAAGACAAGTTACAAGAAAGGAATCAAGTGTTCTTTTCTGAGAGCCTTAGGGCTACCTAGTTGTCCCATCCTACCAAATTCCTTATCTAAAGCAAGTCCAAGATCATAGAGCTGGATCAAGCAGCCCAGAGGTGATCTAATCCCCTTGGGTTACAGATAAGAAAATTGAGAAATTGAGTTCATGGAGGTTAAGTGACTTGCCTAAGGACACATAGGTGGAAAGCTTCACAGGCAGGATTTAAATACAGGTGCTTGAACTCCAGAGATAGTGATCTTTTTACAGAACCACACTATCATCTTTGTCTTTACAGCATACTTGGGTATCTTTGTCTAAAGAAATCCTCTAGAATAACTATATTTTCTACAATACCTCTCTCTATTCCCTATATTCTCTAGAAAGATTTGGTGTTCACTGGGATGATTTAACTGGGTCTGGTACAGAAAGTGGGGAGATGAAACTGGATATGTGATTATTTTGGAGGCCAAAGTATTAAAGTTTTGGGTAATAGGAAAACTGTATTAATCTTGTTATTGTTACTCAGCTCATTACCAAAAGATTGACCACCAACCAGGTGCTAATTTTGGGGCCATAGCAACTCAGGAAATTGTCTATTAAGGCTTAGAGAGGTTTCCATTTGCATTTGGAGGGAGTACACATGCTGACAATTTATGCATTCTTTTAGGGATATCAAGTTTCTTGAGGACCAGAACTCAATCACACACACATACACACACACACACACACACACACACACACTTTGTCTCTCTCTCTCAATATATTTATACACACATATATAATTTATACTAATTTTTATATATAAATTTATATATAATTTACATATTTTAAATAATATATGTATATTTGTGTATATGTACTTATGTTATATATACACAGACATCTTAAACATAAACTGCACATAATAGTTCACAGTTGCTTAGACAATCCTTTTTTTGGAGTTTTTCTTTGTGTAACTCATATATTTGCTTATTGATAACTAAGTTTACAATAAAAAATAAAATGGAGACAATGTAGTAATAGCCAATACTGCCTAGCTGAGGTTTTAAAAATCTTACAGTAAGGAATTCTGGCAGGATAGAAGGAAAAGGTGGCCACAGCCACCTGGAGTTAGAAGCCTAAGTGCAGATAAGCCTAGTTAGCTCTTGTTGCTTGCCCTTCCTTCTTGAAGAGGACCATGACGTCAGGAAGGAGATGTTATACCTTGCAGTAAACTGGATTTAAGTGAGGCAGGAATGTGCAAAATCATCAGCCTCACTTTCTTCGCGGGAGCCATCTGGGTCCAATGGCGAGATATAGATCAGAATAACTGGAGATGTCCTGGATGCAGGATAGCCCTTTTTGAGCTAAGGTCTTTCTCAGGTCTCAGTTTGTCTGAGCTAATGCCCATTCAGTGATTAAGGGTAGGTAAAAACGAGGCAAAGAATGGCCTCTTTTACTTAGTAAAAAAATAAAATAAAATAAAATCAATCTAGGAGGTGAAGATCTTCAGAGAAGAGAGAGTGAGGCTGCTTACTTTGCAAAGCACTCCCTCACTGAAATCCAATTCACTTGCAAGTCATGGCATCACCTTCCTGATGTCATTGTCCGATTTGGGAACGAAGGACAAACAACAACCCATGAGTTGAGTAGCTGCCCAACTGGGGACCCAACTGGCCAATTCCAGTTGGGCAATGTAGTTCTTTCCTTCCTTTCTTCCTTCCTTCCGTCCTCTCCCTCTGTGCACCTAGGGAATCATACCTTTACCTGTGGGTGCTCTGCCCAAAGGAATAGAAATTTTGGTTGCTGAAACCTAGCAAGATATCTTGGGGATAATTTATGGCCTGGGTTTCTTTTTTATGAACCATATCTTCAATCCAAATCACTCTAGCTCTCACTGATTGTTCAACAATGAGCACCAGCCCAATTCTCACTTGGTCATTGTTTAGATTCTGATGGCTCAGAGTGAGTATAAATAGCCCTAGCTTGATGCTGGCCAGGTGAAGGCTGGTCAGATTCATACTTGTAGATCCTGAGAATTAGAGGGGGTCTTGGCAGACATTTAGTTCATCTCATAACTGAAAGGAATGGCCATTCTTGCATTCCAAATGAGTCTTCCCTTTTGGAGATTTCTAAGGAGGGGGAACCCACAGCTCAAGGCTGATCATTCCGTACTCAGACAGCTTTCCCCAGCAGGAGATTTTTCCTGACATTGAACCTAATTTACATTTTTTTCAACTACCATTTGCTGCTCCTGGTTCTGCCCTCTGGGGCCAAATAAAACAAGTCTGGTCCATCTTCTACAAGGCATCTCTTAACTATCTGAACACAGCAACTATATCTCCCCAAGTTTCTTCTCTTCTTCAAGCTAAATACACTCAGTTTCTTCAATTCTTATGTAATATAGACTCAAGGCCCTTCAGCATCTTGGCTGCCCTCCTCTGGACATTCTCTAGCTTATCAGTGCTTTTCTTAAACTAGTACCTAGAATGGAACACAATCCTCCAGTGAGGTCTGATGTGGAGGCAGAGTACAAACTATTGACTCCTATTCCACATTTATTCTTTGCTGTATTTTGGTGTCTGATTCTTCTTTTCACTGTTATTCCTAACTATTACTTCTTCCCTTTCAAATTAACCCTGAACAAAAAGGCCACACAGACTTGAGATTACTACTCTGGGAGAGAAAAGTCAGTCAACAGAATATGATACTTGGGGCTATAAGCATTGCAATGGCTGTAAGGTAAAAGGGGCCTGGTTATAAAGGTCAGGGATATGAGACTAGAGGTGAGAAGTGTAGCTGAAACTACTGTCTACATGGACTAGTGAAGAAAGCATTGGGCTCAGAATCAAGACCTGGGTTTCTGTCCTGGCTTTGCCACTTACTTTGTGTCCTTTGGCAAATCACTCAACTTCTTTTTACCTCTGACATTTCTTTGTAAAAAGGAGTGATAGTACTTGAATTACCTAACTCACAGGGTTTCTGCGGGGAAAAAAAGTAACATATGCAAAATACTATATATATCAATTAGCCCAAACTGGCATTTGGGTTGCTTGATAATTAAGTATTGTTCAATCTTTTCCCATCATGTCTGACTCTTTGTGACCTTATTTGGGGTTTTCTCGGCAAAAATACTAGAGCTGTTTGTCATTTCCTTTTCCAGTTCATTTTAGAGACGAGGAACTGAAGCAAACAGGGTTAAGTAACTTGCCCAGGGTCACAGAACTAGAAAGTATGTGAGGCCAGATCTGAACTCAGGAAGATGAGTCTTCCTGATGCCAGGCCTGGTGCTCCATCCACTGGTACTATTATGGCCCAGTCAAGATGGATTCCTCTGGGTCCCCATCTTTATCCCTAAACAGGCACTGTGCCTTTGTCTATACTCTTCACTATACAAAGAATGACCTCCCGTCTTCTCTTAGCCTATGGAATTGCTAGCTTTCATATACCAATTCAAATGCTACCTTGCCTCCACGAACAGTTGTTGATCCCTTGGTCAATAATGCCTTTTCTCCTCAGACCTTATAAAACACTTTGGTTTTTATTTCTCTGAGCCTTATTATGTAAAATTATATATCACAGTACATAGGGCATGTGTAAGAGTGTGGTCAGGTATCATTCTAGTTCTAACATCAGCAACAAGCTCAGTGGTAACAGCTCAACCAGTCACAGATCTAAGCATGGCCCTCCATAGGTCGGTGAAGCCCCACACACAGTCTAGCAGGTCCAAATGACCCCACTGCAGAAGTGGCTGCTTCCTCCACAGCACATGGCTTTCTCGGCCCTGCATCTTTAGGAGGTCCCTCAGTATCTATGGGTCTAGTTAAGAGTAGGGGCTCTTAACCTGAGGTCTGTGAACTTAAAAAAAAACAACTGATAAGTGTATTTCACTATAATTGGTTTTCTTTACAATTCAATGCATTTTACTTTATGGATTTCAAAACAGAATTCTGAGAAGGGATCCATAGTCTTCAATAAATTGCCAAAGGGATCTAGGATGTAAAAAAAGACTAAGAACTTTTGCTGTAGGGGATGGCCAGCATATTGTTTTTGGCTCCAAGTTTCCCTTATTCTCCTAGTTTTCAATAAAGGGCAAAAAAGTATCCCTATTTCTTTTAACTCATAAATGGACTCCAGTCTTCTCTCTTTCTCTTAATATCTCCATTCCCTGCCATTAATTACACAGATCTGTATTGGTGGCTATCAAGTCCCCCACTGCCCTAGTCTAATTTTAAATTTTGATATATATAGCTCTTCTCCTGATTCCATATGGGGCTTGTTCCCATTATCTGCCATCACTGACCTATGTAGAAAATTAAAAGTATTTTTTTAACTGTCTGCAAAATTTTTCTATATTTACCATAGCTAAAATGAAGCTTACTCAAATCCAAATTTAAATCTATCTTTAAATTTCAGAACAAATCAAAAACAGAGATCAATCATCCTTAAATCACTCTGATCATGTTCTAGAATTTCAGGAGGAGGACAATGTAGGAGACCAAAAAAAACCCAAAAACTTTTTATAGCAATATAATGTGTTTCTCACCTTAACTGTCACATAATTACAATCAATATGACATTTTTTCAGCACTGAAAAGAGAAGAGAAACTCTTGTATCATCTTCAGTAAAAGAGACAGAAATTCAATTTTTTATACCTTAATAATTATATCACTTCACAGCAGTATAAAAATCATGTCTTCCAAGTGAATTAAACTTTCAAAATGGCAACTCAATTATTAATCTTGGGTATGGAAAAATAATGAAACATATTCCACCTTCCTCCCTCCCAGAGACATGGCTATATATGGGTGTAAGATATTGTATGTATAGTTAGATTTTTGTCTTAACTCTTGTTTAGTTTCAAGAGTGGGTTCATTGATGGAAGGGCAGATTATGAGAAACTGTGGCATAAAATAAGAAGGCAAAGCAAATAAATTGAAAGAAAAGAAAAAAGTAATTGAAGCTGTCTTCTAACAACTGAATTTTTAAAGCAAAACAACTATTTAAATTAATTTTCTCCTGAAAGAACTACTTATAGTAGAAACAGAACCTACAAATTTACTTCAACATACACAAACTTCTTACTAATGGTTAGAAGATGATATTGCATTAAATTCATTCTCATAAGGAGGAATTCAGAGGAGGAAAGCAGCTTTTGTTATATTCTTGTGAATCATCCTATCTGTTTAATATGTAAAATTACGCGTTGTTTTATATTTAAATTATAACACATAGTTATTTTATGTTTCACAGTTTAGATATTATTTCAATAAAAGCATCCCTACTTAAAAAAAGCAAAAGTTGTCTTTTTTAAAAAGTTATACAAGATATTTGAGAAAATAAGCTCCTAAGAAGAGTAAAATATTCTGAAGGTGAGTTGCTTGTTAACTATTTGCTACTGAGGATTAAAGTATTTCATGGACTGAAAGCCTTAACTTACTCACACAAATGAGTTTCTGACTCATCACAATTCAAGACTGCAATAATTTGCTCCCTGTTTCTACTGAATTATGCCTAATGAGCAGTCTTATAATGTATTTAAGGAAAGGAACTGAAGGCTATTAAGATGGGACTTTTTGGGAAAAATCTGTTGGAAGAAAATGCAAAAAAAAGATGAAAGAATTCTACTTTCAGTTTAAGTGATTTTATTATAGTGTAAATACTCATATCCATGCATTAGGTATCTTTGAAAAATGCTATAGCTAATACCCTACAATATGTTTGGTAATAAGCCTCTCCTTGGAACTTAGGTCAGCTGTTCTTCCAAGTTTATCTGTTTTTTTGTCATACCTGTATTTCGTGAAGCCTTTTCTGGTTGGTAGGATCTGCCAACTTTTGTGTTCTACTGGTAAAGGCTTTGGGAACAACTAAACACAATCATGGGGAATCATATCAGGACTTTACCTCCTTCCCAAATAACCTAATTTTTCTTTAACCAAGTTTAATGGCTCTTTGGAATTAAACATATGGAAATGTTAAGTTATCAATTGACAGCTATGCTGCTAACATTTATTCAAATACTATAATCAATCAACAAAAATTTAATAAGTGCTTCAGAGGTGCCAGACGGAACTAAGTTCCCCCCTGACGATACAAAGAAAAAATAAAAGCAGTTGTTGACTTCAAGAAGATTACATTCTAATCGGGGAAGTGTGAATATAAATAAGCATATATTTTTTTAAAAACATACATAGTAAATGAAAGCTTACTTTAGGAGGGAAGGCAGAACAGTCTATGACAAATTAAAATTTTGTAAGACATTGGGAGAGAACTTAATGAAAACTATTTCAACATTACTATATTGTTAAAACTATCTTCTTTCTAATCTGTGACTTAAAGGTGGGTTTTTAAAATTAGGGTCATTAAAGCTTGAAAGATAATTTTAAATGACCCCAGTTTCAATAAAAATAATTAGATTATGTTAGAACCAGACAATTTGTAAAAGTAAGAAAAGAAAATAAGGCTCTAAAGGTTAAGTACAATCTGCACCAAAACACTGCCTGTAGGTACAATGAATTAATTTCTTCCTAATTAGTGAACTGGTATTTTTTTTTAAAAACACATTTTGAGAAAAAGTCTTTTTTTCATTACATCTTACTCTAATGCTTCACCAGTGTAGTATGCAAAAGGTATGCATCCTTAGGCACATCTCAAAGTTAGGCATTCTTAGGCACAAACTGATGCAAACTGATGAAGGTCCAAATCATAGCAAAGAGAAGTTTTGAACACTAAAGCTAAGGTCAGAGAAGCTTATGATCAGAAACATGGCCACCAGGTGATGGTTTATTTTTGGCTAGATCAATTCTTTATATTGTCTACAGAGATCAATTGGTTTTTTGCATTAAGAGAAAGAGTACATTCCTACAGGAATAAAATCATGGATATGTGAAAAATCTAACATGAAAAAATTCATTTAAATTCAACGAAAATTGACAATATCCTGTATACGATAGGCTGTTGACTATAATCATTTTGTTGTTTTTAAAAAAAAAAAAACCCCAGCTAAAACAGAAAGTAAAGAGAAATCACAGAAGATTTTGAATTGTTGATAAATTTTTCTCCTTGCTTGAAAACGAAAACAATAACTTCAACCATAATAACCCTTTACTAACATGAAACTGGCAAAGACATAAAAGTAATTTTAAAAAATAGATCACCAGAGCAACAAGGTAGTGCAGTGAATAGAGTTCAAATCCTGTCTTAGACACTTGATCACACTTACTAGCTGTGTGACTTCGGGCAGGTCACTTAACCCCAATTGCCTAGCATTCCCCCCTCCAAAAAAAAAACCAACAGATCACCTTTACAGAAATTACAATGGAAAACAAAACAGACTAAACTTGAGGGTCTAGACTACAGAACTAGGTCACTTGCTTTCTCCAGTAAGCCTTCTTCATTCTAGTGCCTTCCCTCTGTAATTATTTCCTATTTATCCTGTATATACCATGCTTTACATATTTGGTTGCATGTTGTCTCCCCTATTAGACTGTAAACTCCTTAAGGGTAGGGACTGTCTCTTGCCCCTTTCTGTATCTCCAGAGCTTAGCACAGTGCCTGGCACATAGTAGGCAGTTAATAAACAGTGGTTGATTAATTCTTTCAGGTAATAAAGAAAGAAGATAGATTTATTATTTTTTTTTATTTCAATATATGGAAAGAAAAATAAATGTGAAACACATGTACAAAGTAATTTCTTTTTTTTTTTTTTTTTTGCTTTTTGGAGGGGGGAAGGTAGGGCAATTGGGGTTAAGTGACTTGCCCAAGGTCACACAGCTAGTTTTTTCTTATGTGTGTTAAGTGTCTGAAGTGGGATTTGAACTTGGGTCCTCCTGACTCCAGGGCCAGTGCTCTATTCACTGAGCCACCTAGCCACCCCTACAAAGTAATTTCTAGAAGAAGGGCACTAGCAAATGTGGTTATCAGAAGCTTCTGGTAGGAGGTGGCACCTGAACCAAGCACTTAATGAAGTTATGGATTCTACTAGGGTGAAGTGAAGTGGGAGTATATTCTAGGCATGGAGGGGAAGGATATTTGAAAAATTACATGTTCTTCCCTAGGATAGGAAGAGAAACTTACGTGGGAAGATATATTTTTTCATTGAAACATCTGACAAAAGTCTGATATTCAAGAAAGGTAGAGAATTAATACAAATATGTAAGACCAAGAGCCATTCCCTAGTAGATAAATAGCTAAAGGATATGAACAGTTTTCAGAAGAATTGCATTCTACTGATATATCTATTAGCAATCAGATGAATGACTATTCAAACACTATTAAGAGAAATGCAAACTAAAATAATTGAGATATTTTCACAGCTATAAAATTTGTTAAGATAACAAAAATCAGAAATAGTGAATGTTGAAGGAACTATAGGAGACAAACAAATTACTACATTGTTGGTAGAACTGTGAATTGACATAATAGTTCTGGAGAAAAAAAATGGAATTCTGTGATGAAAGAGATTTAAAATATCTGTATATTTTTACCTAGAAATCCCATTGTTGGACAAATACCCAAAGAAGGTCAAAGGCAGAAATAAAGGTATATTTATTATATGTGTATCTATGTTTCTATGTATGTGCTGTATGTATGTGTATGCATACATACTTACACCCCTATCCCAAACAGAAATATATGGTATATATGTATATATATACTCAAAAGTAGTTGTAGCACCTCTTTTTCCTCAATATTCTCTTCCGTTGTGTTCTCATCATTTCTTATGGCTTCAAAGAGCATTTTTATGCAAAGGGATCCCAGGTCTACATATTCTGCCTCAATCTCTTGAATTCTAGTCTCATTTTTTCATATAATAGTTTCACTTTTTATCCTAGCTTCACTGGTTTTGTTTGTATAAAACCTTTTAAATTTGATATAGTAAAAATAAGGAGGGAGGGGCTGAACAAATGAAAGGAGTAGCCACATGAAAAAATAGATCTAATCAAATAAAGAAGTACTGAAATACTTGGGTAAGCCACCTAAACTCCCCTGAGCCTTCATTTCTTTAACTACAAAATGAAGGATCTGGACTAGGTGCACACAGCACAGGAGCAGCTATTCAGTAGAAATTTGATGAATGTTGAAGTTTAGTGTCCCAAAGAAAGACATTTTGTTGTTTTGACTCATTTCAGTCACATTTGACTCTTTGGGACCCCATTTGGGGGTTTCTTGGCAAAGATATTGGAGTGGTTTGCCATTTCCTTCTCCAGTCCATTTTACAGATGAGGAAACTGAAGCCAACTGGGTTAAGTTACTTGCTTAAGATCACATAGCTATTAAGTGTCTGAGACAGGCTTTGAACTCAGGAAGGTGAGTCTTCCTGATTTCAGGCCTGGAACACTATCCACTCTGCCACCTTGCTGCCCCAGAGAATGAAATGATAACCCTAATTCAGATAAATTTAAGAAGAGTATTTGAAAGCAAACTCAGCAAAACAAAATATACAAAGACAACAACAATGGAAATAAAATATTATCAACAACAAAAATTCAATGCTGTAATCATAATAACCAAACTTGACCCTGAAAGCAGATAGAACAAAATGCCCCTCCTTCCTTTCTTTGTAGAGATGAAAACTATGAGTGCGGAACATCAAATATATTATCAGACTATTCATGTTGCTCATTGGATCAATGGTAACTCTGTAAAGTGATTTCAGTTGAATGATGACTGAAGAGAATTAAGAAAAAAGTGAGAGCAAAGGAAGTGGAGGTACATATTGCAGACAGTTCTTTCAAGGAGTTTAGCCACAAAAAGGAAGGGAGTTATATAATGGCAGTTAGATGGATAGATAGAATGAGAGAGAAAGTGAAGACTAGTGAGCTATAGGAGATGACAGAAGGGGCAATCTTCTGGAGAAGACAGAATGCAATGGGTACACTTGTGTGTATTGAGATATTTGTGTTGGCAAAGAAAAAACGCCACCTTTTCATGGGAGACGGTGAAGTGGCAGAAGGCATCTGAGCCACGTAAGATGAGGAGGGGAGAAAAAGGAGTTATTGGCAAATGGCCTCAATATATTCAGTAAAATATGAGGCCAGGTTCTCACAGGGGAGGGCATACAGAAGAGGAGTAAATCAGATGTATTAGGACGGATGAAAATGTTTGGAAAATGATTTTGTATCAAGGTCCTGGAATAAATCAGTGAGTTCAGATATTAGGGGGAAAAAGCTGAATGCGGCAGTTGCTAGCTCATAATCTGGTAAGAGAATAGCTACATACAACAGAGGATAGCAATGGATCAAACGATAACTCAAACAGCTAGTTAATGTGAGGACCTGGATTTCTTCTTATTCCAGTGTTATTTCTACTGCACTGTATCTGCAGATATTATAATGAAAACTAACAATATTTCACATCTCATTCTGTCCCTAAAAATATAAATCCACATGTTAAGGTGTCCTAGTTTTGACACAGTAAAATAGACAGCTATGGCCTCAAAAAGAAGGAGACATTTATACATGAGGAAAAAAGGTTTTTCCCCTTATATAAGGTTCTAAGTGAGAGACTTAATTCTGTAGGTCAAATATAGGAGAAAATGTTAAGCCAGTAAAAGTCATAAAGGAAACTATAAACTTTTTTTTAAGACAAACTATATTATATTTAATTACCTAATTTATTACACATATATTTAATACGATGTATGCCCCAATGTAAAGTAAGCTCCATCAGAGCAGAGATTGTGTCATAATTTGTCTTTGCCTAGCACATAGTAGAGGCTTAATGAACAGTTGTTGATAAATTGATCTTTGTCTAACTTTAAAACTTGCTTTCATAAATATTTGGGAGAACATAATCTATATTTATGTTGCCAATAACACCAAGGAATTAATCAGGAATTAGGAATCAAATATTCTGGGGAAAATAGGATCTGTAGAAGTGAGAAAGTGAACAAACAAGGATCAGTCAAGAAAACAAATCACAAGCCACTCTATCCTAAGCCAAAGACCTCTACTGAATAAAAAGATAGGAAAAACACCAAATAGTTGAATCCAGGCCCTTTGACATGAAATGTTCAAGGCTAGGTTTGACCCAGGATAACTCTGGGATTTAGGCCTTTGGGGATTTTGGCTTTTTTTTCTGCCCACTTTATAATACTAAAGTCAGACTTCAATGTTCCACACCATTGCATGAAGGGGAGCTAAGGAAGTTTCTGAAGGATATGCTACTAAGCACAAGTTTTTGGCACATGTTAATCAAACTAGGAAGGTTTTTAGTGTGGACCAGTAATGGTCTGTACCTCTGTTTTCTGAGGAACAATGTAGCTAAAAACTGGGCTTACCAGAAGGTACACCAGGTAATGCACATTTTTTGTCCACTGCAATTCATAAAGACCATCTGTTAATTCATAAATAAGTTGCAATCTGCATGGAAGAAGTAATCACATAAATAAAATCTCAAAGCTTTAGAAGTACTTAAGTATTTATGTATTTAGACACATCTGGAGTCCTAGAACCTCCAGACTGTCACAGTCTAAAGCTTAGTCCAGACCTCCTCTGGTCGATGGCTGCTCCAGATATAAAGAAAAAGTCCTGTCTTAGAACAAAACAAATTCTAGATCTGAATTCTACCAGGATCATTCAAGCACAAAGGGTCATGGGAACTTGGTTTCAAGAATCTAAACATTACTTAATCCTTATAGTAACAGATTACTGTAGCTTCCGACTCACTGTGGTCTTTATTTTTGTACTAAGATTGGAAAAGAAGGGGCATTCATTAATTGTGAAAATCTTCACTACAAATCAGACAAATTCATAATAAACACTTAACATTTATGACTATTTCACTGTATCTTAAACATTTACTTTCCTGTCTATATTTATAAAGTCTTACTTAGAATAAATAGAATCAAGCCTGCTTAGTTTGGGGAGGGGAGAGAGAGAAGTGTCCCTAGTATAACTATTAGTTTGGTAAATGATTAACATGTGCAATCTGGCAGCATCCTAAAATAATCAGATTGACTCTGTATCACTTTTTAATTGTTCCTATTTGCAATTAATCAATTTAATCCTGTAACTGCCTAAGTCATGATTCTTTTTCTCTGAACTTATTTCAGAAATTTAGCTCTCTTGT
>CM053591.1:129406617-129416632 GCA_028646515.1 Pseudochirops corinnae
CGTTGTTGTTGTTATTTCCTCCTTCCCAGTTCGTCACCTTGTCCCCCATACCTCGGCTCTATAGCCAATCATACTGATTTCACCACTCAGGAGATTGAACTCTTCTAACTAATCATGAATTCTTCCCTCCTTATGATGTCCTCTTCTTTATTCTTCACCTCCCTAAAAACTATTGAAAAGGCAGCCATTCCTTAGCTCAGGGTCTTAGCTTTGCTGAGAATGCTGACATCTTATTTGTCAGCGAATTCATGATTTACTAATAAATTGATGGTGCACAGAGCTTTGTGCTTCAGTTTATCTTGTTTTAACCATAACAATCTTTAACTACCTTGTTAATACTATAAACTTATTACTAAATGATAAAAAATAAATCTAAACTATCTTGAATGAGAATGATTTGAAAATCCAGGGTCAAAGAAAAAGTAATTAAATTAACTTATATCAAAATAGGTGTCTGTATTTTATGAGTCAGAATAGAGATGATTTTTATAGCCTCATTTTAGTTAGACCAATGAGAGATATCATCCCAAAATAAACTGGTTTTTAAAAAAATGTACATATATTTAAAGAAAAACTATTCAGAAAGAGGTGACAGAGTAATGAAGCTTATCTTAATTTTCTTCTGCTTGGATGCTTGATTAATGCTAACCAATTCTCTCTGTAATTTTCTCAATAAGGAAGCTGACTGAGTCCCTTTCTATTTGCATCACAACCATCAAGATGCAAGTGAAATGGTAGGCAAATTGCTATCTATGTAAATTACAAGCTAAAATGGTCCGAAAGTTAAATATTGATGACTTGAAAAACTGAACAGGATGTGAGCATGATTCTCACACCACAGATGTCCACTGCTATTCTGAAAACTGCTGGAGTTTTCTAAGTCATCAACAACCACTGTAAGGATGGCTTGGGATGATACTGATACAGCAGCAGCAAATCAATTAAGGGCTAGTCAACTTGTCTTCTCTTAATTCTCCTTTTAAAGGAGTACTCTGAAATAGGTTAGCTGTCATGATTTTCTCACATACTGACTCACACTTTAGGGCAGGCCTCCTCTCTCAGTGGTACAGATAGAACCTCTGCTTCTGATGTCTTCTATTGCTAAATGTACAAGCCATTCTCTCATACTTAGAATGTACTCCTCTCCTCATTTCTGGTGAGAGCTCAGATCAAGTGCTACAAAACTTTTCTAAATCTCCCCTCATGAAAGTGATCTTTTCCTTGCCCTGGCATATTCTACTCTGAATTTCATTCACATGTATACATGTTATACCCCACAGACTGCAAACTATTTGAGAACAAAAAGTTGTGTTGCTTTTCATTTTTGTATTTGTAGCATCTAAGTACCCTGAAGGTAAAAAGTTTCTGTTGAACCAAGTTGAAAAATTCCCAGTAAATGGGAAGCATGTAGCTCAGAGTCACTGTGATTACCTACAGTTCTTCAATCTAGATATAAAGCAGACCTCATGGACTTGGTTTAATAGTAAATACACCAAATGTGGTAAGAGAGATAAAAGAGCTGATTTCTACTTCTGACACTATTTTAGAAAGATTATTTCTGCTCTGACTCAGCTTTTTAAAATGTTTAATTAAAACATATTCATATATAATATAGTATTTAAAGATGATATGACATTTATAAAACTATATATATTTAATCAATATTTTATATTGTAATTACTAAACTGCACTCTTCAGTAAGATTGCATATATGAATATAACAAAACAGCATTTATTAGGATAGTTAAATGCATTTTTAAAACCCCACCAAACGGCATTACGTGGCAGGAATAAACAGAATAAAATAACCTAAGAATAAAAACAAAGCAGTTATTCTGTAGCCTATAAAAAGCTTAAAAATGTAACTTATTTAGTACCCTGCAGCTCAATAATATTTCAAAAATAAAATCAGATGCAGAAACCAGCCCTTATGCATCTCCTGCTAAAATCAGTATATCTACTATTAAATCAGTCCCAGGAAGTCTGGTTTGTAGTTAGACTGAAGAGGGAAGTGAATAAGCAATAGCACCTACTATGTGTGAGACACTGCACAGTGCTAAGCACTTTTTAAAAATATGTTGCAATTTGATCCCCAAAACAACCCTGGGAGATAGGTGCTATTAATATCCCCATTTTACCACTGGGTAAAGAGAGATTAAGTGACCCGTCCAGGGTTACATAACCAGCAAGAATTGAAGCTGGATTTGGACTCTGGTATCTCTGACTTCAGGTCCAAAGTTCTAGCCACCGAGCCTCTCATTGCCTCTTATTAACTATAGATAATCTCAGTGACCTTAGTCTATACGCTTCACATTTTCTATGAATTTTTCAATTCAGTTTGGCTGAAATTATTAATATTGGCCACCAGTTCCAAAATATACCACGTTCCTCAATCGTTAGTAATTGACATTGAGAAGAACTTCCCAAATCTGCATTACTACCCCTAGGATCTCAAGGGGGTGGCAAGTGTCTTTCTAATGCTGTCATCTCAAGCCCTCCTACTACTGGAAGACGTAGTTCTGCTCTGGGAAACTAACCTGCCAGTGTGGCCTGTGGTCTGGGGAAGTCAAATCCAGGGTCTGGCTATATTTGTTACTCCTCTTTTCAAGAACTGTGCTTTTCTCTCTTCCTTCTCACATTTTTCCTCATTTGGGCTTTACAAATCTATTTCTGTCTCAATTCTTTTCTCTTTCTTTTATTTCTTTCTCTTTAACTGACTACAGTATAGAACTGAACCATATGGTTTAGCTGTTTTATAAACCTAGATCTGGAGCTAGAAGGTACCTCTAATCTAATCCTTTCATTTTAAAGATTGAGAGGACAAAGCCCAGGGAGACATTAAATAACTTGTCTAAGGTCACATGGATAGTAAGCTTCAAATGTAGGATTTAACTCCAGGCCTCTACCTCCTGATTCAATGTTCTTTGACTCAGAGAGGAAAAAAATCCCCATTCATTTCCTGTAAATTCCATCAAAACCTGGAGAATCAAACTCATTTGATAAACAGTTCTAAATTAGCCCCTTGACTCAACAGAGAAATGAATAATACAAGTGCTTTAAAAAGAAGACGTACACTCTTATTATATTTCTCCCCCCAACCCACACACACCCCAGGTTTGCGATACATTTTTATATGCTTGAAACTCATTTATGTTTTTTGTCTAAAATCAAAATGATGTCTATTCTCTGAACGCTTTTCTATTGAATTTAATGCTTATCAGTCTCTGTCCCCATAGTATCTTTTAATCAGTATTTACAAAAGCTTCTGTTATTTTAAAAGCAAATTTTATGGGCTTTCATTTCCATACAGGGAAGGAAAAAATAAATACAATAAGAATGGAAAATGAAAAAAGGTTAATAAAATGGGTCTTTAAGGAAGCAGTTTTAAATTGTCTAGGGAGAGGAACAGAAGTTTAATAGATTAGTGAATTTATCCTCTTACCTATGTAGCTGAATATATTCTCTGGGTCTGTTAAGCAGGTAAAGGAATCGGTCAACAATCTTGTTTTTTCCTACACCCTGTAATTAAATAGAAAAAATGTAATAAAGTATTTTTATATTTAAGGCTTGTCAAAAAGCAAACCTCAAGTTTTTCAATATTAGAATTCTTTCAGAAAATAAATACTTCATATATTTCTAATAGTAAATTACACTGGCAACACAAGTAGAAGTTTTCTACAGCAAACCCAACAATACACATGTAACCTGTATATTTTTACCACTTTTACATTTCTTTTGTTGCTTTACCCTTTCTTGAATGGTTGTATACACATTAGTTATTTCACTGGTCTAAAGAATTCCTCGATAAGTAGATTCCCTCTACAAATATAGACTGGCACTGTCTGTGATTTATGGATTAGAGAGTTTCCTAGGCCACAAAGAGGCTGTGATTTGCCTAAGGTGACACAGCAAAAATCGATCAGAGGTGGACCATGAAATCAGGCCTTCCTGACTCAAAGGCCTCTACTATAACACCAACACTTGTCTCTCTTATTGCTCTAATTTGTTTTTTTCCCCCATTTTATAATATACTTTTGTTTATTTTTAGTTTACATCATTGATTTCCACAAGATTTTGAGTTACAAATTTTCTCCCCGTCTTTCCCACACCCACTCCCTCAAAACAGCGATCCCACTGTATATCGCTGCTCCTCAATCTGCTCTCTCCTATATCCTCCCCCACCACCCCTCTGACTTTCCAGTAGTATTGCTCTAATTTGTATGAAAAAAAAAAACTTTCATACTGAATTTGGCAGTTCCTATATTTAATTTCATACTCTAACCAATAATAGTTGTGTAGGTATTAACCACTTTAAGCAAATACAGCACCAGGAGGAATTAAAGGAACATCTAATGTTGAAATAATGGAAGTCATTCTAATCACTTTTCCTCTCAAAATATAAAATCTTCAAAGTACTATTTTCAGTTATAAAAATATAACTATCATGTTATTTATACCTAATTCAGTCTTAAAGCTGCTTCTGTATCCATTAGATTAGGAATGACTCCCTGCCAAGTCCTATGATGGTCCTGACTCTAAACTGCATCATAAATAAAAATAACAATTCTACATAAATTAATTTACTTCTTCAGTGCCATATCAAACCATCAAAAATTATTTTATAGAGCTAGAAAAAATAATATGAAAATTTACCTGGAAGAACAAAAGATCCAGAATATCAAGGAAATAAAGCTATGAAAAGAAACCTGAAATGATGCTGAGTGAAGTGAGCAGAACCAGGAGAACATTGTACACAGCCACAGTATATGATGACTAACTTTGACAGACTTAGGCCTTCTTAGCTATGTAAGGACCTAAAATAATTCCAAATGACTTATGATGGAAAATTCCATCCACAGTTAAAGAAAGAACTATGGAGTCTGAATGCAGAGCAAAGCAGACTATTTTTTTGGTTCTTTTTTTTTTTCTTTCTCACGGTTTCTCCCACTTGTTATAATTCTTGTATACAACATGACTAATATGAAAATATGCTTAATGAGAATGTATATGTAGAGCCTACATCAGACTCCATGCCGTCTTAGGAAGAGAGGTAGGAGGGAGGGGGATATAATTTAAAACTTATGGAAGTGAATGTTGAAAACTAAAAATAAATAAACTAATAAAAATAGTATTCCATCATAATCACATACCACAATTTGTTCAGCCATTCCCCAACTGATGAGCATCTTCTAAATTTCTAACTTTTTACCCCCAGAAAAGAGCCGCTACAAATATTTTTGTACATATACATCCTTTTTCTTTTTTTTTTTTTTCATCTCTTTTGAGAAACAGACCTAGTAGTGCTATTGATAGGTCAAAGGGTATGCTTGGTTTTATAGCCCTCTGGGTGTAGTTCCAAATTGCTCTACAGAATGGTTGAATCAGTTCACAACTTCGCGAACAATGCATTAATGTCTCATTTTCCCCACATGCCCTCCATTTGTCATTTGCCTTTTCTGCCCTATTAGACAATCTAATAAGTATGAGGCAGTACCTAAGAACTGCTGTAATTTGCATTTCTCCAATCAATAGTGAGTTAGAACATAGCTTTAATGACTTCATCAGAAAACTGATTATATCTTTTGATCATTTATCAATTGGAAAATGGCTCTTATTTTTATAAATTTGACTAGGATGTCTGTATGTTTGAGGAATGAAGCCTTTACAAGAGAAACTTGCTTCAATTTTTTTTCATAGTTACTACTGTTCACTGTATTTCCCTCCATCCTATTCTCTCCCTCCTTTCACCTTGTCCCTCCTCAAAAAAATTTTGCTTCTCCCTACTCCTCCGCCAATCTTCCCTCCCTGCCATCACCCTCACCTTCTCTTATCCTTTTCCCCTACTGTTTTCCTGTAGGGTAAGACAGATTTCTAGACCCAGTTTTATGTGTGTATGTTACCTCTTTGAGCCAATTCTGATGAAAGTAAGGTTCACTCATCTCTCACCTCTTCCCCTCCACTGTAAAAACTTTTTCTTGCCTCTTTTATGTGGGATATTTTACCCCATTCTAATTCTCCTTTTCTCTTGCTCAATACATTCCTCCTTCATCCCTTTATCTTTATTTTTTAGATTTATCTCTTCATATGCAACTCACACCTGTGCCCTGTCTATCTATACTTCCTCAAACTACCCTAATAATGACAAAGATCTTACGAGTTACAAATATCATATTCCCAAGGGGGAATGTAAAAAGTTTAACTTTATTAAATCCCTTATGATTTCTCCTTTTCTTGTTTACTTTTTTATGCTTTTTTTGAGTCTTGTATTTGAAAGTCAAATCTTCTATTCAGCTCTGGTCTTTTCAACAAGAAGGCCTGAAAGTCCTCTATCTCACAGAATGTCAACAATAACCTTTTCATGTGGACATAGTACAGATCCTTCCGTGATTCTTGAATTTTAAAAAGACAGATCACTAGTTAGTGAACAATTTACATAGGTGATCTCATTTCCTGTACTGCTAAAAGGGAGTCACATATGTCTAAACAATACACAAAGTTACAAAGTCTTTCTGAGAAATGGGTGCAAATTGCAAAAAGTTCTAGGTTAATTGTGATCTACTATGCAGATAATCAACATTGGGAATTTGTGAAGTCTGGAAAAAGTAAGCATGAACTCTGGGCAAACATGAATTGTGATGACATAAGTAAGGCTTCCTACTTTAAGGATTCCTTTAACATTGATGGCAGTAGCAAAACAGACCAAGTTTGAACTAATAAGAAAAAGGGTGAAGAATGTGTCAATTTCTACCTTTCACTCATAGAAGCTGCATGAGCTACCAGAATTGAGAACAAAACTTATACACTCCATAAAATATGAAGAATGATTGATAATTTTTATCTTTTGGAGATCTTTGTTTAATATTTAAATAATACAACTGTTTCAAAAATAATTTCAACTATAGTACAGCATCAAAAGAAGAGAAAATAATATTTGCACATGAAATATAACTGTTTTAAAAAGCATGTTGCAGTAAATAAAAAAATGAAAATAGATACGTTTAGCTAAGTAAACTGTGTGCTAATATTCCAGTTAAACTAACTTAAATAAAAGCGCCAGAAAAAAACCATGAAATATAAAATGGCTTTTTGGGCCTGTCTTAAGTTAAGACAAAAAAGAGTTTAAGAGAAAAGGAACATCTTTACTCAGAGACTAAGATTAGGCAATGGATGAAGATAACCTAGATATTTTCCAGAAACTCCTTGTACAATTTATCTAAATTCCTAATGACTGATGAGAAGAGGAACCCAGGCAGGGCATTTTCATCTGTGATGAATTTACCAAAATGGAGTCAACAAGTACCTGCCACTGCTTAGCTCTGTTAAAACTTATCATCTCTAAAACTTTGGTCTGTTCATTTCTTGTGTTTTCAAAATCATGAATGATTCTTGGGGCTGAATGATTGTTAAAAACACTTAAAAGATTTCCCTTATTCTGTATCATGCACTGATTTCTTCACTGGAAAGTTGCTATATAAATTAAATTTTGTTGATGTTTTTGCAGCTGCTAAAGCTATTAGGAGGTAGCCATCTCTGCAGCCCCCATCAGCTTTGGCTCACTGGTCATGCACCTCAGGACCACCACCCAACTGTGATCCTGATTCAGGCAGGTCAAGGCAAGGGCACTTAACTTCTGAATGATTGCTTGGCCCCCCTGCAAGTTGTTCTTGCCTTGACTAAAGCTGGTGGGGGCTGCAGAGACAGTGGCCTCCTAATAGCTCCAGCAGCTGCAAAATCTACAGCACTTTGGGATAAAGCTCTCCGCTCTGAAAGCAGAGTTCTATGGAGCCCAAAAATCAAGTAATTGACTGGCAACATGAGCAGGCAAAGGAAACAAAGTAAGCATAGCAATCCAACTTTAGATTCCGGGGACAAAAAGGATCAAAGTATGGAACGGGAAGAAGACAATACAGTCAGAACTCCTACACCAAAAGCTTCTAAGAAAAATGTAAACTGGTTACAGGCCACAAAAGGGCTTAAGAAGGACTTTGAAAACCACATAAAAGTGGAGGAAAAATTGGGAAGAGAAATGAGAATGATGCAAAAAAATCATTAAAAGAAAGTCAATAACCTGACTGAAGAAAATAACACCTTAAAAAACAGACTAACTCAAATGGCAAAAGAGGCCCAAAAAGCCAATGAGGAGAAGAATGCCTTAAAAAGTCAAATTTGCCAGATGGAAAAAGAATCTCAAAAGCTCACTGAAGAGAATAATTTCTTCAGAATTAGAGTGAAGCAATGTAATGGTAATGGAATTTGGAGATCCCTGTGTTGGCTTGGTTTTTGGGTTGAGTGTTAAAACCCAGAGCTTGTGAATCTCATCTGTGGGATGGACTTGTTGACATGAAGAGAGAGGGCTGAACTAGAAGGAGCCGTGAATTTGGGGAGAGGCCCAAGCCAAGGGGAGGCCACAAGGACTTTTGGAAAAGCAGTATCCAGTATCGTGGAGCCAGAGTTGCTGAGAGAAAAACTGCTGAGGGCCAGTTGGAGCTGCCCAGGACTTTTGAGAACTGAGGAGGCATGGCTGTGATGCTGGTATTTTGTCTGTCTGTTCTGATATTGTTTTGCCAGATTCACCCGCTGGTGAAGGACAGTGCTGCTGTGGTAGAGGTTCTAGAACCTGGTTGTTGGTTCAGAAGCCCTGAAGGAGGATTTTCTTGTTGCACATTACAGAAATCCTGGAAGAGAGCCTTGCTGATGTTTTCAGGGGTTCTGAGACTGTTCTGCAGGCAGAGAGTGACTTGATGAGGACCCTGGCAATGTATGTTGCAGCTTTGTTAGGCTTTGCCTCCCCAGGAACTGGGACTGCTGAGTACTTGCCTCAGATCAAGATGAAGACAAGACCTCTCCTTGGGCACTGAACGCTGTGATGATATTTAAACCTTGTTGTAGCTGAAGGATGGATGGCCTTTCCTGCTCTCCTGCCCCTTTTGAGAAAGTGCTTGGCGTTAATGGGTGGTACTGTAATTCAATTGTGACCCAGGGGGTGGGAAATCTTTGACTTTTTTTGTGCTCTGTGATTGACCAAATGAATGTACTTTGCTTATGATTGGAAACTAATCTCCATCTGAGAAGAGAGACTTTGACGGACTAAATCAATGTACTGCCCAGGAGCGGGCTACTTTGACTAACGTACTGGCCAGGGGTGGGATACTTGGACCTTGGTGCTTTGCAACTGAATTGAGAACTTACTTGCTAAACGAATGAGTTACACTGTATTTTCATTTTCTCTGTTCTGTGAATGTTGCAATCTGTCACTGAATAAATGGGGTTTGCTATGCTGGTCATCCGAACCTTGGAAGTTGCCTTTGCTCGGCATTACAAGCAGATGGAAGCAAATGACTTTATAAGAAATCAAGATACTATTAAACAGATCCAAATAAATGAAAAAATAGAAGGCAATGTGAAATATCTCATTGGAAAAAAAAAAACAACACTGATCTGGAAAATAGATCCAGGAGAAACAAATCTAAAAATTATTGGACTACCTGAAAGCCATGATAAAAAAAAAAAAAAAACTTTCAAATCATCCTTCGAGAAATTCTCAAGGAAAATTACCCTGATATTTTAGAACCAGAGGGCAAAACAGAACTTGAAAGAATTCACCAATCACCTCTTGAGAAAGATCCCAAAAAGAAAACTCCTAGAAATGGTATAGCCAGGTTCCGGAGTTCCCAGATCAAGGAGAAAATATTACAAGCTGGCAAGATGAAACAATTTGAATATTGTGGAAACACAATCAGGATAACCCAAGATCTAGCAGCTTCTACACTAAGGGATCAAAGGGCCTGGAATATGATATTCCAGAGATCAAGGGAGCTAGGATTAAAACCAAGAATCGCCTACCCGGCAAAACTGAGTATAATGTTTCAGGGGAAAATATGGTCATTCAATGAGGTAGAGGACTTTCAAGAATTCTTGATGAAAAAACCAGAACTGAATAGAAAATTTGACATTAAAATACAAGAAGCATGAGAAGGTAAACATGGAAAAGAAATCATAAGGAATTTATCAAAGT
>CM053591.1:129417132-129454010 GCA_028646515.1 Pseudochirops corinnae
TGGGGTGGTGGGGGGGGAAAGAGGGGGAGAAAATATGTAACTCAAAATCTTGTGGAAATGAATGATGCAAACTATAATAAAATTTAAAAAAAAACAACTTCATCATTTAAATAATTTTAATTTAATTTAAATAAAAATGTTCTTCACCTCTTTTCAACCATTTATTCAACCAAATTATGCTTACACATCTCAAAATGGATATCCCATAGATATCTCAAACTCAACATGGAAGAAACAGAACTCACTACTATCTTTTTCTCCCAAACCCATGGTACTGTCTAGGGTATTACCATCTTCACAGTTACCTAGATTCATAATCTTGGCGTTATCCACAACTCCTCACTCTCCCTCAGTCCACATCAAATCAGTTGTCAAATCTTGCTGCTTCTACATCCACAACATCCCTCAAATCAGATGTCTTCTCTACTCACACAATTATACCACCTTAGTTCAGGTTCTCATCACAACTTGTCTAAATTACTTCAACAGTCTCCTAATTGGTTTCTCTATGGCAATTCTCTCTACAATTTAATCCATCCTTCATACTCCTGCTGAAGTGACTTTCCTTAAGCATAGATGTGATCTTATTACTCCTTTACTCAATTAAATCCAGTAGATTCCTTTTGCCCTTAGAATTAAACATAAACCATTTTGTTTAGCTTTTAAAGTCTTTCACAACATGGTTCCAACTTATGTTTCTTATTGGCTCAGGCTCATTGTTTATAATTTTTCCTCCTGCAATCTGTAAGCTATCCAAAGTAGGCTTTACTCTGTTTTTCATTTCAGGTCACTCCATCTCTTATCTCCATGCCTTTGCAACTGATTCTCCCCCATTCTGAGAATATACTCCCTTTTCACCTCTGCCTCATGGATTCTCCCTTTCTTTATTCAAAATCAGCATAGTCACTACCTTTACATGAAGCCTTTTCTGATCCCTGCAACTGCTAGTACCCTTCCTCTCAAGGCAATACTTCATATTTAACTCTACATTGTATTTAACTATGCCTTAAGTTAATTTGTATTTAACTATTTTATATTTATTTTTCTTTTTTATATTTATGTTTATACTATATATACTTCTAAATGACCCTTTAGAATATAAGCTGCTAGAGAGAATAATTGATTCATTCACTGTGTTTGTGTCTGGCACAAATCAGATGCTTAACAAATGTTTGTTAGTCAGCTGATTGATTTATCCATGTAATGGACTTTGTAAGCAAAGGACTGTTTCTTTTTTTTTAGCCTGTAAATATGGGAAATAGCAGCAACAAAGAGTAAGACAGAGGTTTGGCTAAAAATACACACCCAGTGTAGCACTGTTTTGTGTGTTAAAGTCCATAAAAATTTAGCAAGCACACTGGAAAGTCTGAAGGTTAATCTCTCAAAATTGTCTGCATGCCTGAAAAAGCAGCAACGCAACAGTGGAAAGAACATTGGTTTTGGAGGGAGGTGTCAGAAGGCTTTGGTGTACAACAGTTCCAAAAGACCCATGATTCAAAATGCTTATACCCACCCCTCAAGAGACAGAATCAATGAACTATGAATGCAGACTGAAGCATACATTCAAAAACACTTCCTTAATTTTTACTGCTTTATTTTGTCTGTTTTCTTTTGTAACATGGCTAATATGGAAATGTATTCTGCAAAACCTCACATGTATGATCAAAATCAAACTGCCTGCATTTTCAAGGAGGGAGGATAGACAGGAGGGAAGGAGAGGATTTGGAACTCAAAATTTTAAAAAATTAGTGTTAATTTTTTTTTTACACATAATAGGGAAATATTTAATGACATAAATAGAAGTATTTTTTAAAAAGAAGGCTTTGGTGTGAATCTTAGGCCTCATACTTAGCACTTGAATTCTTTCAACCTCACTGGTCCTCATTTCTCCAACTAGGAGGTTAGACAAAGCAATATCACTTAGGTGCTTATCAGCTCTGAACCCTGTAATCCAGTAACTTTTTGTCAGCATTCTGACACTCACTCAAACTTACACCAGTATGTCAGATGATTTCCTTTTGACAAGAATACAAAATATGGATACCTGGACAGGCAGGCTTTATTTACAGCCCTGTGAAGACTTTCATCAGGATACTTCGATAATCGATGAGTAATCCGTAACAGTTGCCGGGTAGAGAGAGATGCTGCAAGTGACTGTGCCTATTAAAAAGCAAGAGGAATTTGTTAGTGTCTTCTTTCAATATGCTGCAGATTCCTCCACAATTTATGGCAGAATATTTCACAACTTTCAAAAGGAAAAGCAAAAACTAGTGATAAAAATTTTAAACAAACTAGAAATTTAAAACTCCCCAAAATGTCTAACATACAAACATATTTATCAATTTAATTCAAGTATTCAGTGTGAACCTATGGAATCCTAAGTCTTATCTACATACTGCTATTTTTGTTAGGCCAGAGAGAATATTACAAAATAATATGGAACTTAATGCTAGTTTCATAATAAAAGTCTGTTACTTATTAACACAAGCCTGATAAATGATCCATATATTAAAATGGTCACTCCATCCCATTATGAACCAGTCCCAAAGAAGTTTATCTACCAAGGGAACAATTATCCAAAACATATACCTTTCAGAATTTCTAAGTTCAGAAACAGCAGAAAGGAAGAGGATTCACACAGTTTCAAATAGCTGGACTATGATGGTTCCTTTCTAGCAAAATAAGATTGCTTCCTACACAGTCTAAAATTTTACATGGCACTTGATTAGCCTGACTGAAATGCCTCTGATGGGGATTAATATAAGGTAACAAGCATGCTCTGGTAAAAACATAAATAATGTGAAGAAGGTTGACTGGATGTCATATATTGGTGTAAATAAATTCAGACTGTCTTCAACCTAGTAACTAGTTAAGCTCGAATACACTGAAAGTTATTTCCACATAATTTGCATTTTCCCCTCCTTTCCATTCCCAGAACCCTGACTGAGGCCCTCAATACCTTTTATCTGTAACTACTGACATATAAGAGGAACCATAGCTCTCATTTACCTCTGGCCTCTAGCCTTTCTCCTCTTTAATCCATCCTTCCCACACTGCTTATATAACAGTCTTTCTAATGCACAACTCAGTTCATCACTCCTCTGCAAAAACTGCAGGACTTCTCATTGCCTACAAGATAAATTATAGTTATTGCACTCACTGCATAAGCCACCCACTAAATGCATTTAGTATCTGTGGCAGAGAATGGGCACACACTTACAGAAACCTAGCAGGAAGCTTATGAGAAAAGAAAACCCATTTGCTATGGATAACTCACAACACTGAAGTATAAAATTTGATTTCAGTGGCCCATTCTGAATTATCTGTACCTCATGAAAATATTTTCTCCAAATGTTCTTATGTTCCTCACCATTTTACAGCCAGGCAAATCCTATTCTCTCCTACTCTCAAACAGATGAAGATTTACAAGCTCTTTAAACTCTTAGCTGCCAAATGAAGTTCAGTACCCTTTCTTTTAGTTCAGAAAAATATAAAATGCCTTAGGCTGGCTTTCTCTGGGCTATACATTCGAGTCAAGGCAGCTAATCTCTCATTAGAGTGCTATATTGACCTATCAGGTTATAGCAAACAAAGTATAAAAAATAGCTCAGGTTGACTCTCTGGACAAGGCAGAGAAGCCCAATCAGCTCTTCACTCTTAGAGCTTACAACCAACAGAATTAGTAGCCAAAGGGATGCAAAGCCTGTTTCCTCTCTGCTTTTCCATTTTAAACCACTGGTGTAATCAGAAAGCTACAAGCAACTTCTGAAAGACTTCACCTCTCTCAAACAAAACTCTAGGTCATACTCACGAGCATGAACTAACACTGAAGCTCTTAATCAATGATACTGAACTTCTCTCCAAGAAATGAGGAGTTCAGGCAACTGACTGCTTCAGCTACTAGTTCTTTAGCTCTAACAAAGTCAGCAATTTTATTACTCCTTGCCATTTCTTCAGTTTTTCCTTTCTAGCTCTTCACTCTCCAGCACTCCTCATTCCTACTACTTTCAGTGGTTTGAATCAGATGCTTGTGGTACTCCATGACACACTATTCACTTATGAGGCAAAAATTCTCTAAACTTCACCTATGAAATCAACAATCCTTATTTAATCATCTCACATTCTCCCGAGTTATTTTATATTTTGAGTGTTTTACCATCTTAAACCTTGAAGCAGTTAAATACAAATAACTTGAGGGACCACAATATCCTACTGCTCCAGTCATTTGGTAGTCTTCAAAGAGGTCTATTTCTCATACTCTATCTTTGAAAACTTGATTTCTTAATACTTGAATTTTATCAGTTTTTAATAAATATTATAAACTCAAAATCTCATGGAAATGAATGATGTAAACAAGAAAATAAATAAATTAATTTATTAAGGAAAAAAATAAGTATTATATTACTTGGCCCATTAAACCAAAATTATCTGAAAATTCTGTTATTTTAAACAGATTCTAGCAGTTTTCATTAAAGTTTTTTCCCCCTGTACCTTCCAGAAATCAAAATGTTCACCCATGAAAAAAAACACCTTATGTCTTGTCTTGTTGGGCCCATGACACAGAAGTGATCAGGTATTTTTAAAATTAAAAACACAGAGCCAGACCACCAGAGTTTGTCTTTTTTTGTTTCTTCAATGCCTTTGGGTCATTAACTGGTCCTTTTGAGCTTTTCAAATCTGGTTATTTTCTGAAGTGTTTTGTTGCTGTTGTTCACTAGCTTTACAACAGTGGTTTCTCAAAAGGAACTTGGAAAACATAAACTCTTTTAAAGGTTCATTTCTTTCTTCATAGGATTATGCTCATTTTGAAAGATAAAGTTCTTATTGAGAATAAGCAAGATTCAATGCCTTCAGTATCTTCTTTTCCAATTTCCTATTTGATTTTCACTGATGATGAGTAATGATACTACATGACTATGACTAGAGTTCCTTGGTTCTGGGCTACTAGCAATATTTCTTCTTTGACTTATAAATTCCAAAGCTGAAAAATTACACTTCTGGATGAGTTAAACCTAGGGTTTCCATCTATGAAATCTCATAGACTCTATCAATCTATGCCCTCCTTTTCTTTTTTTTAATTATTAATTCATTTTTATTCACTTCCATAAGATCTTCAGGTCTGAATTTTCTCCCCATCCCTACTGTGTCCCATCCTCAAGATGGCATGCAATCTGATATAGGCTCTACATATACATTCATATTAAACATATTTTCACATTAGTTGTGATGTAAAGAAGAATTAGAACCAATGGAAGGAACCATGAAAAAGAAGAAACAAACAAAAAGAAAGCAAACAGTTTGCTTCAATCTGCATTCAGACTTCATAGTTCTTATTCTAGCTGTGGATAGCATTTTCTATCATAAGTCTTTTGGGGTCATCTTAGATCTTTGAACTGCTGAGAAGAGCTAATTCTATCAAAGTCAGTCATCACAGAATGTTGCCATTACTGTGTACCATGTCCTCCTGATTCTGCTCACTTCCCTCAGCATCAGTTTATAGAAGTCTTTCCAGGTTTTTCTGAAGGTTATGTGTTCATCATTTTTTATATAATAATAGTATTCCATTACATTCATATACCACAACTTGTTCAGAAATGTCCCAACTGATGGACAACCCCTCAATTTGCAATTCTTGATCATCACAAAAAGAGCTGCTATAAGTATTTTTGTACATGTGGGTTCTTTTGCTATTTTCAGGATCTCTTTGGGACACAGAACAAGAAGTGGTATTGCTAGGTCAAAGAATATGCACAGTTTTATAGCCTTTTGGGCATAGTTCCAAATTGCTCTCCAGAATGGTTGGATCAGTTCAAAACTCCACCAACAATGCAATAGTGTTCCAATTTTCCCATATCTTCTCCAACATTAATCATTTTCTTGTTTTATTACATTAGCCAATCTGATAGGTATGATGTATTACTTCAGAGCTGTTTCGATTTGCATTTCTCTAACAAATAGTGATTTAGAGTATTTTTCATATGACTATAGATAATGTTAATTTCTTCATCTGAAAACTACCTATTCATATCCTTTTACTATTTATCATTGGGGAATGACCTGTATTTTTATAAATTTGGTTCAGTTCTCTATATAATTTAGAAATGAGGCCTTTATCAGAGACATCAGTTGTAAAAATTGTTTCCCAGCTTTCTGCTTCCCTTCTAATCTTGGTTTCATTGCCTTTATCCTTGCAAAAACTTTTCAACTTAATGGAATAAAAATTAGCCATTTTGTATTTCATGATCTCTATCTCTTGTTTGGTCATAAATTCTTCCATTCTCCATTTTGGTATGCTGGTATATTCTTTATCTTAGTATATGGGTAAAATGTTGGTCTATGCCTAGTTTCTGCCATACTATTTTCCAGTTTTCCCAGCAGTTTTTGTTAAATAGTGAGTTCTTATCCCAGAAGTTGAAGTCTTTGGATTTATCAAACAGTAGATTACTTTAGTCACTGAGTATTTTGTCCTTGTATACTTAACCTATTTACCAGATCTTAAATTATATTACATAGCAGCAATCATCAAAACTACTTGGTACTGGCTAAGAGATATAGTGGTGCATCTGCATAGAGCAGAAGAAGGGACAAAAAGAGTGAAACAAATTTCTAGCCCAAGACAACCTGGATGGTTAATGGGAAAGTTCTGCTGCACTGGGCTCGGAGAGGAGCAAAGTCTAGCATGGGCCATGACGGGACAGACCAGGACCCCATCAAACGTGGACAGGAGTCAGGGCACTGAATCACTGGCAGCTGAGATGGTTTCCAGACTTCTCAACTAACAAATGCCAAAGATAACTTAGAAGGTCAGTAGAAAAGGTCTGTCAGACCTGGCTGAGAGAGGTGTGCAGACCAGCCCTGGCTCCAGGGTAAGAGGATCAAACAACTGAACAAAAGGAAATTACAGGGATTTCTTTGCTGGCATCTTGGCAGGATTCTGTTGCTTTGCCCTTACTTGGATCTGAGTCACAGTCCTGGGGCAAGGAGGAGCACTAGCATAGCAGAGCTTGTGGCAGCAGTGGAGAGGGAACCATCCTCACAAGTCCAGGGCAGAAAAGAGTGCTTTTGGTCACTCATTGATCAAAGCACAGGCCAAGAAAGGAATAAACACCTCTCCTTAGATCATACCACATTGTAAGAATTAAAAACTTACAGGTCTCTAGAAGTATCTCTGAAAATAGCTATACAAAACCCCTGAAGTTTGGGACAGTATACCCTTCATACTGGAAGCAGAGTCCTACCTTAACAAAGAGTTAAGAAGTCAAAGTAATTGGCTAGAAAAATGAGCAAACAACAGAAAAAAGTTAAACTAGAATCTTACTTTGGTGACAAGGACAACCAAAACATACAATCATTAAGAAGACAACAAAGTCAAAGTTCCTACGTCCAAAGCCTCCAAGAAAAATATGAATTGGTGGCAGGCTATGAAAGAGCTCAAAAAAAGGATTGAAAAATTTGTAAGAGAAATGAGAGTGATAAAGGAAATCATGAAAAAAGTCAGCAGCTTGTTAAAGGTAACCTAAAAAAATGTCAAAGAAAATAACACCTTAAAAAACTGACTAACCCAAATGGCAAAAGAAGTCCAAAAAGCCAATGAGGAGAAGAATGCCTTAAAAAGCAAAATGGGCCAAACGGAAAAGGAAGTCCAAAAGCTCACTGAAGAAAATAATTCCTTAAAAATTATAATGGAGCAAACAGAAGTTAATGACTCTATGAAAAATCAAGAAATTAAAAAACAAAATCACAAAAATGAAAAAATAGAAAACAATGTGAAATATCTCATTGGAAAAACAACTGATCTGGAAAATAGATCCAGGAAAGATAATTTAAAAATTATTGAACTATCTGAAAGCCATGATCAAAAACAGAGCCAAGACATCATCTTTCAAGAAATTATTAAGGAAAACTGCCCTAGAACCAGAGAGTAAAATAGAAATAGAAAGAACCTACTGATCACCTCCTGAAAGAGATTCCAAAATGAAAACTTCTAGGAATGTTGTGGTCAAATTTCAGAGTCCTAGGTATAAGTAATTAATGGGATTTAAGACCTTCCCTGCTCACTAACAGGTCTCACATGGAGCCCACTAAGGGAAGTGTGCTTAGCAGAGACTTGCTTGCAAAGGCTTTCATAGCTTTTGTTAATTTCTAATTAAGCATGGAGTCACAAGGGCTGTGATGCCTTCTGGCTCTGAGAAGTGTATATATACTGAGTTGGTATTTTGCTTTAGAGGATTGCTTATGAGAAGGATCTTGTGATTCCCTGATCAAGATTCTGAATGGCCGTTATCTTCAGAGCTCCTTGACTGCTCATGTGTAAAGGCTCTCTCAATCCAAGGATGTATGTAAAGTGTATTAATTTCTCAGTTAGAAGCCCTGTCTGTTGGTCTTTCTTTTTTTTTCTTCTTTCCAATATTTTATTTTAGACTCAAATGCCAGAACACAAATAGAGAAAAGGAAAAAAAAAGAAACAAAAACATATCATAAACTTAAATAATGGAACTTAAATACAAAACTAGAAAGAAATAAAAGCATGCCGTGCTCACAGCAGAACATAAGAGAGGATTCAAAATATGCAACAATAAATTTTCATTTCAACAAAGTCTATATGATAAATAATACTCATTGTGTTGGTACCTGTCCATCTTTTCTTTGCTTCCTTGTGAGTTTTCTTTTGTTCTCTGCTGTGTACTTTTTTAAACTTTGTTCTTTTTTTCCCTCCCCTCAAATCTTCCCAAGAAGGCCACTATAAAGTTTAGATAAGTCTCTCTATAGTTATAAATATATACATATCCTCCCCCACCTCCCCAGGAGGCTACAATAAAGTTTAGATGTTTCTTCATAGCTGTAGATATATACATACACATATACATATATACATACATATACATTCCCAAATCTTTGTTTATATATATATATATATATATATATATATATATATATATATATATATGCATATCTCTTGTTTCCTATCCCTCTTACCTCCTCTACTTTATTTTTACCCACTACCTTGCCCCACTATGACTTGCCTACCCCCCTCCAAGAATCCTTCCCCATCCTCCCATTTCCATTAATCTAAATACACTTCTATACTCCTATTTACCTATTCTTTCACCCTTCCCCTCTAAAGATCCCTCCCTTTGCCCCTACCATTTTATTTCTTCTGAATTTAGAAGATTTCTATATTCTTTTAAATATATATATATTTTAAAAATTAAAAAAAAAAATAAAAAGGCTAGGTGGCACAGTGAATAGAGCACTAGCCCTGGAATCAGGAGGACCTGAGTTCAAAACTGGCCTCAGATACTTAACATATACTAGTTGTGTGACCTTGGGCAAGTAACAAGACCCTGCCCTACCCCGTCCAAAAAGCAAAAAATAAAAATAATTTTAAAAAGAAATATAAATGTATTGTTCCCTTATATTTATATTGGTTTTTGTATGTCAAGTCATTTATTAAGTTCAGGAGTTTTTTTTTAACAAAGTGTTGAAAATCTGAGTGTCTATCAAATGTGCTTTTTTTTTTCTTTGAAGATAATAGTTAACTTTGCAGGGGTAAGATATTTTTGGCCAGAGTCCCAGTTCTTTTGCTCTTGAATATGTTGTGTTTCAAGACCTGTGGTCTTTTAATGTTTCTGCTGCTAGGTCTTATGTAATTCTAATTGTGGCATCATCATATTTAAATTGTTTTAATCTTGATGCTTTTAATAGTTTTTCCCTGAGCTGGGGATTTCCAAATTTGACTATGATTTTCCTATGAGGTTTTGGTGGTAATTGATGTATTTTTTTCTATTTCTTCTTTTCCCCTTTGTTCTGATACTTCAGGACAATTTTCTTTGATTATTTCTTGTATTATTGTAATCAAGATTCTTTTTTTTATCATAACTTTCAGTTAGTCCAATTATTTTTATATTTTCTCTTCTTTATTCTCCAAATCCGCTGTTTTTCTTATAAGATGTTTCACCTTCTCTTCTTTTTCATTATTCATATTTTGTTTAATCATTTGTTGATCTCTTATAATTTCACTGGCTTCACTTTGCCCAATTCTAATTTTCAAGCTGCCATTTTCTTCCTTAAGATTCTGGATTTCCTTGTCTAATTGGCTGACTTTCTTTTCATATCCTGCTCGTTTTTCTTGGATTATTCTTATCTTCTTTTTTAGTTTTTCCTGCATCTCTGTAATTTGATTTTTAAAGTCTTTTTAAGGTCTTCTATAAATTCTTTTTTTGGGCAGGTGACCATTTGATGTTGCTCTTTGAGGGTTTCTTTACTTCAATTTCTTCCTCTGAAGATGAATCCGGGTCATCTCTACTCCCACAATAATTTTCTATGGTTGGATTCTTTCTCCTTTACCTGTGCATTTTTTGTGGTGATAGCTTAATTACTTGTAGTCACCTCTAGTCTTGGGGTATGGGAAATGGTGCCTCTTGCCCCAGATAATCAGTTCTTCCCTTTAGTCTGAAACCAAAGCCAAACTTCCAGCCTCCTGTAAGTGCCCACAGCCAGGGGCTTTCTGTCCCACTGCTTCTGCATTCACCAGGCGTGTGACGGTTCTTTCTTGCCCTTGCTGCTCTTTGCAGAGCGGCTGGGTCTGGCATTCCTTGTCAGCAGAAGTTTCCTTGTTTTTCCCCAGGTTCAAAAGTCCAACTCCCTTCATTATCCTGGAGGATGTAAAAGTTCTGGAGGCTGGGAACAGAGGTAGCCTCCCAAACCAATCTAACTCCAGGGCTTCTGGCTTGTAGTTTGCTGTGAAAATAGAACCTAGCCTGGAGGTGTTTACTTTTCACAGGGACCAAACCTCCCTGGGATTTTTCTGCTGATCTTTTCAAATTTTCTCAGGAGGACCCAGGTTATGCCCCTGTTCTTATTTATCTCCACCTACACTTTGTTCACCCTAAGGTGCTATTTTAACTCTTTTGTGGCAGAAGATCTTGAGAGCTTGGAATTTTCTGACCTACTCTGCCATCTTCCCAGAATCCTCTCCTGTTGGTCTTTATTTCTCTGCTTGTATTTTCTCTTTCTGTATTTCCTATGAAGTTCAGGGTGCTGCCTTTTCCCCTGAATTAATTAATGTAATTTTAAAAAGACTGTTGACTCCTTCAACAGCCATCTTTCCTAATAAAGTAAATCTAAGAACCTGAGCTAGCAGCCATCCTGGGCATGCCAGTGTGGTTGCCACTACACCAGGTCAAGGAGAAAATATTGCAAGCAGCCAGAAAGAAACAATTCAAGTATTGTGGGAACACAACCAGGATAACATAAGATTTAGCAGTTTCTACATTAAGGGATCAGAGGGCTTGGAATATGATATTCTGGAGGTCAAAGAAGCTAGGATTAAAACCAAGAATCACCTACCCAGAAAAACTGAATGTAATCAATAAGGGGAAAAAATTTACATTCAATGACATAGAGGAATTTAATAGATTGTTGAGAAACTAGAGCTAAACAGAAAAACAGATTTTCAAATACAAGACACCAGAGAAACATGAAACGGTAAACAGGAAAGAGAAATCATAAAGGACTTATTAAAGGTGAACTGTTTACATTCCCACATGGAAAGATGTTATTTGTAACTCAAGAGACCTTTCTCAATATTATGGTAGTAGGAGAGAATATATATAGTCAGAAGGCACAGGATATGAAGGTATGATCATTTAAAAAATAAAATTAAGGAGTGAGAAAGGAATGTATTGAGAGAAGGAGAAAGAGAGAGGTAAAATGGGGGTAAATTATCTCACATAAAAGAGGCAAGAAAAAACTTTTTAAATGGAGTAGGTGGGAGGGGTGGCTAGGTGGCACAGTAAATAGAGCACCAGCTCTGGAGTGAAGAGGACCTGAGTACAAATCTGGTCTCAGACACTTAATAGTTACTACTTGCCATGTGACGTTGGGCAAGTCACTTAACCCCAATTGCCCTACCCTACCCCCTCCAAAAAGCAAAAAAAAATAAAAAATGGAGTAGAAGAGGGGGGATGTGAGAGGGAACGAGTGAACCTTACTCTCATAAGATCTGACTTAAGGAGGGAATAAAATACATATATGGAAATCTATCTTACTCTGCAAGAAAGTAGGGGGGAAGGAATGGGGGTTATGATAGAAGGGAGGGAAGATTAGGGGAGGGGATAATCAGAAGCAAACACTTTTGAGAAGGGACAGGGTCAAAGGAGAGAACAGAATAAATGGGTGGGACAGGATATGATGGAGGGAAATATAGTTAAGTCTTTCACAACATGACTATTATAGAAGTGTTTTGCATGATTACACATGTATAACATATACTGAAAATATGAACAGTGAAATATTATCTAGATTTTCTCAGTCTCTGATAATAGAGAGAATATATCAAATCATTTACTAATTTTCATTAGCTAAAAAAAATCATGATTACATCATTACCCTTTGTTTTACACCTTGAGATTACCCTTTTGTTTTTTTTTCCACTTTCAATTTTATTGATTTTATTTTTACATTATATACATTTGTGAGAAGTCTCTTGTAACAAAGTAAAAGAATTAAGTAAAACTCTTAATAGAGACCTCAACTAGTTTATGCACTTTTCTCATCTATAGCACCTCCTTTTTTATTTAAAAATTAATAGAAATCTATTTTCTCTTTCCTAACCTCCCCTTATTGAAAAATGAGGTAAGAAAAAAGCAAGTTTCTTGTGGTAAGTACACACACGTACACACACACGCACACACACACACACACACACCTGCACCTAACTATACTTATATCTCATTCCAGACATTCCTGAATCTATCACTTCTCTGTAATAGAAAGCTTGTTTCATCTTTGGTCTTATGGAATGAATATGAACAATTTTGAGGACTTTTATAAAGTAATGAAGAATACACTGAGCAGAAACATAATTTATATAAAAACAAATAACTGTGCATACTGGTTGACTCAGCAACACCACTAGTAGAGAAATCAAAGAAAACAGCCCAAATGAACGAAAACATTTCTATCAGTCCTTTTCCTAGTAGCAAAAAAATAAAAAATAAAGGTTATCCACCTATTGGGGAATGGTTCAGCAAGTGGTGGCATATGAATAATGGTATATTATTACAATTGGGAGAGAGGGAGAATAAATGCCTATTAGTTAATAAAGAAAAAAAAGTTATTGTCCATAGTCTGATTTCAGCCTCAGCCACTTTGTTTTTCAAGGTACATGACTGTGGGTCTATGGTAATGTACATGGCTGATCTTAAATACATTTTAATAAAAATTCCATTAAAAAATAGAAGTTCCTTCAGCTACCGTATGTGGGGTCTATTTGTGATGTTAATTGTTGATAGTATATTTCTTAACATTCAAATTAGAATTGGCGCAGCACTAATTTTGGGGAAGAAATACATCCTGAAAATTATATGCTCTTTAAACAAGACAACTATTCTTTAATCTTGTAAAAAGCAAAGAGTTATAGTATTTTGCCATGACTTATACTGTAAGACAACAATACTAATCCAATAGTATTTTTTTCTTAAAAAAAGAAAGAAAATCAAATGAAAATTGGATAAAAAATACTGAATTTTTGTAACTCTATAAATGAAAAAGTAAACTCTCATAAAGCAGGCAACTGCCAAGTAAGATTACTAAATCTGATTATGTTGTATATCTTTATTTTTAATAATGATCATGGTATCATAGGTTGAGAGCTGGAAGAAAAACTAGATATAACTGAGGCAAACCATTTTGCAGATGAAGCTGAGACCTCAGAGGTTAGGTGATTTATATGAGGTCATAAAGCTAATGATTATAATAAAAATAAGAGTTTACTTAAACAGTGCTAAGATTTGTGAAGCATCTATCTCATTTATTGGGTTCCATGAAAACCCAGTGAAGTGAAGACTACAGCTTTATCATCCCCAATTTAGATTTAGAAATTTTGGTTCTGAAATGTTACACAACCCGCCTATAGGTACCCTTCTAGTAAATGACAGGAACAGTTTTTGAACCCACACCTTCCTGACTCCCAATTCCATCCTCTTTCTAATATATCTGGCTCTCCTACATAGATATAATACTTTCAATTTATATAATGCCCTTTCCTCTCAATCAGTCTATGAGATAGAATAAAGTACCAAGGATCATTCTCCAAATTTCAGATATAAGGAAATTAGAGTCAGAGAAATTCAGTAACTCAACCATTAGTGCTGTGTAGTAATTAGCATTACAGTAAGGATTAACTAAGATCTTTCGACTATGAATTTGTTCAGGCTTTCCACTACACCACAATATTTTTTCAGCCTTGTGATACTGAGTACTTTACAAGAGCTTTAATGAATTTTAAAAGGGAGGAAAAACCCCTGCCAGTATTTACTATTTGTAAGAACAAAGTGATTAAATATTCTAACAATTCGGGACACCAAAATTTTAATTGAGAAAATGGATGCCAAATAACCCCCACCAGACTATTTGCCTATAACTCCTATTATAAGCATATTAGATTCCCAAGGCATAAATTTATATTCATAGCACAGACATGATATTATACACTGGCTTACAAACTTCAAGTTAGTGATCTGTAGATATTTCCCTAGAGCCTGAACAGTGGCTCACTCATTCACTCAACTATAAACAGATTTGCTTTAATAACAGCTAGTACTAAAAACTAAAGGGACTAAGTAATATTTTAGGCCTTTTAAACATAATAACTTATTTATTCCTTTAATTCTGGGCTAACCTATCAAAATAAGTCTTACCAAAATTCACCTAGCAACAAAAAGATCCATCTTGAAATAAAGGAGCAATAAAATCAGCATTTAAAATCAAAGGTAGTGAGAGAATGGATCTATTTTTTATTTTCAAACATATATTATTCTAACGTGGGCTTTAATAAAAAGCATTCAGGCATTTCAAGAGAACTTACACCAAGGATTTAAAAAAAAAGCAAATTAAGTGTCAAATTTCTAGATAAGTTTTTATCCTCGCACAAAGGGAATTTTTAGTATATAGTACCATAGTTGCCATGGTTATGAATTTTTAAAAGTGTTGACAGTGTCTGTTTACTGGTGTAATTAATATTATCTCATATTACAGATTCAAGTAATACACACACACACACACACATGTTCTCACTTTCTTTCTCTCTGAAAAAAAATTTTCTTATTTATCTTCCGTCTGGTAACTTGCTGATATTTTTACAAAAAGCTAAAAACCTTTGTGGAGGGGTGGTGAGATGTCCTTCAGGGAAGGAGTATTTATTTCTTCTCTGGGATTTTCTTCACAACTATCTGTTAGTTTTATTTCCTTCAAATACATTGCTATTTTCCATTTTTAATTAAAGATCAATGTAAACAATACTCAGGTAATAAGCTATCCATTAGAGGTACTGTGTCACAGTAAATAAAGGGCTGGCCTTGTATGTAAAATCAGGAATTGAGGCCTGGGAATGCTTACCTGGAAGTCATATGTGTAGTGGTTAATACAGTGGCAATATATACGGTGGTAAAATTCAATAGTAAGCAAGTGAGTGATTAGAACACACAGATTAAGAAGAGGATAGAACTTTTGGGCATATCTGCTAAGAGGCGGCAGGACATGAATGATGCTCCTATAGTGAAGATTGTTTGGACAGGAGAACCATGAAACAGCAGTGTCACTTGAGTCTAGGTGGAGAAAGTATTCAGAAGAGAGGAGTGGTCAACAATTTCAAATGCTACAAAGAGGTTAAGAAGTCTGAGGACAGAGGAAAAGCCACTGCAATTAGCCACAGAGGATGAGAATGGTGGAGAGGGAAGTTTAAATTGAGTGGCAGGGATAGAGGCTAGGTTGAAAGAGGTTAAAAACTGAATAAAAGGAGAAGATACGGTAGAAAGGAGTGTAGATAGATGTTTTCTCTAAGACGGTGGTGATGGTAAGATCAAAGTAATTTTTAAAAATAGGGAAGACCTACACATGTTCAGAGGCAGAAGGAAAGGAGCCAGTAGAGAAGCAAAAACTGAATACTAGAGAAAGGAGAAAACTGAAGGGATGAGCATTTAGAAGAGATGGAAGAGAATGAGATCAAGGAGGAGAATGGCTAACTCATTCTCTGCACCTGCAGAAAATGATGATAGCGTAGGGGACTGATGCTGAAGTGATCTGAAACCATAGAACTAGGGGTGGTGGAGGGGAGGAAAAAGAAAACAAAAGAAATACACCACTGAGAATGAAGGAATTCGTGATGGAGGGCTTCAATTTCTTCAATGAATTCTAATGCAAGGTCTCTCCTAAGAGAGAGGTAGTTAGTGCTAAGTTTAGTATAGACACTGTGGTGAGTGTGATAACATTTAGATAAAACTTATTCTCTAATTTCATGTATCTTATACTCTAAGAGGGGGATGTGACACATATAAAGCAGCTATATTATAAACTAATATGTAACTACATAAAAGAAGTAATAAACAAAGTGATGCATTATAACTGTTAGAAAGAAGTCAACACCAATGGAATGATCAGGGAAGATGTCATAAGGTCACAAAATTTTGTACTGGAAGAAACCTTAATCACCACATGGTTGAGAGAAATTGTATGGTCAAGATCATGCAGGTAGCAGAACCTGGCTGCTGTCCTTCGTTCTCAAAGGGGACCAAAATGACATCACCACGTGAGAGACAAATTACAATGCGTCCAACTGTGGTTAATCAGACCAATATGAGCTCAGAAGGCTCTATCATTGGTCGGGCACAAATAGGCCATTTGAATTATCTAAATTTGTGCATCTCATTATGGCAGTTTTGATTTGTTCATAGAACACAGTGCCTTCTTTGATGTAGGCACACATTGCTGTGGACAGTCCTTTGCCAGTGTCTCCCATGTCATGCAATCAATTCCGAAGTTCTTCAGGAAGATCTTGAGAGTGTCTTTGTATCATTTCTTCTGACCATCATGTGAGCACCTTCCTTGCAGGAGTTCTCCATAAAAAAGTCTTTTAGGCAAGCATACATTAGACATTCGAACAGTATGGCCAGCCCATCATAGTTGTACTTTCTGCAATAGAGTTTGAATGCCTGGCAGTTTAGTTCGAGAAAGGATTTCAGTGTCCAGTACCTTATCTTGCCAGATAATCCTCAGAAACTTCATAAGAAAATTCAAATGGATTCAGCTCCCTGTCATGGTACCAATATACTACCCAGGGTTCACAGGCATACAACAATGAGGTCAGCACAACTCTTCAGTTCCGTAGGCAGTATAATAGCTCTTCTCTCCCACATGTTCCTTTGGGGCCTCCCACACACTGAACTAGTTCTGGTAACACATGCTTCAACCTCATTATCAACGTGTACATCCCTGAAATGTATATTGCCAAAGTAAGTGAATTTATCCACGGAATTTAAAACTTCTCCATCTGTTGTAAATGTAAAGGAAATGTCTAATTTTGAAATGGACAATAAAGACAATAAAGATAATGTACTTCATTGCTACATTCAGTGAATTTTAAGAGACTGATGCTTTTTTTTTTAAAAAAAGTTTTATGATGATGGTTCCACAGATGGATGATGTGGTGCTGGCTAGTGGAGAATCTGTGTTTTCTTGTATTAATAATTAGGCCAAAATTAGCACACGCAGCAAAGAACTGATCCACACTTTGTTGCATCTCAGCTTCAGAGGTTGCACTGAGTGTATAACCATCTGTGAACAAAAAAAAAATCATGTACCAACTCTCCTTCTACCTTAATCTTGGTTTGTAGCCTTTTCAAGTTAAATAATTTACCATCAGTTCAGTAGTTGACCTTGATGACACATTTGTCCTCACTGAAGGTGTCTGACATTGCTAAAAAGCACAGGAGCAAGTACACAACCTTGCTTCGTTACATTGGTGAATGAAAGGTATGAGAGAATTGTCCATTATCTGGAATCCAGCCAAGGATGCCATCATGAAACTGATGCACAATACTGATAAACTTCTGTAGGCAACCAAATTTTGACATAGTTTTCCATGCACCCTCACAAGTGACAGTATCAAATAGCAGAACTTTAGATTTAAACTGAAGTACAATAAGTCTAAATTTTGTGCTGTTTCCACTACATAATGCTTCCTTTCTTTATGGTAGAGGCAGCTATTTAATAGGCAGGAATGTTCAGAGAGAAGGATAGATGGTATAAAGATGGGCACATGTGGAAGACAGTGACCTTAGTTTGATTTAGCAAGAGCATAAGTCATACAGAGAGGAGCAGGATGAGGTAAGATTTGGAAAAAAAAAATGTTGCTAGATCACAGAAAGCTTTGGTATAAGCTAAAATGTAAAGGTGATGTCTAATTTTGAAATGTACAATAAAGATAATGTTCTTCATTGCTTCATTCAGTAAATTTTAAGAGATCAATGCTTTTTAAAAAAAGTTTTACTACTGGATAAGCTCCACTTACATATGTTTATTCTATTATAAAGAACCTGTTATTTCATCAGTAAGAGACATCCTCATGAGGAACTTCCTTTACAGGGCAAATTGGGTCCTGCTCTGTCATTTACAGTTTTAAAGAATTGCCATGGGGCACTGAGAACTTAATTGAATTTCCCAGAATCACACAGTTAGGACATGGTCATGGAGAAGTTAAACCTGGGTCTTTCTGACTGACTAGTTCTCTATCAACTACATCATGATGTCACTACAAAGAAATTATAAAGCAATAAATATTCCTTAAAACAGAATAGGTAAATAACAGAAAACTTTTTTCAACCTTTACTTTTTTAAATCCCATCTCCAAAATTTTTTCCTATAGAACTAATCTGGGTACATGATGACATTTCATAAGATTTTAAGCCTTAGGAAAAACCAAAATGAAGGACTTGATTTCTTTATAGCAACAATTCATGACCTTTTTTTTGTCACAGACCCCAGTGGAAGTCTGGAGAAACCTATGGACTCTTCTCAAAATTATGTTTTTAAATGTATACAATAAAATACAGAGGATTGCAAAGGAAACTGATTACACTGAAATACAATTATAATCAAAATATTTATAACAACAAGTTTGATGAGCCCTGGTTAAGAACTCCAGCTTTTAGAGCCAGGATTCCTATTGTTGAAATGCCACAGGATTTGATTTTATTTCATCCTCTTTCTATTGCTTCACATGACCAATACAGGGCTTTGAACGAGATCCTTCAGCACAAAAATCTGACAATTTTATGGATTACTTCCACATCTCAAGGCAATGAGGAGTGGGAGCTAGGGTAGAAACTATTAGGAATCTCAGCTAGTTAGCCACAGTCCAAAGCTATCACCCAAGAGAGATTAGCAATTAATAATTAAGTGGAAACATTAAATTCTCTAAGGAATAAAAATTTTGCACAGGACAAAATGACACAAGAGATAACAATGGATAAAAATATGCAAAATAAAAACAGACTTTTAAGGAGAATACTGTGTCAACAATACAGCAAAGCATGAAAAATTAAACTCACTGTTGGGTCTTGTGTCTCCCGAAGTTTGTGTGTAAAAGATAACAATTTCTCCACTGCATCATGCGGCACATTTGAAACCTATTTGATAAAAGAGTTTAAAGAGAAAATAAAAATGGGAAACAATTTTGGGAGATCAACCAACTAAAATTTATCATTTTATCATTTATCAACAGAAAAAAGTCACATCTAACGCACCAAACTCAGGACTAATTCACTATACTGTTAAAATCATAGGTCACTTACTTACTGGATAATGGGCAGAAGATCTCACAGCTCCATAACTATATTAACTGGATGGCCAGTGTAAACATGTAAACTAACTCATTTAATACATACTAACTCTAAAATACTCAAAGATTTCCACTGTAGCTTAACTAGGGTAAATTCTGGCTGAAAATTGGGGGCAGAGGTTATAATACTTCCTTCTGAGGAGGGAGGAGGGTTATATGCCATAAAATATAAGTCAAGATAGGAGCAAGTGTGTCAGGGATGGGGAGATGAAAAACTGATAATACCAAAAACATCACAGTACCTAAAAAAAGGATAGAGTAGCCTTTTAAAGAGGTTATTACAGGCTCCAGTTTGACAAACTCTTACCATCCCTTTAATCACTTCCATTTCTTCACTTCTCATTAGGGGTTTCATGTGATGGAAAAAGAAGAGAGTTAAGAATTCTGGTCCCAGCCACTGCTGTGTGCTGCTTCCTATAACAGGAGGCTCTGCCAAGGCAATAATCCGGAAGGAGGGGTGGATGGGATAGATGGACCTAAAAGGAAAGATTTAGGGAAAAACACACACATATAACATTTTCCTCCCACTTTTTCAGTTGTGAAACCAAGTCTCAACTTGCTATTCCTAGTGGAGATGCAAGTCTCAGCAAAACACATTATTATACTGCATTAGAGCCAAAATTCTTATTCTGAGTACATTCTTTGAAAAACCAACTTAAGTCAAAACAGAAAAATAACAGAACACTTGGAGTAGGAGGGTAAGATTAAAAGGAAAAAAAGAATTACTGCTTGCAATTCTGTAACCATAGCCAGTGATGCAACTTCATACTCAGCCTGAACTATATTTTGAAACTCCTAAATCCCAAATATATTATACTGTTTCTCTGTTGTTTCCACAAAAGACATTTTTCTATGTAGTCTCCTTGGAATATAACCACCACCTAATTTACAACCATCATGCCAAGTCCTTTCTCCTATTAAAAATTATCCTTGGGGCAGCTAGGTGGCACAGTGAATAGAACACCAGTCCTGGAGTCAGAAGAACTTGAGTTCAAATTTGACCTCAGACATGTAACACTTACTAGCCATGTGACCTTGGGCAAGTCACTTAACCCCAATTGCCCTGCCTTCCCCTCTCCAAAAAAAAAAAAGCAAAAAAAAAATTATCCTCAATTCAGATATTCTAATTCCTAAGTTTAAGTCCCCAAGTGGCTTAAAACAGGAAGAAAATATTCACAGCAACAATTTTATAGTAGTAAAGACTTGAAAACACAGTCAATGACCACAGACTAGAGAATAAATACACCAATTGCAGTATACTGTTTTAAAAGAACATTATGGCCCCATAAGAAAAGATGGATAGGCGGAATACACAGAGAGACAGATGAACCATAGCAGGACTGAGCTGGTGTGGCAAATATTATTTCAGACAAAATAACAATTTAAAAAGTAGATACTGTAAAGATACACGATTAAGGAAGCTACATTATGTTTAGACACCTAGGTCAGAGGCAGGGAACCTACAGCCTCGAGGCCACATGTGGCCCTTTAGGTCTGCAAATGCAGTCACTCTGACCGAATCCAAATGTTATAAAACAAATCCCAAAGCATTTGGGCCACATGTGGCCTTGAGGCCATAGAGTTCCCACCCCTGCCCTAGATAATGAAACAATATCAATAGTAAACATATGTGTGTGTGTGTGTGTGTGTGTGTGTGTGTATTACATAACAAGCAACAGAAACCACTGGCATTTATGTAGAATTTCAAAGTTTTCAAAATGCTTTATATACTTGTCTCACAGAAGATTGACACAAATTCTGGGAGAAAAGTTCTACAAACATTGCAATGTTCAGGTTTTAGATAGAAGGATTGAGAGACTGAAAGAAGCTGCCTCCCCAGTGTCATAAATCTCCCAAGCATCTCAGAAGGGAAGTAGTCTCCCTTGACTTAAAGTTTAGAACTCTACTAAACTGAACTGCCAAGAGCTATATAATAAAACATTTGTAGTTAACTTCAATACACCTTGTTCAGACTTACACAAATCTCACAGAAGATATACACTAAAATATAAAAAATTGAAGACACAATTAAAATAAAAATCTGAAAAAATATTAGAAAAACCATATTTGGGAATTACTAAATAGGAATATTAACTCACATTCCTATCTGTCAATAGCAGATGTACCTCTATAAAAACTAATCATTTGCTAGAGCATAAAGGTCAGGGAAACAGATTTAGAAAACAGAAATATTAAAGGCATCATTTATAGAATATAATGTAACAAAATGTAATTGAATAAAATAATTATTAAGTAAAATATAAGCAAAATACAGATTTTAAAAAGAGGCTTTACAGTAGATAATTTAAGGGTTATAGAAACTAGAAGAAAATTTTGTTTCCATTGTAACACAGAAACAATGAAAATTTATATTAAAGAAAACTACAAAATTAGTTAGTATACCAAAATTTATAAGTTGCTTCTAAAGCCATCTCTATAAAAAAATTTGTATCTCTGAGCACTTACATTAACAAAGGGGGGAGGGAGAGAAAAAGACACAAAGCATAAGAGAAAGAGAAAGAGAGAGAGGAAGAGAGAGAAAGACTAATCGAACATGCCATTTTAAGGGCACTATTGCAGTGATAAAGCACTTAAAATATGAATAAACTAATCTATTAGTTTCTTTGATTTTTTTTTTAAAGGAAGAAAACCAAGTTGTTACAATATAACATGAGAAGGGGGAATACTTATGAAAAAATAAAGTTAGTAGAAGGAAGGTCACATTTTATTTTTGCAAAAATTCCTGAAAATATAAGTGAAATGATAATTCTAAAAATACAAAATAGATTAACATAATAGAAAATAAACAATATAAAACAACTTAATCTAAGAAAGATAAATCAAATCACAAATAAATGAATTCCAAAGAAAACTCTCATAATCTGGAAGGATTTACAAGCCAATTTTGTCAAAAATCTAAAGATCAGATATTTCCTATGTTATGAAAACTACTTTCAAAAATAGAGAAGGCAGGTACCTTAGCCAAATCCTTTTATAGGACAAGTTTGTTGCTGGAATCCAAACCAGGAAGATAAAAAGCAAGGAGGAAAAACTATAAATCAGCGACACTAATAAATACTAATGCGAAAACATTAGCAAAGAAGTAATGGCAAAAATTAATATATTCACTACAACTAGCTGGATTTATACCAAAGATGATCCAATACTAGGAAAACAAAAAATTCAATTTATCACATTAGTAATAAAATTGACTTGGTTATATCAATAAATGCCGAAGTCTTCAACAAAACAGTATTCATTTTTACTAAAACTACTAAAAAGCACAAGAATATTGTACTCCTTTTTTTCTATTAATTCTGTATGTCTTAGTTGTTTAATTCCCAGACACTTAATGTTTAATAGAATTTCTCTTCCTATTTTTGATCCTGTATCCTGTGTTTTGTTGGCAATATACAGATAAGTTGGTGGTTTTGTGAATCTATTTTATATTCTGCTACTTGATTAGTCACAATTACCTTAATTAATCTTTTCTGATGATCAAATTATCTGTAAGCCTGGCAGTTTTGCCTGTTCTTTGCCCATGTTTATTCCCTTTTTCTTTTCTTATTGCTATGGTTAGTATTTCTAATACTGTGTCAAATAACAGGCGGTGCAACATTCATGCTTTGTAACCTTGCTCTTTTGGGGAATGTATCCCATGTTTATTGCAGTTAATATTTATTCTTCATTTTATATAGATGCTTTTGATCAGAATGAATATTTAAAAAGTTTTTTTCTTGGCAAAGATGCAGAAGTGGCTTGCCTCTTCCTTGTCTGGCTCATTTTACAGATGAGAAAACTGAGGCAATCTGGATTAAATCACTTGCCCTAAGTCAAAAAGCTAGTAAGTGTCAGTGCAGATTTGAACTAAGGAAGATGAGTCTTCCTGAACTCAGGTCCAGCACTCTAACCAGTGTGCCACCTAGCTGTTCCTGCTATTAGGTACATTTGTATTAGGTACTGCTATTGATTCATCTATGAGACATTTAAATCTAATGTAATTTCCTTCCTCAACTCTTTTTATCTTGTCTACAATGTCTAGCATTATATGAAATAAGAATTGTACTCCTGTCTTTTTTAGTTCAGTTTAAGCATAATATATTTTATTCCAGACTTTCAGTCTGACTCTGTGAATCCCTGTTTTTCAAGTGTGCTTTTTATTAACAACAAATTGTCAGATTCTATTTTCTAATTCGATGCACTATTTATTCGCTTCTGTTTTATGGGTGAATTCATCCCATTCATGTTCATGCTTATTACTGTTAAATGAATACTTTTCTTCATCCTGTTCTCTTGTACTTTTTCCTCTTTGCTCTCATCTATCTCTCTTTACAAATAAGATTATCATAACAGTGTTCTTGGCAAATACTTGTGATCTATAAATGAAATAGCTTGTTTCTTCTTTGTGGTAGTTTTTTTTCTTGTTCTTGCCCAACTCACAATCCCAGATTTTTCTTCTTTTCTCCTTTCCTTTTAACTCACTTTCATATTCCTCTCTCCAAAACTTAGCTTTGTTTTGATTACAATTATTACCTTGCCAATTCTATCTTCCCTCTTCAACTCTTCTCTTCTCCTTTCTCTCTGTCCCTACCTATATACTTTCCAAGTTACATATATTTCCTTTTTTTTTTGAGGGGGGAAGGCAGGGCAACTGGGGTTAAATGACTTGCCCAAGGTCACACAGGTAGTAAGTGTTAAGTATCTGAGGTCAAATTTGAACTCTGGTCCTCCTGATTCCAGAATTGGGTGCTCTTTTCATTCTGCCACCTAGCTGCCCAGGTTTCAAGTATTTCTATACCATAAACTCAGTGTGTATAAATGTTGGTGTTTGTGACTATATTCAATCTTCCTTTTTTGGGGTGTTCAAATGAAAGTGAGATTCATGGAATGCTCACTCCCCCAGCATCTTCCTCTACAATTATATACCCTTCATAATGTATCTCTATTATATGAGAGGGATTTCTTTCCCTTTCCTTCTCCTTTTCCTCCCAGATAATCCCCTGTCCTTCTCCTTTGTGTCTTCTCTTTAGATTGTTAAAACACAACAAAAACACCCATAGGACCTCTGTCATTTTTATGTTTCTTTATATTCTTTAAAAAATACAAAGGTTCTTAGAAGGCATTTCTCTTTTCACTCAGTTAACACATAACCATTTTAACTCTACACATTCCCTTTTGGTAAAATAAATGTGTCCTTTTCAAGGTTCCCTTTGGTAACTTCATTTCCATTTCAAAATATCTATGCAGATTTGGCCTTTTTATGAGAAAAATCTGGAAATTCTCTCTTCTATGAGCCTGATGCTCAGCTACTACTGCCACAAATTTCACTGGGCCTTTCTCCTACCATTGGGATTGGTGCAGCTAATACCAAGTAGACCCCTTTCCAGCTCCCAGGACTGCCATGTCATCTATTTTCCATCTATCTAGGTCTATCTCAAGATCTCCATAGGATTTGGTATGAGAGTGAGAGGGTGGAGTTCTGTGTGCAGGAAAGTATAGGTGATTCATCTTACCTGTTTTCAGACTGTTATGTTTCTAGGAGTCACAGGGTGGCAGTAGTGGTAGATATGGGCTTCTCCACGTCATAGCACACTATTACCTTGCTATAATGCTGCCAATATTGGCTGTCCATGTCTTTGGATTTTAGCAATAAGTGCCATTAGAAAACTTTACAAGTGAACTCTGCCCTACCTAACAAATCATAGGCAACAAGTACTAGATCTAATTGTCCATTCTTCCACAGACCATCCCTATATTTTCAATTTGTTCCAGCAAAAAGTACATGTAACCATTTATCAGTTCCCTTTCAATTGGGATTTTTATTTTATTTTGTTTTTAAATACTGAACTTTGTATCTGTGCATAATGCTATAATTTTACATTTTGAATTATTACAAAGTATTAAAATTTTGTTGGTTTCATTCTGAGGTACTAATCAAAAGCAAAACTGCAAGGGAACATAATTGGAAAATGATCTATCTAAGCATGATGAGAAATGTCCTTTATTCTCATCTGTAATGGTCATTAAGGTAAAATTTTAAGGAACTCCTTGGAGTGATAAAAACAGGACATATCAAAAAACAATGTGAAATAGTATATATAGGAAATACACATACACATACGTACATGTATATTTCATAGATTGCCACATATACACATGCATACACATACACACACACAAAGAGATTAGGAAATAGCAACTAATTTTGTTATATCCAAAACTACCCTTGAAGCAAGGTTAATTAAAATTTTCACACTGTATTTTATCACAAAATAAATAAATATAGATTGGCTCTTAAGCATTTGGTTTTATGGCCAATGAATACATACGAATTTTATGCAATGAAATCTGGAGTTCAACTATTACGCAGTTTAATGAAGTATAATATGTATGCTTGATCTACTTCAAAAGCTTTTAAAAAATCATGAATAACATGCATACCATTTATAATTCCTGAAATTCCAAAAATCCTTATATATCCTATACTACCAAGTGTAAATATAATATAGCTATCATATTCCTGGTGTAGTGGCTGGCCTGTTTTATATTTTACATATATATAAACATGACTAAGCATTCTTAAACCTGTGGAATAAGATGATTTATTCTTTAAACTATAGTCTTTCCTCTTCCCCTACAACTACCACTTAATTAATAACTAAGTCACTAGGACACTCATCCTATATTCTAGTCCACACTTGCTATCTGTGTGCATGTCTGTGTGTGTATGTATGTGTTTATGTAAATACACATTTATTCATGTGGGTAAAGAGGTGGTAGACCAAAGCACAGGCTGACACATTTTTAAAACAGTCAATATTAGAATTTGTTTTGTTTGATTGTAAATATTAAGATAACAGGGCTTTTGTTTTTCTTTCTCAATGGGAGAGAAGGATGAGTATGAGGTGGTATCTCAATGATATTTGAATTTTAATTTCCATTGAGCTTCTGGACCTCTTTTTCCATTTGGCCAGTTCTGCTTTTTAAGGCATTCTTCTCCTCATTGGCATTTGGTATCTCTTTTGCCATTTGAATTAGTCTATTTTTTAAGGTGTTATTTTCTTCAGCATTCTTCTGGATCTCCTTTGGCAAGCTATTGCCTTGTTTTTCATTATTTTCTTGCATCACTCTCATTTCTCTTCCCAATTTTTCCTCTACTTCTCTTACTGCGACAAATTCATATTTTTCTTGGAGGCTTTTGATGCAAGAGGCTTACCTTTGTTATCTTCTTCTGGTTGTATGATTTTTTTCTCCTTTGTCACCAAAGAAAGATTCTATAGTCTGATTTTTTTTTTCCTCTGTTTGCTCAATTTCCCAGTCAATTACTTGACTTTTGAGCTCTTTGCCAAGGTAGAACTGCTTTCAGAGTGGAGAATGCTCTGTCCTAAATTCCTGGGGTTTTGCGAAGCTGTTTGTTGTCAGAGCTACTTCTAGGCACCTGTAAATTTTCAGTTCTTCTAAGGCAGTGGTTCTCAACCTTCCTAATGCCATGACCCTTTAATACTTGTATGTGGGCATATTTGCATGTGGGCAGACCCACCTGGAGACAGATAGAGGAGGGGTATCTCAGTTTCTAAGACCATGGGAAATATGTATTTTATGATGGTCTTAGGCGACCCCTGTGAAAGGGGCGTTCGGCCCCCAAAGGGGTCCCGACCCACAGGTTGAGAACCATTTACTTTTCTCCAGGCCTCTGGTCTGATCTGTGAGTGATCACAAGCATTCTTTTTTGCCTCAGAACTATAACTTTCCACAGTCGCCACAAACTCTGCCACACCAGCGCTTCTCCTCATCCCAGGACTACCACCAAAGACTACAATCCAGGTCCATGCAGGGCAAAGCAAGAGAATCCTGCCTCAGTGCCAGTAAAGAGATCCCTGCAATTGTCCTGTGGTCAACCACTTGATCCCCTCACCATCTGTGGGCCCAGAACTCCAGAAGCAGCTGCTGCTACTGCTGCTATCACCACCACCACCTTCGCCACTTTGGGGCTGGGAACAGATTGTGCTCTTCTCTCACCCAGGTCCAACAGCGTTTCCCCACTGACTTTTTACTTTGTCTTTGGCATTTGTGGGTTGAGCAGTCTGGAAATCACCACAGCTGCCAGTGACTCAGTCCCCTAAGGTCTGCTCCAGCCCGGTCTGTGTTGGTGCAGCCCTTGCAGGATTGTGCTCTGCTCTCCGTCTGGTGCAACAGACCCTTCCTATAGGCCTGCCAGGCTGTCTTCAGCTGGAGATTATGTTTCACTCTGTCATTCTGCGGGTTCTGTAGCTCTTAAATTTGTTTAGAATCATTTTAACAGGTATTTGGAGGTAACCGGGTGATGAGCTCAAGCAAGTTCCTGCTTTTACTCCACCATCTTGGCTCCAGCCCCCCAAATTTTAATTTCTCTAAATATTAGTTATTTCAAATAGAACTCAAATAGAAACAGATAGCTGTGGGCCACAATACTGAAGGGGAGAAGGAAGGAATTCATTTGAAAAATAAATGTAATTTTATTATAATATTTATTATAGTAATAATAATTATTATTCATCTGCAACTCATAGCCTTAGACACTTGACTGGAGCACTGACAGGAAAAGACAAGAACCATTCACTCATGGTCACAGAGTTATTACTACGTGTCAAAAATAGAATTTGAGCCAATGTCCAAAACTGATATGATTTTATCAGTGGAAACAACATAAGGAAGAGGCATTAACATCTGCTTTGTCACTGAACCCCAAAGGCCATAGGATCATGAGACTCTAAGGACCATGGGCCCTTTCCATCTGACCTGCAGCTGAATCCTTCCAGACATGCTGTCTCTCCCATTAAAAGAGGTGAGTTACTTGAGAGAAGAGAGTGCCTTACTTATCTAATCATATTCCGTAACTCAGAGCAATGCTTTGCCCACAGTAAATGTTTAATAAGTGTATGCTTTCTTGCTTCATTCATACATGTTTTCTTGACTCCAAGGTCAGCCCTTAACAACTATACCACTCTCCCTGTATTATTATTAAATGAAAAATATCTCCTTAAGAGTACATTTACCTGTTTGACTTACACTGTAGATCACCTAAACCCTAGTTACTAAGTAATGTTTGTTTTTCCAAACACATATTGCCCCTGACAGCCATTTTATTAGGTAGCTGCTCCTTTACTGCTTGGAGTCTCAAAAGGCTTTCCCTTCACCTTGATTTGCAGGTAAGTTAGTGGTGGAGGAAGTCTACATGTACTGCCATACCTTAACAACCCCTTGCTGGACCTGAGATCTCATTGTAGGAAGAAATATTAGAGGAGACTAAACTTAGTTTTACTAGCAAGAGTAAGGGAGAAAATCTGTACTAGGTTTCAAGCATGATGAATCTCTGAACAAAATAAATTTAGGGCACCCCTAACCCGACTACAGGCTACAGATGGACTACAGAAATAAAGGGAAACATTTCAATATGAAAAACAAAGAGGTATATTAGCAAAATAAAAACCATTCACAAATGGGTGGGGAAAGTAACTGAAACTATATCATATAAGGATTGTTTGAAAGAACTGGGGATATTTTCTCAACAATAATGGGATGAACAGATGCCTGGAATTTGGAGATCGCTGGGTTTAGAGAAACAATTGCGGGAACTTCCTATGAAGCCATCTGGGTGGTATAGTAGAGAGAGTGTTAGATTTGGTATCAGTCTGAAATCTGCATCAGTCACTTACTATAAAAATAGTAATATCTAACATTTATGTAGTGCTTTAAGGTTTGCAAAGGGGTGTATGTGTGGGTGTGTGTGCGTGGGTGTGAGCATGTGTGTGAGTATGTGTATGTATGTGTGCACACATACACACACGCCTCATTTAATCCTTATAACAAAGCTGTGAGGTAGGTGCTATTATTCCCATTTTATATATAAGAAGACTGAGGATGAGAGGTGAAGGGACTTTCCTATAGACATATGACTAGTAAGTGTCTAAGGCAAGATTTGAATTCAAGTCTTGATGACTCGCAGTTCATAATTTATCCAGTAGGCCACTAGGTCTAGCATCACCCTAGTGAAGTCCCTTGGCCTCTGTCTGATTCTGTTTCTTCATGTATAAAATGGGGACAATAGCCCCTATCTTCCCAGGGCCATTACTAGGATCAAATAAAATCAAATTTTTATATGCAAAATGATTTGCAAACCATAAGGTCCCATATATTTGTTACGATTGCTATAATAATCAATAAACATTTATTAAAGGCTTGCGATGAATGTGCCAGGAGCTATGCTAAATGATAGTTATACAATGGAAGACAAAAACTGCAAGGCTGTATTCTAATGAGAGAGGCAAAATGTAGACAACTATTTACAAATAAGATACACATACACATATATACTACAAGTAGGGGGTTATCTCAGAGGGGGGAAGGGCAGAAAGATCAGGAAAGGCCTCTGCGGAAGGTGAGATTTGAGCCGAGTCTTGAAAGAGGTCAGAGGAGACAGGAGGCAGACAAGAGGAGATGGAGAATTTCTGCCCCGGGAGACAGCCAGAGAAGAATAAGCAGAATGGAGAGTGCCATGTATAAGGAACAGCAAAATGGCCAGTACAGCTGGATGATAAGAGTACATAAAAATAAAGGTAGGAAGGAGCCAGGTTGTTAAGAGCTTTAAAAGACATACAGAAGATTTTCATATTTGATCCTGCAGCTAATAAGGAACCACTGTAGTTTAGTGAGTAGGTAAGGAGGGTGGTGGCATGCACTTGTACCTCTATGTTCATGCACCTATACTTTAGTAAAATTGCTTTGGCAGCTAAACAGAGGAACGACTAGAGCAGAAGAGACTTGAAGCAGTGACATGAACCAGCAAGCTGGTATTGAAGCATCTAACAGGACATATGAAAGCTAGATGGAACCTTGAAGCACATTGAGATCAGTCTTCTCACTGAAGCAGCTAGATGGTACAGTAGATAACAGCAAGACTGGTCTGAAGGCAGGGAGACTTGAGTTCACGTGTTCTACTATGGGATAAGCACTGTGCAAAGCACTGAAGATACAAATATGAAAAAGAAAGACAGTCCCCATCCCCAACATACAAAAGGAAGCTAAAGCAGGACAGGGCAGTGGAAGGTAGCCATGACTGGTGACTGCAGCTGAGTGGGAAAAGAAGAAATGTCTGGCCTGGGCACCCTCCTTGAATGGAGGTTTTGGGGAGGAGCTCTTTGCCTTATTCCCCAATCAGAGGGATAAAGGGTACTGAAGAAGTATGAGTACCAAAACTGAGGTTGATCTTGCAAGATGATGAGGTACCTGATGTTGATATTTTTAGGGGCATGGTAGAAAAGCCCAGAGAAATGCAGCTGGGTGGGAAAATATGTATGTATGTATGTATGTATACTATCATGTATATGTATGTTTGCATGTATTCACTTTATATTTATGCTGTCTGTGCTTTATATGTACCCATTTTCTTCCCCCTTAGCATGTAAGATCTTTGGGAATAGGGACTGTTTCATTCTCTGCATTTGTATACTCAGTGTTTAGCATAGTGCCTGGGACATAGATTCAACACAGAGTCAATATAGGTTGACTGATTGATAACTATCAATAACTCTGTGCAGTTATTGAACACAGATATGCATAAAAAGATATACTATAAAAAATAAGTATGACAGACATCTCTAACTGCTGCAAAGATTCCTAGGAATAAACAGAATTGAGCTTTCCTATTTACAAGGGAAATACCTGATACGGAAAACAGCTATCTTTGAAAAGACAAAATGAGGGGTATAAGATAAGTATTGCTGGCTACAATCTGAATCACATGTAAGACAAACCTGCACTATGATTTTGGGAGGTGTTCCTGCAGGTGCTTCCATCTATAAAACTATTTGTGATCATTAAAAATAATTTTTTCATTCATTCACAAAAGAAGGATGTGAAGTAAAACATTCTCACATTTAATTCCTCCCAGGATATCTGCAAGAATTACATCCTTCCCCTCTTCCTAACAGGAGCTGGCACATATCCCTACTGTGAGTTGTTGCTTAGCTCTTTTGAGAAGTCATATGGCAATAAGTAGAGAGTGCCGGATGTTAATTTCATTTAATTCAATTTCTCATTTATTAAGCTTCTAGTCTGCACAAACTACGTACACTGTGCTGAGTGTTGGAGATACAAAGATAAAATGGTGAACAATTTCCATCTTAAGCTTATGTTCTTCTGGGTGGAGGGAACATTACAACACGTAAATAGATGAGTAAATGTAAGGTAGCACTAATAATGTTCGAGAGAAAATTCTTCAGAGAGAAGGTAACACCTGAACGAAGCCTTGAAGGAAACTAATATTCTGCAAAGTACAAGTAAGGAGGAAGAACCTTCCCCAAGGGGAGATCAGACATGCAAAGGTTTTGGATATAGGAGGTGGAATGTGGAGTGCAAGAAGCAACCAGTAGGTCAGTAACATATTAATAGAATTTGCTGTAAGAAGAGTAAGAGAAAAGCTCTGGAAAGTTAGGCAGAAGCCAGACTGTAGAAGGTTTTAAATGTCAGACTGAAGGATGTGTGTTTTATCTAGTGGCAATGGTGAACTCCTGAAGATTTCTGAGAGGGGGCATTACAAAGTCAGGCTTGCGTTTTAAGATTATTAACTTGGTAGCTGTGTGAAGGACAGCTTAGAGAGAAAAGATAATGGCAACAGGGAGAGGTTACTATATTATATATTGATTTATTATATTTATATATTGATTTATACATTTACATAAATATTTCTATTTGTATGTATATATGTATGTATGTTTAGATGAGAGTGAGGAGGACCTGAAGCAGGGCAGTGGTCTTGTGAAGAGTGGAAAGCAGATAGATACAAGGGACATTCAATAAGACTTGACAATTGATTTAACTTTAGGGCAGGAATTTGGGAGGGAGGAATCAAAGATTACTCTGAGTATATAAACCAGGGTGACTAGAAGGAAGGTTGTGTTATTTTCAAGGCTAGGAAAATTTCAAGGAGTGGTGTTAGAAGTGAAATTAATGAGCTCTATTTGGGAAATGCTGAGTTTGAAAAGTCAATGAACAGTTAATAATGTGATTCATGTATGAATAATTCATGAAAGTTAATCAAGTAACTGGGGTATTAGGTAGGGCATAGGAAGCCAAGAAATAGGAGAATGATCTTTGTAACTGGTTTCTTCAAGAAGTTAACAATCAATCTAGTCACTTTACCAAGAATATTAATAAAGTGACATAAAGTCACACTATTTCCCACCTCCTCCCTCAGTTTACATACATCAAGAGTTCTATAATTTGACCTGCTCAAGGGTGGCTTAAGGGAGCTAGGGCACTCAGCAATCTCTCCTACTTCAAGTTTCAGGACAAATTTCTCACCCAAACCAAATTCTGTAAGCCATTACTTACCAACCCCTACAATGTTCTCCCTCCTTTTTCAATGAGTTCAGTGCCAGGCTGACAGCCTTCATCTCCACCCCTAACCCACACCCTCATTCCAGGGGATTTCAACATACATATCAATGCTCCCTCACATATGCTAACTTCCCAGTTCCTCAATCTTCAGACTTATCCTCTCACTCTACACTCCCTGCTACACAAATGGAGGGGTCTCTCCCTTAATCCGGTTAACATCTACAAGTTTTTACCTTCTATGTTTGAGAACTCAAAATTTCCTTTATCCAAATATGATCTTTTATATTTCCATCTCTCTCTATTCCTTACTCCTCCTAAATGTACTTTGTCTTCATCATATCCTTCAATTTTTCATCCCTGAGTGTTATCCAAGACCTTAACTCTGCTTATATTCTTCTTCATTCCCACCCTCAACCCTCTGGTGAACCAATTCAATTATACAATATGCTCTATTCTGAAATTCCTTGTTCCCCTTACTGCTAATCAGTCCTAGTCAAAACCCAGCCCCACGTTACTCTCACCAACAATCTTCACTTCCTATATATATGCTACTAAACATAACTGAAGGAAATCAGGAAACTAATGACTGAGTCAACTACAAATTTATGTTAGTGAATCTAAGTGAGCCCCTCACTGCAGCAACACAATCCTACTTATAACATTCTGATTCCTTAAACCACTCACCACAGCAGCCATTCCAAACCTTCCTTTCTCTCTTGAGGCTTCCCTTACCAACAATGCTCACCTCTTAATAGCTGAGGACTTCAGCTTATACTTCATCAAAATTTGAGGCAATCCAACAAGAGATCCTTCTTCCCTCCTCATTTCATATTTCTATGATGTCATCCCCCCACTACCTCTTCATTCAAGTCTCTGAAAATGAGGTGATACTACTGCTTACCAGGGTAAGCTTCTCCACTTCTCCACAAGTACCCTTGATCTTCATCTTTTCCAATAGCTTAATCCACTATCACCCATTCTCTCTCTAAACTCCAATCTCTTCCTGTCTAGTGGTTCCTTTCATGATGTCTACAAACACATGTAAGTATCATGGCTAAAAACAAATAACCAGGGGCAGCTAGGTGGCTCAGTGAATAGAATACTGGTCCTGGAGGCAGGAGGACCTGAGTTCAAATCTGGCCTCAGACCCTTAACACTTACTAGCTGTGTGACCTTGGGCAAATCACTTATTGCCTTTCCCCTCCACAAAGATGAAAAACAACTCCAAGAACAAATAACCAAACAAAATCCTTATAAGACCATACCATGCACTCCAGCTATTGTCCTATATAGCTTTCTTCCTTTTCTCAGGAAAACTTGAAAAAGATATCTACACTTGGCTGCCTTTACTTCCCTTCCCCCATACTCTCTTCTAATGTTTTTTGCAATCAGGCTTCTGACTTCATTACTCAATTGAAACTGGTTTCTCTAGAAAAACCAGTGATCTCTTAATTGGTAAGTGTAGTGGCCTTTTCTCCATCCTTATCCTTCTCAATCTTTTTGTTGTATCTGACATGACTGACTACCTTCTCCTCCTATATAACCTCTCCTGTCACGCTCCTTTTCTCCCTGCCCCTTCGGCTGCTTTGCTGGATCTTCATCGAAATCATGAACATTACCTGTGGATGGCTTCTAAGGCTCTGTTCTATTCCCTCTTCTCTTTTCTCTCATCTAGTGATCTCATTAGCTCCAATGGGTTAGATGATCATTTCTATACCAAGCTCCCTAATGGTACCTACTACCGCACTGTCAACTGTTGTAAAGCCAAGCACTAGCAACATTCTTCTGAAAAGCTGCTAGCGCTTGGCATTACAACTGTGTATCAGGTATTTCAACCCGGATATCTCACAGGCATCTCAAACTGAAAATATCAAAATCAGAACTCATTATCTTTCTATCTACCTTTCCTCTTCTAAACTTCTTTCTCTATTTCTGCAGCATACCTTCACCTATGTTCAAAATTTTGGTGTTATCTTCGACTCTTTTCTCATGTTCACATTTTATGTCCAAAGAGTTGCAAAGTCTTGAAAATTTTTCCTCTACTACATGCCTCAGAAATGTCACTTTCTCTCCACTAACACTGCCACCACCTTTGTTCAGAATTTTATCATTTCTCACATGAGCTATTGAAATAGCCTTCTAACTAAACTCCTTACCTCAAGTCTCCCCTTCCTCTAATTCAACTCCCACATAGTTACCAAAGTGATCCTCCTAAAGCATAGGTCTGACCACGTCAGTCTGTTTCTTAATGACTGTCAAAGGTTACCTGTTACCTACTGGATTAAATATAAACTCTTCAACTCTTCATAACATGGTCTCTTCCTAACTTTCTAGCTTTTTCACACATTACTCCTAAAAACATATACTCAAAAATCTAACTATATTGGCCTATTTGCTATTCTTCTAATAACACTGTGTCTCTTGTCTCCATGACTTTGCAATGGTTAGTATATTTTCCCCCTCCTAACTTATGGCTCTGAGAATCTCTCTTTCCTTAATGAAGCAACTCAAGCTATGCCTCCATGCCTTTCCTGGACCTATTAGTACCTGTTCCTTTAAGCCAACTTTCTATCTATTCTGTACTTATCTTTTACATACCAACTTCCGTAGTGTATTGTCTCCTCCACTATATTATAAGCTCCTTGAAGGCAAGAGATACTTTTTTGGGGGGAGGAGGGTGATTCTTGGCACCTGGTACAGGGCTAGGCACATAAACGTGTTTAATAAATGCTTGTTGACTGACTGATTCTACTGGTGAGAAAGAAAGGATGGCGTAAGAGATATGATCCTGACCTTGTATTTCAGAAAACTAGATTCATTATTTCATCTGAATTAGTTATAAGCTGTGTGGACAATGGCAATTAATTTCTAAAAATATTAATTTTCCTTAGATGTAAAATGGGGATAAGAATAGTTAACCTATCTACTTCATTGGATTGTTGTAAAGAAAGCATTTTTCAAACTTAAGATAACACTTAAAGTAGTATATGTACACATAAATGAGTTATTATAATGAATATAAAGTTATATAATTATTCAACACTTTTAATGAGTAAGAACTAAGAAATTTAAGAATAGTTCATATATTGAAAAAATCCAAAGATATTATCAGTGCTTAAAAGTTCAAGCAAAATGCAATTATTTTATCATTTAAAATTTTAAGTGATGTTGATTCTCAAAAAAAAATGAACTGAATCAAACACAAAGTCATTTTGATTCCCTGTCATTTTGGGTAACAAAATAAAGGGTCCCCCAAATTACCTTTTCTTTAGTTGTTCATCAGATAGCTGTAGATCATCTTTTAAATGCTGATACCTGTCCTCCCTCAGCAGCCTTGAGCCATCAAATAAAGTCAGTTCTCTATCATGGATTAATCTATTGGCATTAAGGGTGAAGAAGAAAGAATCAAATTAATGAGTTATTAGTCATCAGTTACTTAATTTATAATCCCAATGTCGATACTGTGGAATAGTGGGTAAAACCCTTGCCTTGTAAAGAAAACCTAGGGGTTTTAGTACTAGCTAGAAGTTAGGATACCAGAACTGTAATCTTAGCTCTGACATTTCCTGACTATGACATTGTAGGTAAGTCTCCTCTGGGACCCTCTATTTTCTCTTGTATACAATGAAAGAGTTTGACTGAAATGATCTCTAAGGCTCTGTCCAGTTGTAAAACAGTATACTTCTATAATAAATCTGCTGGCAAGAAGGACTAAGAATGTAGATAGGATAATCTTCAACACCTCTGCTATAATGACTGCTGGCTGCTCTGCTGGCTTTAATGTTAGAGAACACAGATCATGAAGACTGAGTGTTGTTCACTG